>CM042177.1:42751290-42856290 GCA_023376005.1 Doryteuthis pealeii
ATTAAGTCACAAACTGACCTGTCTCTTACTTCACATTCTGTCCGTCACTTTCCCCCTTGATTAACTACTCCTTTTCCTATTTAGTTTAATGACACAAAATATGCACTAAAATATTCCTTAGTCCTGGAATTGAGTTATGTTTGAAAAAATTTTTGCCATTCTAATTTCACTCATCTTCATCTACGAAGGGCTAAAAATATTAACAGATGTAAATATACTACACACACATAATATTATATATATATATATATACTAAGAAAATTGAAAAAACACAGGTTTAAATAAGTTGAGTGGTAAGTTTATTGGCCGACGCTGCAGTGTTTCGATCTATTAATTAAATCATCTTCAGGGCATTTGTTGGTATATGGAAGGTGATAAAAAAAATTTTTATCACAGAATAACGAAAAAGTAAGTGATAGTCCTTGTTTATCAGTCTGTTCAAAATTTGAAATCTGAAGAAAGGACGCTGAAATAATGGACGGTTTGAAATATGACGTCAAATATTCTCTTTCACGGTGTGAGTATCAAAAAAAGGCATTGTGCATTTTTAGGTGTTTTGTGTGTGTGTGTGTGTGTGTGGTTGCGCGTGTGTGTATAAATCATTTGCAATAAACAACATCGAAACAAACCTCAAGGTTATGTGTGTGTGTGTGCGAGCGTGAATGTATGTTCATTAAGAAAAAATGTTTGTTTCAAGTAAGTGGCGAGAAAATATTCTTTTAACTTTTGAGTTGCTGTGTGCGTTTATTATGTAAGGGGGAAAAAGATATCTACACATGTCAAAATGTCACTTATTATTTCATATCTATTCAACATTCCGCCCTGTCGACTGGGGCGTTAGAATGCACCGATTGCACCTCTGCAGAGGGGTAAGACTCCTCCAATGGGGCCACCTGTTGGCCGTGGGTGGTGACCCATGATGCTTAAGGATAGAGCCCAGGTGGATGAGCAGTTCATGACATGCAATACTCCACTTTGGCCTTATCTTGGACCCGACGGGCGATCGGCTGGTCACGTCAAGCCCTAGCACCTATATGATTGCCCCAACCCTATTGCCCTTATGGCAACCCCAACCCCTTTTTATCATATGGGTGCTAGAAGGTAGTGGCTGAGGGTCTACATGTCCTGGGAATGACATTAAACTCTATCTGATGGTGAGGTTCCAGTTTTGGAGGTTTGGGGAATGTAGAGCACCCCTTCATCACCATTGCTCCCTGGTCCACTCTGACCCGGAGTGGTAGTACCTGTTAGGGTCCCAACTATGGGTTGAATAGAAAAATGTATTTATAAAAAAATTCTATTATCCATTAAGAATTGATTTATTTCAAAACTTTATCAGCATTAAATGACCCACTGAGGTTGATATGCCGTAAAACAAAACAAACCAAAAAAAACATTATTACTGAATCACGAGTTGGATCATCACAGGATGCCCCATTAAATTTTAAAAATATCAACCAGGTGACAATTCATAATTCAGAAAACTCACAAGTTGGGTCACACGTAAGTCTAGTTACCACTGTATTACTAAATTTCTCATAGTATCTATGAGGTTGATATGCCGTAAAACAAAACAAACCAAACAAATATTCAACATTATTTGTACCAAAAAGATATTCTGAGCAAACACCAGACTCAAAGCTACAACATTTTGTTTTTAAAAATTTGTTTAATTTCTCACTTCAATTTTTCTGAAATTTTGTAAAGGTGTTGACTATCTTAAGTTATAAGATATTATGTACATACCACAACATTCCTTTAAATATAGAGATGTAGCTAATTGTTTTTTCTAAATTTTTTTTTTTTTTCTTAATTCCAGATTTACCAAAAATACCCACTAATCGCAGATTGTGCATCCTGTTGCCCAAATGACGTCCTTCCAAGCCTCAATGGTAGCAATTCCACAGCGCCAACCTCGGAACTTCCTTATTCGTTGTTTAATTCTACAATCAATCCTAATGGGGCTCATAACCATAACACAACGGAAGCCACTGATGGCACCAAAGCCCGTGATCGTTATTCTAAGGCTGTAAACCAACCAAATACGGCGCTACTGTCGACCATTTTGGCTTTAGGAACATTTTTTATTGCTTACTTTCTCAGAATCTTTAGAAATAGTAAATTTCTTGGAAGAAGTGTAAGTACTTTGGGTTCCATTTTTGCAATTTGTTTTCTTTGTTTATTATAAAAATGCATTGGACAATGATTTTTACTATAAAAATGCATTGGAAATGATTTTTACTATTAAAAAAAATAATTTATAGTAAAAATAATTTCCTATTTATTTTTACTATAAAATGCATTAGAAATGATTTTTACTATAAAAATGCATTGGAAATCTTTTTTTTTTCTTTTAACTAATAATTTGATTATTTTCTTTTTTTTTTTTTTCCATTCTAGGCCAGACGAGCTCTTGGTGATTTTGGAATTTTAATTGCTTTAGTTGTGATGGTTCTCCTTGATGTTTTAATTAAGGACACCTGTACACAGGTAAGAGTTTCTCAAAAAAGTAATTACCTTTTTTTTTTTCAAACCCTCATTAAATTGTATACCCATCTTAATCTCACGGCAAATAATGCCCAACAAGACAGCCTAAAACTTCCTAAAATCATCGGTGACTATAAACCCGTCTACATTTACGGTACAATCAGAATACACAAACTTCAACACCCTCTTCGCCCTATTATTTCACAAGTTACCACACCAATATATGAAATAACTAAGATTATTAATCAACTCATTTCCCCATAAAATACCCACTAATTACAGTTTGAAATCTAGCCATGATCTACTCCAAATCCTACATACTTTAAAACCAGATAACAAAATCATAGCTTCACTTGATGTTGAAAATCTTTTCTCCAATGTTCCGGTAAAAGAAACTATAGACATCATCATTGAAAATATTTACAAAAATCCTTCATATCCACCTCTTAAAATTAATACCAACATCCTTTAAAAAATTATCCTCTACTGCACAACTGAAGTCCCATTTTACGACCATCTAGGTATATATATATATATATATATATATATATATATATGTGTGTGTGTTATCTCTCTCTATATATATATATATATATATATCTTTCCTCATGACTCTTCATACGACTATCTTGTTATCTAATCCTACTCATATCTTTTTCTTTCTTTCTTTAAGGATCCATTTAGTTTCTGTTTGTCTTCATGTTTATGTTGAGTAAGATGTGTTGTCTATTTATATGCATTTAATGTTATCTAGTGTATGTCCTGGTTGATATATATATATATATATATATATATATATATATATATGAGGATCATTCCAAGTGGGGCTCAAGTGGAATAATACATGTTATACTAAGTGCCTTGTTCCACGTGTGAGCAATTCAAAGAATAAATGAAGGGCACAGCATTAAACTTGCTTCATAAGATAATTTATTTTTATTCATTGTAGTTGAAATAAATTACATGAAGCAAATTTACAGCTTTTTCCCTTCGTTTATTCATATATATATATATATATATATACCAGCCACGATCTACCCCAAATCCTACATACTTTAAAACCAGATAAAAAAAATCATAGCTTCACTTGATGTTGAAAATCTTTTCTCCAACGTTCCGGTAAAAGAAACTATAGACATCACCATAGAAAATATTTACAAAAATCCTTCATATCCACCTCTTAAAATTAATCCCAACATCCTTTAAAAAAATTCTCCTCTACTGTACAACTGAAGTCCCATTTTATGACCATCTAGGTAATATATGGTATAAGGACTAATAATATTTAAATTTTCAGGATATATTTGTTTACATGTATATATGCGTATTTATGTGTGGATCTATGTATGCATGTATATGAGTGTGTATGTGTATATTGTCATATTATCAATCAAAGCCTGAAGAAGATACCAGAAGATCTGAAACACGTGTTGCATATGTAAAACAAAAAGAATTAAAAAAATTTTTCTGAGAACAAAATACATTTTGCGGACCTTCTTTTTTATAAAAATATTGAATTTTCTCCCGTTGGAACCAGAACAACATTCTATATATATATATATATATATATATATATATATATATATTATATATATGTGTGTGTGTGTGTGTGTGTGGTGTGTGTTTATGTGTCTTCATATCCACTTACGTGTTCATGACTATATATGTGTCTTTGTATCTTCACCTGATGAATGCATCGCATGAAACCAATATGGTTGTGAATGTTCCTTTGTCACCCAATAAATAGATATGTAAAACCTATATATTTATCTTATTATATTATATAACACCTCTATTTTATATTGAGCACTCTACCAATTAATACTGCATTTGGTACACCATTCCAGCAAAAGCTGAAACAGTGACTATCTCACACTATAGTATATATATATATATATATATATATATATATATATGTGTGTGTGTATTGAAAATATTTACAAAAATCCTTCATATCCACCTCTAAAAATTAATCCCAACATCCTTTAAAAAGTTCTCCTCTACTGCACAACTGCAGTCCCATTTTACGACCATCTAGGTAATTTATATGTACAACAAGACGGTATGTCGATGGGTTCCGTTTTGGGTCCGACTTTTAGTAATTTCTATATGGCCCACCTTGAAAATAAGATATTTGATATTATAAAAAAGCCCTCTATGTTCGTTATGTTGAAAATAATGTTCTAAGGACCAATTATATCAAATTTACCAAATTGTGGAATATGAAGTTGACAGTGATAACAATTGTAGTTGGTGTACTCGGAACATGGATAAGAAATTGGGAGAAGTAGAAACACGTGGAAGAATTGAGACTATCCAGATAACAGAATTACTGGGATCGGATTGAATATTGAAAAGAATCATAGAGATATGCGGAGAGATTACAGAGAAAACAACCAGTCTCTACTTGTGTGGAAAACTCGCAAAAGAATATAAATAATAATAATAATAATAAAATTTATGCCAGTGACAGAAATGAAATTTTTACTTATTATGTAAGTAAAATTTATAATAAAAATAATAATAAAAATTTTGTTATATTTACATAAAATAATAATAATAATAATAATATCTTATTAATATAATAAAATAATAATAATATCTTATTAATATAATAATAATAATAATAATAATATATATTAATATAATAATAATAATAATAATAATAATAATATCTTATTAATATAATAATAATAATAATAATAATATCTTATTAATAAAATAATAATAATATCTTAATAAATAATAATAATATAATATAATAATAAAATAATAATAATATCTTAATAAAATAATAATAAAATAATAATAATATCTTATTATAATAATAATAAAATAATAATATATCTTATTAATAATAATAAATAATAATAATATCTTATTAATATAATAATAAAATAAATATAATTATTAATATAATAATAATAATATAATATAATATAATAAAAATAATGATAATTGAAATAATAATAATAAAATTTATGCCAGTGACAGAAATGAAACCCTTAATTTTTAAATATCTTCACAAATATGAATAAAATCTTCACTATTTTTGCACAAAAAGTAAGTTCTGATGATAGTGAATGTGTATATATGTTTTCTTTGTCCTTAATTGATTTATTTTCATAGTTTTCATTGGACATACACACAACTGCCCTTTATATATGTATAGATAAAGATGAGGACAATAGTCTGAAATATAAAAATTATTCTGATTTTTTTGTTTGTTTTAAGTTTAATTTTTTTGTTTTTGTTTATTTCAGAAACTTGAAATGTCCGATGAATTTGCTCCAACAGCTCCAGAGAAACGGGGTTGGTTTATCAACCCGATGGGGATTAAGGAGAATTTTAAAGTTTGGATAATATTTGCTTCCATTATTCCTGCATTTCTCATCTTCATTCTTCTTTTCATGGAAGTACAAATCACAGAGTAAGTAGACTTTCTCTTAAAATGATATACATAGGCTCAACACAAGACACTTTCAAGAAAAGACTCTATAAACACAAATCTTGCTTTAATAACATAAAATACATGCACAACACCTTTTCATTCATCTTTTCATTTCATGAAAGTGAAAATCACTGAGTAAGTATATAGAATACTAAATCCAATTACCGTTGAATTGGCAAGACAAGACGGCAAACAGTCGTAACTGAATACGATTCTGAGATGCCGTAAAGACCACTGAAAAGTGGCAGGATTTATGGAGCCTCAGAGGACCCTACAAACCAAGCAGCCAATCAGGACTATTGTAGATAGATAGACAGTATACACACTGGCTGAGATAGATAGATGGATAGATAGATAGATAGATAGATATACAGTATACACACACTGACTGCGATAGATAGATAGATAGATGTATGTGCTGAAAAGTTCACGGTCCGACCAAGAAGGGCATGATCTTAAGAGTCATAAAACATACACGCATATTAACCAAAAAGTTTAAAACACTTCGCACATAGTTTCTCAAGTTTCTTTAGCCCAACATAATTTTAAATGAACTCACCCAAATGCATGGGTGGACTGTTCTGAATTCCCATAAATACCAGTTGTCTTGACACTGGTGCAGTTAGGCTTGGCCAGTCACATTGCTCAAACCAACTATTGACTGACTGACTGACTTACTTCAATAAAGTAGACTTGCCCTCAAACAAGGTTATTGTTGGAATTATTTCATAAGCCGTGCTGCAATCCACCACTTAAATTTATAGACTAAGCAAGGTCCCATGGTTTAAACCTCAGCCAATCAACAGCCTGAATATGTGGTTTAGATTCAACATTGATGAACAGATCTACAACACTGAGGAACACCAAGGAACAATCAAAGGATCATACCTAATATTAAGGGATACCAAGGAGAAACCAAAGGTTTTTTTTCATTAAGGATTGTGCTCTGCTTACCACAAGGGATCTCCGCTGGACAGTGCTTTTGCTTGAAGCCTAAGGAGGCTCCTCAGTGTTGTAGGTCCATTTGTCAATTGCGCCATTCCTGCTTGTGCGGAGTGGTGGGAAATTGTTTTTGCATCTGAGGTGGATCACCACATCTACCATCAGCTACTCACCCTACTTTACCGCACAGATCCCTGTGCTACTCATGAGATGAGTTGGTGCGGGCCGGTATAGAACCAGGAACCTTGTGGTTCCTAGGCAGGCACTCTGCTGACTGAGCTAAACAATTTAGTTCAGATATAAATTTATTTTGGCATATTTTTAGCCTCTTTTAGTCTGTGGGGGCCTTGTGTGCTCGGTGTTTGAAGAAAATCCAAGTTTTGTATCTCACAATTTAAATGTATGAGACTATGGAAATGTAGTTTCCTTAGAAGACAAAATTGATAAAATAAACAACTTTATATACATTAATTTACAATTGGTATATTCAATTGTTCTTTTAGCGCTGTTTATATTTGTTTGTTTTGATGTGTCAACATTGTAGCAGTTTTGATTAAACAATGTCTATGATTGAAACTTGTGTCGTATTGAGAAGGAGAGAGAGAAAATTATGAAACGAAATAAGAGACAGACTTGATGTATCATTTTGTGTCTTCGGACAGCAACCTCTTCCCATTGTGTCGAGTTGGGGAGAGTTTCCACTCCAACTCTGTCGAGTTAGGAGCATCCTCTGCCACTTTTCAGCTAAATGGGCCTTTTTATAATTGTTTTGTAATTGTCTACGTGATGATTAAGTTAAAATATTCATCAAATATCAACTGATTTTGTATTGACATAAATATTGGGTGATTTTGTTACCTGTCGCATTCCGATGACAATGCAGATATTGTCATTGGAATTTAAACAATTGTTTCTATTGTTGCTAAAATATTTCCAAACTAATTTTCATTCGATTCTCTTTTGTTTACATAATTCAAAACCTAACTCATATAATTGTAAAACTATTTAAGAAAACTTAATTATTTTAGGAGGTTGATTTAGAAGGCTATCACAATGCAGTTTGGAATAAATAAATAAAAAATAATAATAATACGGTAACAATGGTGTTGTGTGTTGACCTGTATTTTTATTCTTTCTTGAATTTTCGAGGTAATACCTCTTTATCAAAAGAATTGAACTGAAGCAGTCCAGCTATGGCATTTCTTCCAAATGAATTTTTTTTTTTTTTTTTTTTTTTTCATTCATTTGGGAAGAAATGCATAAGCTGGACTGCTTCAGTTCAATTCTTTTGATAAAGAGGTATTACCTCGAAAATTCAAGAAAGAATAAAAAATACAGGTCAACACACAACACCATTGTTACCGTATTATTTTTATTTTTTATTTATTCCAAACTGCATTGTGATAGCCTTCTAAATCAACCTCCTAACCAATACATACACAATGCTTCAAGCAAATTATGAAACTCTTAATTATTTTAAATTTATTCAATTCCACATTGACGTAAAAATATAGGGGCCCAATCCCCATAAGTCTGATTTTTTTCTAATTTGAAGATTTCATATCTGACCTTATTAATTGTCTTTGTTTCTTTCTATCTTAGAACAATTATGGCCAAGAAAATGCACAATGGTTCCAGTTACCATTTGGACATGATGCTGATCATAGATTTTTACTTATTTACACACAAAAATCTAATCCATTTGTGTTCAATTTTTACGTATTTATCTCCCTTATGCTCCGTTAATGGACTATCTTACACACACACACACATATATACAGATACACACATATATATATAATGAAAATGGAAGTGAATCCGACGGTATGTTGAAAAGAGAAAGAAAGGAAATTTACTTACACATGTTTCGGTCAGGAGTTTATCCCTGTGTACATTATTCTATCTATTATTATTTTTAAATAACAAAATGAAATAATAATAATAGAAAAAATGTAGAAATGTTCCGCGCACAAAGAAATATCGACCTTCCTCAGAGTAAATCCTTTTTTTTTTTTTTTTAAATAAGGATTTACTCTGAAGAAGGTCGATATTTTTTGGATATAAAGACAAATTGAAGGATGTCTTCTTGATAACATCCACAATATGGGAGGAAACAAATCACTCACTACTGACCCTCATCTATCGTTCACGATGGGAGAGTCTATTATATATATATATATATTATACTATTATGTTCATATTATATGCACACAAACATATAGATCCAATGTATTAGTCTGATTTTATTCAATTTTTTTAGCCATTTTTGTTTGATTCTTTCTTTGAATTAATCGAGATATATCTCGATTAATTCAGTGGAATTAACCCTGAATATCCTTATGGTGAAACTTGAGTAGGTTATTTCAATACACACTGTAATAATAAATCTGCTCTACTTATGTATTGAGCACTTTATATTTGTTATAACTGACTTATCCGGTTAATACTTGTATCAACCATCAATATTGCGATTTTTACTAATTTGAAGATTTGATATCCAAGCTTTTTAACCATTTTTGTTTGTTTGTTTCTTTCTATCTTAGAACAATTATGGCCAAGAAAATGCGCAAAGGTTCTGGTTACCATTTGGACATGATGCTGGTCAGTATATTGGTTACTGTTTGTGCATTGTTTGGTCTGCCTTGGATGTGTGCGGCCACTGTAAGGTCGGTGGCACACAAGTCTTCTCTCAGTGTTTTTAGCCGGACACACGCCCCTGGAGAAAAACCCAAGTTGCTTTATGTCCAAGAACAACGTCTAACAAGCATATTAGTCAGTATTTTGATAGGTAAGTAAAAAATCTTTTAACATTTTTTTTTTGTCATATATAATGTACTTACTAAAGCAGACGATAGTATGTGATGCATAGCATCATTGTTAGTTTATTTTCATATTAATCAGTATTTTGATAAGTAAAAACGTTTAACATTTTCTTTTCTTTTTTTTGTCATATATAATGTACATTACTGCAACTTACTAAAAGCAGATGATAGTATGTGATGCATAGCATCATTGTTATATTCTTTTTGCCTTTTTTTTAACAAAAATGTTTTCTTTATTTTTATAATATATATATATTATATATATTATATATATATGTTTTCATTGGCTTTTAGTTGATAATAAAGGAATTAATGATAGCAATCGTCATCACATTGTTCTGTTAATGTAGAAGAATTTTGTGAAAAGGAAAAAAAAAGATTGGGAAAAGGGAGGAAAAAATCAAAAATTATATAAATATATATACATATGTGGAGAAAATTTTTTTAAAGAAAACAAACACAGGATGTCATGAACAATGGAAACTCTTTATGTCGATACTTAAGTATTTTGGGGTTTTTTTAAATTAAAACCTTCTTCAGGACATTGAAAATTTGTATGAGTAAAAGATGAAAGATGTTCAGTGTATGTTGAATGTGTGATAAAAGTTATTTACCGTTATTTACTTGGCGTTTATATATGAAAGTCGATGACGCGATCACTGCGTGTGAAAGCGAAAATTGATGATCAGAAACCGTCAAACATGAATTGTCCACGAGTAAATGTTAAATAAGGTTATGACGTATTTTACATATCTATTTTTTTTATATATATATAATTTTTTTTCTTTATCATTAACATTAATTTTTTTAAAATGATAATTTTTACCTAAATTTTTTTAGTAAAGGTTCCTAATTTTCAGTTCAGTACTGGATGTTCTCTTGATAAATTTTCAAATTAATCTAAATTAAGGAACACTTTGATTTCAAATTAAAACAATTATCTTTATAATGTTTGAAAAGTCTAAAATTATTTCTACTGTAATCCAGTGATGCTGATAGCTTTTTTATTTAGTGCATCCTAAGACACACATATTTGCTTTGAATGAGTCCCCAGAAAAATTTATGGGTCCCAACTAATAGATTGAAGGGTTTTTATTTATGATCTGGAGAAACAACTAAAGCCGTCTAACTCCTACCTTGTAACCTATCCTGTGTAATTATAATCACATATAATCCATGCTAAGATATCATTAACTACAAAAGTGTAAATTAAATCGCTACTGTCTGAATAATCCAAATAGTATATAGATACACAACTTGAAATAACCCTAGATGAGTTGATATTCCGTTAAAATCCAAACAACCAACCAATTTTGTTTGTTTCTTTCTTTTGCAGGTGCATCGTTATCGTGGGGTCCTCTTTTCCGAGAGATTCCCCTCACCGTCTTATTTGGTGTCTTCCTTTACCTTGGTGTATCCTCAATGAGTGGTGTCCAAATGTACGAACGAACGAAATTGCTTTTAATGCCAGTCAAACATCATCCTTCAGTGGGTTACGTTCGTAGGGTAAGTGAGGCTCTTCCTTTTTATTATACTTTTTGCATATTGAACTATTTGGCAATAGCTCTTAAGTAAAAATATCAAACGTTTTAATAATTAAACGAAATTAGGCAAAATTATCCTACTGTGGATATACCACAGTATCATAATTTACTTAATTTCCTTAGTCTTTCTAATTTGATATATTTTATTACATTAAAACTTAAGTATTTACGCCCACAAGGGTGCATATTCTTGAAAGTCAAAATATTCTTATCGTCCCATGGATAAGGGGACAATTTTGTTGCAAATTATTCCATTGGTAAAATATTTATTGCGTTCATTTTGCATGGTAAAGGTATGCATGTTGCATTCTGGGTAGCATAAATGTCGAGATATGTAATAGAAGGGTTCGGGCGTATTACAGTTGCTGTAAGTCTCTGGTTGCAAAAAATATGAGTCAACTATTAAAGTTTTTGTGATGGCCCAACCCTCAATCACATATCCTAGCCAACGAGTTGCTCCTCTTCATGTGAATTTATTTCACAACTTTGTCGGCATTAAATGACCCACCAAGGTTGATATGCCATAAAACAAACCAAACCAAAAGTTATGAGAATTTAAAGCCACAAAATTGCTGGTACAAAAAGTGAACATGATTTTGTAAAATAAAAAATGTCAAATCACAGACCAATTCAGAACAAGAAATTTAGCAATTTCTTTATTTTGGGAGCAATTTTGATAAAACTTTGCATTCTTATGTAAAATTGTACATTCTTTCGGATTCTGGACTTAAATTTTAAGTATCTCCTTGCTGGAACCCATTATTTGTGGAATAAGAAGTAGGGATATCAACCTTTTTTTAAAAGTTTCCCCACAAGATTATTCAACATTTATACTCATATATATATATTATTAATTTATATAAATAACATCACTTTGGACTTTAAAATACCTGCTATGTTGTATGAGTGGTGTCTTGCTTTTAATGCCAGTCAAACATCATCCTTCAGGGAGTTATGTTCATAGAGTAAGTTTTGTTTGGACCAAGTATCCAATAGACACCCCAACTGGGAGCTGTTTTGAAAAGAACATCTTTTGCTTTTCACTGTACACTTCCGGTTGTGGTACGAGAGGCACATGGAAAATAAACTTTATAAATTGTGTGATACCAGAAAAGAATTATCCAACTCCACAGCTTTGCTTAGTATTAGAAAAAGTTTAATCAAGCAACAAAAATAAGATGAAAGAATAACTAGTTTAAAAAATTCAATAGTGACAATGCTTCATCTAAAAGGAAGAAAAAAAATTAGAAAAAAAATGTATTTTTATTTATAAATTAATCAAACATATTAAATAGGAAATGATTTTAATTTATTCTACATTCAACTTGAATACAACAACCCAATGAGGACCACAGAATATATATATAAGTATAGATAAAAGAATATGAAAACACACAATGCTGTTAAAATGAATATATTTTATATCATATTTTCATTTTAACAGCATATTGTGTGTTTTCATATCCTTTTATCTATACTTATACCATCGGATTCATTTCCTTACTCTTAACTTGTGAATTTTATTCTTTGCAATACAAACTGTATTAACGGTCTCTGCGTTCCAAAAAATTATTAAAAAAATATTCTTTTTTCGAACATTTTAAAATTCTGTTTTGTCTCCAGCGGATTTTTCTCTACTCAAAAAATTTTTAAAAATCACTCTGATGAAGGTCGTAAAAAATCTCTCTGTGTACGGAATATTTTTACATTTTTCATATTATTATTATTATTATTATTATTATCATCATTTCAACTTCATCTGATTATTTTAATAATAATAATAGCGTAATCTGTATACATTTAAACAGACCGAAACACATGTGTAAGTGATATCGATTAAAAGTGATATCGATAAAATTCATTTTTATCCATCTACATTTCTTTTCTTTACTCATTTTTTCCTCATATTGTCGGATTCAATTCCCTTTCCATTCTTACACACACATATATATATATATATATATGGTGATTGCCACTTCTTCACAGAAGACGGCCATTTCTACAAGTAGTTCAGTTGTGAGCACACAGATGGCCCACAGATCCAACTTGTTTTTATGTACCCTGTCACACATATAAAGCCCTTGACAGACAGGCCCTGCCACACAGGTCAGACTTAAATGTAGGAAATATATATATATAAATTAATATTTTTCTAAATTACAATTTATAAACATAAACATAAAGAGTCTGAATAATTACATTAGAAGATTTTTATAAGTTTCAATGCAAGAGCGTTTTAGTAAAAGAACCATGAATACAGAGTTCAGCTAAAAAATATCAATGAAGAAACTGACCCTTTTACTTATTTTTTTCTTCAAATCGGATAATTTTTACGTTTTTAAGGGCCATTCCTTGGCCTTATAGCAGAAGTGCTTATCTGGTGGAATCCTTGATAAAGAGTCCGTCGACAATGTGAATCCTTTGGTTACTAAAGTGTTCTCAGCTACTGGTAATCGTATAAGTCCTTTGAGAGTATTGGTAAAGATCCCGGCAATCCTATGTCTGTCCTCAAAGAGTGCAGTTTTAATTATGACCAATGTGGGGGTTTAAGTATTCTATCAGGCCAGTAGTATTGCTAGTGATTGGTTACAAGAGTCAATCACATGACCTTGGCTAGTCTATAAATAGAGGTGGGTATTTAGAGCACATACTATATCCAAATAATCCCAACAATAATTTAATCTTTAAATTAACGGTTTTTCTTTGTAACAACTTTTTATCTTCCTCTAAAATGGCCTAAATTGATCACGTGACGTATTTTGGTGGTACTTAATATATGTAACTATTAAAAAATATGAAGTGAGCTGGGACGACTAAACGTTGATATTATATCCTGTAATTTGGTGTAATTTTTCTTTGTAACAACTTCCTCCAAAATGGCCTAAATTGATCATGTGACGTATTTTGGTGGTACCTAATATGTGAAGTGAGCTAGCACAAACCCTGGAACGACTCTAATCACACAGTACCAAATACTCCTTTATAGAAACGTTGATATTATATCCTGTATTTTGGTGGTATTTACTCTTCACACAAATGATTTTTTTTTTTTTCTAAATAACAATTTATAAAATTTTGATTATTCATTTTTGTTTTTTTGTTCTTTTTTTTTTTCAGGTGCGGACATTCCGGATGCATCTTTACACCTTTACCCAACTGTCGTTATTAGTTGTCCTGTGGGTTGTCAAATCCACAGAGGCTGCTCTTGCCTTTCCATTCCTACTAATCCTATTAGTGCCCCTACGATTAAAACTTCTCACTTTTATTTTTACTGAGAAAGAACTCCATGAGGTAAGTAACACTAAATTATCTCCCTGACAAAATAAATAACACAAAGATTATCTCCCTTGACAATAGACATATTCTTAGTATTAATACTCATGTTCGGGTTATTCCATGTCAAATCAAAGTAAAATTGTCACCCACCCAAATTTGGAAAGGAAATTTTGTAATCTATTAAATTGAGTTCTAGAGCTTCCCGACTGCTTGATTTGAATGACATTGTGGAGTCTTTTATATACTCTATCATTTTGCAGTGGACTTTGTGGTTTTCGGGATTGTATTGAGTTACAACCGTTTGCTACCTTATCTTCCCAGTTTGTCGGTAATTGGACTTTAATTATTCTAGAGCTTCACTACTACTAGGTATACCCCAAAATTTGGCTGCTATTCATTTTAAAAACAAATTAAAATTATATATTATATTTTTGCTTGAAGGCAATTACAATGCATGTATCGCATAAAATTCCATACTTTTTTTATAGAAAATGAACTTGACAAGTGTAATCCCGGCTACAGACTGTTTTGACTTTATTAAGTCTCATCAGCGATGTATACTAACGACTTCCCTCCGACAGAAATCGAACAATCGCTGCAAAATTAACCTTGTCAATGATACACGCCTCTACCAAAAATTAAAATTAATTAAATCAATTATTTAAGGTCAATTTTTGTCTAAGTCGAAAAGTAGTAACATAATGAGCATCAGTAAAAAAAGAAAAAAATTTTATTACACATGTAATTTATTTTTTCAGTCAATTTCAATGGCTGGAAACGCTGTTTAAAGATATTAATAATATTATTAATATCAATAATAATAATATTATTGACCAGCCGATTGATCGGGCGGGGGGGGGTCCCTTACTGCGAGTGTATAAGCATACCAACACATAAAATACAGTCGAGTACTGGCAAAAAAGGAGGTCACTAAGAGCGACTGCCCCCATACCACTCAATGTGAGGTCACTAAGAGCGACTGCCCCCATACCACTCAATGTGAGGTCACAGAGAGGATACCATTGTAAGAATTAAAGTGATAATACTTGCAGATATAACTCTGACAAAGGTTGATAGACAAAACATTTTATATACAGCACAAGAATTAACAGGGTACATAATACATAGAGGTGTACATAAACATACATACAAAAGTAGAGATAATGACATTCATGAATGGAAAAACATAAAAGCATGAGACTAGGAATAGTCCATGCTGTATGAATCACTTACAGTAATGTAAGGGGGGGGCCAAAGCCCCAACAAGAAGGGGGTAGACCAGAGTCTAACCCATAGTGGTGTCTCATAGGTCGAGCAACAGGAAAAAGAGAAAGAGATGTTCAAACCAGCCGCTTAAATATTAAAGGCCCCTAGCGGGAACCAGCGAAACTAAACGGGCAGACAACTCCCCAGGTGAATACGAAAATAACGCCTACACCATCAATTTTTTTTAGAATACAAGGTGTGTCAAAAAGTACAAACATCTTGATACTTTTTGACACACCTTGTATATAGTTTGTGTGTGTATATATATATATAATATATATATATATATATTATATATATATATATATATATATGCCTCTTCAGTGACTTTTTATTACACGACGATATGATAAGTTGTAAACATATTGGAATGGCTTTTTGCCGACAATTTTGGGAGAATATGTGCTTAATTGGAGTCGTACCTAATTTGGAAATTAATTAATTAATAATGAATTAGGCGGGAATGCCTATTTTAAATGTATGGCTAAAACAAATCGAGAAAAATCAATCTCTGTATGTACATTTCGGCCTATTAGGCCTCATCAGCAGAGCTATAGATAGGAAGGCCGCCCTGTGCGTGATTTGAAACCGGACTGCCAAGCTGACAGGCCGATATCACAACCCCTACACCAAACGGATTTCCTAGATTTTACGATTTGTTTAGAGTAGGTTAATATTCCTCTTCAGTGACTTTTTATTACACAACGATATGATATCACGCACAGGGCAGCCTTCCTATCTATAGCTCTGCTGATGAGGCCTAATAGGCCGAAATGTACATACAGAGATTAATTTTTCTCGATTTGTTTAGCCATACATTTAAATAGGCATTCCCGCCTAATTCATTATTAATTAATTAATTTTCAAAATTAGGTACGACTTCAATTAAGCACATATTCTCCCAAAAATTGTCGGCAAAAAAGCCATTCCAAACATACCGTGTTTACAACTTATCATATATATATATGTATGTATATATCAATAAAAAGTATATATAGATGCCATAAAGAAAAGATAAGCCAGTCTATCTGTTCCAAAGAAGGGTTTAAACATCAAAAAAAAATTTAACAAAATAAAACAAAACTTAACATTCAAAAACTTAGTTTCGTATATTTCACACCTAATGCTTCATACTAAATACAAAACAATATATATATATATATATATATATATATACTAGCAAATATATGCACCCTCCGGGTGCAAGTATTTAAGTTTTAATGTAATAAAATATTGTATTAAATTAGAAAGGCTAATGAAACTAAATAAGAATACAGATAAAAAGATTTGAAACAGAGGGAGTATAATAAAAGATTTGAAACAGAGGGAGTATAATAAAAAATGGAACAACTGAAACTTACTTTTCCATCACTCTCGTCTTTCATTTGTATTTTTTCTAATTTAAGTATTTAGTTTATAAGAGGAAGTAAAAGAATAAAATGACAGTTATTTTTCTTGTTAATCGATTTCATTTAAGATTCATTGAAGAGATTTTTGCTTATATTCATTAAAATAAAAACCAAACAGTTAGAAATCAATAATACTAAGCACCATATTTATTAAATTCGATTTTTTAATATCAATATGCAAATTAGCCTACCCGTTCACATTGTAAAGCGCTATTTTGTTGTATATATAAATATAATTGCATGTTGTCAGTATGTAGACATAGTTAACAGTATTAATAATGTAAGACAATTTTATTAATAATTGAGGTTTAGATAAAAATAAAATCATGGAGAATGTGATGTCAATAACTAAGAGAATTATGACTTGAGTAGGAATATAGTTTCGGTTACAGACAGAAAAACACACAATCTCCATTATAATAAGATTTACACCAGACAAAATGTGACCCATTGGATCAAATGTCACCCATTAAGCTCTGGGTAGATAATTGAGATTAGGGAAAAGGGAGTTAGCAAATAAAAATTTTTTTAAAATAAATACATAACACGGAAATACATTTAAAATTATCCCAGCTCTCTCTCTCTCTCTCTCCAGAGAAACTAACTTTATATAACGAGAAGGTAGTCAAGAGATACATAGAAGGAAAGAAAGAGATAGACACAGAGTAAAGTAAGAGATTGGTCGGTTTTTTACTTAATTGCAAATTACGACTAATTAGAACCAATTGAAACAAATTTTTTTACAAACATAATCAATCCTAAAAGTAAGGAATAATTTAGTATAATTTTCATGTCATTAAACTAAACAGTAAAAAAGCCTTTAGGAAGCAAAAGCTGAGTTACTTTATATATATATATATATATATATATATATATATACTATATATAGAGAGAGAGATAGATAGATAGATATTTAAAAATTTGTTTTGGGATGAAACAAAGAAATCACAGTGCTCAACCACAAATTTGTAGGAGCTTTATTTATTTGTTGAATTTTTTAAATATAAAAGTTTTTCATAAGCAACTACCCAGGTTTCAGGTTATTTCACCATCGTCAGGCTGCAAAAATATAATCGAATGCAATAATCAACTGACGTAATTTGCGGTCCATAAACATAACAGCACAAAATGTCTTCAAATAAACACCAGGAGATTTAGCAGTCTGACGATGGTGAAAACCTGAAACCTGGGTAGTTGCTTATGAAAAACTTTTATATTTAAAAAATTCAACAAATAAATAAATAAATATATATATATATATATGTTGGGTTTATATGCTGCAGCAGAATCAGGATTGTTCAACAGTGTCGCCCAATGGTGGAAGGTGAATATGAATTGTTTGGTGCAGAAGAGTGGTCAAAGTTATTCTTGCGGATATAAGATGGGATGTGTTGGTTTATTCTGACCTCCAATATTTGGGTAGTGTGCCCGATATAGCAAACATCGCATTTGCATTCGAATTTGTAGATTAGGTAACTTTTTTCAGCATATAAACCAGAAATCTTCTCGATTTCAACCAACGAGTTGCACCTGGCTATACTCGAAGCCCTCCTCATCAACAGATTCCGTCCCAGTCTTTGCATATATATATATATATATATATATTGAAGTCAGTAAGTCTACTGTTTGAATAACAGCAGCTAAGTACCACTTAAGCAGTGTCCAAGACAGTTGGTATATATAGAAATCAAGAATGACCCATTCATGAATTTGGGTAATTTTGGGTCATTCCATTCCTTGAGTTCTGATTGGCTGCTTGACTGCTTGATTTGAATGACATTGTGGAGTCTTATATATATCCTGTCATTCTGCAGTAGACTTTGTGACATTCGGGTTTGTATTTCAGTTACAACCGTTTGTTGCCTTGTCTTCCCAGTTCGACGGTAATTGGAACTTTAATTATTCTTCAATATATATCAGTCATCCACAGACACATGTTTTGAAGTTTACTTCTCATCAGTGCGGCTCGACATTTTAACAGCTACCTCTAGCCGGGATCGAAACCGACAGAATTTTTGTCTACCAAGTTCCTAACCCTTGCAGCTATCAGCGGGTCGTTAGTCTAGGGTGAACAATTGGCGGTATGTTTTTACAATCACCAGAGAACTCTAATCTGTAAACAGAAATCAAACCAATTTACATAGTGATATCATAATTGGTTTTTCAAGAGCTTTAATTATTGGAATAACTTCCAAAACAACAAACTACATGAAATAATGCCACAAATAGGAAACTTCAAATAAATCAAACCAAAATATCCAGAAAAGAAGCAATATTATCCAGACTAAGAATAGGACACTCATACATTACCCATTCATACCTCCTCAAAAAAGAAGCAGCCCCATATTGCATACCATGCCAAAAACCCTACACAATCAAACACATATTAACAGAATGTAGCAACCTAAAACAAATACGAAAAAAATACTACCAAACAACAAATCTAAAACAGATATTCTACCAAATAAACCCAGAAAAACTACTCGGATAAAAGAAGCACACATCTACAACAAAATCTAAAAATCTTCCAAAAAAAAATGAAAACACAAAAATATATGTTAAAAAATCATCTAAAAGTTTCATTCACAAAAAAATGTAAAAAAAAAAAAAAACTTTTAGAAAATTAAACATTATCACCAATTCATTTCAAAAACATAGTCGGCATTAAATGACCCATTGAGGTTGATATGCCGTAAAACAAGAACAAAATCAAAAAAGAGCTTTAATTCGATTTGTGTTTGTATTTATTGAAATAACTTATACTCATTACTGACTTTTTTCTTTGTCTTCTTTTTTTGTTTTGTAGTTAGACAAAGAAGAAGAAGATAGTGAGGAAGAAGAGGATGAACCCGATTTCTATCAATTGGCCCACATGCCTATTTAGGTACCCTCCACCCTTGCTTGCCTTCCTGCTTCATATATATTGCAAATGATGGGGGCCACAGAAGAAGCCGGCCAAGCCTCTAAAAGTCAACTTCGAGTTGGTGCTGAAGACAAAAAAAAGAAATAACTCAGAGACCAGCCGGATCGGCTGCGAACTGGGAACTGTGCAAGAAAACAATTCCTTCAGATATAAACGGATTCTAAATGAACAGAACTTGTACGGGCTAATTTTCATACCAGTCTGGTTTTCAAGGATTTAAAAAATTTTTTTTTTTTTTTTTTTAAATATTGTTTTGGGTTTTCGTCCCAAAAATGAATACAAGAATTCAAAAAATTCTTTACCATTTTTTAGAAAAGAATGAACAAATGAAAAAAAAACAAAAAAAATTATTTTTTTGTTGTTATCAAAAAATTGAAGAAAAAATTTTTAAAAATACATTTTTGGCCTTTGAAAAAAAAAAAACTTAAGAATGAATTTTTTTTTTTTTTTTTTTTTTTTTTTTTAAAGGCATAAAAAAAAAAAAAAATAGATTTTTGGCCTTTATAAAAAAAAAAGAAAACTTTTAAAAAATTTGTTGAAAGATTGAGATTCTTTTCTTTGGGGGGAAAAAAAAATTTTTTTTTTTTCTTTCTAAAAAGGCATTAAAATATTTTAGCCTTTATAAAAAAAAAGAAAACTTTTAAAAAATTGGGGTAAATGATTGAGAAGTATTTTTTTTTTTTTTTTTTTTTTTTCTAAAGGCGTAAAAAAAAAAAATTAAAAAATTCTGGAAAAAAAACAAAAAAACGAAGAATGACAATCGAAAAGAATTTTTTTTTTTTTTTTTTTTTTTTTAAGATTTTAAAAAATTTTTAAGCAAAAAAAAAAAAAAAAAAAAAAAAATATTAAAAAAAAAATCCATAAAAACTTGATACACAAAAATTCTAGTTTCTTTTAGCAAAATTATTATTATTATTATTATGTTTACCCCGGTCTACTAGAAGATCCCTGTGATGATGAGTGGGTGGGGGTTTGCACCAAATTCTAAATGATTATCGACATTTTCAAATTTATAGATTTTTCAGTGAAAAAAAAAAAAAAAAAAAGAAAAAAGAATTTTTATACCTAAGATAGCAAATTTTACATGTAAAGATGAAAAAGAAAATGGTTTTGTATATTATGCAAATTTATGCAAAGTACAATGTATGCATGTCAGTATATATATATATATATATATATATATATATAAAATATGAAAAAAATATGTTGAGAGGATGGATTTTATATACATACCAATATTTTGTTGTTTTTTTTTTTTAAGTAATGTCAGCATATGTATATATAAATATATATACAAATATGAAAAAAATATTAAGAGGGTGTATTATATATATATATATATATATATATATATATATATACAAACATTTTGTTGTCTTTAAAAATATTGAGAGGATGTATTTTATATATATATATATATATATATATATGAGAGCGAAAGAGAAAATATGAAAAAAAATATTGTGTGGATGGATTTTATATATATATATACATACATACACACACCAATAGTTTGTTGTTTTTCTAAGTAATGTCAGTGTATAATATATATATATATATATATATATATATATGAAATATGAAATATGAAGTGTGTATGTATATATATATATATATATATATATATATAATATATGTGTTTTTTTTTAGTTTTTTTTTTAAAAACATCTTTAGAATATAATTAAAAAAAATTTTTCAGATGAAAAATTTAACATCTATTTAATGACCTGAAGATGGTTTATAAAAAACCGAAACATTGGCATATATCATATATATATATATATAAAAAAATACTCCTCTAATCTTTTTTTTATTTCACATACCGTCGGATTTATTTCCATTTTTCCTATATATATATATATATATATATTGCAACATTTTAAGTATGATGATACTACATGCTTAAAAGTAAAAGGTATGGAAGTTGCATCTGGATTTTACAAACATTATGCCATAAGAAATACTACGGAGAGTCTTTTTATGATGAAAACAGGGTCCTTCCTTTTTGAAAAAAAAAAAAAAAAATGCCTATCAGCTTGGGTACTTAAACATTGCCCGAGCACCTTTTCTACATTAGAGGTCCAAGCCAATCTTATAAGAAATTTTTAATATATATATACATATATACATACATATATAATAAAATAATCTAAATTTTTTTTTCCAAATAATATAGGAATTTATAAATAAGAAGTTTTTACATATATCTAGAAAACAGGACCCATTGGGTCACTGCTTTGGATAGATAATTGGGATCAGAAAAGAAGTGAGTTTGCAAGGCGAATTAATTTTTAAAGAAATAGGCCGGAGATTTTTTTTTAAATCATTAAAATCATTTTGTAAGATTTCTAGAAAGGGAAAGTTTGACCAAATTTAAATTTAAATAGACCTGATTCTTGAAATTCTATTAGTAGCTAAGGTGTTTTGGGGATGACAGAAAATCCTTTTTTTTTTATATAATATAAAAAATAATCCCTTTCTACTTCACCATAATTTTAATTGACAAACAAAACTGTAGTAAACCCTCAAATACTCTATTTTTGTAATTTACTTGAAGCATTGTATATATTTGGTTTTGGTGGTTGGTTTTGAAGGCTATCCACAATGCAAGTGTAAAGAAAAAATAAGGTAACAATGGTGTTGTTTGTTAACGCTGTAATTTATTCTTAATATTTCGAGATAACATTTTTTTCTGAAACTGAAGCTGTTGTTGTGATCGTCCATTCTCGATATATATATATATATATACTAGAAAAAGTGAGCCTTGGGCCACCCATGAGCTCTGGTTAGATAATTGTGATCAGAAAAGAAGTAAGTTCGTAAAGCGAATTAATTAAAAGAAGAAAGAAATAGGACGGGAGAATTTTTTAAGTCATAAAATCATTTTGTAAGATTTCTAAGAAAGGGAAAGTTTCACCAAATTTGAATTTGAATGAACCTAATTCTTGAAATTCTATTAATAGCGACAGTATTGAGAAGTTTTGGGGATGACAGAAATCATTTTCTACTTCACCAGAATTTTAATTGACAAACAAAACTGTTGTGAAAAAAGTTTTGAAAAGAAAGTAAAATATTCTTATACATCTTTGGTAGTTAAATTAACAAAAATAAAATAAAAATATTAGCATTTTTACTGTAACAGAAGGGAAAGGGACGGTAAACAGAGACTTCTCTCAGCCTGAGTTACTTCCCCAATTGCTCCACGGTGGTCAGAATTTAACTATTGTTACACATGGAATAATAATTTATTTACTTGGACTAGTATCCTCATATTGTTTGTTTTAGTCTTTTTTAAAACCAATCATTTTATTCAATGTACCGGAATATATTTTTCCTACTGTTGCTATATCAATTATTTCTAGTTATTGTGATAAAGCAATATCACAATATGAATTAACTCTTTTCCACTGAAGCAGAGTAGATATTTACCCAACCCATTTGGAATGGGTAGGATATAATATTAGATCACAAGTATGGGGTATCTAGCAGGATAAAACATGCTTTTAATGGATCTGGAAGATGAGCCTGCTAAGCAGAATATAGTGAACTACTAAATGCTCTAATACATAATAGTTACTTTCTGAGTTACTTTCCAAATTGCTCCCAGATAGACTAATACATAATAGAGGGGGTGAAATTGATAGGCAGTGAGAGATTAGTTACTTTATGTCTAAATTGCAAATTACTGCTAATTAGAACACTGAAAAAAAATTTTTTTTCAAACATAATTAAATCTTAAAAATAAGGAATATTTTAGTATTTAATTTTAGTCATTAAACTAAACAGGAAACAAGCCTTAGGGAAACAAACATTGATTCAATCAACTTTAGTATAATATATTATTATATTATTATATATCTTAGAAAGGAAGGAAAAACTCAACACCTATTCCATAAATTTATTTCGACCAATATTGGGGCCTATAAAAAGTTTTTATATACATTGAGCTCTCTTTAGTGATTTAAAGATTCACTGTATTTATACATACTGGATCATACAATAATAATACAGTGTATCTTAGAAATCACATATAGAATCATCCTTACTACCAAGTTTTGGATACCTCTCATCTATATATATATATATATATATAATAAAGGCGGGTTTAGCTCAGTTGGTAGAGCGTTCGGCTAGAACACAAGGTTCCTACTTCGATACCGGCCCTCGCCAACTCAGCATATGAGTAGCATAGGGATCTGTGCGGTAAAGTAAGGAGCTGATGGTAGGTGTGGCGCGCTCACCTCAGATACAAAAGCAATCTCCTTGGTCTAGCGCTAGTGAAAAGGGGATAGACTCCCTCGCTGGTTTACTTTACTTTACTTATATATATATATATTATATATATATATATATATATAATATAGATATTCCTAATAGTAGCATCTGATGATGGTTACTTGGGAATCGACATTTCTCCAAGTCTCCTGAAATAGTCTATTATGCTTCAACCAAATCTTCTTTATTTTTTTTGCTCTGGGACCCTAGCATTAAGAGGGACACATTGAGCTCTTACCAATTATGACTTTTGTAAACTACAACATCGTAAGGGAGATTTCTTCATTCAATCATTGGATCATATGATTTAATGTAATGAAATTAGAAATAAATAAGATGCTAATTAATAGCTAAGGGAATTGTGAAGTTGGTGGTGACTAGACATCACACATTATATTCCATTATAAGAAGATATAAAATAGATTAGAGATAGATATGAATATACAAAAATAGAAAAGATTGTTTACATTTGCACCTTTTTACAAAGAAAATCAATAATGAGGGGTTCTTTCATGTCCCAGAATACAATCAGTATTTATGTTTAATGTAATGAAATTAATAAGAAATCCATATAAAAAGATTACTTAATTTAATTGCTTTTTCTACTATAAAATCATCATAGGATTGATTTTAACTCTTAATGTCGTATACCACCTCATTCCACCCACGACAGTCACATCCATTTTTAATACAACAAACGATAGCCTTATATAAAATTATATAGTAGATATAATTTGAGGGAATATAACAGTAACTTTTAATGAAACGGACATTTTTACCATTTTTGATAATCTTATAGGAATTGGGCTGTAGACTTTTAACATCCTGTTGAGAATTTTCTAAGTTAATATATACTTAATAAAGAATTGCAGAATGTGCCCTCCAGAATAAGTATCTTAGTTTTAATGCAATGAAATATAGAAATTAAATAAGAATGCATATAAAAAGATTACACTTACTTTAATTATATTTTAATTGGTTTTTTTAAAATAATTCATAGGATTGATTTTAATACATTGAGAAATAAAATAATAATAATAGAGATCAATAACCCAAGTAATTATTGTTAAAACCAGTGTAGGAATAGCTGTCTACAGATTATGAGGAATAATATACAGATACACAAATCAAAAGTAACAAGGGAAAAGTGTTGTATACCCTTTCTTACTTCTTACTTGCTTCTATTCTTGGACATCTATTCTTCTGGCCGCTTTGGTTCTATCTTCTAGGTTGGCTTCTTGGGACTTCGGGCTCTAACTTCTAACTGCCTGAAACTTACTATCCTTAACCGGAAGACGGGGTCTTCTATGCCTTCCGATTCTCCACGATTTATCCCCAGAAGGCAAGGTAGAGTGAGGTCAATGCTCATCTCACTCTCAAGGCAATCAGCTGCACTAATCGCATTATGTTTCTATACTATTAATAATTATTAGGGATCTAATATTATGTATACAAAGCAACGTGTAAATTAACAAGTTTTTATCATGTAAAAAATACTAGACACACAAGTACTTGAAAGCACTACTTACAGTTATTTATCTCCCTCACTAAGGGGTGCTCAGGTGGTGTATATGGCTATTGCTCCCTCACTGAGGGGTTACTAGATGGCGAGGGCCGATTCTATGAGGTTTACTCCTCGGGGCCAAGACCGTTAAGAGAAAGTTCTTACCACCTGACAAGGGACAATCTCCCTACTTCCTGTCCCCTGGGCACAGGAGAGTTCTAACCCCTACACCAGTATGCAAATTAACCACACCATATATAATAAACTTTATTTCTTAGTGATATATAAGACACATTGCAGGATTTTAAACACACTAATAACATGGGCTGTTTTGAGGTAAAACTCAGATTTTCATAGACATATATAATGTGGGCTGTTTGAGGCAAATCTAACTCATAGTGATACTCGTTAATAAATAAGATTTTAACTATGACATCAGTAATATCAATATTCAATTGGTGAGGGTATTGTAATAAGCAGTGACATAGTTTCGGTTACAGACAGACAAACACCAAATCTCCATTATAATAGATATTATTATAATATATATATGTGTGTATATATTGCTTCTTATCTGCTTGGGCATTGCTGAAGACATGTTTTTAATCGATCTTATTGTTGTTAAATTTATCTAAATTTTTTTTTTTTTTTTTTCTGTAACCATGTTCTTTGTTTTGTCCCCACCCCCTACACATTTTTTTTTTCTTTCTGTCAGATACCTCCCCTCAAAAAAAAAATCATTTTTAAAATTTGTCGACTTTTTTCTATATACATGCATACATACAAAGTTGGACATATTTGAATTTTGTTTTTTTTTCTCGACCCCTTTTAAGGGGCATTTTCTTTTTCTCTCTCTCTTAGGGGAGTGGACGTATACAAAGATATCTTTTTTTAAAAGAAAAAACTTATCTAAATCTTTTTACTTCTGTACCTAGAGTCTTTTTGGGTTTTTTCAATCCCTACCCGACATCTTTTGTTAAATTGAACAACCCCTTTTTTTTATATATATAATATATATCATATAACAATATAAATATAACCAATATATATATAACACACATATATATAAGGCCGGTTCAGTCGATAGAGCATTCAGCTAGGAAGCACAAGATTCTTGGTTCGATACCGGCCCTCGCCAACTCAGCGTATGAGTAGCACAGGGATCTGTGTGGTAAAGTGAGGAGCTGATGGAAGGTGTGGCGCTCCACCTCAGACGCTAAAATAATCCTTGATCTAACACTAGTGAAAAGGGGATAGACTCCCTCGCTGTATGGCTCATACCGACTTTAGGCTGCCCAGACGACTTTACATTTTTTATATATATATATGTGTGTATAGAGATTAAGATATATATATATATATATTATATATATATATATATGATGTCAAGGTTATAAGAAATATATGTACTCGGTTTTGGGAAGCATGCGAGAATGATTCAATTATGAATGGTTATACTATTAATACTAAAGAAATACAGTTGACTTGTCGTTTTTTTTAATAATTTGACATCAAATAATGAAGAATACGCGAAAACCCTTACAGTTTTTAAAATCATATATATATATATTATATATATATGTATTGTATATGTATAAATACAGATTTGAGAACATTTTTTTTTTTTTCCTTTTAATGAAAGGATAAAGAAGATATTTTTAAGAAAAAAATGTTTTTGAAGAATATATTCATAAATTTTTTTTTTTTTTTTTTTTTTTAACAAGTTCGGGAATATCTACTCCTGAAAAAAAGAAAAAAAAGAAAGAAAATATAACTTTGCCCACAAAGATGTTTAATATCAATCGCTTTTTTGGTTAAAATCTTTTTAAACGAAAAAAAAAAAAAAAAAAAACTCATATCTACAGAAAAATAAAAAAAACAATTTTAAAAATAAATTTATATTACTGACCTATGTAAAAAAAAAAAAAAAAAAAAAAAAAATTTTTTTTTTAAATATAGATATATTCCACTTTTTAAATAATCCCCAATGAGGCTCAGAAATGACGAAAAAAATTTGAATTCGATCTTTTTTTTTTTTTTTTTTTTTTGGGTTTTTTACTTTTTTGGTGGGGGGTGGTGAAATTATTGTCCCAGAGTCCCCCCCTCTTCCTGTCCTTGATGCCACATCCCCCCTCTCCCATATATTATTATATCTAGCTTGGCTACACAAGAAAAGGAAAACAAGGAAGAAAAAACCACTTGCAGATCTTTTATATATTGCACAATGCTTATTATTATAATTATATATACTATTATAATTATATATAATTAATTACTATTATAATAATTCTATTATTATTATGCACAAATTGATTTGTTTTATTTTAAAACAGAAAATTATAAAAATTATTCTAGAAAAAAAAAGAAAAGGAGGGAAAAAAGCAGCGACAAAAATTGACTCATTTTTTTTTTAAATTTCTTTTGTTTTTGTTTATTTTTTTATTGTTTGTTTGGTTGTTTGGTTTCTTTCTTTTTGTTATTTTTAAGTTTCGTTTTAAAAAAAAAAAAAAAGAAAAACATTTTTCCATTTCTGCCAGATTTTTGTTTTGTTTGTTTTTTATTTGTTTATTTTTTTTGTTTGTATTTTTTTTTTGTAGTTATATATATTATATGAAATATTATATAAAAAACAAATGATGTTTACGAATGTGCACCGTTTCGGGGCCTTCCTCTCAATGGTTTTAACTACACATCGGCCCCCCCCCTCACTGATGTGAGGTCTCGATATATATCTGTAACGACTGTATGTAATAGATCGGTCTTCAACAAAAATAAGACGGAAATGACAATCTTAGAAGAAGAATGCGCAAACAGAACGCTGTTAGTCAAAGTTGGAATTTTTCAAAAAATGCATTATCTGTAATAATAAAACCATTGAGAGGAAGGCCCCAAAATGGTCGCACATTCTCTCCTGAATCCTCCATCATGTAACACTGTTTTTTCAATATATCAAATTCATACTGTCGGATTAATTTCCTTTTATTAAACACACACATGAGATTAAGTAAACAAATGTTTTATTTTTATATGGCTTTACGCCGACAATTTTTGGAGGATATGTGCTTAATTGAGTCATACCTAATTTTTGAAAATTAATTAGTTAATAATTATTGAATTTAGGCGGGCATATATGTTTAAATGTAAGACTAAACATGTAAGGCTTGAAATTTTCTCGATTTTTGCCTTACATTTTGAACATATATGCCTGCCTAAATTCATTAATTATTAACTAATTAATTTTCAAAAATAGGTATGACTTCAATTAAGCACATATCCTCAAAAATTGTCAGCTAAAAGCCATATAAAAAATAAACACATTTGTTTGTTTACTTACCCTCAATTTCCTAGTTATGTATTGGTTATTTTTTGTTTTGAGTGATATATATATAATATATATATATATATAAAATATTTTCCAGGCCGGAGTGACCAAGGTCTTTTAACACGGGGGATATATGTATGATACATAACACGTTTGTTGTTGATTGATTACAAAATATGTATATATATATATATTATATTCCAGTGTTTATCATTGGCCACAGGTTACACCCACATTCTGTGTTGGTTATTACATTGTTGATTGATTATAATATTTTCCTGACCGGAGTAACACAAGGTCTTTTAACAACAGTGTATATATATATATATATATATATATATATATTAAACACAGTGGTACATATATACACATAAAAATCTCAAATACATATTATGGTACTAATTTGCTGTTACTAAAATTTTAAGTGTATTAGGTAATCCTCAGACTGTTAAATATCAAAAAGCTAAAGCTATATATATATATATATATATATATATATATATATATATATATTAGTACGGTCCAGAATATAACATTAAGAAAGGATCTTCAAATAAACACCATAAGATCAATTTGACAGCCTGATGATTGCGACTTAGCAAGACAACCTGGGTAGCTGTCTATAATAAGCATTTTTTTTATTATTTTTAAACTCAACATTAATAATATATATATATATATATATATATATATATATATATATTTCTGATCTCCACCAGGCTGGAGTAGCACAAGGTCTTTTCATACAGGAATGTGTGTGTGTGTATATATAACACAAGGTTTTTTTTATGAGGCATCCATCAAGGTGTAGTACTATACCAGTCCACAGTATGAATTATTTCTGTGACGACCCCATGTGTCCGGCAGCTGCTCTTTCGATGCCCTCTGACCCCACGCTATGTTCCTTTGACTCGCAGAACTGGGATCGATGCAACTTGGAAAACTTAAAAATAAAAACTCATAAAATTACATATTTAGAGAGATTATTTCATTCTCTTTCGAACCATATAGATATCTTAAAGAAGATTGAACCATAAAATAGGCATTTTTTTTTCTTAAAATTTAGACTGAAAAAAAAAAAAAAAATCATACTTATCACTCACCGAAGCCATTTTTTTTTTTTAACTCGCTGTAAAAAACAATTCAATTGATAAAAAAACGCTTAAAAATTACATATTCAGAAAGATTATATTATTTTCTTTCCAGCGATATAAATATTTTAAAGATTGGACCAAGAATAGGTATAAATTCCTAGCGGAACGGCTTAGACTGTGAAATTAGTAGAAATGAGCTGACATGATTGCTGGCAACTAGTTCTATGGAATTATTCTTTCTGGCAAAGTCTATTTCTCCTAGTGGCAATTTTCTTATTTCAGAAATCCTGAATTCCCCGTGGCACTGTGACAAACTTTGGTTCTGTGCGATCCGGCCTCTGCCTAGAAGTTTACAATTCGAGTGATTTTTTTTTAGAAAAATTGTAAGCTATTTTTGTCATTGTGGCAAGGTTAGCGAGGTTAACTGCCAGCCCCAAAAAAAACTTTATTGATTTGACAGTCATATCAAATTTTAGGTCACTGCTGTAACCTTTTCTTCTGTTTATAAACACAATAAGAATATTTTGATTATTACCATTTTAACAAAACTTACGTTAACTAAAAAAAAAAAAATACTCTACACTTTCCTTAAAAAATTAGTTGATGCCAGCAAAAGAACTCATCATGTTACAGAGGATTGAACATGCTATTCAGTAAACATTACACCACACAACAGGATGCCTGAATTATATATATATATATATATATATAATAATATTATAAATGTCGGTGGGAAGCTTTGTTGGTTATAGATTAGAAGAGATAGGAACAGACCGAGATAGATAGATAAGGACAGACCGAGATAGATAGATAGATAGATAGAAACGGACCGAGATAGATAGATAGATAGATAGATAGGAACAGACGAGATAAGATAGAGAGATAGATAGATAGGAACAGACCAAGAGAGATAGATAGAAGAGATAGATAGATAGGAACAGACCAAGAGAGATATAGAGAGATAGATAGATAGGAACCAGAGATTAGATAGAGAGATAGGAAAGAACCAAGAGAGAGAGATAGAGAGATAGGAACAGACAGATATATAAAATAGATACAAACCATTTGAAATATGATGGATAGATACAGTTTAATCCTATGAAATTCGGAAAAAAATCTCTCATGGTATAATACTCATTCACTTTTATGGAATTTAAAATTTTTCAACAGAAAAGACCAAGAGAGTCACCCGAAGGGAAAATAACCAATTAACACTATAACAAATCGCAAAAGAAATATAGTATATATATATATATATATATATATAATATATATATAAAAAGGAATTTGCATTAATTTTGTCCGGAGGAATTTGAAAATAAATACAATGAAAAGTAAATAGATATCGCATTAAATATAACCAGGTCTGGGCTTTAAAGCAAAAATAATGAAATTTGATTATTTTTAGAAGACAAGATTTAACATTCGAAAGAAGAAAACATTAAACAAACTCCTGATGATTTTTTTTTTAATTTTCAGTTTATGTAAATAATGAAATTATGATTGAAAAACAATGTTTTATTTTGAACCGTTAAATCAACTGAAATTTACGTAGCAAAAACAGTTACGACAAAAGTATTTTTAAAACATTCTATGAAAAATCAATTAATGGTCCGATTTTCACGAAAATTATACTAATGCAGAATAGTGCGCAAGAGATAATACCATTAGCATACTAAAATCCATTACATTTTACTGAAATACCTGAAAACTTTGAAATATTTGAGTAAGTGGGTTAGAATTAGGCTATATTTAGCATAGGATATTATTTTTTATCAAATTATTAAGTTTAATTTGATATTCAATCGCTACAACTTTTGAATTAATATGTTAATTTATTTATTTTTTTGCTTTGAAATAATTAATTTGAAATTTAGCAAATCGCATCATTTATATTTTATTTAAAAATATAGTTAATCATTGAATTAAAATTTTCTACTATATCATTATGTGATGTCATTCCCTTTACTCTGACGGAAAAAAAAAACCCTGACTTCCCACCAGGCCAGATTAAATGATTTTTTTTACGTGGTGATTTTTATGGGGCATCCTGCGAGGATCAAAACTCGCTATTCAGTAGTAATAGATCTGCAAACAATTATTAAACAATGTTTTTTTTTAATATATATACACATTAAATATTACCAGGGTTTGTTTGAGCAAAAATAAATAGAGATTTTGATTTATATACATGAAGATAATTAAAAATAAAAATTCAAATGATAACAGCATGGATTTTTTTTTTTTCATTTGATATTTGATAGTAGACATTAATATTTCTTTTCAGAGTAGCTGGATCAATGCAAGGTCTATTTTGTTTACATAGGGATTTAAATGGGGCATCCATGAGGATTCAACTCACGATTCAGTAATAATGGATCTGCGGGACTAATTTTTAAAAAATCCACCACCCCAGGCGACGCCGGGTAGTCGCTGCAAGTACTATATAAAAAGGCAGTTGTGTGTTATTGTGTCCGGAGGAAACTTCAAAAATAATACAATAACGACAAAGTAAATATATATACACATTAAATATCAACCAGGGCTTGATTTTTGAGCAAAATTAGAGATTTTGATTTATATTTATGAAGATAATGAAAAATTAAAGAATAGAATTTAAATGATAACAGCATGGATTTTTTTTTTTTAAATGGGGGATCCCACGAGGATTCAACTCAGGATCAGTAATAATCGATCTGCGGGCTAACTTAAAAATCCCTCTTACCCAGGCGACGCGGGTTAGCCACTGCTAGTGTGTGTGTATATATATATATTATATATAATATATATATATATATATCAAACAAATGGTGGGACTGGTTTTAGAGATTAAAAAACTATGGTTGCTTCATGTCTTTTCAGTCAGATTCTTATCTGATGAGCTGTAAGTGAAACAGTAAGTATATCTGACTCATTAATATTATATATACTAGCAAATATATGCACCCTCCGGGTGCAAGTTCTAGTTTTAATTAAATAAAATATTGTATTAAATTAGAAACGCTAATGAAACTAAATAAGAATGCAGATAAAAGATTTAAACAGAGGGGATATAATAAAAATATACAACTGAAACTTACTTTCCTTCACTCCTGTCTTTCATTGTTATTTTTTCTAATCTAAGTATTAGTTAAAAGAGGAAGTAACGAAATAAAATGACAGTTTATTTTTCTTGTTAATGGATTTTATTTAAGATTTCATTGAGGAGATTTTTCCTTATATTCATAAAATAAAACCAAACAGTTTAAAAATCAATAATACTAAGCCAATATTTAATAAATCACATTTTTAATTCAATATGCAATTAGCCTTCCGTTCACACTATAACCGCTATTTTGTTGTATATATAAATACAATTGCATGTTGTTGATATGTAGATATGGTTAATAGTATTAATAATGTACAAAAAATTTTATTATAATTGAGATTTAAATAAAATTAATATCATCGGAGAATGTGATGTCAATAACTAAGAAATTGTGACTTGAGTAGTAATATAGTTTCGGTTACAGACAGAAAAAAACACACAATCTCCATTATAATAAGGATAACATACATTTAGGGATTCTACAAAAAAAAAATCTACTAGTGATATATTGTTTAAAAACCTGCATCACGCACCACACACATATATTATATATATATATTCACTTCCGCAATTTAACCCTGAGGATACTTTGTGGTGAAACTTGGGTAGGTTATTTCTATGAACACTTAATACTAAATCCCTCTACTAACGTATTGAGCATTTTATTCGTTATAACCTGACTTATTCGGTTACTACTTGTATCGACCATCAATATTGTGATTATCTCGTAATTTTATTCCCCGGTAAATCATCTTCTTTATCATACAATATATATATATTATATAATAATATATATAAAATTTTGGATGTTTGTTTTTGAAGCATTGTTGAATAAAGTATAATATTATTATTATATTTTTGCTTGAAGGCAATTACAATGCATATATCGTATAAAATTCGATAATTATAGAAAATGATCATGACAAGCGAACTCAGCAAACTATATATATATATATATGTGTGTGTGTGTGTGTGTGTGTGTGTGTGTGTGAATTTGATATATTGAAAAACAAATGATGTTTACAAAAGCTTGGGGATCATTAGGAGAGAAATGTGCACCGTTTCGGGGCCTTCCTCTCACACTTTTAATTGCACATCGTCCCCCCCCCTCACTGTGTGTGAGGTCCCTCGGAATATCTTGTATCGACCGTATGTAATAGATAGGTCATCAACAAGAGTAAATATGGCATGAAATGAACGTTAAAGAGGAATGCGCAAACAGAACGCTAGTCAATGTTGGAATTTTTCAAAAAATGCGTTGTCTGTATTAAAAATAAAATGAATTTTATTTTAATTTTTTAAAAATCAGAAGCATTACAGTTTATAATAAGACTCAAAAGAGCCTGATGTAAAATTGTTTAAAAAAGTATTGAGTGTATGTTTTTTCAATATATCAAATTCACACTGTCGGATTAATTTCCTTTTATTTACATATAATATATTATATATATATAATTATATTAAATTTTTACTTGAGACACTTACAAGCATGTATGCATAAAATTCGATACTTTTTTCTATAGAAAATGAACTTGACAAGTGTAAATCCAGCAAAGGATGGCTCGATGTGTAGAATACCGTACAGATGTTTCGACTTTATTAAGTCTCCAGCGGTATATACTAACGATTTCTACCCTCCGACAGAAATCGAAACCGGACTTCAGCGACACAGTGAAACACTATATCCCTCGGCCACGTACACAGCTGACATCCTAGCGAAATATATATATATAGTGAAGAAAGGAAGTGAATCCGACGGTATGTAGTATATTAAGAAAAATGAAAAACACAGGTTTAAATGGTTAAGTGTGAGTTTATTGGCCGACGCTGCAGTGTTTCGATCTATTAATTAGATCATCTTCAGGGCATAAGATAAGAAATTATTTATCACAGAATAACAAGAAAAGCAAGTGGTATTCCTTGTCATTCAGTCTGTTTTTAAAAAAATTTTGAAGTTTGAAAAAGGAGACGGTTTTTGAAATATGACATCAAATATTCTATTTTATGGCGTGAGTATGGGACGCTGTAAGTGTGTGTATTGAAAGGAAACATTATGCATTTTTTTAGGTATGTGGTTTGTGTGTTGTGTGTGTATAAATTTTCTGTTTGCGATAAATGACAGCGGAAGTAAAACTCAAGGTTTGTTGTGTGTGTGTGTGTGTGTGTATATTAGTAAGAGGTAGGGAGAGATGTCATGAAAAGAAATTTTTTATGTTTATATTTAAGAGAAGAAAGTTTGGGTGTGTGTGGGGGATTATATATATATATATATATATATAATATATAAAAACTTTAATTACTCCCTAAAAAATTCCCATCCCTAAACCCCCAATACAGTTGATACATAACAATTGACCAACCAAATTATGTCCATTCCCCCCCGACAAAATGACCAACCAAGGGTATTTAAACAAACTGCTAAACAAATTTCCCCCATTTGGTCTGAAGATCACATAGGCAAGAAACTGTCAGTAACAGTGTCATTGACTCCATGTCCACGCTACCTTAACTCAAATATAAACGCTCTATCAATGATATTGAGCACTGTCCCTTTGAAAAATAACACCCATATCATCTACAATATATATATATATATATATATATATATATAATATAATAAGATAAATATATAAAGGTTTTACATATCTATTTATTAGGTGACAAAGGAACATTCACAACATATTGGTTTCATGCGACGCAATCATCAGGTGAAGATGTTTCAAATGTAAGGAAAATCGAAAAAATTTCAAAAAATTCAATAGACATGGGATGCGTATGATTGGATAAAATGATGTGTGTATGTATGTGAAGGTGAATTGAATGTATGAGAGTGTTTATGGGCTGTATAAAGATTGCGTATGCGTAGTAACAGGTCACACACATAATACGTTGATCTGTGAGTGTGTGATATTTTAACAGTGCTTACGTGCAAGCGTTTGTGTATGTATGTGTGTGTGTGTTTTTTTTCCTATCCGGATGTGTAGGTTATATATGTATATGTGTGTGTGTGTGTGAGCTTTATACGTACATTGAGTTGTCCTCTTTTCTGGTTGAATCCTATCACTGAAATATTTGATATTATTAACACACACACACACACACACACATATATATATAATTATTTATTTATATTAAGAAGGCAATTACAATGCATATAAAACAAATAAAATAATGTCCAGTGTCTAATCAATTTTGAAGAAACTTCATCTTCAGAGACGGTTTTGAAATAGACAATATAATATATATATATATATATACACACACATATAAATGAATACATTTATTTATGATACTCCGCATATGTAAAAAAAAAATATATATATATGCAAATCTTTATATGTACATTTGAGTTCTCAATTTTGGTTGAATCCTATCAAGGAAACACTTGTTATCATCCACCTATATATATATATATATATATATATATATTGGGTGAACAAAAAGTGATAAGACAAACAGGAATATTTCTTTTATGTTATTTTTTTATTGTTTTCCTCAACTTGTTTCGACCGTGGATCATCATCAAGAGAAAATTTCTTGTGAAAGATATTGATTTTTTAGAAGGTTTTAAAAAGTTTTCTAAGTGTTTATATATATATATATATATATATATATATATATGGGTTTTATAGTTTGTTTGAAGCATTGTGTGTATGTGTTTAAGAAAATAGAAATTAGAAGGCTATTGACAATGCAATGGAAAAACAATAGGTGAAGAAATTGATGTTTATTTACCTGTTTCCTAAATTTTCGGGATAAAATCCCATCTTCAGAGGTTTCAGAGTTACGTGAGTTTTTTTCCATTGCATTGTCAATAGCCTTCTAATTTCTATTTTATTTTCTTAAATATATATATATATATATATATATATACACACACATATACAAGGTGTGTCATAAAAGTATCGAGATTGAAGTTGTTTTTGCCAAGATAGAAATGAACAATGAATGGAACTTTTTTTTTCAGAATACAAGGTGTCTCATAAAAGTGCCGAATTTTAAGCTGTATTTACCAAGATAGAAATGAACAATAAATGGAACATTAATTTTTTTTTTCAAAATACAAGGTGTGACAAAAAGTCCAAAAAAATCTCACTTTTTTTGACACACCTTGTATATGTATATTCCAGTTTTTTTCTTTTTCAAAAAGATGTTGGATTTTAAACAAAATAGCCCAAAACACATTTTTCCCCTTCCAATTACAAAAGACCCCCCCCCTCCAAATATATTTTATAAAAGAAATGAAAGAGAGATTCAAACACTTAGTTTAATCTGTGACTAAAATATATATATATTCCTTATACGGAAACAAATCTGCATTTTACTAATATTCTCTGGATTTTTTTTCTTTTCTTCCCGTGTTTATCCTTGGCCATGGATTTTAAGAAGAAGAAGAAGAAGATTGCCTGAAAGTCAATTTAGGATTATGTCTTGCAAAAACAGTTCAAAACAACAACAACAAAATTGTATAATCTATCAGTGCCAGAACTAAGGAAGATTTTAGTATATATTTTGTGTCATTAAACTAAACAAGAAAAAAAACCTTTAGGAAACAATTATTGGTTCGGTCAGCTTTTGTGTAATAATAGAATTAGGAAGATGAATTTTCTATCATTTTTTTTTTTTTTTTCAAAGCAAGTAGAATTAGGAAGATGGAGGATAATACTAGTCAAAATTATCAATAATAATGATTGACAGCGCAAGGAGAATTATGAAGATGAAGGATAATACTAGTCAAAATTATTAATAAACAGCAATTTGAATTAGGAAGATGAAGAATAATATTAGTCAAAATTATTAATAAAAAGCAAGTAGAATTAGGAAGATTAAAGATTATTATTATTATTAAATAATAATATTCTAAATTATCAGTTTTCAACTAGTTCATATTATTTCTCTTGCTTCTTTACACTTAGTAGTAGTAGTCAAAATTAATAATAATGATTGACAAAGCAAGTAGAATTAGGAAAATGAAAGATAATACTAGTCAAAATTCTTAATAATAATCATTGACAAAGAAAGTAGAATGAGGAAGATAAAGGATAATACTAGTCAAAATTATGAATGATAATGATTGACAAAGCTTTATCTAAAAATAATTAAAAATATCCAATATAATTAACATTCAATTATAATTTCCTTTCATAAATTAATTAATTGGAGCAAATCCAAACATAGGAACTATTAAAATGCTCTAACAGAAATTTAACTACAATGTGCCATTCTCACAATATTACAGTAAAAGTCATCTAAAAACTTAGATTAATATATGTTTTAATTATGAATGTAATTCCTTTGTCAAATATTACGTGTATTGTATTATTTTTATTATTAACCCATTGTACCCGATCCCTTAAACAACTGATTGAAATGATTGAAAACTGATATTCTATCATCATCTATGGAGTTTCTTGGACAAAAATATTTAAGGAAATTAATAATCTAAAAATGTTTTTTAAACAAATATATTTCTCACATTTTTCACTCGAATATAAGTTTTTTTCTGAACGGAGTTTCATAATAATAATAATAATAATAATAATGAAATTTATTGTGTACAGTGCTCAGGTGCACCACAACTCATCAAAGTCTCATGTCTAGTACACAGAATAATGTATTAGTGTCAGGAACATGAATAGTGTACAGTAGTAATATGCATGTATGTGTGCATGTGTGTGGAGAGTGGCATCAGGTATAGTGTCGGCGGACTACAGGAAGCATGGAGGCTTTGAAAGACTCAGTGCTTCGGCAGCCTACAACAGACGCGGGCAGTTTATTCCATGTCTCCGCAACTCTGAGCATGAAAAAATGTTTCCGAAAGTCACGTGAGCAGTGCTGTTTTCTGACTTTGTAGGCATGCCCACTTGTGTTAGAAAGATGGAGATCAAAAAGGTGCTCAAGGTTGCTGTTGTTAAGATGATTAATGACCTTATGGGCGTTTACCAGGTCAGTTGCCAGACGCCGAAGTTTCAATGAATCCATTCCCAGGGCAGCAAGACGTTCAGAGTATGGCAGATGGCAGATGCCTGATGGAGGGTATTCATTTGGTTGCACGTCTCTGTACAGTTTCTAGGAGGTTAATATTCTGAGCAAGATAGGGGTTCCAAACCGGTGATGCAAACTTCAAGTGTGGCCGCACCATAGCTTTGTACAGCTTCAAATAGATAGCCGGTGTTGCTCCATAATTTTAATTTAAGATATTATCTTCGTAACATACCCTCTAAATTTATTTTAACACCTTAAATTGTTTTTTTTCGTTTTTTAAAATTTAATTTTCACTTGAAAATAACTTTCCTGGATAGAGCTTCATAACATCGTTCTGTAATGATAATTTACTATGTTATCTTCTAACATTCACTTTAAATTTATTTTAACACCTTAAAACATTTTTTTGTTTAATTTTAACTTGAAAATAACTTTTCTGGATTGAGCTTCATAACATCATTCTGTAACGATGATTCAAAATGTTATCTTCATAAAATAGCCTCTAAATTTATTTTAAACCTTGAAACAATCTTCTGTTTCAATTTCACTAGGAAATAACTTTCCTCAATGGGGCTTCATAACATCATTCTTTAACAATCATTTACAATATTATCTTCATAGCATATACTCTAAATTTAATTCAACACTCTGAAACCGCTTTTGTTTCATTTTAACTTAAAAATAACTTTTCTGGATTGAGCTTCATAACATCATATCCTATAAACTTATTTTGCACCTTGAAACATTCCCACGGTCCAACGGGTCAATGTTAATAAGAAAAATAGCTTTTCTGGATGGAGTTTCATAACATCATTCTATAATGATTATATAAAATGTTATCTTTGTAACATACACTAAGTTTATTTTAACACCTTCAAACATCATTGTTTCATTTTAACTTGAAAATAATTTTCAATGTTAATAAGAAAATAGCTTTTCTGGATGGAGCTTCATAACATCATACCCTTTAAATTTATTTTGCACCTCAAAACACTCCCGTGGTACAATGGGTCGATATTAATAAGAAAAATAATAACAGGCCTTTTCAATTAAAAATAACTTTTCTGGATGGAGCTTCATAACATCGTTCTGTAATGATAATTTAAAATGTTATTTTGTAACATACACTCTAAGTTCATTTTAACACCTTGAAACATTTTTTTTTGTTTAATTTTCACTTGAAAATAACTTTCCTTGATGGGGCTTCATAACATCAATCTGTAATGATAATTTGACATACGTAATGTAACATACCCTCTAAGTTTATTTTAACACCTTAAAAGACTTTTTTTTTGTTTAATTTTCACTTGAAAATAACTTTTCTGGATAGAGCTTTCATAACATCATACCCTCTAAACTTATTTTGTAACTTGAAACACTCTTGTGGTACAATTGGTCGATATTGATAAGAAAAATAATAACAGGCCTTTTTATTGCCTATAGTTTTTTTTTTTTTTTTTTTTTTTAAATTAGAAAGGTTATTGAGCTTTTTTTTGTTTGTTTTTTTACAATTAAAACACCTGAAGTGCAAAAATGGAGAAAGCAGAACACGCGAAGATGTCAGAGGAACATACACCACGGAATTTCTATTTGGGTTTTTCATGAGGAACAAGGGACATAAAACAGAGTGTTGCGAAAACGATACAACAATTCTATATGAAAAAAAAAAAAGAAAGTTTTCTGTTCCATACGGTTTTTACTATGTTATTGTTATTGGTATCTTTCAGTCAACTAAGGACGATGGAGTTGTGTCCAAAAAAAAAAAAAATTACTTTACACTCCAATGAAAACATACACAAAGTTTCTTTCCCTTCATAGAAGTGCAAGTTACACCTGAAGAAGACCGGAGAATGCACAGGTCGAAATGTCAGAAAAGAAAAAAAAAGGAGAATTTTATTGTCCAAAAAAAATTTTTAACACCAATCTTTTTACATTTTGTCGATCATTGAAAATAGAAAAACAAAAAGTATTCCAAAAAGATGAGTTTATTCTTGATGGTTGGTTGGATTTTACGGCATGTCAACCCTTGTTGGCTTATTTTATGCCAAAACGTTTCAGTTTTATTCATTCTTTGCTAGGTATGGTAAGTTGGTTGGTTGGTTGGATTTTACGGCATGTCAACCCTTGTTGGGTTATTTTATGCTGAAGACATTTTGTTTTATTCATTCTTGTTGGGTATTCAATTTTTGGTTGGCTGGTTGGATTTTACGGCATGTCAACCCTTGTTGGCTTATTTTATACCGATGATATTTTGTTTTATTTAGTCTTGATGGGTAATCAATTTTTTTTTTTTGGAAACTTATTTTTGTTCTATTTAACCCATAGATGGGACACTAACAGGTACTACCACTCCAGCTTCTTTTTAATGTTAAGACTTGGTGGATTGATTGGATTTTATGGCATGTCAACCATTGTTGGGTTATTTTATGCCGAAAACATTTTTGTTTAATTCATTCTTGATGGGTACTCATTTTCTTTTTAAAACTCATTGTTGTTCTATTTAACCCATAGACAGGACCCTAACAGGTACTACCACTCCGGTTTATTGTTGGCTGGTTTTTACATTATATATATATATATATATATATATATATATGGCTGACTTCTGATTTAGGTCGGAAAATTAAAACTGAAAGTTTTTTGGTGGTCCCCAATGACAGTTTAACTACAGTCTATGAATTAACATTTTGCGAATTGGGTTACGGTTTTAGGGGATTAAGGTTGTTTTTAATTACGTATTGCTTTAAAAAAAAAAACCAAATTACTATACATTTAATGTTGAAAAATATTTTTTTAAACTAAGTTTAATTGAAATTATACATTGCAATACTAACACAAACAACTGTCTCAATAATAGATTCAATAATTAATTTCAATGGTTAATTAAATGTATAGTAATTTGGATTGTTTGTTCTATTTAACCCATAAATGGTACCCTAACAGGTACTACCAATTTGGGTCAGAGTAGACCTGGGTTTAATGGTGATGAAGGGGTACTCCACATCCCCCAGAGCTAATCCAGGATAGTTTTATTCTTGATGGGGAAGTCTCAGGACTTGAGGTAGGCAAACAGTTGTGAAATGGTATGGGTGGATGACTTTCAAAAAATGAGAGGATAGTTGGTTGGTTGTGTATGACAAAAGGGCCGTAACCATTGTCGGTCTAGTGTTAGTTCTGGGACAAAATCATCTATTTGGTTGGTTTTTATGGCATGTCAACCCAATTGGGTTATTTTATGCCAAAATGTTTTGTTTTATTCATTCTTGTTGGGTACTCAAATTTTGTTAAGGTCAATTTATTATTAAACTCATGTTTTTCTATTTAACCTATAGATGGGACCCTAACAGGTACTACCACTCCAGGTCAGTTTGGACTTGGGAGTAATGGTGATGAAGGGGTACTCCACATTCCCCAGAGCTCCAGAATTGGAATTTCACCATCAGATAGAGTTTAACATCATACCCAGGACAATAAGACCCTCAGAGTGGACCTGGGAGTAATGGTGATGAAGGGGTACTCCACATTCCCCAGAGCTCCAGAATTGGAATTTCACCATCAGATAGAGTTTAACATCATACCCAGGACAATAAGACCCTCAGAGTGGACCTGGGAGTAATGGTGATGAAGGGGTACTCCACATTCCCCAGAGCTCCAGAATTGGAATTTCACCATCAGATAGAGTTTAACATCATACCCAGGACAATAAGACCCTCAGAGTGGACCTGGGAGTAATGGTGATGAAGGGGTACTCCACATTCCCCAGAGCTCCAGAATTGGAATTTCACCATCAGATAGAGTTTAACATCATACCCAGGACAATAAGACCCTCAGAGTGGACCTGGGAGTAATGGTGATGAAGGGGTACTCCACATTCCCCAGAGCTCCAGAATTGGAACTTCACCATTAGATGGAGTTTGTCATACCCATGACACTAAGACCCTTAACCTCCGTCTCCTATGACACAAAGGCTTGGGGGAGGGGGTTGCCATAAGAGCAATAGCATAGGGACAATCATATAGATTCTAGGGCTTAGTTTGTAGATTTCTTCTTTCATTAAATGGTTAATGTTCAAGCCTAACTAAAATAGCTAAGATTTTAGATGCTGATTTTCCAGGCTGGTTGGTTCTCCCCACTACAAAAAGAAAGGGCTGTAACCAGTGTCGGCCTAGTGTTAGTTCTGAGATGAACTCATATTTTTTGGAATATTTAATACTTTTCTATTTTCTACATACTGTCTGATTTAATTCCCTATTTTACTCCGACCATTATGTCAATTGTTAATATTGTTTTATTATTAGGTAATCTGAACATGAGCTACATAAATGAGAGTAACCTCTCTTTGTTTGTTTCACTTTGAGGAAGCCTTATGTTTTGGTCAGCCATTTTCATAAATATCATAAAATGTGTTCTTAATTGTGCTTGCACATTATTTGAAATGAACTTAGTTGTTATTAAGAACACATTTTATGATATTTTCGTGTTAAAACATGCAGTTGTATTGGTTTGAACAAATTCATATTTTCAGTGTAGATTTACGGTGGAATGAAAATGGCCGACCAAAACACAAGGGAGATTACTCTCATTTATGTAGCTAATGTTCAGATTACCTATAATTATTACTATCATTATTATTATTGTCATGTTATTTGATATCGATCTAAAATGTCTAATATCACCATGTTTCCCCGAAAATAAGACCTAGCATGATTTTTCAGGAGGGTTTTGATATAAGCCCTCCTCTTAGAATAAGCCCTAGTTGAGAGCGGCAGACAGGCAAAAGATATAAGCATTTTTCATAATACCATCATGCGACACAAACACTCAACATCCCCTGAAAATAAGCCCTATTGTTATATTTTAGAGTGAAAATTAATATAAGCCCTGTCTTGAATAATTTTGATATTTCAGACTGTTGTCCTCATCTTGATTGTGTATAAACAGGCCACTGTAACCCCAGGCTTTGTCTAGGTGTTTGAGGACAACAGCCTGAAATATTAAAATTATTATTGTTTAATACAAAAGACTTTCTGGAGAACATCTGAGATATTTATACTTATATGTATTTATGAGATGAGGCTTGATATGAATAATTTTGATATTTCGGACTGTTGTCCTCATCTTTATTGTGTATAAACTCAATGTTAAAAAGGCTAATGAAACTAAATAAGAATGCAGATAAAAAAATTTAAATAATCGAAAAATAGAACAACTCAAACTTGCTCTTCCATCACTCCCGTCTTTCATTGCTAAATTTTCATGATTTAACTATCTAGTTAAATTAGAAAGTAAAGAATAAAATTACAGTTATTTCTTCTTGTTAATGGATTTCTTTTAAGATTTATCCCAGAGATTTTTGTTCATATTCCTTAAGATAAAATCAAACAATTAGAAATCAATAATACTAAACACATATTTATTAAAAATTTATAATATCAATATGCAAATTAGCGTTCCCATTTGCACTGTAAACCGCTATTTTGTTGTATATATAAATACAATTGCATGAAAGGGCCGGGTTAGCTAAGTCGGTAGAGATCACAAGGTTCCTAGTTCGATATTGGCCCTCGCCAACTCAGCATATGAGTAGCACAGGGATTTGTGCGGTAAAGTGAGGAGCTGATGGTAGGTGTGGCGCTCCTCCTCAGACGCAAAAACAATCTCTTTGGTCTAGCGCTAGTGAAAAGGGGATAGACTCCCTCGATGTATGGCTCATACCGACATTAGGCCGCCCCGACAACTTTACCTTATTTTTAGTATGTAGATAGACTAACAGTATTAATCATGTAAAACAATTTTAATAATAATTGAGGTTTAAATAAAAATAAAATCATGGAGAATGTGACTTAAATAACTAAGGGAATTGTAACTTGAGTAGTGATATAGTTTTGGTTACAGACAAACACACAATCTCATTATAATAGGTGATAATGTTTTCTTAAATTTCTTAATTTTAAACCAAAAAATAGGGAATTGGTTATTTCCTATAACTCCAACCTAAACAAAGGGGAACCACATTGAACGAATTTATCTGTTAATTAATCTACCCATTATTTTCCCATTAAACTAACCCTAAAGCTGTCTTCTTTTATATTTAAAAATTATTACTAACGATAGTTCTTTTTCTGTATGGAAGACTAAAGGAATAAAAGTTATTCCCCATTTTTTTTTTTTTTATATATTTAAAAATTTATTACTAACGATAGTTCTTTTTCTGTACGGAAGACTAAAGGAATAAAAGTTATTCCCCCATTTTTTTCATATATTTATATATTTAAAAATTATTACTAACTATAGTTCTTTTTCTGAACGGAAGACTAAAGGAACAAAAGTTATTCCCCCCCCCTTTTTTTTTCAAAATATTAAGATCTTTAGTCTGGGCTTAAATCAACTGTTCAGTACGAGTATCCTTGTTGTGCTGTTATTTATTCTTACTCTTTGGCTACGCTGTGTAATTTTTTTTTTTTTTTTTTTTTTTTTTTTTTGTAGGAAATTTTCACACATCTAGGCTACCATAACTTTGCAAAATCGTAAATTGAAAATTAAGAAATTTTTGAGGAAGGGCAATAAGCTAAACTATGAGTTACCTCCCTTTTGGGCTGTATACTATGTAACTTTTTTTTTTTTTTTAAGGAAATTTTTACACATCTAGGCTACCATAAATTTGCGAAATTGTAAATTGATAAATTTTGAGATGGTAGTAATAACCAAAACCCTGAGTTGACTCCCTTGTTGCCTGTACGCTAGGTACCACCAATTTGCCCTGTGAAATGGTGATTAATTTTTCCCCAATCGGATAATTTGATCTTTGAATTATTAACTGTTTTTCTTTGTAACAACTCTTTATGTTGGTAATTTATTTATTTATATTTTTTTTGCGAGATTTTTAAAAAAAGTTCCAAAATATTTACGTTTCTTCCTTTAATATGACCTAAACTAATCACATGACGTATTTTGGTGGTACCTACTTTACGCTGTGTAACTTTTTTGTAGGAAATTTTTACACAGCTAGGCTACTATAATTTTGCAAAATCATATATTGAGAAATTTTTAGAAGGGGCAATAATCTAAACGCTGAGTTGTCTCCCTTGATGCCTGTACTTAAATATAATAGGTTTTTATTTTTCGGGGAAACACGAATGAATATCAGACCTTTAATTTCCTACAGAGAGTCAATTTTATTATTTATTTATTTTTTGTATTTTGTTATTGTCATTATAATTTTAATATTAAAGCTAACCAGTCCAGAAGAGTGTACAGTGGAACGTCGGTTCTTGAACAACTATGAAGTCAAACAATTCAGAGTTCAAACAAAAATTTGAGTAAAAAAGACCTCAGTTATCAAACAAATTTTCGAACTTGGAATATACAATTATATATAACCCAACCAATATTTTGCACCCTAAAATTATTTGACTGAAAAAAAAAAAAAAAAAAAAAAAAAATCAGCAAGTTTTTAAATAAAATAACTAATGCATTAAAAAATTCATTCATTGATAAATCAACACTAAAAAATTTCATTAAAATTGGATAATTCCTTGATTTTAGGTACTTTTTTTCCAATCAGGCGCGTTAAATTTATTTTGTAAAATTCCTCTGTGAAATCCAAATGGGCAGTACCTAATATAACCACACCAATATTTTGCACCTGAAAATAGAGGGTGGGGGGGTAAAGTTAAAAAATCTGAAAAAAAATCAGAAAATTTTGAAAAATAACTGATACATTATAAAATTCATTCATTCATTGATAAATCAGCATCCCAGATATTTTGCGCCAAAAAAATAAGGGGGGGGGGTCAAAGTTAAATGACCCCAAAAAAAAGTTTTTAGATAAAATAACTGATGCATTCTAAAATTCATTCATTAATAAATAAACACAGATAATTGCCTGATTTTTGGTAAATTATTATTTTTTTTTTTCAATCAGGGGAGTAATTTGATTTTGTAAAATACATCTATGACATCACAATTGTTGGTACCTAGATCATATATGACCCCACAATATTTTGCGCCCCAAAAATAAAGGTGGGGGGAGGGGGCAAAGTTAAGTGACCTAAACAAATTCAGAAACTTTTTTAAAATAATTGATGCATTATAAAATTCATTTATTGATAAATCAACACTGAAAATTTCATTAAAATCCGATAATTCCCTGATTTTTGGTAATTTTTTTTTTTTTTTTTTTTTTTTTTTCAATCAGAGGTATCGATTTGATTTTGTAAAATACGTCTATGACGTCATAATTGTTAGTATCTATATATAACATCCCCGATATTTTGCGCCCAAAAAAATAGGAGGGGGCAAAGTTAAATGACCTGAAAAAAAATCAGGAGATTTTTAGATAAAATAACTGTTGCATTATAAAATCCATTTATTGATAAATCAAAACTGATAATTTCATTAAAATCGGATCATTCCCTGATTTTTGGTAATTTTTTTTCAATCATGGGTAGTGATTTGATTTTGAAAAATATGTCTATGACATCATAATTGTTAGTACCTATATAAGTGTATTTTGGCAGCATTTTTTATTTTATACAAGTTTCGTTGAACTGTACAGACAATTTCTGTTGGACAAGATTTTCGTTGATCCGTTCCAATTTTCGGGCCATCTTTCTAGTGTCCTTGCTACTACTCGTTCTTGTTAAAAATGAGACACGAAATCATACCATCGTTTCCCACCTGAGGATGGCAAATTGTATTGCCGAAAGCGCTCGTTTTGAAACCTTTGGGGGAATGTTATACCAGTTACACCCCGACACCAGAAAGATGACCCGAAAATTGGAACAGATCAACGAAAAACTTGTCCGACAGGAATTGTCTGTACAGTTCAACAAAACATATATATATATATATATATATATATATATAAAAACTGTAGGCATATAAATAGATATTCATCTGTTGGTCAAGAATGCAAAAATCCACTTTACACTATTTCTTATGGGGATATATTGTTTCAGTTTTCAAACAAATCCGTTCTTGAATGTCATTTTTTGAATGAATTATGTTCGAGAACCAAGGTTCCACTGTATATTGAACAAATCTCAACAAAGAGTTATAACAAATAGACTTTATTGTCAAAGCACCAACATCCAATATTACTACTATAAGAAATCATTATCATTATTATGTATTATTATTATTATCTGTCTGTTATTGTTATCATATCTATTCACCAAAGAAAACATAGTTTTATATAAGGATATCTTTTCAAACCCACACACGCTTCCATAAAAATTCGACTACCAATGGCTTGGGACATAATTCTGCTGACCATTGCGAATATATCTACAATCATTATTTTAACGACAATGTCCACTGACTGTTTTTTATGACATAACCTAAATATCTTACCGATAATGTTGAAAATAGTGTTAATATTTTTTTACATTTATCATTATAAATTTGAAAAATTCCAACCTTATTATCATATAGACAAATATAATGACCATTATCACAATGATAATGTCTATAATTTTAATGATAATACTGTCAACAATATAAAACAAGTTATCTACTATTATTGCTACAATTCTATTGATTAATATTTGAAATAATTTTTGCTATAACGATAACCAAATGTTTGTGAATATATATATATATATATATATATATATATATATATATATATTTATATATATATACAGGGTGATTGTAAAGTAACTCCCTTACCTATTTTATAAATCTTATAATTTATTTCTGGATCCTTATTTTTTTCCAAAAAGTGAATATGAGAAGAACACACATAACAAGGAGTTTTATTGGTGATTCAGCCATTCCACAAACAACAATAGCAAAATGTGGAGGAGCACCATCTTGCATAAAAAAAATAAAATCTTCAATTTTCTCACAAGTATCGACAACTGACCAGATTTCAAATTATAGTTGAAAATAGGGAGTTACTTTTGAGTCACCCTGTAAATTGATGTTAATAATAAAAATAAAAATTATTTTTGGAATTATGAATAAAGTGAAACTATGACTTATACAAGGTAGGGGTGACCATTTACAATTTTCCTAAAAGAGGGTGGGAGGGATATTTCTATCCAAAAAGGGAGGACTTGGGCAGGAAAAGAAGGGAGGACTTAATATACTGTTATCTGTAGTTGGATGCGTTGATAAAAATTCACTTTTCCCTTTATTGCCAATCTCCACATCGCAATGTGGGCTGAATAGTACCACTACTGTTCTTCTACAAGGATAGCTTTGGCATTAAATAACCCATAACGGTTGATATGCCATTAAATTAAATTTTTTTTAAAAACAGATAAGGAACAGATTGAGATAGATAGAGAAGGGGTCATCTTTCCCCAGCTATGGGTTAAATAGTACCACTACTGTTCTTCTACAAGGATAGCTTTGGCATTAAATAACCCATAACGGTTGATATGCCATTAAATTAAATTTTTAAAAAACAGATAAGGAACAGATTGAGATAGATAGATAAATAGATAAGGGGTCATCTTTCCCCAGCTATGGGTTAAATAGTACCACTACTGTTCTTCTACAAGGATGGCTTTGGCATTAAATAACCCACAACGGTTGATATGCCATTAAATTAAAAAAACACAAACAAAACAGCTAATGAACAGACTGAGATAGATGGATATATAAGGGAGTCACTGTGGCGTAGTGGTTAACATACTGGACATTATGTTAAGATTCATTCATTTTTTCTGGGTTTTGTCGTATTCAGGGGCGGGGGTAAAAAACTCATTAAATTTTGGCCATACCTAATTATTGCAAAATATTCATTTGACCTTGTGTTATTGAATTTGAAAAAAAAAAAAAAAAAGAAGCAGAGAGGGTAAACCTGATTGAGGAAACTGTCATTACAAAGAGAAAGTATTTTTGTTTTTACCGAGGTTGTTTTTAGGCAAAGGGGATAAGCATGGATTTATTAAACTTCTGTTAAATTCAAACTCCTAATGAAAAGCAGACATGCGCAACCCTAAACCGGATACAGTTAGTAAGAGTATTTACGGGATTCGAAGTGTAACATAGCGGCGGCATCACGGTACTAAATTGCAATAGTTTTATCTTCGTTGTAAGGGATGACAATAACACCAAAGTTATCCTCCAGAAGTTTATTGAAATAGATTCAAGCTTCTTAACTTCGAGAGAGAGGGTCAGTTTAATTAATATATTCAGTCTTTAGACTTTCGGTCCTTCGATTAAATTTCTGGGTGACAAGCTTTTTCAGTTGGTAAATATTAAGGCTAGCTTTTCCAACACCAACTACACGAGATACCGCTCGGCCAACTAACTCGCATCAACTCTCCCAATTACTGACCCCGATCACCTCACTCTCTCTCCGGCTGACTGCCTCCTGGGTTGACTGAGGACTCACCTGTCTCGAGCCCTCAGCTCTTTTATATTCATAGCTACTCTTACGCATTTTTATCTCTTGATCTGATAACGGGCATTTGTTATATTTCTTTGTTTAATAAAACCGGAAATTCATATTTCCGTTTGTACAATATATAACAGAAGGAGCTCTTATTTCTCTGTAGTTGTAGGCAAATTATCGGACAAAGAAGGAACAAACACGAAAGTAAAGGCAGACACTTGTATTGACAAAAAATTACATAAATGTTTTTGCAAATTTTATTGGTATTTGCAACAAGACTTATCTGTGAGTTAAGCGGAGTTCTTGGAGTAGTGGTGATAACAGGGGTATTCTGGTCGTTGGTAGGAAATGTTGATAAGACGCTTTGTCTCGGTAGTTTCTTGTCCTTCAGTAAGTGTGCTATTGTACTCGCCTTTTAATGTTTGCTGGTACAATGCCTTAGAAGTGAGCTGGTTGTAGAGTTCTGTGATAAGTGGGCCCTGTTTTGGGCTTTACTTATATATATATAATAAGTCATCCACAGACACCGTATTTCGGCGTTTCACTCCTCTTCAGTGTGGCTAGACACAACAACTACCTATGGCCAGGATCGAAATCCGACTGACTTTTTGTCTGTCCGACTTATTAACCTCTCGGCCATTTTGACAGCTGCCATAAAGGGGTGGTGTTTAAACTATTAAATACGTACGTTTGTTTATATATTTTACAATTATATATATATATATATATATATATATATATATATATATATATATATATATATGAGGAAGAATGAATAAAGTAAAGAAAGAACAGAATGGATAATAAAAGATGAATTTAATCAATATCACTTACACATGTGTTTCGGTCAGTTGATCTGTGTGAAAATATTCCGCACACAGAGAAGATTCGACCTTCATCAGAGTGAAATTTTATTTTGAATGAAAAAATTTGTTGGGGAAAAACGGAGAATTTTTAGAAATGTTCGAAGAGAATTTTTTAAATCACGTTTTTCCCCAACAAATTTTTTCATTCAAAATAAAATTTCACTCTGATGAAGGTCGAATCTTCTCTGTGTGCAAAATATTTTCACACAGATGAACTGACCGAAACACATGTGTAAGTGATATTGATTAAATTCATCTTTTATTATCCATTCATTTCTTTATTCATCTTCCTTATATTGTCGGATTCATTTCCAATTTCCATTTTTACATATATAAGAGGTTCACAGAGTGTTAACTCTGGTTCTTATAAAACATGGGGTTACTTAAAGGATAAGTACCCAATGCGGAATACTTCAGTTAGGAAAACGACAAACACGTTAGTTACGTTTATAAGACTTTATTACAACATGTATAGGGGAACGAAGTTCCCCAGACTATAGAATGTCACAAGTGTCCAAACATACACAGTAGTATTCACAGACAAAATAGGTGGAAACCACTTACTGTGAGCAGTGTCGTGTCTGTGGCGTCTGGCATGCACCATAGGTGTCTGCTTGAGAGAGGTGACAAGCACGTCCAGGTTTGTTCAGTGGCATCAGAAGAAATGGATTCCCTCCTTGGGTTCATGTGTCACGTGACCACAATAGGGTCTCTAGACACAGGAGATTTACCAAAACCCTCAGACAAGGGAGACTGCCCTTACACATATATAATTTTAATGAATTAGTGTTAAAGAATAAAACAAATAGAATGGATATATTTTTAAAAACAAGACGTAAAGGTTATTGGTTAGAATATTATAAGATATCTTTTTATTGTTTATAAGAAAATGCCTCACGAGATGATTTTTTATCTTTGTTTTTTAATTTGTTTTTTTCTTTAGCATATCTGTTATCCTCATCTTGATTGTTTTTAGCCCAGTGTTTTGGTTTTCACATATCTCAATGTTTATTGACAGCCTTTTATAGCCAGTCAAAGTTGTTAAATTTTCCCATGATAGGGCTCAAAAAAAATAAAATAAAAGTTACATTTTGGTCGTTGTACTCTCCGACCATCTCCAGGTGCCTATCATATTTGATAACATTTGTGAAATTGTGTTTGTTGGTTGGTTGGATTTTATGGCATGTCAACCCTTGTTGGGTTATTTTATGCTGAAGACATTTTGTTTCATTCATTCTTGATGGTTGGTTGGATTTTATGGCATGTCAACCCTTGTTGGGTTATTTTATGCTGAAGACATTTTGTTTCATTCATTCTTGATGGTTGGTTGGATTTTATGGCATGTCAACCCTTGTTGGGTTATTTTATGCTGAAGACATTTTGTTTCATTCATTCTTGATGGGTATTCAACATATTTTTTTTAATTCATTTTTTTCTATTTAACCTATAGATGGGACACTAACAGGTACTACCATTCCAAGAAGTGAGTGGACCTGGGAGTAATGGTGATAAAGGGGTACTCCACATTCCCCAGAGTTCCAGATATTAATACTCTCAGTTGGTTGATTGATTGGGTTTTACGGCATGTCAACCCTTGTTGGGTTATTTTATGCCAAAGACGTCTTTGTCTTACTCATTCTTGATGGGTATTCAATTTTCTTTTTTAAACACAATACCTAGGTAGTAATATCACTTCTACAGAAAGCGATGTTAATTCACGAATAGGAAAGGCATGGTCGGCTATAAACAGATTACCAGTCATATGGAAAACCAATCTCACTGTCAAGTTAAAACGGCCATTCTTCCAGGCTGTGGTCATATCAGTGCTGCTGTATGGCTGCACCTCTTGGACCCTAATGAAGCACCTTGAGAATAAGATAGATGGGAGCTGCACAAGAATGCTGCGTGCAGTCTTGAACAAGTTGTGGAAACAGCACCCCACAAGGAAGCAGCTGTATGGTCACCTGTCCCCCATCTCACAAACCGTCCAAGTAAGACGGACTAGGCATGCAGGACACTGCTGGAGAAGCAAGGACGAGCTCATAAGTGACGTTCTCCTGTGGAAGCCAACACATAGGCATGTTAATGTGGGCCACCCAGCAAGGACCTACATTGACCAGTTATGCGTAGATGCTGGATGTTGCGCAGAGGACCTCCCTGGGACAATGAATGATAGGGAAGTTTGGTGAAAGATTGTCATGGATATTCATGCTAATTGCGTGACATGATGATGATGATGATGAACCCATAGATGGGACCCTAACAGGTAATACCACTCCAGATTACAGTGGACCTGGGAGTAATGGTGATGAAGGAGTACTCCACATTCCCCAGAGCTCCAGAATTGAAACTTCACCATCAGATTGAGTTTAACATAATACCCAAGACACTAACACCCACGGCCACCACTTTCTAGAACATATATGATAAACAGCGCTAATACCCTTGGGAAAGGTATGAATCCAATTCTCTCTCCAGCTATGGGTAAATAGCAAGGCAGACTGGACTCTTTAACCATGGCTAGGTAACCAGTCTAGGAGAAGGAAAACTCTGAATTCAAACCTGTTAAACTCCGCTTAAGAAATTGACCTTGTGTCGCATCCTGCTCGCGTGGAGGGGTTGGTAAATATATATGATAAAAAGGGTAGGGGGTTGCCATAAAAGCAATAGGGTTGAGACAATCATTGAGGTACTAGGGATTGATATGACCAGCTGATTGATCGGAGGAGGCCTCTCCAACTGCCCGCATAGGCTAAGTAAGAGCCAAAGTGGAGTGCTGCATGCCCTGTTCTGTTCAGCCACCAGGGTTCCATCCTTAAGCATCACAGGTTGCCACCCATGCAGAGAGGTCAGTGTTTCCAAAGCCGCAGCTAACAGGGCTTTCTTTTTTTTTTCTTTTTTTTTTTGGTATACAACCAGTCAAAATTTGAATAGCGTCCAAAAAAGCATGATCAATCCCAGTGGCCCTACAGCCGTAACCATACGCGTATGTCTCGTTATACATTTGGTCAGGTTCCGTAAATTTGTTAAATCCGAGTCCGTTATAGCAAATCGCCTTGGAAATGACATCCAAATAATAATATCTATATGAATATATATATATATATATATATATATGGACTTGTCGATTCGAGTTCAATTCCTAGACGAAGCTGTTGGCATTTCACATAGCACTAATACCCTTGGGAAAGGTATGAATCCATATATTCGCCCTCCAGCTATGGGTTAAATAGTAGGGCAGACTGGGCCCTTCAGCCTTGGATAGGTAACCAGTCTAGGAGAGGGGTAACTCTGAATTCAAAATTCCTGAGGTCGGTCGTTGATTGGGTTTGTGGCAACCCTTGATGCACCAATTCTTTCCTATCAACTGTGCCAAAAAGTGTGGATGGTCCAACACAAGCCTTCACCTCTATAAACAAATCCCTGCGTGGATGTTCATTGTATGAACACTCATATGTCGAAATCGACGGGAGGATCCATCATTATATATATATGTATATATATATATATATATATAATAAACTAAACCTGCTCTACAAACGTATTGAGCACTTTTATATTCTTCAATAATCCCTAATTATCCGGTTAATTATTTTATCAACAGTTAAAGTTAAAACCCACTCAATATTTTACCTTCTCCATTAATATTTCAAATGTGTATATATATATATATATATATATATATATATATAATATATATATATATATATATATATATATATCCATGATAAACAATCATTTTGACATCTTATTTTGTGTTATCACATAGCATATATACATACACAATCACAAATATATATATATATATATGCACACACATATACACACACACACATTATATATATATATGCACACACATATACACACACACACACATTATATATATATATGCACACACATATACACACACACACATATTATATATATATATGCACACACATATACACACACACACATATTATATATATATATATATATATATATACAACAACACTATCCTGCCGTCTCACATACCATCTCTCCGACACAAGCTCCATAAAACAACACTTTATTAAAAAACACCCAGAAAAATCCACCTCCCCCGAAAATAGAAAAATCTTAAACGAAAATACTAAAATTATCTACAAAAATAACAATAAGAAACGCCTACAGATCCTAGAAGCCATATGCATTAAAAATAAAAAACTAACATTAATAAAATAGCATTTAAAGTCGGAGACAACGTATTAAATATTTTCAATAACTAACACTTACCTAACCCCCCTCTTAAAAATAATAGACTCTCTGAATTAGATAAAAGCATAGATAATAAAACTAAAATTAACTAAAAACCAAATTAGATAACCCCATGAAGACGACTGGCGAAACAGTCGAAAGCGCTCGGGAAATTAGTATGCAAAATATTATGAATCAACTCGATCCAGATTCAAAAAGGATAGCCAGAAAACTGGAAAAAATATCCATACAAAAAATGAAAAAAGAATACTCCGCGTTATTCAATAACACATGTCTTACGAATATATACATATATATATATATATATATATATATATTAACCTGGAAATATGTCGCCTTTTTCAACTGTAGTTACAGAATCTGTAGCCTTTCATAAAAAAAGTACTGTATTTTCCTGTCTTCAATACAAAAATATATACATGTATATATATATTTTCCTCATACGTATGATAGCATGTGCGGTACCCTACCCTCAATCAGCCCCCAACCAGGAGTGATGACACAGTTTTGGTGGCTAAAGGCGGTACTGCCACTCCTAGGGCCACCAGACAGAGTATTAAAAAACATTATATATACTAGAAAAACAAAGAAAACAAATTACAAAAAAAAAAAATAAAAGAGTACTGAATTTTACTTTCTCCAGTACAAAAATATATACATATATGTATAACATGTGTGGTACCCTGCCCTCAATCAGCCCCCAACCAGGAGTGATGACACAGTTTTGGTGGCTAAAGGCGGTACTGCCACTCCCACTAGACAGAGTATTAAAAAAATATATATATATATACTAGAAAAAAAAGGAAACAAATTATAACATACGTTCCTATTGGAAGTTTCATTTTAAGTGCAGTTTGTGATTTTCTAAAACGCGTTTACTTTCCGGCCATGTCATTACGCACTTTCAGTAACCGTTATTAACGATCCTGTTATGTTATTTGATTCTGTACACATTTCATATGTGCTGAAGATTTTTTTTTTTAACTTCGACCAAATCAAGTTTGATGCATATTACACTGTAATCTGAAGTGACCATTGATTCCTATTTTGTCATCCATAGTTAAAAATTGACAATTTTTTAAAATCTTTAAAATTCTTGGAAAATATGCAGCACCTCATAGCGAATTTTTTTAACTTAGATTTTTCAAAGATAAAATTCAGGGCCATCTTATGTTAAATTTTTAAGTTAGTCCCGGATGCTTCCTGACATGTAAAATTGACCTTGAAATTTTTAATGTAGTAAAAAACTCAGTTTAACTTAGATAAAATAATTTTTTTGCATCAATTGAGAGAAAAAAAAGAAGTAAGGAACTGATGGTAGGCGTGGCACTCCACCTCAGATGCTAAAAAAACATTCTTCTTGGTCTAGCGCTAGGGAAATTGGCTAATACTAACTTTAGGCCACCCCAACGACTTCTTTTTTTATATACACATATGTATGTAGCTTTTCTTTGTTGGTGTTTCCATACAGATGTAAGGAGGAGATCATGCACAAATTTAAAAAAAAAATAAAAACATTGTCCAATTACAGTTTTATCAAGAGCAATTGTTATCTGACCAGGTTGGTTGGTTGGATTTTACGGCATGTCAACCCTTGTTGGGTTATTTTATGCCGAAGACGTGTTGTTTTATTAATTCCTGAAGAATACTCAATTTTTTAAAAAAAACTCATTTTTTCCTATTTAACCCATAGATGTGACCCTAACAGGTACTACCACTCCGGGTCAGAGTGGACTTGGGAGTAATGGTGATAAAGGGGTACTCCACATTCCCCAGAGCTCCAGAATTGGAACTTCACCATCAGATAGACTTTAACGTCATACCCAGTACATTAAGACACTCAGTCCTCATCTTCTAGCACATATGATAAAAATGGTTGGGGTTCGCCATAAGGGCAATAGGGTTGGGACAATCATATAGGTGCTAGGGCTTGATGTGACTTGACAATGAAGCAGGGAGGGCTTCTCTGACCACCCGTCTAGCCTAAGTAAGGTCCAAAGTGAAGTGTTGCATGTCATGGACAATTCAGCCATCTGAGTATCACAGGTCACCACAAATGGCTATCAGGTAGCCCCAATTGGAGGGGGGGTCTTATCCTTCTGCAGAGGTGCAGTCGGTGTATTCTAAAACCCCAACCAACAAGGTTGCTGTCCTGACTTAATACTCATGGCTAATTTGGAGAAAATTATATACAAGTGTTATACTATATATTTATTTGTTATAGCATACTATACAATTAAAAGGTGTTTGTTACTATTGGTTTCAATATTATGCATTAGCCACGTATCCTCAAGATAAAGTGGCCTGGAAAAGGATTATCACACAAAAGAAAAAAAAATTGGCAAAAATTTAGTCCTCAGAATGAACTGCTCAGCCACCAGGGTTCCATCCTTAAGCATCGTGGGTCACCACCCACGGCCAACAATGCACAAAAAAATTAAAACTATTGTCCAAAAACAGTTTTCTTAAGAGCAAATGTTATCTGACTACAACCGTAATGAATTCTAAAACTTTTTTTTAAACTAAGATTTTTCTATTTATTTGGATTATTGGACTATTGTCCTCATCTTTATTGTTATCTGTACAACGTTTCAGTGACACGTAACGTAGTGGAAAAAGGCATTGGGTTAAAGACAATTCTCAATGACAGTTATCTCTAGGCTGCAGGTTCAATCCTGGTCAAAGGCAACAGTAAGATAGAATAATAATTAACACACCTGTACCCCAGCTATGGTTAGTGGAATGAGAACAGGAAACCCCCATGGATTGAATAAAGGGTTGCATTTAAAGTTCCGTGATGGCTCCTGATTATGACAAGAAGATTCCCAAGTCTGGCAAGAAATACCTGAAGAAGGCCGGAGAGCACATCGGCCGAAACATTGTACAGATATCAATAAAGATGAGGACAATAGTCCAAATAATCCTAATAATAGTAACTAAATTTAATGTTTTAAAATTTTCATTGTAAATTATAAATCTTATCCTTCTATTATTATCTATAAGAGATATATATCTATGTATTATGTTTTTAAGTATTTTTTCCTCTAATCTAAAATTCAGATTCATTTGATTACAATAAAATAAATTAATAGAATAATTATTTTGCGTAATATATCATTTTATTCTATTGTTAATCATCAGTTAATCATCAAATTAATTATTAATAAGTTTGTTTGATATTTTTTAATTCATTATAAGATATTTTATTAAATAAAGAGATTTGTTTTGTGTGATTTAATAGATTTTTTTATAATAGCTATTTTATATCGATGTGGACATTCACTTTTATAATTTAGAATACGTGAATTTATACTAGTAGGTTTTTTATGCAAAATTAGTTTTTTTATAATGTTATCTGGCTACAACCATAATGAATTTTAAAACTTTTTTTTTTAAACTAAGATTTTTCTATTTATTTGGATTATTCGGACTATTGTCCTCATCTTTATTGTTATCTGTACAATGTTTTGACCGATGTGTCCTCCGGCCTTCCTCATGTATTTCTTGTCAAACTCGAGAGCCTTCTCGAACTTCAGAACCTTCTTTTTGAACTCGGAAACCTTCTCGTCGTAATCGGGAGCCATCACGGAACTTTGAACCCAACCCTTTATTCAATCCACGGGAGTATCCGGTTCTCATTCCGCTAACCATAGGTGTAGCTGTTAATTATATGTATATATATATATATATATATATATATATACACACACACACACACACACATATATATATATGTGTGGCATGGTGTATAACGTACTTGACTGCTACATTGTAGTATGCAAGTTTTGAACTCCAGTAGCTATTTCACTTTCAGGTGAATACCGTAGGAAAAGGTATGAACCATCCTGATCCCTCTAGCTATGGATTAAATAGTACCACTACTGTTCTTCTACAAGGATGACTTTGGCATTAAATAACCCATAAAGGTTCAGATGCCAATAAACAAAGGGACCAAACCAAACATGTATGTGTATGAATATATATAAGGGGCCAGGTTAGCTCAGTCGGTAGAGCATTCGGCTAGAAACCACAAGGTTCTTAGTTCAATACCCACCTTCGCCAACACAGCATATGAGTAGCACAGGGATCTGTGCGGTAAAGTAAGGAGTTGATGGTAAGTGTGGCGCTCCACCTCAGACGCTAAAATAATCTCCTTAGTCTAGCGCTATTGAAAAGGAGATAGACTCCCTCATTGTATGGCTGATACCGACATTAGGCCGCCCCGATGACTTTACTTTATATATATATATATATGTGTATATATATATATATATATGTTACTGTCGCCCTTGACCAGGATTTGACCTGCAGCCTAGAGACAACTGTCATTTAGAATTTTCTTTAACCCAATGCCTATATCCACTATGCTATGTGTCCAATTGAACAAACAATAAAGATGAGGACAATAGTCCGAATAATCCAAATGATACAAATTATCAAGCCTCATCTAAAAAATTCAGAGAAATTTTCTATTTCTATTTAATTTTTGAAATCAATATTTTTAATTCTGAAAAAAAAAAAAAAAAATATATATATATATATATATATATATATATATATATATAAAAAGAGTTGGTGTGTATGTATGTATGTATGCCCGGATGAAACTATGAAAATAAAACAATTAATGACAAAGTAAATATATATATATACACATTAAATATCACCAGAGCTTGCTTTTTATACAAAAATTATGAAGATTTGATTTATACTCAAAGATATTCAAAAATTAAAATATACATAGAAATAGCATTGAAATTCTACTTCAAAATGTCCAGCATTTGTAAATCTCAAATGTAAACAAATTAACACACCAGTGTTTCCATCCCTCCCCTCTACCCAGACGATACTGGGTAGCCACTTCTAGTACATATATAAAGGGCAGTTGGTATGTATATCCAGATGAAACTATGAAAATAAAACAATTAATAACAAAGTAAATATATATATATATATATATATATATATATATATTATATATATGATGGACTCTCCCGTTGATTTCGACGTATGAGGTTCCGACAACCTTTTTCATCTAACATTGTGTGTTAATCGCAGGTGACATTTCAGCCCTGCCAATGATTTGCAAAGAAGTCCACAGACGGAACAAGTGTGTGCATTATTTGAATGTATTGCTGGGACACTAGCCAATGCTCTAGTCCTTTCTCTAGCTTGACACAGCTTGGTGACCTCCGATGCTGCAAAATCCTTAATACCATTGTAACACAAAGTCCTTCACATTCTACGATTGAGTGCTGTGCTCTCAAAAGTAGCGGAATCTATATTTGCAGCTGACAGGTTGCTTTTCAGCTTGTCCTTAAACCCGAGCAATGGTCGACCCACGTTTCTTTTACCACCGTCAAGAATCTTTGGTATTCTGTCATCATGCATTGTCATCATATATATATATATATATATATAATATATATATATATATATATATATTATGCATAAATGAAAAAATGCTGCCCAAATACACACACATTCACTATCACCAGAGCTTGCTTTTCATACAAAATTAATGAAGAGTTTATTGATATTCATTGGTGGTGTTCATGATTAAAACATAAACAAATTGATTATGGAAAACCAAAACAATCAATGGATCTACGAGACGAACATTTTTATCCCCCTCCCACTAACCTGCCAACACTGGGTAACCGCTTCTAGTACATATATAAAGGAGAGTTGGTGTGTATGTATGGGTGTATGTCTGGATGAAACAACAAAAATAACACAATCAACAACAAAATAAATATATATACACATTAAATATCACCAGTTCTTGCTTTTTGGGCAAAAATTATGAACATTTGATTTATATTCAAAGATATTTAAAAATTAAAATATACATAGAAATAGCATTGAAATTCTACTTAACAAATGTCCAGCATTTGTAAATTATGAAGATTTAATTTATATTTGAAGATATTTAAAAATTAAAATATACATAGAAATAGCATTGAAATTCTAATTTAAAATGTCCAGCATTTGTAAATCTCAAAAGTAAACAAATCAACACACCAGGGATAGCCACATCTAGTATATGTGGATGTGTGTGTAGGCACACCGTCACAGAACAGGCACGGCATCTGGAATCTGTACAGAGCTAAAAATGTGCACAATTAATTCTAATTTAATATAAGTGACTAGAAATAGGATTTTTTTTAGTGCCATTACTCCCAGTTCCACCCAGATCCAGTAACCATACGCGTATGTCTTGTTATACATTTGGTCAGTAAATCGGGAGTCAGGTTCCGTAAATTTGTTAAATCCGAGTCCCTTATAGCAAATCGCCTTGGAAATGGAAGATACCAGAAGATCTGAAACACGTGTTGCATATGTAAAACAAAAAGAATTTAAAAAATTTTTCTGAGAACAAAATACATTTTGCGGACCTTCTTTTTTTATAAAATATTGAATTTTCTCCTGTTGGAACCAGAACAACATTTTATATATATATATATATATATATATATATTCTTTGTTGGGGTATCAAGTTTCTTGGTACAATATGATTCTAGGCTGGTCCTATTCTCTACCAGTAGTTTATTGTAGAGTTCAGGTTCTGTATGTGAGCTCAATGCTTAATTTTTATATATAATAAACTAAACTTGCTCTACAAACGTATAGAGCACTTTTATATTCTTTAATAATCCTAAATTATCCGGTTAATTATTTTATCAATAGTTATATCCCACTCAATATTTTACCTTCTCCGTTAAGTCAACCCTCTCTTTATATATAAGTTAAGAGAAAGGAAATGAATCCGACGGTATCCTGTTTGAAAAAGAGAATTTGTCTATTGTCGAATTTGAAATATGTCTTCTTTTTTCAAAAACTGTTACAATAAGAAATACATGATTGTCGCTGACCGAGAAACGCGTGGCAGGTGTGCTTATATTTGAAACTACCGCATAACTTTTTTGCAACATCAATGTTTTTCGTTTTGAATTTAAATTATTTTCTGCTTCTCTCTCGATGAATCTGGAGTAAAAAACAAGCTCTGAAGATGATTTTTATAAATCGTAATATTGTTCAATATTAGCTATGAATACGATATAAAATCTTTTCACTTTAACAGCATATTGTTTGGTTTTCATATCCTTTTATCTATACTCATATATATATATATATATATATATCCATGATAATCATTTTTAACATCCTATTTTGTGTTATCACAGAGCATATGTACATATATGTATGTATGTATGTATATATATATATATATATGTACATAAGTATATATGTGTGTGTGTATATATATGTATATAAGTCAGGATCCATAAATTTGTTAAATTCCAATCCATTATAGCAAATGACATCCAAATAAATATCTGCCGAGATATTCTCACTTTATTCATCCACGTGTCTCCCCTCGTGCGTGCATGTTGTTAAAAATAACCCTTGGAAAATATTTTTTCTTTTGAATTGGTTGATCTTGTGTCGTCGTTTTTCCAGTCCAATATTCATTTTTTTTTCTCTGTGCGGACAAGCTCTAAATATTTTCGATTTAGAATTTAGGAAGCTAGTCCTTGTAGGATCCAGAATTTTTACGTAGAGCATAATGCACATCTTAGATCCATTGATATATCTGGGCTGGTCTAAAATATTCCACTCTATATTATAAAGGGTTCCTTGGTCTTTGTACTTCCATAAGCGGTTTGCAAGCATTGTAGCTGCCCCCTTTTTTTTTTTTTCATTACTGAATGATTCGTTATGTGAGCAGAATCTTTGCTTGAAATCCCCTTGGTCCATTCATATATGATGCATCTTTGTTTTAGCGGACAGTTGTTTTTAATTCTACATGAACATGTTGGGACATCTTTATGTACATATTTTCAATATAGTGTACAATACATTTAAGTTACAATTGTTACCATTGGTTTCAAAGCAGCATGTTAGCCACTTATCATCAAGATCAACACATGGTATTTTTTTTTTTTTTTTTTTTTTTTTTTTTTTCTGAGGATCCAACATGATTCAGTAATAACTTTTTTAAAAATCACCCCCCCCCTCTACCTAGGTGATGCTGGGTAGCCGCTTCTAATATATCAAGTCGTAGGTAATCAATATTTGATTAATAATGTTGAAATTGTAATTAATTTTGTTGGCACGCATTTCATTATAATCATTAGCTTCACTTTTGTGACAAAACAAGACTGTCCTTTGTTTGGCTCTGTCATTTTAGAAAATGTCACGACAAAGCTTTTTGTGTGTAGATAGAACAAAATATTTTGATATAAAAAAAAAAATTCTTGATGTTATGTGTTTAAAATGGTTCCTTAAAATACCACCAGGTGGCAACACCCCCCAATACAATATATATATTACTCTTTTAAAAGAGATTTTTTTTTTGTTGTTGTTGTTGTTGTTGTGTAGTGATTTTAAGTCTTGTCTACCCATAAGCATGAACCGAATCACTGAAATTTTATTATTGTACTAGCTTGAAAGTCGCTTGATTTTAATGGTATGCCAAACCATCTAGGGTTATTTTATGCTGAATCAATCTTTTGATTGTGAGAAGTTAAAATTCTATTTTATTATTGTACTAGCTTAAAAAGTCATTAACAGATAGATTGATTAATATAAAAAGACTATCTGTGTCTGTTTATACCAATCTAATTATCTCTCTCTCTCTCTATATATATATATATATATATATATATATATCTTCTTCTTCAATTGCTTCTTATTCTTTTTCAGTTTCTTCTTATTATTCTTATTCAGTTTCTTCTTATTATTCTTACTCAGTTTCTTCTTTTTCAATTTCTCCTTCTTCAGTTTCTTATTATTATTCTTATCCTTCTTCAATATATATATATATATATATATATATATATATCTCAATCTCTATCTCTCTCTCTATATATATATATATCAATCTCTCTATCTCTATATCAATCTCTTTCTATCACTCTATATCAATCACTCTATCTCTCCATCTCTCTCTCTCTATATATATATATCAATCTATCTCTCCATCTCTCTCTCTCTATATATATATATATATATATATATATATATCTCCATCTCTCTCAATATCAATCTCTCCATCTCTCTCTCTCTCTCTCTCTCTCTCTCTCTCAATATCAATCTCTCCATCTATCTCAATCTCTCTCTATCAATATCTCTATCAATATCAATCTCAATCTCTATCTTTCACTCTCTATCTTTATATCTCTATCTCTCTATCTTTATCTCTATCTCTCTCTCTGGATGTTTGATGCTGTACGTTCTTTGGTAAATAAAATCTTCATTAATCATTTGGGTGTGGAAGTTATAGGTTCATAGAAACACAATAGATAGATGTACAAAAAAAATTCGGATTGATTGAAAGGTATAAACAGACTGAAATATATTGATAGACAAATAAAAAAAATAGACCCAGATTAACGGCATGTCAAATCATCTATGGTTATCTTATGCCAAATCATTCTTCAAATTGTCAGAAATTGAAATTCTATCATTGGTCATTTTATTATTGTACTATCTTAAAAATCGCTTGATTTTAATGGCATAGCAAACCATCTAGGGTTATTGTTAGTATTTGTAACAATCCTTTTTGCCATTTTAGATGTTTCTGTTCCACTATTCATATTAAGTGCAGTATCAGTGAATATTCCTTGGGACATAAAGTTTGATGAATTCCTTGAAGTAGTTATAAGGGAAGAAATTTAATTTCTTGCACAGTTCCCAGTGGATCACCTTTCCCACCATTGTGCCTCGTCTTGTACTCTCTTTGTGCCAGTTTACTGTATTCACTTAATCATTTCATCTTTTTTCTCCACGCATTCTAGTTGCATCTTATCGATATTTGCTTGTTCTTATGGCATTTTCTTGTGCTGCAATTATAAGGGATTCAGTTTCACTCTTGATGTATCCCCTTTCTTGGCCATGCCCATTTCTTCTCATGTGTTCGTTGTCTGGGTCAGTTAAATGCTAAATCATTCTTCAAATTGTCAGAAATTGAAATTCTATCATTGTCATTTGATTTTTAATGCCACGCCAAACCATCTCGGGTTATTGTTAGCATTTGTTATAATCCTTTTGGCCATTTTATATATATATGTAGTATATTAAGAAAAATGAAAAAACACAGGTTTAAATGGGTTAAGTGGTGAGTTTATTGGTCGACGCTGCAGTGTTTCGATCTATTAATTAGATCATCTTTAGGGCATTTGTTGGTATATGGAAGGTAATAAGACATTTTTTATCACGGAATAACAAGAAAAGCGAGTGGTAGTCTTTGTTATTCAGTCTGTTTAAAAAAAATTTTTTTGAGGTTTAAAAAAGGAGACGGTTTGAAATATGACGTCAAATATTCTTTTTTTTTTTTTAAGGTGTGAGTATGGGACGGTGTGAGTGTAACACTCACACCGTCCCATACTCACACCGTAAAAAAGAATTTTTTTTCATTTTTCTTAATATACCACATACCGTCGGATCCACTTCCTTTTCTTCACACACACACACACACACACACATATATATATATATATATATATATATATATATATATATATCATAGATATATTATCTATCTAAGCTCAATTGCTATAGATCCCTATTAACAATATCTTCTTTCTTTCCTTTTATCCTTCTATGAATATATCTTTTCTAACTCAGCCTCTTTGTATATCTTTATTTTCTATCATCCTATTTCCTTTATAACTTTTTCTATCTCACATATACATACAGATATTCTCACACAAATAGATCTACATTTGTCTTACATATCGAGTTGATAATCTGACACAATTACTCATAATGTGTGTGTGTGTGTGTGTGTGTGTTTTGTTGTTGTGTGTGTGTGTGTGTGTTGTGTGTGTGTGTGTGTGTGTGTGTATTGTGTGTGTGTGTTAGATATGTGTGTGTGTTTGTTTGTTGTGTGTGTGTGTGTGTTAGATATTGTGTGTGTGTGTGTGTGTGTTGCCTGTGTTTTGTTTGTATGTGTGTGTGTGTGTGTGTTGGATTTAGAAAGTGTTAGGATAAAACAAATTATTATCAAAAATTATAATTATAGATTCTGCTAACTTTGTCTGTAAGAAGTTAAGAAAAAAAGACAAACAAACAATGTGTTTGATATGGCTTTTTTTAACCGACAATTTTTGGGAGAATATGTGCTTATTTGAAGTCTTACCTAATTTTGAAAATTAATTAATTGATAATTAATGAATTAGGCGGGCATACCTATTCAAATGTAAGGATAAACAAATCGAGAAAAATCAATCTCTGTATGTACATTTCAGCCTATTAGGCCTCATCAGCAGAGCTATGGACGCACAAAGCAGTCTTCCTGTTTATAGCTCTGCTGATGAGGCCTAATAGGCCGAAATGTACATACAGAGATTGATATTTCTCGATTTGTTTAGCCTTACATTTGAATAGGCATGCTCGCCTAATTCAGGTAAGGCTAAACAAATCGAGAACATCAATCTCTGTATGTACATTTCAGCCTATTAGGCCTCATCAGCAGAGTTATAGACACAGCAAAGCAGTCTTCCTGTATATAGCTCTGATGATTTTTTTTCTCTTATATTATATATATATATATATATATATATATATATTCTTTTTTACACGCACACACATTGATGATGTATTCTTTGAAGTAGTTATAAGAGAAAAAAAATGTAGTGTCCGTAGATCTCTGGTGAATGTCAATTTTGCAATGTTTTTATAGCCTTTCATACTTCTTCCTTGATTGGAACTTCTAGTGGCCTAGGGTCACCTATTAAAGGGGTCCAATTGTTCGTTGTCTGGGTCAGAAACCTTAAGATCACTGTTACAATTCTTTTAACTATTTTAGACTTTTTAGTTCCGTTGTTGGTATTAAGCATTTACCAAGTCAATTGCCAAATGCCGGAGTTTCAACAAATCCATCCCCAGGGCAGCAAGATGTTCAGAATATGGCAGATGCCTGATGGGGGGGGGGGTATTCGTTTGGTTACACGTCTTTGTATAGTTTCTAGGAGGTTAATGTTCTAAGCGAGATAAGGGGGCTAAACTTGCAAATCGGTCGGAAAATTATGGTGACCCAGATGGAGGGGATTTGTTTCAAGGAGACCCTAACAGGTACTATCACTCCAGATCAGAGTGGACCTGGGAGTAATGGCAATGAAGAGGTACTCAAAACCCTCCAGATCTCCAGAACTGGAACTTTACCATCAGATGGTAAAGTTCCAGATCTGGAGAGTGTGCATTAGACTGCACCTCTGCAGATGGGTAAGACTCCCCCAATGGGGCCACTTTTTGGGATGGTCTTACTCCTCTGTAGTAGATAGAGTTGGTTGGTTGGTTGGTTGGGTTTTATCATATGTCAACTCTTGTTGGGTTATTTTATGCTGAAGACGTTTTTTTGTTTTATTCATTCTTGGTCGGTACTCAATCTTTTTTTTAAAGCACAATTTTAAAAACTCATTTTTTTCTATTTAACCCATAGACAGGACCCTAACAGGTACTACCACTCCGGGTCAAAGTAGCCCTGGAAGTAATGGTGATGAAGGGGTGCTCCACCCCACCCCAGAATTGGAACTTCACTACTAGATGCAGTTTAACATCATACCCAGAACACTGACCTTCTTCTAGCATGTTGAAGAATAATTAAAGTTCCAATTACCATTGAACTGGGAAGACAAGGCAACAAATGATTGTAACTCAAATACAAACCCGAATGCTACAAAATCCACTGCAAAATGACAAAGTATATATAAGACTCCACAATGTCATTCAAATCAAGCAGTCAAGCAGCCAATCAGAACTCAAGGAATGAAATCACCCAGATTCATGGATGGATCATTCTTGATTCCTATTTATACCAACTGTCTTGGACACTGCTTGAGTTGTACTTAGTTAGCTGCGTTGAAGAATAATTAAAGTTCTAATTACCATTGAACTGGGAAGACAAGGCAACAAACGATTGTAACTCAAATACAAACCCGAATGCTACAAAGTCCACTGCAAAATGACAAAGTATATATAAGACACCACAATGTCATTCAAGTCAAGCAGCCAATCAGAACTCAAGGAATGGAATCACCCAAATCACCCAGATTCATGGATGGATCATTCTTGATTCCTATTTATACCAGCTGTCTTGGGCACTGCTGAGTTGTAGTTAGCTGCTGTTATTCAAACCAACAGTAGACTAACTGACGTCAATACATGTATATGATAAAAGGGGTTGGGGGTTTGCCATAAGGGCAATAGGGTCGGGACAATCATATAGGTGCTAGGGCTTGATGTGACTAGGCAATGAATCAGAGGGGGCCTCTCCGACTGCCCGTCAAGCCTAAGTATGGGCCAAAGAGGAGTGTTGCTTGTACTAGGGCTTGGCATGATCAGCCATTGGTTGGAGGAAGTCTCTTTGACTGCCCATCTAGTCCAGTGGAATTTTGCATGTCATGTAATGCTCAGCCAACAGGATTCCGTCCTTAAGCATCACTGGGTGCAACCCACAGCCAACAGGTGGCTCAATTGGGGTTGTTTTACCCCTCTGCAGAGATGCAGTTGGCGTATCCTATAACCGCAGTTGACAGGGTCGTTGACTTTTGGTTATTATTCCTTATTTCGGACTTTGTCATGTTTCTAATAAAACTAAAAAAGCTTCCCAACATCCATCATATGTTTGTCTCCAAAAGGCGTTTTTACTGTTTAGTTTAATGACACAAAAGTTATACTAAATTAAAATTTTTGAAAAAAAATTCCATTTTAATTGTTTCTAATTAGTCAAAAATTGACCCGTCTCTCACTTTACATTCTGCCTATCACTTTCTCACTCTCTATGTATATCTTGATTACCTCCTCATTATATATGTTAGTTTCTCATTGAGTAGAGAGTGAGAGAGATTGGAGTGTGCGAAACATATTTGTATGTCAAATTTCATAAGCAGTGAGCCAGTAGCTTCAACATCTTGACTCTCAATAAATTTAAATTAGGTCAAACGTTCTCTTTCTGAGTAATCTTACAAAATGATTTTAATCTTTTTTTTTTTTTAATTCTCTGACTGTATTTTTTTTTTTTTTTTTAATTCGCTTTGAAATCTCACTTTTCCTTAATCCCAATTATCTACCATGAGCTCAATGGGTAACCCAACGGGTCACGTTTTGTCTTATATATATATATATATATATAGAGAGAGAGAAAAATGCAAACGAATCCAACAGTATACATTTTTTTCTACATAACCCACAGATGGGACCCTAACAAGTACTGCTATTCCGAGTCTGAGTGGACCTGGGAGTAATAACGATGAGGGGGTACTCCAGATTTGGGACTTCACCATCATACCCAAGACAATAAGAGCCCCTGCCTTCTAGAACATAAGATAAAAATGGTTGGGGCTTGACATAAGGGCAATAGGGTTGGGACAATCGTATAGGTGCTAGGGATAGATGTATCTTGCTGATCGGAGGGAGCCTCTCCAACCGTGTATGCTTGTGCACATGCTTGCGTATAAAGCACTGATAGAATTTTTTTTAAAAAAACATTTTTTTTAATTAAATCAACTTTTTCCTGAATTTCTAAAAGTTTATAAAAAAATTGACTTATGAATATCGATTCAAGCAAGTCTCTTAGCCTCGCCACCGGCATATCAGTTTGCTCACTTGGTAACCTTGGTAACATCTGCCACATCAATATGTACTTGCACCCACCCTGACAAAAAACGAGCCAGAATCAATGTCAAAATAAAATCCACCCCTACCCACCCACGAGCAGAAATCAATAAAAACACTCTTTCATGGTTGGTTGGCTTTTTATGGCATGTCAAACCTTGTTGGGTTATTTTATGTCAAAGATATTTTAGTTTTATTCATTCTTCTTAGGCATTCAAGAGCTATGTGACTACTGAGATGAAAAAGGTGGAAACTATGTGTTTGATAGTTGTATAGGAGAAATGTCCTAATAGGTTGGTTGGTTCGATTTATGGCATGTCAAACCTTGTTGGGTTATTTTATGCGGAAGACATTTTGTTTTATTCATTCTTTATGGGCATTTAAAAGTTTTTTTCTAAACTCATTTTTTCTATTTAACCCATAGACGGGACACTAACAGGTACTACCATCCAGCTTCTTATTAATGTTGATACTAGGTCGGTTTGATGTTACAGCATGTCGACCCTTATTGGATTATTTTATGCTAAAGACATGTTTATTTCTTGATGGGTACTTAATTTTTTTTAAAAACATTTTATTCATTTTTTTTATTTAAGTTATACCCTAACAGGTACTACTACTTGAGTATAACAATGAAATAAATCACGTTAAAGAGTGAGGGGAAAAAAACGGCAAAAATTCGCCACTTTGACAGATACATAATTTTACTTTTTCTTCAACAAATACAACAAAAATTATTTAAGTTTCATTGATTTTTTCAGAGTTTTATCGCTTCCATGCGCTCACCCCTCTATCTTTCCTCTATTCTTTATTTCTTATATTTTTTGTGTAGCATGCTGTTTTTCTTTCTTTATAATAAAAACGGAATGGTCTATTATCTGGCCAAGCTGATGACACTAATATGAAATAAGAATTGAACGATTAAGTGACACCAGATAATCAAGAGTTACATTTTTGCATTTAATCTTAATAATTTGGATTTTTTTTTTGTTAACCAGAGGGTGTTGCAGGATGATAACAGTCGGAAGATTAAGGAACAAGTGTATTAATATATAGATAGAAGATCAGTAGGTAGTATGATAGATTTATTTTAATGGCATGTCAACCAATCTAGGGTTATTTTATGCCTAGTGGTTAGGAAATCACATTCATTGTAAAATCATTTTTTTTTTTACACTGTCCTATCAAATATGAATAATTTTTAAACAGATCTATTCAACCTATAGATGGGACCCTAACAGAGTGGACCTGGGAGTAATGGCAATGAAGGGATAATCTACACAATCCAAATTTACAGAACTGGAGCCTCACCATCTGATGCAGTTATGTGTCATACCCAAAACACCCCTTGATTTGGATGGTGATGGGGGAGGGAGTCTTACCCACCTCAACAGGGGATATATTCTAAGCTCTGCCAACAGGGCAGGGGTATTGATAAAAATTTATTGGAATATATATATATATATATATATATATATATATATATATATATAGGATTGTTTTATTATAGCTTTTTTGTACTTTTCGGGACATTCGCTATTAAAATTAAGAGTACAGGAGTTAATACTTGTAGGCTTTTTATATGGGTATGTTGTAAAAGTGTTATTGTTAGTGTCAATCAATACATAAAATACGTTCAAATACAATGCATTCTTCCTCAAAGCAGATATTCTACTCCAAACTTTATATATATATATATATATATATATATATATAAAGAGAATATTTTTCAAGTAAAGCCTCCTTTTTAAAGAAATGACAGTTGCTTATTTTTCCCTAAGGTTTCAATCCCAGGTAAAAACCTCAAATTTGAATCAATCTTAACCACAGAGAATATCAAGTCAAAAACCAATGTAACGTAAACAGGATCGCCTTTTTTTTAGGGGCGAGGGGGGCAAAGGGGAACTCGAGACGGGGGACTATTTTTTTTTGTTATTGCATTTAAAGTTATCTGAATGGGTGGGTGGGGGGAGAATAAGGAGTGACGATGACAATGATGGGTGTGGGGTGGAGGGGGTTACATTTTACTGAAAAATGTCAAAATTAACCAATGAAATTGTATTTTTTCAAAAACCGTTTTCTTTGTAATATTTTTCAACTTGAAAGAGTCAGATTTTCAAACCTACCTGCCTGCTGGTCTTTTATCGTTGCCTTTTATTATTATTATTACTATTGTTGTTGTTGTTATCATTAAATATATATATTCACAGATTTGAGCCAATATCTTAGCCGCCACAGCCACAACCGACACCGCCACAGCCACAATCTCTTTCAGCATAGACTCTACGCCAACACGTTATACCAGTGGTTCTCAACATTTTTTAAACCCATAACCCCTTGTTGCGTTCTCTTCAGCAGGAAGAAAGTCAGAGTTGAGGGGTGTTAATGTTCATTTGTATCTTTTTGTTTACATCCAGGCTGTCAATGCGTATCCGAGATGTAACCATTGAATTTCCTTTTTTGTCTTTCAAGAGTTGCAATATTCTCTGATGTGCAGGTCACTTGGAGATGTTTGTAGCTAAAATGCTTGACTCCTTTTAAAGAAATATATATTTCTATAAGGCCTTGAGTCAGAAATATATATATATATAATAAAATAAATATATAAAGGTTTTACATATCTATTTATTTGATGACAAAGGAACAGTCACAACCGTTCAGTTTCATACATGCATAAGTGCAAACAATCTTCAGGTGACGTTGTTTCAAATATATATATATATATATATATATATAAGTAAAGAAATAACAAAAGACTTAGAGATTTTGCATTATAGCCTATTTTGGGGAGCTTAGACAAAGTGTCTAATTCTCCCAGCTCATCAGATGCAAATGATGAATTCTTTAATATTTTTAAGGCATATATAAAGAGCAGTTGGTGTGTATGTATGTCCGGATGAAACTACAAAAATAAAACAGTTAGCGACAAGGGGCCGTGTTAGCTCAGTCGGTAGAGTGTTCAGCTAGAAACCACAAGGTTCCTAGTTCGATACCGGTCCTCGCCAACTCAGCGTATGAGTAGCACAGGGATCTGTGCGGTAAAGTGAGGAGCTGATGGTAGGTGTGGCGCTCCACCTCAGTTGCTAAAAAACAATCTCCTTGGTCTAGCGCTATTGAAAAGGGGATAGACTCCCTCGCTGACTGGCTGATACCGACTTTAGACCGCCCCATCGACTTTACTTTTTTTACTTACACATTAAATATCACCGGTTCTTACTTTTTGTGATTTGATTCATATCTGACGATATTTAAAAATTAAAATATACATAGAAATAGCATTGAAATTCTATCTTAAAAATCTCCAGAATTTTTAAATTTGATTTATATTCACAAAGACTTCCTAGAAGGCCGGATTAACGAGAGTTTTTTTTCTTTTTCTATTTTTTTTTTTTTTAAGTGGGGATTTTTTGTGGGTATCCAGCGAGGATTGAACTCGCTATTCAATAGTATTGGATCTGCAAGACTAGCTAACCATTAAAACACTTTTTTTTCATCTCTACCCAGGCTTTGCTGGGTAGTCCCTTCTAATATTTTGATATGGCATAGATTACTGTAAAAAAATATTATTCTCAGTATCAGTAATAACAATTGTTCTGATGTAGAAATCTCTATGTACCACAAAAATATCACTGTAAACCCATAATGTTTTTTTTTTTTGTGTGTGTGTGTGGACCCCCACTAATGGTCCATGTGGCCCCCGGTTGAGAACCACTGCGTTATATTCACAAAAGACAAAACGGACCACAACTGCCAAATGATGACTGAAAAATAATAATAATAATAAATGAAATTTATTTATTGCCACACACATTATATATATTGCATTTATATTTTAAATAGGAGACATTAATTTTTCATTTCAGAGTGTCCGGATCAATGCAACGTCTTTTTTACGTAGGGATTTTCATGGGGGCATACTACGAGGATCCAACTCGTGATTCAACAATAATGGATCTGCGAGACTACCTGTTTTACGCCCCCTTCCCCTACCTAGGCAACACCGGGTAGCCGCTTCTAGTTAATATATAAATTGAATATGGTGCATCGCTATGATTTTTCTTTTGGAGGCAGTGGGAGTGGGGGTTGTTCAGGGGAGGTAATTAGTTTTAAATTGTATAGGGAAAAAAACTATTGCAGGTAAATTCTTAGTATCATATTAAATGCTTTTATAATTATAATTATTAAACCCTCTGAATTTAACCACAAATAATTAACCTATGAGGAATTTACTGGCAATAAATTTACAACAAATTAAAATTTACCGGATACGAAAATAAAACTATGAATAATATTGTCAATGATATTTTAAAATTCGTCGTTTGAAAACTGAATTTTTATTCTATTTTTTTTTATACATAAATTTTTTAGCCAATTTTTCACATGATGAATTTACTGGCGATAAATTTACCGTGAAATAAAATTTACCGGATACGAAAATAAAACTATGAATAATATTGTAAATGATATTTTTAAATTCATCGTTTGAAAACTGAATTTTTATTTTGTTTTGTTTCTTTACATCAAATTTTTTAGACAATTTTTTTCTTTGTCTTCTTCTCCTTCACTGAAAAACAGCAAGATATATTTCAATATTTTTTAACGAATTTCGGTTAAAATAAACGGTACCAAAAAAAGTTGTGGGTTCTGGACAAACACCAGTGTTAGTTATGAAAATTTCTGTGCTTGGTTAGATTACTAAACAAATGATAGTCATTCATTACAATCACTGAAAATTCAAACTTTTTTGTAAATAAACTTAGTCTTTCTATTTATTTATTTATTTTTGTTTACAAAATTTGGGGTAAGACTCCTGTCCTAATTTACGCTATGTTTTACCATGCCGGCATCAGGCGAATTTCCGGCCCAACTTAAATATTTTTCGAGTCACCCTCCCCCTCCAATTTTACACTGATGAATATTGTGTTGATTTTAATCTTATTTATTTATGCTAATATTTCGGGTGGCCCTTCACCTTTTGTCAAAGGGATTGTAGTATAAATGTTTTATCTTTTCTTTTAATTTTAAATGTTCTCTTTAAAAGAAAAGATATAAAACCCTTTGATAAATTGTCTCTTATCCAATACTATATATATATATATATATATATATATTATATATATTCAAACAAATTTTGTTAAACATAACCGAATCCTTATTTATTTGTATGTATATTTATGAGATGAGGCTTGATATGAACAATTATATTTTGGACTGTTGTCCTCATCTTTATTGTGTATAAACACAACATTCAGGCTACTAACTTCAGGCTCGGTTTAGGTGTTTTTTAACTACCTTAAAATAAGTAATCTTGTCTGTATTTATGAGATGAGGTTTAATATGAATAATTATGATATTTCAGACTGTTGTCCTCATCTTTATTGTGTATAAACACAATATTCAGGCCATTGTAATTTTGGTCTCTGTTGTTGGTGTTTAGAATCCTTATTGTTTTCAAGTTTTTTTTCTTTTAAGTTTCCAAACAATCCTTTTGATGTTATTATCTTGAAAGTCGTTAATAAGTTGTCCGAAAGAGTTATCGGATATACATTACCTTGATAATGGTTTGGAACAGAACCAAAAGTACTTGGTCTATCAAAAAAAGAAAAAAGTTGAAAACAACAAGAATTCTGTTATGTTTAACCAAGTTTGTTTGAATGAAAAGATGCTTCCCAAATATATCTATTTCATATATATGTTGAAAAGATAAATAGATAAAGGAAAGAAAATGTTGAATGGATAAAAATGGTTTAATGAAATGCCTACACATGTTTCGGCCAAAAGTTTGTCCTTGTACACATTGTATTCTATTTATTACTATTTTAGATATGAAATAAAATAATGATAAAAGAAAAATATAAGATTTTTAAGTATACAGAGAAACGCCCTTCATCAGGGTAAAATGTTTGATATTTAAAGTTAAAACGGTCAAAATACAGAGAATTTTAAAGTGTTCGAAAAAATATATATATTTATATATAACCAAATTTGACTCAGATACTACCTTCCTAGGTTTCACCTAAAAGATCTTCAGGATGATACTGAAATTCTATATCCCGGCTTCCATTCTGCTACTGTTGATAATGGTTTAATTTTTTAAGCACCGGAATTTTTGTGGCTAACACTAATCTAAAAAGGATTTTATGAAACAGTTGGGTCTTTTTTGTTTTTTTTATATCCAGGCCCTATTTTAATGACAGTACCAAACAAAATTCTTGATACTGAGGATTCCCTCCCTACCTCCCCATACAAAAAAAAATATTTGCCACCTTTTTTTTTTTTCAAAATCTGAAAAAAATCCATACTCTTCTTTTAGATATTTTTTTTAAATTCAAAAGTAATATTTTTTAAAAAAAAAAAAAAAAATTTTTTTGGCATTTCAAAATTAAAAAGACAAAAATATTCACTTACAGATTTTTGTTAAAAGCTGTTGAAAATTTTTTCTTTCTCTTTTTTTCTTTTTGTCTCTTTTTTTCCCCCAAATTCGAAATACACGTCGAGCACAAAAAACACATTGCTGTCGAATGAGCGCGATTCTGGGTTTCACTGGCCCCTTGAGCAGTGGGACATGTGCACAGTGATTCTGCTGGTGAGAAAGAAAAAAAATATTTCGAGTTAACGTACGTGATATCACCATATTTATATAAACATTTTCCAATAAGTTTTGATGGTACGACAACTTGGAAATTGAGGAATGTTTTTGTGCTCAGGCTTTATTTAGTTTTTTTTCTTTCACTTGCAAGAGAATAAAATGCTAATATTTTTTGTTCGTGCAAAAATGAAACTAATATATATATATTATTTATATTTTTGAAGGCAATTACAATGTGTATATCGTATAAAATTCGATAATTATTGAAAATATCATGACAAGCAAACTCGGCGAATAACGCGTGCGATGTGTGGAACACCGTACAGCTGTTTCAACATTATTAGGTCTCATCAGCAGTGTATACCTACGATCACTCTCCGACAGAGATAAAAACAGAGAATTATCGAATTTTATATGATATACGCATTGTATTTGCCTTCAAAAATATAAATAATAATATACTTTACTTAACAATGCTTCAGAAGCAAATTACCAAATTCTGTTTATATATATATATATATATAATATATATATATATATATATATATATATATATATACATACATATTGTTTTGTTTGTTTTTTTTAATTGATTATTATAACACACAGACACATACACACAAAAAAAATGACCAGTCACAAAAAAAAAGAAAAGAAATTATTTTAAGAAAAATATACATTCAAATGTGACTAGTTGGTTTTCTAGTTGAATACATTTTGATTGTTTTGTTAATGTATGTATAATATATACATATATACTTTTTGGGATAATATGTTGTTTTTTTTCAATTGATTATATAATATATATATATATATATATATATATATACACACCTTTTTGGATTCAATATCTTTTTTTTTTTTTTTTAAATTGATCATTATGTGTGTGAATATAATATATATATACATACATACATACACACACCCACCCACATTTTAGATTCAAAATTTCATATTCTTTTTTTTGTTTAATCCATTATCATAATGTTTGTTTATATATATGTGTGTGTACACACCTTTTTGGATTCAATATTTCATGAATTCATATTATTTTGTTCGTTTTTTATTTATTATAATATTTCAATATATATGTTTAGTTTGTTTTTTAAATTGATTATTAAAATGTTTCAATGTCCAACAACAAATATTGTCAACAACACTCGGGGCAGATAAGGAGTGTTTTTAAAAAAAGTAACTCCTTTCAAATAAAGGAGTGCTTAAAAGACTCCGTGTAATAAAGACTTCCTATTGACTTGTGACCACAAAAACAAAAAAAAAAATCTATAAAAAAGAAAAAAAAAAAAGGAGAGATAAAACCTGTTGAAGACTTTGCCAGAAAAAAAAAACTGATAACTACATGGGTCATTTAATAATAATAATGTAACAATTTGGCATGTTTGTTGAATGATTTTTACCTAAAGAGAGAAAAAAAAAAAAAAGAATATTAGCGATTCTTCTATTTGATATTTTTTCTATTCAAAAAATAAAAATAAAAGTAAAAAAAAAAAAAGTTTTCTAACCAAAAAAAAAAAAAAATTAAAAAAAAGACAGACACAAAAAAAAAAACATGCAAAAAAAATAAATAAAATTAAAAATTTAAAAAAATGCTTTTATCAAAAAAAAAAAAAAAAAAAAAAAAAAAAAAAATTCATTGTTTGTATCTAAAAGATTTTTATCCTTTAATTACAGAAAGACAAAAAAACGAAAAAAAAAAAAAACGAAAAAAAAATTTTCTGTATTTTTTTTTATTATTATTATTATTATTATTATTTTTTTTTTTTTTTTTTTTAAATTCATTTTCACGGATAATTTGATACTGATTTTAAAATTTAAAATTAAAAAAACAAAAAAAATGTTGACTTTTGTCACTCGGCGGACACAGGGGGCCTGAACCCCCACTGGATACTATGTTAGATATAAAAATTTATTGGGGGGTCGGAGGGGGGATATGGACAGAATTTACCTGGGGGTCGCAGGAGGGGGGGGATATGGACAGAATTTACCTGGGGGTCGCAGGAGGGGGGGGAATACAAACGGAAACTTTTGATTGAATATTGCGTAGTGTATAGATATTTTTACATCCATTTTTATGAATTTATTTTAATCCAAAATCACAAACAGACAGACAGACAGACGTGTCTTTAGGAACTGGTGGGTTTATACACACACACACACATATATATATACAAATACATACATTCACATATAAATATACACACACACCACACACACATACAAATACATACATTCACATATAAATAATACACACACACCACACACACATATTATACAAATACATACATTCACATATAAATATACACACACACACACACACATATATATACATACAACATTCACATATAAATATACACACACACACACACATATATAAATATACACACAACACACACACATATATACATACATACATCACATATAAATATACACACACACACACATATATATACAAATACATACACACACATATAACACATACACACACACACATATATACAAATACATACATTCACATATAAATATACACACACACACACACACACACATAAATATACATGCAAATACACACACATATATATATATATATATATACACACACAAAAATACACACACACACATATATAATATATACAAAAATACACACACACACACAAAAATACACACACACCACATATATACAAAATACACACATAATACACACACACACACACATATACAAAATAAACACACATATATACAAAAATACACACATACACACATACACACATACACATATATCAAAAATACACACACACACAAATACACACACACACACACAAAATACACGCATACATATACAAAAATACACGCACACATATACAAAAATACACGCACACATATACAAAAATACACGCACACATATACAAAAATACACGCACACACATACAAAAATACACACATATATACAAAAATACACACATACACACAAAAATACACACATACACACACATATATATATACATATATATGTATATACAAAAATACACACATAAATAACACACATACATGCAAATAAATAAATAAATATATATATATATATATATATATATATATATATACATACTAACACAAAAATATACACATGATAAAAATACACACACTATATATATATTACACACACACACACACACACACAACATTTACATACACAAAAATAAACAGGGGCTTTAAAGAGTGGGGATTTTTGGGGAACCATGAAGCAACTGGATTTATACCATTTTTTACCTCAGTCCATATATATATATATATATATGTTTATATATATATATATATATATAACTCATACACAAGACAATCAGAACAGTAAAATAGATATGATACAAGCAATGGTCTGATCTTAGCTTGTTTACTTCCAGTATATATAGATATATATTATATATATTTCTCCACCACTAACATATACACAATCTCCCACAATCACAGGAAAAACATCAACATGGACAATATCTCCAAACAAACAAAAAAAAAAAAAACAATTCTATTGACAACCCAAAATTTATATAAATCTGGAAAAAGAAAAAAAAAAGGAAATGTAACGGCGCCAATAACGGTCACTGGGAAGGCATAGAGTCCTTGACGGAATTCCAATTGAGATCCTTCCTCATAGGGCTGGGTGACAAGCTCGTTGCAGAAATCCATCATCTGATACCGGATGTCTGTTCGGATGGTCCTGTCACCACCCACCCTAAAGACTGGATCGATGCGGTCTTAATCCCACTGTACAAAAAAAAACGGAAGGGACCCAAAATCTGTACAGTAGGGGTCTGGGTGCCATTATTGGTGATCAGTACCATAAGCTATTATATACTATGTTATACCAGTAACCAATTATAATACTTTTTTTAAAAAGATAAAAACCCGTAACGCAGTGGTGGTGGGTGGGGGGGGGTCATTGAATAATTCAATTTAACGGTGGGAAGTGGGTGGGGGTAGTCCATTGGATAAAACTCAGAAAAGCCGGCAAAAGTTCTATCATTATTGTTATCTAATATTATTATTATTATTATTATCATTATTATTGATATTATATATTGTTTGTTGTTCTTTTGTACAAAAAAACAAAACTTTTTTATGTACGTTAATTTTGCTATTTTATATATATATATATATATATATATATAGAAATATTATATATATCAAGTTTTTATCACTTGCTTCAAAAATGAAAAAAAAAAAAGCAAGCCTGTCTTAGTTAAAATGATTAAAATAAACACCTCATCATTATTATTATTATTATTATTATTATTACAATAATTATTTGCATTAAAAAATAAAGATAATTTAAAAATAAATAAATAAAAAAAGCAAAAAATGTATTTTGTTATAGCACGGGGTCTTGTATTTACTTTTTTTTTTTTTTTCGATCCAAGAAAAAAAAAAAAAAAAAAAAAAAGACAAAAGATTTTTGGTATAGTTATTTCTTATGAGCTACTCAAGAAAATATAAAATAAAAAAAACATTAAAAAAAAAAATTTTTGAAAAAATTATAAATAAAAAATAAAAATAAGTTTTGTTGTTTTTTTTCTTTTGTTCTTTGTATGAATATGTGAGTTATTCTCTAAGTATGGAAGAACAAAAAAAACAAAAAATCTGTTTGTAGAATCAGCTAAGTCTAAATGAATTTGTATATAGCACTCAGGAATATTCCATATTTGCTGATACCATTCCTTGTGTCGTGATTTTTGATCTCCATCTTTCCAACACACGTGGGCATGCCTACAAAGTCAGAAAACAGCACTGCTCACGTGACTTTCGGAAACATTTTTTCATGCTCAGAGTTGCCGAGGCATGGAATAAACTGCCCGCGTCTGTTGTAGGCTGCCGAAGCACTGAGTCTTTCAAAGCCTCCATGCTGTGGTCCGCCGACACTATACCTGATGCCGTTCTCCACAAACATATGCACACACGCGCACACATACATGTATATTATTACAGTATGCTATTCATGTTCCTGACACTAATACATTATTCTATGTACTAGACATGAGACTTTGATGAGTTGTGGTGCACCTGAGCACTGTACACATACATGCATATTATTACTGTATGCTATTCATGTTCCTGACACTAATACATTATTCTATGTACTAGACATGAGACATTGATGAGTTGTGGTGCACCTGAGCACTGTACACATACATGTATATTATTACAGTATGCTATTCATGTTCCTGACACTAATACATTATTCTATGTACTAGACATGAGACTTTGATGAGTTGTGGTGCACCTGTACTCATGTTCTGACACTGTACTAGACATGAGACTTTGATGAGTTGTGGTGCACCTGAGCACTGTACACATACATGTATATTATTACTGTATGCTATTCATGTTCCTGACACTAATACATTATTCTATGTACTAGACATGGACTTTGATGAGTTGTGGTGCACCTGAGCACTGTACACATACATGTATATTATTACAGTATGCTATTCATGTTCCTGACACTAATACATTATTCTATGTACTAGACATGACACTTTGATGAGTTGTGGTGCACCTGAGCACTGTACACATACATGTATATTATTACTGTATGCTATTCATGTTCCTGACACTAATACATTATTCTATAGACTAGACATGAGACTTTGATGAGTTGTGGTGCACCTGAGCACTGTACACATACATGTATATTATTACTGTATGCTATTCATGTTCCTGACACTAATACATTATTCTATGTACTAGACATGGGACTTTGATGAGTTGTGGTGCACCTGAGCACTGTACACATACATGTATATTATTACAGTATGCTATTCATGTTCCTGACACTAATACATTATTCTATGTACTAGACATGAGACTTTGATGAGTTTGTGGTGCACCTGAGCACTGTACACATACATGTATATTATTACTGTATGCTATTCATGTTCCTGACACTAATACATTATTCTATGCACTAGACATGAGACTTTGATGAGTTGTGGTGCACCTGAGCACTGTACACAATAAATTTCATTATCATTAGCTGCTGACTTTAGTGTGGGATGTGGGTAAGGAGCTTAGATAAATAATCCACCATCCTGCACTATGCTTGTGGCAATGCAGGAACCGTTTTTGAGTTACAGCTTGCTTGCTGCCTTTGTCTGCCAATTTGATGGTAATTGGGCTTCTGCATAGTTATTTCTTATCAGCTTATGAAAATTCAAAAAAAATTTTTTTTTTTAAATTAGGAAAAATAAAAATAAGTTTTGTTGCTTTTTTTGCTTTTTTCCTTTGTATGATTTTGTGAGTTATACTTTAAGTATGGAAGAGCAAAAAAACAAAAAGAAAACTTGTTGAAGTGAGCAACTCCAAGAAATTACGTAGTGGAAAGTAACTAGGCCACCTGACGATTTCAGATTGGTCAGCACAATGCTACCTGTCAAATTCTGATTGGTTAGGATAAGGCAAGAAAGAGAGAAAGAGAGGAGGCTAAAAGATCAGTTTGGATGAAGCTGTGGAAGGGAGCAGACACAATGTGCGTATCTGTTCCCCAAGGCATTTTGACTTGGGGATATAATGAATGAACTTATAAAAATTTTTTTTTATTTTTTTTTTTTTTTTTAAACCAAGATTGTCTTGTGTTGTGATTAAAAAAACTATGAATGGCACAAGGCAAGATATCCTCTCTTTCTTTCTTTTTTTATTCTCTCTTTTTTTCTCTTCTTTTTTTCTCTCTCTTCTCTCTCTCTACCTCTTTCTCTCTCTCTCTTACCTCTTTCTCTCTCTCTCTTACCTCTCTCTCTCTCTTACCCCTCTCTCCTCTCTCTCTCTCTCCTCTCTCTCTTCTCTCTCTCTCTCCTCTTACCTCTTTCTCTCTTCTTACTTCTTCTCTCTCTCTTTTCTCTCTCTGTCTTCTCTTAATTCCTTCTCTCCCTCTTTTCTCTCTTCTCTTCCTCTTACCTCTTTCTCTCTTCTCTTCTCTCTACCTCTTTCTCTCTTCTCTTCCTCTTACCTCTTTCTCTCTTCTCTTCTCTTACCTCTTTCTCTTCTCTTCCTCTTACTCTTTCTCTCTTCTCTTCCTCTTACTCTTTCTCTCTTCTCTTCCTCTTACCTTTCTCTCTTCTCTTCCTCTTACCTCTTTCTCTCTTCTCTATCTCTTCTTTTTTCTCTCTCTTCCTCTCTCTGTCTTCTCTTAATTCCTTCTCTCTCTTCTCTTCTCTCTTGCATCTTTTTTTCTGACGATTCTATTTCTCTTTGTTTCGAATTTTCTTTCTCTTGTTCCTCTTTCTCATTCCTTTTGCCCTTTCTTTCTTTTCTCGTTCTTTCATTCTTTATTTTTCTTCTCTTTCTCTTTGTTCTTTTTTCTCTTTCTATTTCTCTTGTTCTTCTTTCTCTTTTTCCTCTTTCTCTTCTAAACTCAAAACAGCAAGAATACCCAACTACCAGATACCAGCAACTCTGTGGAAGGGAGCAGACACAATATTCATATCTGTTCCCCAAGGCATTTTGACTTAGGGTATAATAAATGAACTTATAAAAAAAGATTTTTTTTTTAAAAACCAAGATTGTCTTGTGTTGTGATTAAAAAACTACGAATGGCACAAGGCAAGATATCCTCAAGTGATTCCAAAGTTGTTCTAAACTCAAAACAGCAAGAATGCCCAACAACCAGATACCAGCAACTCTGATCCAACTTCAAGAAGTAAAACAGAACAAGATAAGTCTATTACGATTTCTATCAACAAATAAATAAATAGAACCCGCAACGTTACATCGGGAACTTTCATATCATAATCAGGAGCCTTTACGGAACTTTGAACTGAACCTTTTATTTAATACTCGGGGGTTGACTGTTCTCATTGGGGGGGTCTTACCCCTCTGCGGAGGTGCAGTCGGTGTATTCTACAGCCCCACCGACAGAGTGGACAGCAAACACATCATCACTCTATTCCGACATGAGAGCGATAATGCTACACTCATACTAGTTTAAATAAAGCAATTGAAATTAAGATGAAAGAAATCCGAATCAAATATAAACTTTTACATTAATAACCCATCTTGAATACAGATTTTCTAAGCCAGCATACTGTTCTTCTCCACATGAATAGTTTCGAGTAGCCCAGTCGGCTTGAGCAGTGGTAAGACCCCCTCTCCAATGGGACCAAGTAATCTGAACATTAGCTACATAAATGAGTGTAACCACCCCTTGTTTCTACACTTTGTTTAGGTTTGCCATTTTCATTTCATTGTAAATCTACACTGAAAATATGAATTTGTTTGAATCAATACAACTGCATGTTTTAACATGAAAGTATCATGAAACGTGTTCTTAATTGTGCTTGTGCATTATTTGGAATGAACTTTGAGGTTTCCTTAAAGTGAAAGAAACAAGGGGAGGTTACTCTCATTTATGTAGCTAATGTTCAGATTACCTGGGGCCACCTGTTGGCTATGGTTGGCACCCCATGATGCTTAAGGATGGAACCCTAATGGCTGAGCAGTCCATAAGATGCAGCACTCCACTTTGACCCTTACTTAGGTTAGACAGGGGTGGTTGGAGAGACTCCCTCCTATCAATCGTCAGGTCACGTCAAGCCCTAGCACCTATAGGATATTCCCAACCCTATTGCCATTATGGCAAGTCCCACCCACACGTGTGCTAAATGGAGGTGGCTGTCTTAATGTCTTGAGTATGATGTTAAACACTATCTCATGATAAAGTTCTAATTGTAGAGCTCTGGGGAGTGTGGAGTACTCCTTTAACACCATTACTCTTAGGTTCACGCTGACCCGGGGTGATAGTACCTGTTAGGGTCCCATCGATGGGTCAAATAGAAAAAAATGGGCATGCCTACAAAGTCAGAAAACAGCACTGCTCACGTGACTTTCGGAAACATTTTTTACGCTCAGAGTTGCAGAGACATGGAATAAACTGCCCGCGTCTGTTGTAGGCTGCCGAAGCACTGTGTCTTTCAAAACCTCCATGCTTCCTGTAGTCTGCCGACACTATACTGATGCCACTCTCTACAACATATGCACACACATGCACACATACATGTAATATTATTACTTCATGTTCCTGCACTAATACATTATTCTATGTACTAGACATGAGACTTTGATGAGTTGTGGTGCACCTGAGCACTGTACACATACATGTATATTATTACTGTAGCTATTCATGTTCCTGACACTAATACATTATTCTGATGTACTAGACATGAGACTTGATGAGTTGGGTGCACCTGAGCACTGTACACATACATGTATATTATTACTGTATGCTATTCATGTTCTTGAATTAATACATTATTCTATGTACTAGACATGAGACTTTGATGATTTGTGGTGCACCTGAGCACTGTACACATACATGTATATTATTACTGTACGCTATTCATGTTCCTGACACTAATACAATTATTCTGTGTACTAGACATGAGACTTTGATGAGTTGTGGTGCACCTGAGCACTGTACACATACATGTATATTATTACTGTATGCTATTCATGTTCTTGACATAATACATTATTCTATGTACTAGACATAGGACTTTGATGAGTTGTGGTGCACCTGAGCACTGTACACATACATGGTATATTATTACTGTATGCTATTCATGTTCCTGACACTAATACATTATTCTATGTACTAGACATGAGACTTTGATGAGTTTGGTGTACCTGAGCACTGTACACATACATGTATATTATTACTGTACGCTGTTCATGTTCCTGACACTAATACATTATTCTGTGTACTTGACATGAGACTTGATGAGTTGTGTGCACCTGAGCACTGTACACATACATGTATATTATTACTGTATTGCTATTCATGTTCCTGACACTAATACATTATTCTATGTACGCTAGACATGAGACTTTGATGAGTTGTGGTGCACCTGAGCACTGTACACAAAAAATTTCATTATCATTAGCTGCTGCACTTTAGTGTGGGATATGGGTAAGGAGCTTAGATAATAAATCCACCATCCTGCACTATGCTTGTGGCAATGCAGGAACCGTTTTGAGTTACAGCTTGCTTGCTGCCTTTGTCTGCCAATTTGATGGTAATTGGGCTTCTGCATAGTTATTTCTTATCAGCTTATGAAAATTCAAAAAAAGATTTTTGAAAAAATTATAAATGAAAAATAAAAATAAGTTTTTTGCCTTTTTTTCTTTGTATGATTTTGTGAGTTATACTATAAGTATGGAGAGCAAAAAAACAAAGAAAAACTTGTTGAAGTGAGCAACAAACTTTGTAACACAAATAGGTGGAAACTCCAAGAAATTACGTGTAGTAAAGTAGAAAGTAACTAGGCCACCTGACGATTTCTGAGTTGTCAGCACAATGCTACCTGTCAAATTCTGATTGGTTAGGATAAGGCAAGAAAGAGAGAAAGAGAGGGGGCTAAAAGATCAGTTTGGATGAAGCTGTGGAAGGGAGCAGACACAATGTGCGTATCTGTTCCCCAAGGCATTTTGACTTGGGGATATAATGAATGAACTTATAAAAAATTTTTTTTTTTTTTTTAAAACCAAGATTGTCTTGTGTTGTGATTAAAAAACTATGAATGGCACAAGGCAAGATATCCTCTCTTTCTATTCTACACACACACACTACAAAAACACACACACACATATATATATATACAAAAATACACACACACACACATATATACAAAATACACACACACACACATATATACAAAAATACACACACACACACACACATTATATATATATATACAAAAATACACACACACACACACACACACACATATTATATATACAAAATCACACACACACACACACACATATATATATATACAAAAATACACACAACACACACACACACACATATATATATATACCAAAAAATACACACACACATATATATACAAACATCACACACACACACACACACCACACACATATATACACGAAAATACACACACACATATATAACACGAAAATACACACACACACACACATATATACACGAAAATCACACACACATTATACCGAAAATACACACACACACACACATATATATACAAAAATACACACACACACACACACATATACAAAAATACACACACACACACATATATATATGTATATACAAAAATACACACACATAAATATACACACACATACATGCAAATAAATAAATATATATATATATATACACACACTAACACAAAAATATACACACACAATATTATATATATATATAATACACACACACACACACACACACACACCACACACCATTTATATACACAAATATATAGACACAAAAATAAACAGGGGCTTTAAAGAGTGGGGATTTTTGGGGAACGATGAAGCAACTGGATTTATACCATTTTTTTACCTCAGTCCAGATATATATATATATTTATATATATATATATATATATATATATATATATATATATATATATAACTCATACACAAGACAATCATAACAGTAAAATAGATATGATACAAGCAATGGTCTGATCTTAGCTTGTTTACTTCAGTATATATAGATATATATTATATATATTTCTCCACCACTAACACATACACAATCTCCCACAATCACAGGAAAAAAACATCACATGGACAATATCTCCAAACAAACAAAAAAACAAAACAATTCTATTGACAATTCAAAATTTATATAATCTGGAAAAAGAAAAAAAAAAAAGGAAATGTAACGCGCCAATAACGGTCACTGGGAAGGCACAGAGTCCTTGACGGAATTCCAATTGAGATCCTTCCTCATAGGGGCTGGGTGAACAGCTCGCTGCAGAAATCCATCATCTGATACCGGACGTCTGTTCGGATGGTCCTGTCAACCCACCCTAAAGACTGGATCGATGCGGTCTTAATCCCACTGTACAAAAAAAACGGAAGGACCCAAAATCTGTACAGTAGGGGTCTGGTGCCATTATTGGTGATCAGTACCATAAGCTATTATATACTATGTTATACCAGTAACCAATTATAATACTTTTTTTAAAAAGATAAAAACCCGTAACGCAGTGGTGTGGTGGGGGGGTCATTGAATAATTCAATTTAACGGTGGAAGTGGTGGGGTAGTCCATTGGATAAAACTCAGAAAAGCGGCAAAAGTTCTATTATTATCATTATTGTTATCTAATATTATTATTATTATTATCATTATTATTGATATTAATATATTGTTTGTTGTTCTTTTGTACAAAAAAACAAAACTTTTTTATGTACGTTAATTTTGCTATTTTATATTATATATATATATATAGAAATATATATATATATCAAGTTTTATCACTGCTTCAAAAATAAAAAAAAAAAAAAAGCAAGCCTGTCTTAGTTAAAATGATTAAAATAAACACCTCATCATTATTATTATTATTATTATTATTACAATAATTATTTGCATTAAAAATAAAGATAATTTAAAATAAATAAATAAAAAAGCAAAAAATGTATTTTGTTATAGCACGGGGTCTTGTATTTACTTTTTTTTTTTTTTTCGATCCAAGAAAAAAAAAAAAAAAAAAAAAAAATACAAAAAATTTTTGGTATAGTTATTCTTATGAGCTACTCAAGAAAATAAATAAAAAAAAACATTAAAAAAAAAAAAAGATTTTTGAAAAAAATTATAAATAAAAAATAAAAAATAAGTTTGTTGTTTTTTTTTCTTTTTTCTTTGTATGAATATGTGAGTTATTCTCTAAGTATGGAAGAGCAAAAAAAACAAAAAATCTGTTTGTAGAATCAGCTAAGTCTAAATGAATTTGTATATAGCACTCAGGAATATTCCATATTTGCTGATACCATTCCTTGTGTCGTGATTTTTGATCTCCATCTTTCCAACACACGTGGGCATGCCTACAAAGTCAGAAAACAGTACTGCTCACATGACTTTCGGAAACATTTTTTCACGCTCAGAGTTGCCGAGGCATGGAATAAACTGCCGGGTCTGTTGTAGGCTGCCGAAGCACTGAGTCTTTTAAAGCCTCCATGCTTCCTGTAGTCCACCGACACTATACCTGATGCCACTCTCCACATATATATGCACACACGCGCACACATACATGTATATTATTACTGTACGCTATTCATGTTCCTGACACTAATACATTATTCTATGTACTAACAAGACTTTGATGAGTTGTGGTGCACCTGAGCACTGTACACATACATGTATATTATTACTGTACGCTATTCATGTTCCTGACACTAATACATTATTCTGTGTACTAGACATGAGACTTTGATGAGTTGTGGTGCACCTGAGCACTGTACACATACATGTATATTATTACTGTATGCTATTCATGTTCTTGACATTAATACATTATTCTATGTACTAGACATGAGACTTTGATGAGTTGTGGTGCACCTGAGCACTGTACACATACATGTATATTATTACTGTACGCTATTCATGTTCCTGACACTAATACATTATTCTGTGTACTAGACATGAGACTTTGATGAGTTGTGGTGCACCTGAGCACTGTACACATACATGTATATTATTACTGTATGCTATTCATGTTCTTGACATTAATACATTATTCTATGTACTAGACATGAGACTTTGATGAGTTGTGGTGCACCTGAGCACTGTACACATACATGTATATTATTACTGTATGCTATTCATGTTCCTGACACTAATACATTATTCTATGTACTAGACATGAGACTTTGATGAGTTGTGGTGTACCTGAGCACTGTACACATACATGTATATTATTACTGTACGCTGTTCATGTTCTGACACTAATACATTATTCTGTGTACTTGACATGAGACTTTATGAGTTGTGTGCACCTGAAGCACTGTACACATACATGTATATATTACTGTATGCTATTCATGTTCCTGACACTAATACATTATTCTATGTACTAGACATGAGACTTTGATGAGTTGTGGTGCACCTGAGCACTGTACACAATAAATTTCATTATCATTAGCTGCTGACTTTAGTGTGGGATATGGGTAAGGAGCTTAGATAAATAATCCACCATCCTGCACTATGCTTGTGGCAATGCAGGAACCGTTTTTGAGTTACAGCTTGCTTGCTGCCTTTGTCTGCCAATTTGATGGTAATTGGGCTTCTGCATAGTTATTTCTTATCAGCTTATGAAAATTCAAAAAAAGATTTTTGAAAAAAATTATAAATGAAAAATAAAAATAAGTTTTTTTGCCTTTTTTCTTTGTATGATTTTGTGAGTTATACTATAAGTATGGAAGAGCAAAAAAACAAAGAAAACTTGTTGAAGTGAGCAACAAACTTTGTAACACAAATAGGTGGAAAACTCCAAGAAATTACGTGTAGTTAATAGTAGAAAGTAACTAGGCCACCTGACGATTTCTGATTGGTCAGCACAATGCTACCTGTCAAATTCTGATTGGTTAGGATAAGGCAAGAAAGAGAGAAAGAGAGGGGGCTAAAAGATCAGTTTGGATGAAGCTGTGGAAGGGAGCAGACACAATGTGCGTATCTGTTCCCCAAGGCATTTTGACTTGGGGATATAATGAATGAACTTATAAAAAATTTTTTTTTTTTTTTTTAAACCAAGATTGTCTTGTGTTGTGATTAAAAAACTATGAATGGCACAAGGCAAGATATCCTCTCTTTCTATTCTCTTCTTTTTTCTCTTCTTTTTTCTCTTCTTTTTTCTCTTCTTTTTTTCTCTCTCTTACCTCTTTCTCTTATCTCTCTTCTTTTTCTCTCTCTCTTCTCTTCTCTCTCTTACCTCTTTCTCTCTTCTCTTCTCTCTCTTACCTCTCTCTTTCTCTTTCTTCCTCTTACCTCTTTCTCTCTCTCTTCTTTTCTCTCTCTTCCTCTCTTTGTCTTCTCTTAATTCCTTCTCTCTCTTCTTTTCTCTCTTGCATCTTTTTTTCTGACGATTCTATTTCTCTTTGTTTCGAATTTTCTTTCTCTTGTTCCTCTTTCTCATTCCTTTTGCCCTTTCTTTCTTTTCTCGTTCTTTCATTCTTTTTCTTCTCTTTCTATTTCTCCTTGTTCCTTTTTCTATTTCTCTTGTTCTCCTTTCTCTTTTTCCTCTTTCTCTTCTAAACTCAAAACAACAAGAATGCCCAACTACCAGAAGAGAGGGAAGAGTTTGGATGAAGCTGTGGAAAGGAGCAGACACAATATGCATATCTGTTCCCCAAGGCATTTTGACTTAGGGTATAATAAATGAACTTATAAAAAAAGTTTTTTTTTTAAAAACCAAGATTGTCTTGTGTTGTGATTAAAAAACTACGAATGGCACAAGGCAAGATATCCTCAAGTGATTCCAAAGTTGTTCTAAACTCAAAACAGCAAGAATGCCCAACAACCAGATACCAGCAACTCTGATCCAACTTCAAGAAGTAAAACAGAACAAGATAAGTCTATTACAATTACTGTCAACATAGCATCACTGCTTTTAAATAGAACCCGCAACGTTACATCGGGAACCTTCATATCATAATCAGGAGCCTTTACGGAACTTTGAACTGAACCTTTTATTTAATCCTCGGGGGTCGACTGTTCTCATTGGGGGGGGGGTCTTACCCCTCTGCGGAGGTGCAGCCGGTGTATTCTACAGCCCCACCAACAGAGTGGACAGCAAACACATCATCACTCTATTCCGACATGAGAGCGATAATGCTACACTCATACTAGTTTAAATAAAGCAATTGAAATTAAGATGAAAGAAATCCGAATCAAATATAAACTTTTACATTAATAACCCATCTTGAATACAGATTTTCTAAGCCAGTATACTGTTCTTCTCCACATGAATAGTTTCGAGTAGCCCAGTCGGCTTGAGCAGTGGTAAGACTCCCTCTCCAATGGGACCAAGTAATCTGAACATTAGCTACATAAATGAGTGTAACCACCCCTTGTTTCTACACTTTGTTTAGGTTTGCCATTTTCATTTCATTGTAAATCTACACTGGAAATATGAATTTGTTTGAATCAATACAACTGCATGTTTTAACATGAAAGTATCATGAAATGTGTTCTTAATTGTGCTTGCGCATTATTTGGAATGAACTTAATTGTTATTAAGGTTTCCTCAAAGTGAAAGAAACAAGGAGAGGTTACTCTCATTTATGTAGCTAATGTTCAGATTACCTGGGGCCACCTGTTGGCTATGGTTGGCACCCCATGATGCTTAAGGATGGAACCCTAATGGCTGAGCAGTCCATAAGATGCCGAACTCCACTTGACCCTTACTTAGGTTAGACAGAGGTGGTTGGAGAGACTCCCTCCTATCAATCGTCAGGTCATGTCAAGCCCTAGCACCTATAGGATATTCCCAACCCTATTGCCATTATGGCAAGTCCCACCCACACGTGTGCTAAATGGAGGTGGCTGTCTTAATGTCTTGAGTATGATGTTAAACAATATCTCATGATAAAGTTCTAATTGTAGAGCTCTGGGGAGTGTGGAGTACTCCTTTAACACCATTACTCCTAGGTTCACTCTGACCCGGGGTGATAGTACCTGTTAGGGTCCCATCGATGGGTCAAATAGAAAAAAATGTGCATGCCTACAAAGTCAGAAAACAGCACTGCTCACTACTCACTTTCAGAAACATTTTTTTAATGCTCAGAGTTGCCGAGGCATGGAATAAACTGCCCGCATCTGTTGTAGGCTGCCGAAACACTGAATCTTTCAAAGCCTCCATGCTTCCTGTAGTCCATCGACACTATACCTGATGCCACTCTCCACAAACATATGCACGCACGTGCACACATACATGTATATTATTACTGTATGCTATTCATGTTCCTCACACTAATACATTATTCTATGTACTTGACATGAGACTTTGATGAGTTGTGGTGCACCTGAACACTGTACACATACATGTATATTATTACTGTATGCTGTTCATGTTCCTGACACTAATACATTATTCTATGTACTGACATGAGACTTTGATGAGTTGTGGTGCACCTGAACACTGTACACATACATGTATATTATTACTGTATGCTATTCATGTTCCTGACACTAATACATTATTCTATGTACTAGACATGAGACTTTGATGAGTTGTGGTGCACCTGAGCACTGTACACATACATGTATATTATTACTGTATGCTATTCATGTTCCTGACACTAATACATTATTCTATGTACTAGACATGAGACTTTGATGAGTTGTGGTGCACCTGAGCACTGTACACATACATGTATATTATTACTGTATGCTATTCATGTTCCTGACACTAATACATTATTCTATGTACTGACATGAGACTTTGATGAGTTGTGGTGCACCTGAGCACTGTACACATACATGTATTATTACTGTATGCTATTCATGTTCCTGACACTAATACATTATTCTATGTACTAGACATGAGACTTTGATGAGTTGTGGTGCACCTGAGCACTGTACACATACATGTATATTATTACTGTATGCTATTCATGTTCCTCACACTAATACATTATTCTATGTACTAGACATGAGACTTTGATGAGTTGTGGTGCACCTGAGCACTGTACACATACATGTATATTATTACTGTATGCTATTCATGTTCCTGACACTAATACATTATTCTATGTACTAGACATGAGACTTTGATGAGTTGTGGTGCACCTGAGCACTGTACACATACATGTATATTATTACTGTATGCTATTCATGTTCCTGACACTAATACATTATTCTATGTACTAGACATGAGACTTTGATGAGTTGTGGTGCACCTAAGCACTGTACACATACATGTATATTATTACTGTATGCTATTCATGTTCCTGACACTAATACATTATTCTATGTACTAGACATGAGACTTTGATGAGTTGTGGTGCACCTGAGCACTGTACACATACATGTATATTATTACTGTATGCTATTCATGTTCCTGACACTAATACATTATTCTATGTACTTGACATGAGACTTTGATGAGTTGTGGTGCACCTGACACTGTACACATACATGTATATTATTACTGTATGCTATTCATGTTCCTGACACTAATACATTATTCTATGTACTAGACATGAGACTTTGATGAGTTGTGGTGCACCTGAGCACTGTACACATACATGTATATTATTACTGTATGCTATTCATGTTCCTCACACTAATACATTATTCTATGTACTAGACATGAGACTTTGATGAGTTGTGGTGCACCTGAGCACTGTACACATACATGTATATTATTACTGTATGCTATTCATGTTCCTGACACTAATACATTATTCTATGTACTAGACATGAGACTTTGATGAGTTGTGGTGCACCTGAGCACTGTACACATACATGTATATTATTACTGTATGCTATTCATGTTCCTGACACTAATACATTATTCTATGTACTAGACATGAGACTTTGATGAGTTGTGGTGCACCTGAGCACTGTACACATACATGTATATTATTACTGTATGCTATTCATGTTCCTCACACTAATACATTATTCTATGTACTTGACATGAGACTTTGATGAGTTGTGGTGCACCTGAACACTGTACACATACATGTATATTATTACTGTATGCTATTCATGTTCCTGACACTAATACATTATTCTATGTACTTGACATGAGACTTTGATGAGTTGTGGTGCACCTGACACTGTACACATACATGTATATTATTACTGTATGCTATTCATGTTCCTGACACTAATACATTATTCTATGTACTAGACATGAGACTTTGATGAGTTGTGGTGCACCTGAGCACTGTACACATACATGTATATTATTACTGTATGCTATTCATGTTCTTGACATTAATACATTATTCTATGTACTAGACATGAGACTTTGATGAGTTGTGGTGCACCTGAGCACTGTACACAATAAATTTCATTATTATTTTTTATTATTAAAATGAGTTTGAAAAATATGTATTTAAAAAAAAAATGTATTTAAAAAAACAAAAAAAAAACGTCTTCGGCATAAAATAACCCACTAAGTAAAATGCCGTAAAATACAACCAACCAACATTTTCGGGTCTAAGGCTCAGCGGTTTGAAGTAGGTAATATGAGTGTGTTGAGGTTTCATTTTTTTTTTTTTTTTTTTCATTTTTGCAGTTCAACAATTAAAGGGAAATAACTCTAAACTCTTAGGTCAGTTTCTTAGAGTTACTTCCCTTGGATTACGGTTTTATTGATCCAATTTAGCAACTTGATAAAAATAAAGTTGGCCTAGTGACATATTGTCAGTATCAGCCGGATAGCGAGGGAGTCTATACCCTTTTCACTAGCGCTAGACCAGAGGGGTTTTTTTTTTCAGTCAGATTTATCCTGAAACCTAGATAGATAGTTTCTAACTCATTCTAGGTTAAATATATGTGTGTGTGTGTTCAAAAATATCAAAGAAAGGTAAATTCTTTTTCTTATATATATATATATATATATATATATATATATATATATATATATATATATATATATTAAATATAACTGTTTATACAATGGTTTTAGTGAGCATCTACCTAAGGTTTCAGGCTTTGCCCTCGTCAGGATACTATTTAATCCCTCTGATGTGTCTCTAAGTACACACTTTATTTTCCTTTATTTCATCTTAGAAAGAATTACCAATATCTCTCTCTCTCTCTATATATATATATATATATATATATATTATTATTATTATTATTTATCTATATTAAGAAGGCAATTACAATGTGTATAAAAAAAATAAAATAATGTCCAGTGGACATTATTTTTTTAATATGCATTGTAGTTGTCTTCTTAATATAAATAAATGATAATATACTTAATGCTTCAAGCAAATTATCAAATACTATATATATATATATATATATAACATCAACAAAGAAATACATTTTGTTAAAGAAGGAAACATTTCGAAATTTTCGTGTAAAAATAGGCACGTGTCATCTATATTTGACGGCTCCATGAGCTGGTGCCTTGCATGCGACTTGGAACATCACCTCGTTTTTCCAACTGAAATAACCTTAATGGCCCAGCGTCCTGATATTGTCATTTGGTCTGGTAATCAAAAGAAAGTTTTTATCGTTGAGTTGACAGTTCCATTTGAGGAAAATCTTGATTGGGCCCATCAGCGGAAGTTGGAAAAATATGAAGACCTACGTGAACAATGCGTCAGAAACGGATGGATAACGGATGTATTTCCCATTGAGGTCGGATGTCGGGGGTTTATTGTCAACTCAACCTCGGCATTTTTGTCTAAACTTTGACTTTCTCCACCAGACAAGAGGCAATACATAAAAAAGATCCAGGAGAAAGCTCTAACCGCATCAGCGTGGATATGGCAGTCCTATATTGTGACATCAAACCGACAAAGTCTGGTGGTATCGTGAGATACTGCTGGGGCACTCTGGGTTAGTGGTAATGATGCTTCGGCCCCGAAACCATGCCTGAACCTAGAGTCATCATCTGATGAAGGCTTTGTTGGTTGCAATGCTACTGTGTAAATAGCAGTCATTGTATGAAGATTATATATATATATATATATATATATATATATATATATATGTATGTGTGTGTGTGTGTGTGTATGTAAGTTGAAAAATTGAAATGAATCCGACAATATGTTGAAAAGATAAATAAATAAAGGAAAGAAAATGTTGAATGGATAAAAATGGTTTAATGAATTACCAACACGTGTTTCGGTTGAGAGTTTGTCCATGTACACATTGTATTCTATTTATTATTATTTTAAATATGAAATAATGATAATAGAAAATTATGAAATATTTAAGTATACAAAGAAAAACGTCCTTCTTCAGGTTAAAATGTTTGATATTTGAAATTAAAACGGTCGAAATACAGAAAATTTTAAAGTGTTCAAAAAATAATTTTTATGAAAAAATTCTTTGAGGCGCTTACGATTGGGAAATAGAGTGATGTTTTGTGACAGTTACGGTTAGAGAATAAAGAATATTCGGTGAAGAGTGACATTTGTAAAAAAAAGGGGGAATTTTTAATTTCATAAGTAATATTATTGTTGATTTGTGCAAAGAAAAGTTAAGATTCTGTTGTTAATATATGATTAAAATTTGTTTTTTAATTAGTGAATACATATATTTATATTGGTAATTTATTTATTTTGTTGTTTTTAGCGATCATTGTTAAAATTCTAAGTTTTTTTTTAATTAAAAAAAAAATTTCAAGTTTAAAATATATATAATATATATATATATATAATATATATATATATATATATATATATATTAGGGTGGACCTGGGAGTAATGGTGATGAAGGGGTACTCCACATTCCCCAAACCCCCAGAACTGGAACCTCACCATCAGATAGAGTTTAACGTCATTCCCAGGACATGTAGACCCTCAGTCACCGCCTTCTAGCACCCATATGATAAAAAGGGGTTGGGGCTTGCCATAAGGGCAATAGGATTGGGGTAATCATATAGGTGTTAGGGCTTGACGTGACCAGCCGATTGATCAGAAGGGGCCTCTTCGACCGCCCGTCTAGCCCAAGGTAGGGACAAAGCGGAGTATTGCAAGTCATGAACTGCTCATCCACCTAGGTTCTATCCTTAAGCATCACGGGTTGCCACCCACGGCCAACAGGTGGCCCCTCTGCAGAGATGCAGTCGGTGCATTCCAACACCCCACCGACAGGGCAACAATAATATAATTGCTAGGGCTTGAAGTGACCAGCCGATTGATTGGATGGGGTCTCTCAGACAGCCTTTCAAGACTAAGTATGGGCCAAAGAGGAGTGTTGTATGTCATAGACTGCTCAGCCACCAGGATTCCGTCCTTAAGCATCTCAGGTCACCATCCATGGAGGGTAAGGGAGTTTATATCCTTTTTCACTAGCACTAAACCAAGGAGATGGTTTTTACAGTCAGATTTATCCTGAAGATCATTTAGGTGAAACCAAGGTAAATAGCTTCTGACTCATTGAGCCAAAATTTTGGAGAAAAAAAAGTGCATCCTATATGCCGTCAATATGGTAAATCAAGATTATATTTTTTACATACTGAACTATTTAGCAATAGCTCTTAAGTAAACATTAAATGTTGTTGTGATTGAATGATCATACTGTGGTATATCCACAGGTACTGTTCATGATTAATAGAAATGACAGAAAATTCAGGTGATATTGTAATAATCAATTTTCATAATATTTGTTCCTATGAAAAGGATGTTTGTAAGAAAAGACTAAAAAGTAATGTTGCTTTTGAAGCTTAAACATTATGGGATTGTTTTGCCATTAGTTTTCTTAATATCAATCATTGTTTTTTATATAATTTTATTTCATGGTTTTTCTCTTTTTATCAACCTTATCTTTTTCCATTGGAAAAAATAAAGTCTAAAAAAGTTTGGCTTTTAACTAGAATGATTAATAATACACAAATGGACTTGTTTAATTTTTTCATTAAAAGCTGCAGTTTCTTATTCATAAAACTGGGTGAAGATTGTTTTTTGGGTTTTGTTTTTACAATTAACATTTCTTCCCTTAAAATTTGAATAAAGATTTAATTTTTTTCCTAGAAAATAGAAAACATACCAAAAAAATGTTTCATTCATTTATTTTGAAGAACAAATGAATAATTTTCATTTGAAGATAAACTCTCTTTAAGCATGTCAAGTTGCTTGAATCAAGTAAATGTTTTTCTTTTCTTTTTTTTCTTTTCTCTCTTTCTTTCTCTTTCTCTCTTTCTTTCTCTTTCTCTTTTTCTCTTTCTCTTTTTCTCTCTCTCTTTATCTCTTTTTCTCTTTTTCTCTCTCTCTTTCTATCTCTCTCTTTATCTCCCTTTCTCTCTTTCTCCCTCCCCCTTTCTCTCTCCCTCTCCCTTTCTCCCTTTCTCTCTCTTTCGTTCGTATTTGCCTTATATTTGAAGAACTTTTTTTCTATTTCTATAAATGTTTGAGATGAGGCTTGAAGATTAGTATTATCTGCATTATTCGGACTATTGTCCTCATCTTCATTGTTATCTACACAATTTCTCTAAATGTTTGAGATGAGGCTTGAAGATTAGTATTATCTGCGTTATTCGGACTATTGTCCTCATCTTCATTGTTATTTGTACAACGTTTCGACCGATATGCCCTCCGGCCTTCTTCAGGTATTTCTTGTCGGACTCGAGAACCTTCTCTGAGAAGGTTCCTGAGTCTGAAAAGAAGGTTCCCGAGTCCAACAAGAAATACCTGAAGAAGGCCGGAGGGCATATCGGCCGAAACGTTGTACAAATAACAATGAAGATGGGAACAATAGTCCGAATAACGCAGATAATACTAACTTTTTTTCTTTTTTTTTTTTAAAAGAAGCTTTGTCTATTGTGTTTGAAACCATTTACTTACAACCGAATATTTTCATCATTCTTACAAGTTTAAATCTTTAGTCTAAATTTCTTAGTGATCAGGAAGAAAACAAAGTTTATTTAAGGAATTAGAAATTATTAGAAATAATTATTATTATAATAAATTATATAATATATATATATATATATATATATATATATATATATATATATATATAATAATAATTTTATTTTTGTGCATGACAACAATTTAATTTAAGTGAGTGTACATTGTACAATAAAAGTTATTTTAAAAAAAAAAACAATAAATATAAATAAATATTTAGAAAGATTATAAAATTTAAAAAAACGAATTTATTTTACATTAAAATTTAGTCATAGTTCAAGTTTGTCGCTAACATTTTCAATGACTGGAAGCTGATATTCTTTCTTTCTTTCTGCTGATAAAACCAGCAGGCGAGTTCCTGCTGATAAACCAAGCAGCAGCAGCTATGCTATGCTATAGCTTTTGAAAAATCGTTTGATTTTTGTTTTATTAATTAATTATATCCCTTAATCAGTAAAAATCAATAACAAAATTTGGAGTGTTTCTTAGTTAGAACGATATCAATGTGTATGCAAGATTTTAAATCTGAGTGACCTCCTATTTTGGAGTTATACATTGACATGTACATACCAAAATATCTCCTTTATAAATTAGATATATATATATATTAATTATAATAATTATTATTAGAAATATGATTGCCATGAGGGCAATCATATATCTGCTAGGGTTTGTAGTGATCAGTCGATTGATCGGAGGAGGCCTCTCCGTCCGCTCATCTAACCTAAGTCAGGGCCAAAGTGGAGTGTTGCATGTCATGGACTACTCAGCCACCAGGATTCCATCCTTAAGCATCAGTGGTTGCCAACCATGGCCAATAGGTGGCCCCATTGGGGGTGGGGGTGGGGTCTGCAGAGATACAGTTGGTGTATTCTAACTCAGTGAGAGAGAGAGAGAGAGATTTTGTTGTTATAAGGTGTTTGCATACATCCACCATCCATTTTTTTTAAAAACTGATATTTTTATTTTACTTTTTATTTTTTTATAACACATACACACACACACACACACACACACACACAAAAATTTTCACACACTTTTTTCCATATTGTCAGCACCAGTGGCTAAGAATTTTTTACTCCAAACCCCAGCCACTTGAAATAGAAAAATAAAATTAAGTAATTATATGTCTGATTTGAACCCTTTTTGGTAGATATTTAGAAATCTCCCATAAAAGATGCCATAAAAAAATGTCTTGATAACAATTCAATATTCTTACATACATTTCTATAAGTAGATGAAAGAATCATATATTCATACACATACAATGAATGTATATGAAATAGAAAAATAAACTCTTAGTAATTGGGATAAAATTGACTGTCTCAGTCGTTTTTCCATGAAGAACAACATGAAAGAAATATTAATCAAAACATTCTAATAGTTGATATTGCTTCATTTGATAAAAATTCAAGACATATAACCTTTGATATTCTGACAAAGCTAAAATGTTGGGGATTTGCTATTTTTTTTCTTGTTAATGTAATTACCGAAGAAGTATAAAAACATTTTACTTTATTTTCAAAACTTTTTTCATTACAGTTTTGTTTGTCAATTAAAATTATGGTGAAGTAAGCAGGGAGGGATTATTATTGATATTAAAAGTGATTTTCAGTCATCCCCACAACTTAGCTTCCCAACATCTTGGCTATTAATAGAATTTCAAGAATCGGGTTCATTCAAATTTAAATTTGGTCAAACTTTCCGTTTCTTAGATATCTTACAAAAAGATTTTTTCGAAATCTTACGAAATGATTTTAATGATTTTTTTTTAATATTCTTCGGTCCTATTTCTTTTTTTAAACTAATTCGCTTTGCAAACTCACTTCATTTCTGATCACAATTATTTACCCAGAACTCAATAAGTGACTCAACGGTCACGTTTTTCATATATATATGAAAAAGAAGATTGTTTTGAAAATAAGATTGACAAATAGGTCAATCTTATTTTTAGGTCTGATTATCAAAACTGCGTTTTTCTTTTCTTTTTTAATCTGATTTCATCTCAAACTTTTGGGACAAATCATACAGGTGCTAGGGCTTGATGAGACTAGCTGACTGATCGGAGGAAGCCTCTCCAACAGCTTGTCAAAGCCTATGTATGGGCCAAAGTGAAGTGTTCCATGTTATGGACTGCTCACCCAACCACCAGGCTTCCATCCTTAAGCATCACTGGTTGCCACCCACGGCCAACAGATGGTCCCAGTGTGGGGAGGGGGTCTTAATCCTCTGCAGAGGTACAATTAGTGTATTCTAAAGTGCCAGCCAACAGGGCTAAAAGGCAATGGGTTTGGGACAATCATATAGGTGCTAAGGCTTGACATGAATAGCCAATTGATCAGAGGAAGCCAGTGTTCTTGTTCTTAAACATCACAAGTTGCCACCCACAGCCAACAGGTGGCGCCATTGTATAATTTTCTAAAAATTTGAGATTCCGTATATCCTTTAAACTAAGACAATAGGTTTGGGACAATCATATAGGTGCTAGGGCTTGACATGACTAGCCGATTGATCAGAGAAGGACTGTCCAAGTAAGCAGAGTGTTCATTGTCATGGACTGCTTAGCCACCAGGCTTCCATCCTTAAACATCACGGACTGCCACCCACGGCCAACAGGTGGCCCCAATGTATAATTTTCTAAAAACTTGAGATTATTTTTATCTTTTAAACAAACATTATCGAAAGATCGACAACATCACACTGACAAATTGATCTTGGCAACATTTGGCTCCGAGTTGTACGGCCATTTTCTGGTGAACAAGCACCTGTCACACATTTTCAAAATTTCTTATAACTAGAGGGAAAGTAGTTGGATTCATACCTTTCCCAAGGGTATTAGTGTCCATTTCTAGAAGTATTACGATTTTTATGGACATCCTTTGTCTTCAAGTAAGAGCACTCTCTAACGGAGATCCCTTGTGTTAAGCAGAGCGCGATCCTTAGTGTAGAAACCTTTGTTTGCTCCTTGGTGTCTCTCAGTGTTGGGTAGGATCCTTTGGTTGTTCCTTGGTATTCCTTAATGTTGAGTATGATCCTTTGGTTGTTCCTTAATGTTGAGTATGATCCCTTGGTTGTTCCTTAGTGTTGGGTATGATCCTTTGGTTGTTAATGTAGAATAATGTACAAATGAATGACTGTCAGTATCAGTGATTAAATCGTTAACTAACCCTGTATTCTGTTGATTAGCTGGAGTTTAAACCACGTGACCTCGCTGGGTCTATTAGTTTAAGCGGTGGATTACAGCATGCCTTATATAGAAGTTGGATTCATACCTTTCCCAGGAGTATTAGTGTCCATGATTTGAACTCATCTCACCATGTTTATTTTCTATGATGGTAACTATAACACCACACAATTGATTATAATAGAACTCGAGATATGATCTGTCGGGATTCCAATCTGACGTGTCAAATTTAACCCCTCCCCTATATTTAACACAAAGAAACTTGAATAAAGGTTAATATTATCTTGAAAACTTTTGGACCATTCAAACGAAGAAACATTTTTAAAAAACTGATGATTTAAAAAAAAAATTTCAGCTCGGAAAAATGCCACTTCCGCTCATTTTGGATTTCAAGCCAGCGTTCCTTTGATTGCGGATCTATAACCAACCGTCATCGCAAAAAAATACACACATGCAATCAACTGCAATTAATAAATATCTTGATTAATCCAGTAGATTTAGTCCTGAAGATTCTTATGGTAAAACTCGAGTAGGTTATTACTGTGTACCATTATTATAATAAATTTGCTCTACTAACGTATTGAGCACTTTATATTTGTTATATCGCTGTCTTATCATTGTGAAACTTGCATCAACTAACCATTGTGACCAATTTCACCGGTAAGTCACCTTTTCCACAAATACCATATATATATATATATATATATATATATATATATATATATATATATATGTAAAAATGGAAATTGGAAATGAATCCGACAATATGAGGAAGAATGAATAAAGAAAAGAAAGAACAGAATGGATAATAAAAGGTGAATTTAATCAATATCACTTACACATGTGTTTCGGTCAGTTCATCAGTGTGAAAATATTCCACACACAGAGAAGATTTGACCTTCATCAGAGTGAAATTTTATTTTGAATGAAAAAATTTGTTGGGGAAAAACGTGATTTAAAAAATTCTCTTCGAACATTTCTAAAAATTCTCCGTTTTTCCCCAACAAATTTTTTCATTAAAAATAAAATTTCACTCTGATGAAGGTCGAATCTTCTCTGTGTGCGAAATATTTTCACACAGATAAACTGACCGAAACACATGTGTAAGTGATATTGATTAAATTCATCTTTTATTATCCATTCCATTCTTTCTTTTCTTTATTCATTCTTCCTATATATATATATATATATATATATATATATATATATATAGATAGATAGATAGATAGATAGATATAGATATAGAATAGATAGATATAGATATAGAAAAAATGATATGAAAAAACGCAGATGTTATTTAATTGAATTTATTTCTAGAACTGTGCATTGCTGATATTGCAATATTTTGATTTAATCAAAAAAAATCTTCTTCAGAGAATATTGATAGGAAGAGAATTGTGACCT
>CM042177.1:42861290-42881290 GCA_023376005.1 Doryteuthis pealeii
CATGTCCACGTGTAGAAATATGGAGATCAAAAAGGTGCTCAAGGTTTCTGTTGTTAAAATGATTAATGACCTTATGAGCGTTTACCAAGTCAGTTGCCAGAGTTTCAATAAATCCCAGGGCAGCAGACATTCAGAATATGGCAGATGCCTGATGGAGGGTATTCATTTGGTTGCACGTTTCTGTACAGTTTCCAGGAGGTTAATGTTCTGAGAGAGATAGAGGATGCCAATTCCAAGCGTGTTGGCTGCTATATTCAATGTGTACTTATTGAAATAGCTAAAAAGAATATTTTTAAAAAGAAAAACACAAATTTCTGAACCTGATATTACTAAATCAACAAGTCCATAACTATGTCCGCATATACATTAGAATAATGTTTCAGTCAGTGTTCAGGTTTCGAATCCCGAAACCATGTCTCAGAGTCATCATCTGATAAAGGCTTTGTTGGACACAAAGCTACTGTGTAAACAGCAGTCGTTGTATGAAATATATATATATATATATATATATATATATATATACAGAGAGAGAGAGAGAGAGAGAGAGAGAGAGAGATAGATAGATAGATATAGATATAGAAAGATAGAGATAGATAGATAGAGAGATATATAGATAGATAGAGAGAGAGATAGATAGATAGATAGAGAGAGAGATAGATAGATAGAGATATAGATAAATAGAGATAGATAAATAGAGATAGATAGATATAGATAGAGACAGAGATACATAGATAGAGATATAGAGATAGAGAACAGAGATACATAGAGACAGATACATAGATAGAGATATAGAGATAGAGACAGAGATACATAGATAGAGATATAGAGATAGATAGATAGATAGATAGATAGATAGATATAGAGATAGATAGAGATAGATAGATAATAGATAGATAGATAGATAGAGATAGATAGAGATAGAGATAGATAGAGATAGAGATAGATAAAGATAGAGATAGATAAAGATAGAGATAGATAAAGATAGAGATATAGAGATAAAGATAGAGATATAGAGATAAAGATAGAGATATAGAGATAAAGATAGAGATATAGAGATAAAGATAGAGATATAGAGATATAGATAGATAGAAATGTTGCTGTAGTTAAAATAGCAAAAAAAACACAAATTTCTGAACCAACTTTTAAAAACCAACTGATATCACCAAATCAACAAGTCCGCATATGCATTACAATAATATGCGGTCAGTGTGCAGGTTTCGAATTGTCCTCGTTTTATTATTTGCCCAAGTGGTGTCACACGTGTTGGAACGGAAGTATCAACCATTGGCGCACCATTGTCTTCACAATAGCGTGTCTGTTTGTTTCTCCTCCAGTTCAAACATTCGCATTCTTGATTTCTTTAAAATGAATTTCTAATTTCTGGACCATATGACCTTTAGGCACCCCTTTTGCGATCTCGATTCATAAGGACATTTTTTTTTTTCATTTACACCATCAAAATCCGGTTGTTTGTTAACAGACGATTTTTAGAGTTTTTTTTAATTATAAAACTAACCCCTAACCCTAACCCCTAACCCTAACCCCTAACAAACAACCGGATGTTGACGGTGTAAATAAAAAAATGTCCTTATGAAACGAGATCGCAAAAGGGGTGCCTAAAGGTAATATGGTCCAAAAATTAGAAATCCATTTTAAAGAAATCAAGAATGCGAATGTCTGAAACTGAATTTATTTGTGTGAATGCTTGTTACATCTTTTGTGTTTGGTTTACGGCATATCAACCTCAGTGGGTCATTTAATGCTGAAGTTTTGAAATAAATTCATTCTTAATGGATATTCAATTTTTTATAAAACATTTTTCTATTTAATCCATAGATGGGACCCTAACAGGTACTACCACTCCGGTTCAGAGTGGACCAGGGAGCAATGGTGATGAAGGGGTGTTCCACATTCCCCAAACCTCCAAAACTGGAATCTCACCATCAGATAGAGTTTAACGTCATTCCCAGGATATGTAGACCCTCAGCCACCACCTTCTAGCACCCATATGATAAAAGGGGTTGGGGCTTGCCATAAGGGCAATAGGTTGGGAAAATCATATAGGTGCTAGGGCTTGATGTGACCAGCCGATTGATCGGAGGGGGGCCTCTCTGACCGCCCGTCTGGCCTAAGTAAGGGACTAAGTGGAGTGTTGCAGGTCATGGATTGCTCATCGACCAGGATTTCGTCCTTAAGCATCATGGGTCACCACCCACGGCCAACAGGTGTCCCCATTTGAGGGGCCTTACCCCTCTGCAGAGGTGCAGTCGGTGTATTCTAATGCCCCACCGACAGGGCTGTCTTTAGTGTGTGTGTGTGTGTGTGTTCGAGTCTTATCAAGAACTTATACTTTATTATTGTCTGATACGTAGGTACCACCAAAATACGTCACGTGATCAGTTTAGGCCATATTGAAGGAAGAAATGTAAATATTTTTTTAAAACTTTTTCTTTTAAAATCTCGCAAAAAAGAAATAACCAACATAAAGAGTTGTTAGAAAGATCAAATTATCCGATTGGGGAAAAATTACTCACCATTATCTTGAAAAATAAGTAAAACAGTACTTTTTTTTTTTTTTACAACAGGGTCAGTTTCTTTATTGATATTTTTTAGCTGAACTCTGTATTCATGGCATTGAAATCTGATGATATAATTATTCAGACTTATCTTTATAGAAAAAAAGTAAACATTGTTTTTGTCGGTTCATTTTTTATATTTCATAAAATAAAATAGGGGAGGGGGTTAGTCCTCATAAAATTAATCCCCCTAATATATTTTAGGAAAAAACTATTTCAGACATATTTTCATCAAAAGGTAAGTAATTATGGAAATTTTCGTGAAAATCGGACCATTAATTGATTTTTCATAGAATTTTTTAAAAAGCCTCTAGTCATAACTTGTTTTTTTGGCTACATTAAATTTCAATTGATTTAACGGTGCAAAAATGTAAACATTGTTTTTCGTTCATAATTTTCATTATTTCCGTAAGTTGTAAAAATCTTTTAAAAATCATCAGGTGTTTGTTTAATGTTTCTTCTTTTGAATGGACAAAAATTTAAGATAATATTAACCTTTATGTAAGTTTCATTGTTAAATACTGGGGGGTAAATTTCACAGGGTTAATTGGTGGTACCTAGTAATTATGGATATTTTCGTGAAAATCGGACCATTAATTGATTTTTCATAGATTTTTTTTAAAAAGCCTCTAGTCATAACTTGTTTTTGGCTACATTAAATTTCAATTGATTTAACGGTGCAAAAATGTAAACATTGTTTTTCGTTTATAATTTTCATTATTTCTGTAAGCTGAATTTTTTTTAAATCATCAGGAGTTTAATGAAAAAAAAAAAATACATATGAATTTTTATGCAAGTTTCATTGTGTTAAATATAGGGGGGGGGGGTAAATTTCAGAGGGAAAATTGGTGGTACCTCGTAGAAAATGGACGAGTGATAAATTTGTATACAGGTTTACTATTCAGTTGCCGTGACTACTACGCTACACTGTACCTCATAAACTCCCAACAAACAAATCATTTTTAGCATTCTAGCTTAATGGAGTAGAGAGAGAGAGAGAGACAGAGAGAGGGGATGTATCAAAACAAAATGGAGGGGAAAGGGAGAGGGAGAGAGGCGGATGTATAAAAACAGAGTGAGTCTCTGTTACGAATATTTACAGTTTTGTCTAACAACTAGCGTTTCACCTTCACTAAGCAAAGTGCACTTTTACGATAAGGCCAAGGATGAATAATATATATATGGAAGGCAAGAAGGGAAATAAAAAAAAATCGTTCTTCTTTTTGTTGAAATAGATCACTAAGTAGGCCTGAACCTATTCTAGTAATAGTGACAAGGTTTGAATTCAAGCTATCCTTCTCCTAGACTGGTTGCCTCATCATCAGCATCATGTCGTGCAATTAGCAAGGATATCAATGACAATCTCTCACCAACATTATCATTCATTGTCCCAGGGAGGTCCTCTGCGCAGCATCCAGTATCCATGCAGAGTTGTTGTCTATGTAGGTTCTTGCTGGGCGGACCAGATTAGCATGTCCATCTGTTGGCTTTCACAGGAGAACGTCACTTATGAGTTCGTCCTTGCTCCTCCAGCATGTCTTGTCCGTCTCACTTGGATGGTTTGTGAGATGGGGTAGGTTTCGAACCCGGAACATTGTGGTTTCCGGGTGGAAATCTCTCTCTGCTCTACCGACTGAGGCTAAACGCGTCACACTATACATATGCGTATGAATGTGTGTGTTAGTTTACCTGACACGACGCCTGCTCGTTTCGAGTGGCAGCGAGCATGCTCATTAACACCACCAAATGTTTCATTGTGAGCAATTACTGAGGACGCTCAATGTTACACACAATATACTAGCAGGAACCGTGGATATACCATTGTGTAAAATCTAACTATTACGTTTGATATGTTTACTTAAGAGCTATTGCCAAATAGTTCAATATGTAAAAAGTATAATACATCTTGATTTAACTCTCAATCTTGCTTCTTTTCTTGTTTTCACCTTTTCATTATGTTTGATTGAAAGAGATTAGCGTTATCGCTTCCGAGCACTCACCTCTCTCTCTCATATTTTTTGTATGTATGTACATTTCGGCATATTAATGCCTCATCAGCAGAGTATATGCCGAAATGTACACACAGAGATCGACTTTTTCTCGATTTGTTTACGCCTTACATTTGAACAGATATATTCGCCTAATTCATTAATTACAACTAATTAAGTTTTCAAATTAGGTATACTTCAGTCAAGCACATATTCTCCCAAAAAATTGTCGCTTCGCCATCTAAACAAACTGTTTGCTTTCATACGTCGTGCAGTAAGTCTCCAAAAATGTAGGATATATCAGTTTAAAACAAACGAGAAATCTGGTAAACAACCAGCTAGTGTAATGGTTAGAATCCCGCCTGTCAGCCTGCAGTTAGGGTTCGAATCACACACAAAGCGGTTTCCCGTCTATAACACTGCTGATGAGGCATAATATGCAGAAATGTACATACAGAGATCGACTTTTTTCTCGATTTGTTTACGCCAATTATCATATTAACAGATATGTTCGCCTAATTCGATTAATTATCAACTAATATTTTCAAATTAGGTATGACTTCAATTAAGCACATATTCTCCCAAAATATTATATGTAGATGTTTTTTTTATTTTTCGTTTTATCGCCCATAACAATCGTTTTATGTTTGATTCAATTACCATTGAAATAATTGTGTAAAATAATGAACAGCTGTCATGGTCTAATTAGAAATGGCGGACCTGAACTTTCAGAACCCCACCATCTAAAATTTTCGTTTTTTAATTTTTTTTTTCAACGGATTATTATCGATTGCACACCAATCTATCGATTGTAAAAAAAAAATTTTTAAAGTTATTTGTTTTTCGAGTTTTAGGGGTGCTCATTCCCCGTATAAGTTTATCGTAAACCGATCCCCCATATGGAACGCTGAAAAAATTTCTTGTAATTTCTTCTTTTTTATGGATTATTCTTACACACTATACAGATGTAATCTAAAGTCTTTATTTGTTTAGGGTGCTATCGTATAAGTTAAGCGACCCAATCGAACGTGTATCTAACAGTGGCTGAATTCACTAAGTGTCAATTAAGGTGAACACAGAAAAAACAAACCACAAATTTTGTAATAAAACTGTTAATTTTAACTAGGGGGGTTAGGGTTTAGGGGGTTGTTTTTTTCACAGTCTGATAGATTGGTGTGCAATCGATAATAATCATTGAAAGAAGAGAAAAAAATTAAAAACAAAAATTGATTGGGGGGGGTCTGAAAGTTCAGGTCCGCCTTAGAAATAATTGAAATCATTTATTAGAATAGAACAATTTTTTATACTGACCATTTGGCATAAAACAAAAATAAAAAAACTATATATACATATATATATATATATATATATCTATATACTATATACTATCTTGTGTCACATCCTACTCATGCCGCCTGTCGGCTGGGCGTTAGATGCACCCGACTGCACCTCTGCAGAGGGGTAAGACTCCCCAATGGGGCCACCTGTTGGCGTGGGTGGCGACTCGTGATGCTTAAGGATAGAACCCAGGTGGATGAGCATTCATGACATGCAATACTCCACTTTGCCCTATCTTGGGCTAGAGGGGCGTCGGAGAGGCCCCCTCCGATCAATCGGCTGGTCACGTCAAGCCCTAGCACCTATATGATTTTCCCAACCCTATTGCCCTTATGGCAAGCCCCAACCTTTTTATCATATGGGTGCTAGAAGGCGGTGGCTGCGGGTCTACATGTCCTGGAAATGACGTTAAACTCTATCTGATGGTGGGTTCCAGTTTGGATTTTGGGGAAGTTGAGCACCCCTTCATCACCATTGCTCCCTGGTCACTCTACCCGGAGTGGTAGTACCTGTTAGGGCCCATCTATGGGTTAAATAGAAAAATCTATTTATAAAAAAAATTGTATATCCATTGAATTGATTTATTTCAAAACTTTATCGGCATTAAATGACCCACTGAGGTTGATATGCCGTAAAAAAACAAAACAAAACCTACTCGATGCGGAGAATTGTGAATATAATACTTAGGCTAGACGGACGGTCAGAGAGACCCCCCCCCACAATCGGCTGGTCACGTCAAGCCCTATACCTTAATGATTGTCCCGATCATATTGCCCTTATGGAACCTCCAATCTTTTTGTTCAGTGGTGCAGTAGTTAGTCAGACCCTGCTCATTAGGTGCCTCATACTTTTGACCTTGAAACAAAATAAACCAAAGCGTAGAAAGTGATTAGATTATCAAAGATTTTACAAGAATGATTACTAAATGGAATTTTATGAGAAGATTATTTTTACTCAGCCTTCACTTTAGTCTCTCTCTCTCTCTCCTCTCTCTCTCTCTCTCCTCTTTATTACAACTAACCTTCTTAAGTCTCTTCTTTCTTTCTTCTCTCTTCTTTATACTTCTCTCTCTCTCTTATACTTCTCTCTATCTCTCTTCTATTCTGGGACCTTGCTTCTCCCCATTTACAACAACACTTCACTAAGTCTCTTTCTTCTTTCTCTCTCTCTCTCTCTCTCTTTTATACTTCTCTCTCTCCCCTCTCTCTCTATTTCTGGACCTTGCTTCTCCCATTTACACTAACACTTCACTTAAGTCTTTCTCTTCTTGTCATCTCTCTCTCTCTCTCTTTACTTCTCTCTCTCCTCTTCTCTTTATACTTCTCTCCCTATCTGGATCTTGCTCTCCCCACCTACAACCAACAGGCGGGACTGACGTCTTAGTATCCGGTATGACATTAAACTGCATCTCATGGGAATTTCCAATTCTGTAGCTCTGAGAGTGTGGAGTACTTTCATCACCATTACTCCCAGGTCCACCCTGACCTGAAGTTCCTATTATTTAAACAATAAGGAACTAAAGTAAGTAAAGCCGACGGGTCGGCCTGAAGTTGGTATCAGCCAGTCAGCGAGGGAGTCTTTCCCCTTTTCAATAGCGCTAGACAAGGAGATTTTTTTTAGCATCTGAGGTGGAGCGCCACACCTAACATCAGCTCCTTACTTTTACGCGCACGATCCCTGTGCTACTCATACGCTGAGTTGGCGAGGACGCGTTATCGAGCTAGGAACCTTGTGGTCTCTAGCCAAACGCGCTACCGACTGAGCTAACCAATCGGAGGTTCTCACAGTTTTAAAACACAAACAACATGGCTTCTTCTAATAGTGAGATATTGATGTAATTTAAGGTGTATATTAGAACTAGAGTAGTAGGATTTAAATTGATAAAAATAAATAAATAATAGATTTTAACGGTGTTCTGTCTTTTGTCATTTTTCTTTGTTTTTTTATTGGTTAGTTTAGTCTATACTAATTTTATTTGAGTCAAGGTGGAAGGTGTTGTATAAATATGAGTTTGCTCCAAATCTCTTTAGTCGGATCTTAGCCCTGAAGAGCACTAAGCGAAACTTTAGTAGGTTTATCTGACTCATTAGGTTTATCTTTATATATATATTATACAAAAGCTGGTGAATCAATGATTGTTTGCTAAATGCTTTTTCCTATTTAGGTTAATGACACAAAATTCACATCAAAATATTCCTTAGTTCTAGAATTGAGTGTATATATATATATATATATATATATATATATATATATATATATACCGGCCGGGTTAGCTCAGTCGTAGAGCGTTCGGCTAGAAACGACAAGGTTCTTAGTTCGATACCGGTCCCGCCAACCTCACGTAATGAGTACANAGGTACAGGATTTAAGCCTCTATACTCTAAAACTAATAGATTTTTAAGTATATATATATATATATATATATATATACCAGCTTTAAGAGTTCTTTGGAGAGTAAAATTTAAATCTATATATAATGGAGATTCGGTGTCTATAACCAAAACCACGTCACCGGTTTGGTTTGGTTTGTTTTGTTTTACGGCATATCAACCTCAGTGGGTCATTTAATGCCGATAAAGTTTTGAAATACATTCATTCTTAATGGATACTCATTTTTTTTATAAACATATTTTTCTATTTAACCCATAGATGGAGCCCAAACAAGTACAACCACTCCGGGTCAGAGTGGACCAGGGAGCAATGGTGATGAAGGGATGTTCCACATTCCCCAGACCTTCAGAACTGGAACCTCACCATCAGATAGAGTTTAACGTCATTCCTAGGACATGTAGAACCTCAGTCACCGCCTTCTAGCACCCATATGATAAAAAGGGTTGGGGCTTGCCATAAGAGCAATAGGGTTGGGAAAATCATATAGTGCTAGGGCTTGACGTGACCAGTCGATTGATCGGAGGGGGCCTCTCCGACCGCCCGTCTAGCCCAAGAAGGGCCAAAGTATTGCAAGTCATGGACTGCTCAGCCACCTGGATTCCATCCTTAAGCATCACGGATTGCCACCCACGGCCAACAGGTGGCCCCATTGGGGGAGTCTTACCCCTCTGCAGAGGTGCAGTCTAACGCCCCACCGACAGAGCGGATTGTAAGATTGAAATTCAAGCATAATTGAAAGGACTAGAATTAAACCCTTGGTTTCAAAAATTAATTCCATTAAATAAGTGATTTTGACCATAAATCAAGGGTTGACTTATACACGAGTAATTTTTGTAAAGTTGAAATTCAAACATAACGGGAAGGAATAGAATCAAACCTTGGCTTCAAAAATTAATTCCATAAATTAATAATTTTCGACGTAAAAAAGAGTAATAATTTTGTAAGTTTCAAATTCAAACACAAGAAATATGGAGCAACCATTGGTCTCAAAATCAATGATTTCAAGGGTCGACCAATACACGAGTAATAATTTTGTAAGATTGAAATTCAAACATAATGGGAAGGACTAGACCAGAGTTTCTCTAAGTGGTCTACATAAACCCCCTGGAGTCTATACACAACTCAGGGGGTCTGTAAGTATTCGAGGGAAGGTGTACAAGGACTCTATGGAAACTACAAAGCCTTCTCAGTAATTAGAAGAAATTAATTCCACAAAAATCCTGTATAACATGCTCATGTCGATATATTTTTAAAAGTTTAAACCCAATATTCATGAATTTATCAAAAGTCATCAGCTTCACCCTTCTCATTCGAAAATGTGCTTCCTTGTTAAGTTATTAAGTTAGTATTAAATATTTGCAACCTTTTTTTTTATTTTACATGTTATGCTTACTTTACTGTTTATTTTACGGTTATTTTACAATTAAAGTTTTACATAAACGTTTGTGCAGAATTCATTAATTACATAATAGATTGCAACAAACAATTGCAAAGGTGGACTGGAATATATAAGGAGGGGGTCCATGATAGGCCAATCAAATTTATAGGGGTCTACGGACTTAAAAGTTTTAGAACCCTTGGTTTAAAAAATTAATTCTATCAATTAAAGATTTCGTGACCTGAGATTAAGATTCGACGTATAGACAAGTATAGTATATAGGTTAAATGAATTTTTAACTTACCTTTTTCAAAAGGAACGTCCGATTGTTGTTCAAAAATCGTAGACGGCTCAATGGTTGAATTTGGGTTTTAAAAAATGGCGACCAGACCAGAAGAGAAAGAGAATACGATTCATATTTTTTTTGTTTGAAGCGATTTGATCCGTGAAAAAAAAAAAGAAAAGAAAAAAGCCCCATCTATCAATACAAAGTTTTTGTTTGTGTGTTGGGTTTTTTTTCTCAGTATTTTCCTCTGTTGTGATTTCTGATTCGTAAAACGTTTCGTAGACTTTTCGCCATTTTAGCAGAGGATCAGTATTACCGCCGACCATACTTGTGAAAACTGACGTCCGTTCATGGATGCAAAGAATTGTACACATCAAAGTATGACGTCACACAATACTGCGTACAATTTGGGAACCATTTTTTGGACTGAACTAAATTCAAAAGAACAAACGACAACAGCATGAAAAATTAAAAACATTTTTTTTTCTTTTTTCTGTAACACAATTTTACGGCATGTAAACCCTTGTTGGGTTATTTTATGCTGAAGACGTTTGGTTTTATTCATTCTTAGGTAATCTGAACATTAGCTACATAAATTCTTTTCAGACGCTATCAGCCATTTTTATTGCAACATTTTAAAATTACAAACAAAAGAAGAAAAAACCCATAAAACTTCAAAAATTAAATTTTTATGTTTGAATTCAAGAAAATTTTATTGAATTTCCTTAAAATTTATAAATATACAAAAAAAAAATATTTGAAAAATAAGTTTTCACTAAGAAAAATAGTTTTGATTTGGTTTTACGGCATGTCAACCTCGGTGGGTCATTTAATGCCGACAAATTTTTAAATAAATTCATTCTTAATGGGTACTCAATTTTTATTTATTTATAAAACGTTTGTTTCTATTTAACCCTTGGAGAGTCCGAAAATGGTTCGTGAGTCCGAGAAGGTTCCCGAGTCTGACAAAAATACCTGAAGAAGGTCAGAGGGCACATCGGCCGAAACGTTGTACATATAACAATGAAGATGAGGACAATAGTCCGAATAATACAAATAATACTAATTATCATGCCTCATCTAAAAAAATTCAGGGAAATAGATTAGAAATAGATTGCCATTTTTCGCGCCCCTCCCCCAAAAAAAAAAAATTTGGAGAGCTAAAAATCGACATAACCCAGCCAATTTTTTGGAATTGGAAGCTCAAATTTTGGGGATTATCTAACTTTAACATAGTCCACAACCGAAGAAAAACTCAGAAAAATTGAAGGGGCTGGGTGACATGGCCTGGATGATTTGACATGAATTACCAGCTAAGCAAGATGAACAATAATGTTTTTTATGACTGAATCAATTTATAAATATCCCAAAGGTTCTTTAGCCCTGTCGGCTGGGGCGTTAGAATGCACCGACTGCACCTCTGCTGAGGGTAAGACTCCCCCAATGGGGCCACCTGTTGTCCGTGGGTAGCAACCTGTGATGCTTAAGGATAGAACCCAGGTGGATGAGCAGTTCATGACTTGCAATACTCCACTTTGGCCCTATCGAGAGGCCCTCTGATCGGCTGGTCACGTCAAGCCCTAGCACCTATATGATTGTCCCAACCCTATTGCCCTAATGGCAAGTCCCAACTCCCTTTTTATTATATGGGTGCTAGAAGGTGGTGGCTGAGGGTCTACATGTCCTGGGAATGACGTTAAACTCTATCTGATGGTGGGGTTCCAGTTTTGGAGGTTTGGGGAATGTGGAGCACCCCTTCATCACCATTGCTCCCTGGTCCACCCTGACCCGGAATGGTAGTACCTGTTAGGGTCCCATCTATGGGTTAAATAGAAAAATGTGTTTATAAAAAAACTGTATTATCCATTAAGAATTGATTTATTTCAAAACTTTATCGGCATTAAATAACCCACTGAGGTTGATATGCCGTAAAACAAAACCAGCCAAGTCAACGGTTCTTTAACTAAGTAGAGAATAAAAGAACGGACAAAAATAAGAATAAAATAAAGTAAATGGAAAATAAAAAATTGAGACTGAAAAGAAAGAAAGAAAGAAAGAAAGAAGTATCTATTAGGTTTGGTTTGGTTTGTTTTGTTTTACGGCATATCAACCTCGGTGGGTCATTTAATGCCGATAAAGTTTTGAAATAAATTCATAGGGTCTCATTCCAGTAAGTTTTCCGAAGCACATATGGAACACCATTTTTTATTTGTACTATTTTGATTTTTCGGACTATTGTCCTCATCTTTACTGTTATCTACACAACGTTTCGGTTGATGTGCTCTCCGGCCTTTTCCAGGTGTTTCTTGTCGAAATCGGGAACCTTCTCGGACACAGGAACCTTCTTTTCGAACTCGGGAATTTCTTGTCAAACTCGGAAGCCTTCATGGAACTTCAGAACGAACCCATTATTCAATCCACCAGGGGTAGACTGTTCTTATTCTGTTAATCATGACTGAATACAAGTGTAAAGTTGTGTTAATTATTCTGTTACTATCGCCCCTGGCCAGGATTGAACCTGCAACCTAGAGATGATTTTCACTTAGAAATTTATTAACTTATAAGATTGGCATGTTGTTTTGGACTTAGTGGCCAAAACTGTTTCTCTATACTATTTCTCGTATTTTTTTAGAAGTGGTTTGATAATAAGTATTATTTGTATTATTCTGACCATTGTCCTTATCTTCATTGTTATCAGTACAACGTTTCGGCCGATGTGCCCTCCGGCTTTCTTCGGGTATTTCTTGTCGGACTCGAGGTTCAAAGTTCCGTGATGGCTCCCGATTACGACAAGAAAGTTCCCGAGTCCGTGAAGATTTCCGAGTCCGACAAGAAATACCTGAAGAAGGCCGGAGAGCCGAAACGATGTACAGATAACAATGAATATTAGGACAATAGTCCGAATAATACAAATAATACTGGTTGTTCGGCTAGAAACCACAAGGTTCCTAGTTCAATCCCGGTCCTCGCCAACTCAGCGTATGAGTAGCGCATGGATCTGTGCGGTAAAGTAAGGAGCTAATGGTAGGTGTGGCGCTCCACCTCAGACGCAAAAAACAATCTCCTTGGTCTAGCGCTAGTGAAAAGGGGATAGACTCCCTCGCTGATTGGCCGATACCGACATTAGGCCGCCCCGACGACTTTACTTTTACTTTATAATACGTTAGAAAAACGTTAGTGAAAAGATTCACAATGAAGTCCAAACAAAGCGACATGAAGCTAATACATACAGACTTTATTTGTCTGGACACACAAAACACAACACAATGAGTCCATGGAAAGTAAAAAAGAGTTCTACAAAGTGGTAAGAGTCACTTACTTGAGGAATAACCCCAGAGGGGGGTCTACAAGACTGTGTACCCGCATGGACACGAGCCTGAACATAGGGGAACGATGCCCCCTCCCCACGTTAGTAGGAAGACACCACGCATCTCTACTCGTCCAGTGAGCTTATTAAAAGAGAGAGAGAGGGGGGGGAATTTCCCGGGCTGCCGTTTAAATACTCAGCCCCATTATTGGCGAAATCCTCTCAATAACTCTTCTGTGGACCCTAGTCCACTCCAGCAGGGACAGACAATCGCTACAAACTCAATCCTTATACCTGTTACGCCATGTGTCCTTGTTTCAAAAATTCAGAGAAATACCAATAAGCGGTAACATTATTTATTTATTATGTTTTGTTATTTTCCTTCACATCTTCAAATTTTAAGAAACAAGAAAAACTAGAAAAGAACTAGACAAAACGTGGGTCACCCATTCAGCTCTAGGTAGATAATTGGGATTAGGGAAAATTGAGTTTACAAAGCGAATTATTTAAAAAATACGTCCGGAGAATTTTAAATAAAAATTAAAATCACTTTGAAAGATTTCTAAGAAAGGGAACGTTTGACCTAAATTAAATTTATTAAGAGCCAAGATGTTGGTCGGGTTGGCAGCTTGTGAAACTTAACATACAAATCCGTTTCAAACCCTCTCTCTCTCTCTCTCTCTCTCTCTCTCTCTCTCTCTCTCTCTCTCTCTCTCTCTCTCTCTCTCTCTCTTTTGAAAAACTAACGTATATAACGTTCTCTCTTTTTCTTCTTTCTTTTCTTCTTTCCTTCTTCTTTCCTTCTCTTCTATTATAATTTAACAGGTAATCAAGGACTATTTGCTCGTAAATTCCTACCATAAAATAAACTGAACCCCCATTTTATGTTCGTGTTTTTGTATTAAATGTTTTATTTTTCTTGCACCCGTTATTTTACAATACTAAATATATTTTATTTATTTATTTTATTATTAATTTCAATGTGTATATTCTAAAAGTTTTTATTTTGTGAGAATGGTTAGTTTTACAATTTAGCCATAAATTGGATCCTCCTTTTATGACCGTAATTTTGCTTTTTCGTCGACGATGATTAAAATCTGACGTTTTTATTTTAGAGTACCAAAGCCAAAAAGAAAAGAAATAACAACAACAAAAAGTAATCTCCAACTTTTTACTCGTAAATCCCTGCCATAAAATTAGGCTTGTGCATTATCTGAGCCAAGCCTAATTTTATGATAGGAATTTACGAGTAAAAAGTTTAAGTGTAAAAACGAGCCCACCACTTTAAAACTAACCATTCTCACAAAATAAAAACTTTTAAAATATACACATTGAAGTGAATATTAAAATAAATAAATAAAATATATTTAGTATTGTAAAATAACGGGTGCAAGAAAAATAAAACATTTATTGCAAAAACACGGACATAAAATGAGGGTTCAGTTTATTTTATGGTAGGAATTTACGAGCAAATAGTCCTTCATTACCATTTAACATTTATAAATGAATCATATTTTGGCATTAGATCGGGTTGGGTTGATGTGCCATTAAACAAATCAAATCTAATGTCCTTGTGCCAGACTATTAAAACCTCAGCATATAACAGCATAACTCGTCCCTGTACTTTTAGTATGTCCTTCACCTGACATGATAAACAAAGGTGTGGTTGCTTGTTGGTAAGGGTCACCAGACTGACTTTTATCTAGATCAATGGTTGAAAGATCGACAGTTGAATGGATATCAATGTCTTCCTATTCAAATTAGACAGAATAATTTATCATTGGTGACTGCATGGAACTCTGTTGTTGCCATAGTAACAATGATATGAGCAAACAGAATAAACTTTATAGCACTGTTTTTTATAGTAAAACTCATTGTCCAATACATTTTTATAGTACAAATCATTGTCCAATGCATTTTTATAATAAAAATCATTGTCCAATGCATTTTTATAGTAAAAATCATTGTCCAATGCATTTTTATAGTAAAAATCATTGTCCAATGCATTTTCATAGTAAAAATCATTGTCCAATGCATTTTTATAGTAAAAATCATTGTCCGATGCATTTTTATAGTAAAAATCATTGTCCAATGCATTTTCATAGTAAAAATCATTGTCCAATGCATTTTTATCGTAAAAATCATTTCCAATGCATTTTCATAGTAAAAATCATTTCCAATGCATTTTTATAGTAAAAATCATTTCTAATGCATTTTCATAGTAAAAATCATTTCCAATGCATTTTTATCGTAAAAATCATTTCCAATGCATTTTTATAGTAAAATCATTTCTAATGCATTTTTATAGTAAAAATCATTTTGAATGTATGGAACTCTGCTGTTGCCATAGTAACAATGATATTAGCTAACAGAATAAACTTTATAGCACTGCTTTTTATAGTAAAAATCATTTTGAATGTATTTTTATAGTAAAAATCATTTTGAATGTATTTTTATAGTAAAAATCATTTCGAATGTATTTTTATAGTAAAAATCATTGTCCGATGCATTTTTATAGTAAAAATCATTGTCCGATGAATTTTTATAGTAAAAATCATTTCGAATATATTTTTATAGTAAAAATTATTTCTAATGCATTTTTATCGGAAAAATCATTGTCCAATGCATTTTTATAGTAAAATGCATTTTTATAGTAAAATGCATTTTTATAGTAAAATGCATTTTTATAGTAAAAATCATTTTCAATGTATTTTTAATAATAATAATAATAATAATGATAATAATAATAATAATACCTGGACCTTGCCTGAGAATTTAAAAAGCTGTGGAATATAGGAGTGAAAGTGATACCAATTGTAGTTGGTGCAATTTGAACAGTCCCAATAAACTTGGAAAAAAGACTGGAGGATCTGGAAATCAGAGGAAGAATTGAGACCATCCAGAATACTGCACTGCTGCAATCGGCTAGAATACTCAGAAGAGTCCCGGAGACCTGATGAGACTTGTTGTCACTCAGCCTCCAGTGAAATACCATCAGCTAACACTGAAATGAAAAACTCAAAAGGAGGGAAAATAATAAGAAAATGCATTAATTTGGGATGGGGTAGTGTCTATAGGAGTAAAATCCCTTTCTGACTTTTCCGAATGTAAATTTCTATTACAAAAATTAATGTCACCCCTAAGATTAAAATTTGTTAATTTCGGAACTTTCACAATGTGTTGTATTCTTTGTATATAGAATTTAAGTGTATAATTAATCATCATCATCATAATCATCCTCATCATCATCATCATGTCACGCTGGCAGCACATGTATCCATGACAATCTCTCGCCAACCCTCCCTATCATTCATTGTCCTCGGGAGGTCCGCTGCACAGTATCCACTAACAGTGAAGAGCTGGTCAATGTAGGTCTTTGCCGGACAGCCCACCTTGGCATGTCCATGTGGTGGTTTCCATAGGAGTGTTACGTAGTGGCATCAAATTCTACATGTTATATAGTGGCATTCTTCGCTACTCTAAATCGTGTACGTTAGTACTGGGGTTTTCACTGTACCCAAAGTAATGTATGTTAGTAGTCAGCTACTACCGACTACTGGACTTCAATAAACAACAGATACGTATGTACAAAGAGAGGACCCTTCTTTATTTTCTTCGGTGTGTGGGTGGTGAAGGCGCAGAGCTTACAATGAATGCCCAAGGGTTGACGATGACTACTACTACCGTTGGGATGACTGGTGATGTTGGGTAAAGGGGTGGCTGGTGGCATCTCACCGCCCTTGGCCGCAACAGACCATGTCGACGGTCACTCACTGTTCGCCGTCCGCTCTCTGCTCTCTAACTGACTCTGTGGTCTGCCCCTGACGACTCTCCCTCTGCTTTTTGTATTGACAACACGCCTACGCATCTTTATCTTTTGATCTGATAACGGACCTTTGTTATATATTTCTTTATCCTCTCCCTGCTTCCTTGACCGGAAACCCTCTCTTCCGTTTTTTTTTCTTTTCGCTTTTACCGGGAAAAAAGTCCTATGTCATTTTTTTTTGTCTTTTCTTTGTTTAATTTAACCAGAAATTCCTATTTTCGTTTGTACAATATACAACAGGAGGACATCGCTTATGAGTTCATCCTTAATTCTCTAGCAGTGTCCAGCATGTCTTGTTCACCTAACTCGGATGGTCTGTGCGATAGAGAGAAAGTACAACTGCTTCCTTATGGAGTGTTGTAGTGGGTTTTACAATGTTTTTGCTTTTTTCTCAAATTTTGTTTGTTTGCTGATATATTTCGTACAATTTTATTAAAATTCAATCTTTATTCTTTAATTTGATTACCTGTTTATGAATGTGTCTATTTGTTTTAGTCGTTTAATAATTGAAAACATAACATGGGGTAGGTCAGTCGGCATTTTCTTTTTGGTATAAGCAGACGAGAATCCATGCCTTTGCCTAGCCTCATTCTGTTATCGGCGGCGTTTTACTCTCTGTAGGCAAAATTCACCTTATTTATCTGTATTGTATTTAATAATCTTACAAATTTTGATAAAACATACAGGTGGGTTGGTGTCCATTTTGTTAAGGAACACTGCATATTCAAGTGGGTCTAACAATGTTTTTGTTTTTTTTGTTTTTTACTGATCTGTCTTATTAAAATTAAATCTTTTTTCTTTATTTGATAATCTTACAAATTTCCAATCATCAAATTTTGATAAAACATACAGGTGGGTTGGTGTCTAGTTTGTTGAGAAATACACCATGTTTTAATGGGTTTTACAAAATTTTGCTTTTTTCTTAATTTTTTATTTTCACTGATTTATTTCAGTAAAATATCAAAATTCAATTCTTCTTTAATTTAATTAATAATGAGCACTGTATTCGATAATCTTACAAATTTCCAATCATCAAATTTTAATAAAAACATACAGGTGGGTTGGTGTCCAGTTTGAGGAATACTCCATGTTTTAGTGGTTTTTGCAATGTTTTTGCTTTTTCCTTTAATTTTTTTTCTCTGATTTATTCCATTGAAATATTAAAATTCAATCTTTCTTCTTTAATTTAATTAATAATGTATATTGTATTTAATAATCTTACAAATTTCCAATCCTCAAATTTTAATAGAACATACAGGTGGGATAGTGTCCAGTTTGAGGAATACTCCATCTTATCGAAGGTTTTTGCTTTTTTTCTTAAATTTTGTTTGTTTATAGATATATTTCATACCATTTTATTAAAATTCAATCTTTCTTCTTTAATTTGATTACTAATTTATGGATGTTTTTATTTGTTTTAGTCGTTTAATAATTGAAAACATAACATGGGGGGTAGGTTAGTCGACATTTTCTTTTTGGTATAAGCAGATGAGAATCCATGCCTCGCCTCATTCTGATATCGGCTGCGTTTTGCTCTCTCTAGGCAAAATTCACCCTATTTATGTATATTGTATTTAATAATCTTACAAATTTTAATAAAACATACAGGTGGGTTGGTGTCCAATTTGTTAATGAACACTCCATATTCAAGTGGGTCAAACAATATTTTTGCTTATTTCTTAAATTCAGTCTTTTTTTTTTCTTTTTTACTGATTTATTCTATTAAGATATTAAAATTTAATCTTCCTTCTTTATTTAATAATCTTACAAATTTCCAATCATCAAATTTTAATAAAACATACAAGTGGGATAGTGTCCAGTTTATTGAGAAATACTCCATGTTTTAGTAGGTTTTACAAAATTTCTTAACTTTTTTTTCACTGATTTATTCCATTGAAATATTAAAATTCAATCTTTCTTCTTAATATATTGTATTTAATAATCTTACAAATTTATATTCATCAAATTTTAATAAAAACATACAGGTGGCATAGTGTCCATTTTGTTGAGGAAACAACATGGGTTTTACAATATTTTTGTTTTTTTCTTAATTTTTTTTTCACTGATTTATCTATTTAAAATACCAAAATTCAATATTTTTTCTTTAATTTGATTAATAATGTATATTGTAGTTAATTATCTTACAAATTTCCAATCATCAAATTTTAATAAAACATACAGGTGAGATGGTGTCCAGTTTGAGGAATATTACATGTTTTAGTAAGTTTTACAATGTTTTTGCTTTTCTCTCAAATTCAGTTATTTTTTACTGATTTTATTAATTAAAATATTAAAATTCAATTTCCTTCTTTATTTGATAATCTTACAAATTTCCAATCATCAAATTCTAATAAAACATACAGGTGGGATAATGTCCAATTTGAGGACTACCCCATGTGATAGTAGGTTTTACAATGTTTTTGCTTTTTTCTCAAATTTTGTTTGTTTACTGATATATTTCGTACCATTTTATTAAAATTCAATCTTTCTTCTTTAATTTGGTTACAAGTTTATAGATGTTTTCGTTTGTTTTAGTCGTTTAATAATTGAAAACATAACATGGGGGGTAGGTTAGCCGACATTTTCTTTGTAGAATGTAAAGCAGACGAGAATCCATGCCTAGCCTCGTTCTGATATCGGCGGCGTTTTGCTCTCTCTAGGCATGCGCCGAACCACGTCGTCGTCGTCGCCATTGTGGATTTTTGCAGCAGACTACACAACGTTAACAAGGAAGAAGAAAGTAGAAGTAAAAGAAAGTAGTTGGTAGGCAGACAGGCACAGGGCTCTTTAGTGACCGTAAAGACCCGACACTGAAACCTTCACGTCTCAAATCACTCTCTCGACAGACAGAGAGACGTAAAACACACGCAAAAGACAAGTTACCAGCCCCGTTTTAAAGTGTAACCCTCC
>CM042177.1:42888790-42901290 GCA_023376005.1 Doryteuthis pealeii
CCCCATGCTAGTCATATGCTGAGTTGGCAAGGGCCAGTATCGAACCAGGAACCATGAGGTCCCCAGTCGGACACTCTAATGACTGAGTTATTTTAAATTTCTATTTTAGAATCACTAATTTTCTTCCATTTATATATATATATCTAATCACATTTCTGTCAATAAGTCTGGTGGCATTTATGCTGCTTGGAGCCCCCTTGAACTAGTGGTAAGGATTTCAGCTCCGAAACCACGTTTGAATTCATGGGTAATCGTCTGAAGATTACTTATTTCAATATAATTAAAAAAATACCAGAACTGGAACCTCACTGCTAGAATCACTTTCTGTAGATGAGATATTACTACTTAGGTATATAAACTGGTTTACATCTTACTCCATGATTTACTTATCAGTGGACCTGGGAGTAATAGAGATGAAGGAGTACTCCACACTTCCCAGAGCCCCAGAACTGGAACCTCACCACTAGATTCACTTTCTGTAAATGAGATATTTCTACCTAGGTATTTTCTGTAAATGAGATATTACTACCTAGGTATCTAATCACATTTCTGTCAATAAGTCTGGTGGCATTTATGCTGCTTAGAGCCCCCTTGAACTAGTGGTAAGGATTTCAGCTCCGAAACCACGTATGAATTCAAAGTAATTGTCTGAAGATCTTAAGGTAATTAAAAAAATATTTAGATAATAATTTAGATAATTTAAAATTTTAAAATAATAATAAAATTATGAATAATAAGGTAATTAGTTAAATTTAAATAATCATAAGGTAATTAAAAATTATCTGAACAGAGTCCAAGATTACAATGGCCTGAACATTGTGTTCTTTATTATTATATATACACAATAAAGATGAGAACAACAGTCCGAAAATATCAAAATTAGGTAAAACTTCCAAATCATACTCAAAATCCGATGATATTACAGGGTGACCCAGAAAAAAACAGAACCCAAATTATTTATTTATTTTCCCATTAAACTACCCCCCCCCAGTTAGAATTAAGTTTTATTACAAAATTTGTGGGTTCTGTTTTTTTCTGGGTCATGGGATTTTGAGTATGATTTGCAAGTTTTACCCAAAATTATTCGATTATTAGTATTATTAGCGTTATTCGGACTATTGTCCCCATCTTCATTGTTATTTGTACAACGTTTCGGCCGATATACCCTCCGGCCTTCTTCAGGTATTTCTTGTCCGAATAACGCTAATAATACTAATCTTCAAGCCTCATCTCAAACATCCAGAGAAATTATTCGATTATATTGAACATTTCTAAAGATTACAATGTTTATTTCGTTTAAATTTTGAAATGTTTATTTATTATTTATTTTTTTATTTTTTATTTTATTTTTTTAAATTTATTTATTTATTCATTTTTGTGTGTGTGTCAAAAACTCTTACTTCGTAAACAAATGAATAAGTAAGAAAACCTTCTTCTTAAAAAAAAAAAAAAAAACAACAAACAAAAAAAAAAAAAAGATTATATCACGTTATACTTTGAACGCACGTGCCTCCATTTAATCTCCTCTGGGGGGTTGTGAAGAGATGTGTCCTAGCTTATCTTATTTTTTTTATTTTCTGCAGGGGTGGGGCAGAAGTATCAGGACATTTTTTACTTCTATATGTTGTTAATGATTGCCCTATTTAATTAATTCTACCCCCCCCACACACACACACAGTTCTGTATTTAAGAAAAATACAAAACAACAACTTAAATGAAAATTTAACCTAAATTACCACCATTGATATTCTACAGGGTGGGGCAGAAGTATCAAGGCATTTTTACTTTCTATCTTGTTAATGACTGTCCCCTTAATTCTGCCCCGAACAATTCTGTAATATAAAAAAAAAAAATTTAAAAATACATAAACGAAAATTATTATCACCATAGATTTTCAACAGGGTGGGGCAGAAGTATCAAGGCATTTTTACTTTCTATCTTGTTAATGGCTGTCCCCTTAATTCTGCCCCGAACAATTCTGTAATATAAAACAAATAAAAAATTTAAAAAATACATAAACGAAAATTATTATCACCATAGATTTTCAACAGGGTGGGGCAAAAGTATCAAGGCATTTTTACTTTCTATCGAGTTAATTACTGTCCCCTTAATTCTGCTCCTAATAATTCTGTAATATAATTTTTTTTTTAAATACACAAACGAAAATTATTACCACCATGGATATTCTACAGGGTGGGGCAAAAGTATAGGGTCATTTTTATTTTCTATCTTTAGTGACTGTCCCCTTAATTATGCCCCCCGACAATTGAGTGTAATAAAAAACAAAACAAAAAAGACAAATTATTATCACCATATATATTCTACAGGGTGGGGCAAAAGTATTGGGGCATTTTCACTTTCTATCTTGTTAATGTGACTGTCCCCTCAATTCTGCTCCTAACAATTCGGTAATAAAAAAACCCCCAAAACAATCAAAAAACAAAACAAGACATCTAAACAAATATTTTACAGGGTGGGGCAAAAGTATCGAGGCATTTTACGGTGTTGTTAATCACTGCCCCATCAATTCTGCCCCACCCCAAATTCTGTATTAAAAAAATGAAAGCTATAAAAACGAAAATGATTAATGTTGCTACGATTAATTTAGTTTTTCAGTTTAAGTTCGCGTTAATATATATTAAAATTTTTTGTTTGTTTTTTTTTAAACAAAACACTCAATATTCATTTTTATATTTTATTTATTCGATCGCAACAAAATATTACCATAATTTTTTTCGTCTTTCTTTTCAAATGTAATCCTTTAAAAATCACCCCTAAAAATGGTTTAGCCAAAATATCTTAAAACAAACTAAAAAAATGTTTTTTAATGACATGTTTGAGTTCCATATCTTATTTCTGTCTAAAAGTGCATGTCACATCCTTCATTAAGCATATACTTAACTTTGTTATATATATATATATATATATATACACACGAAAGACTTTATATAAATATTTAATCTTAAAATGATTTTTAATCTTAAGTTTCTAAAAATCACGTTTTTCTTACTCTCTCGTAAAAACACAACCATCCGGTCGGTGCGACTTCAAGAACCGTGCTACAATATGACCCTATTTACAATAACAACAAAAACACCCCGTTTTTTAAATCCTTGGGGTAGATCCGATTGTAAAACCTTATACCATTGTCTTGCTTAGACATCCTAGATTCTAAATCAATTAATTTCGAAGCTTTAATTTATTTGGGGGTCGAGACGATCGCAAAACATGAGTAGATATCTTTCAACAATCAACCTTATTTTATCTAAAAACCAACATGGCTTTTGCTGCCTGTACCTTTCAACACACAAAACTCGCACTTGCTCTTATCGTAAAATATTTTCAACCTGGCTTTGTACATCTCTGGAAAAATAGTCTTAGATATATATTTAATTTTTTTATAACCAGTAAAAAAAAAAAAAATTATTAATAAACAGAAACTTTTGTTTTTGTCTTTTATTTATAAATTCGTTAAAATTTTTCAACTGTTAACGAAGCACTTGCCTTTCTTTCTCAACATAAAAAAAAATGTGTATCAACCATTTTTTTTCTATTTTTAATTTTTTTTCTCTTGTTTTTCTATTTTTGTATCAAATGTTTAAATTAATTAAAAATCGTTGTTATTTAACAGAAATATATTTTGACAAAATTACCGAAATTTTTACACGCTTAAACCAACCAAACAAACAAACAAAAAAAATACCCTCGCTTGTGAAGACCTGTAAAAGCGAAGCCTTATTTTGTTTGTTCGTTTTATGACATAACTGTACTACTGACTACAACACACATGTAATTAGTCCCCACATTTTGTTACTTAATTATTCGATTATCCTAATTTTAAAAATAAATCCTTTTAAAAGACCGTAATCTAAAAATTACCTTAGCAAAAACAATATATTAGTAATTTATTTATTTTAATACTGTTGTTTGTTTTCGACTATAGCGTAATTGAACCCCCCCTCACCTACCCAACAAGTTGTATTTCTTTATGATCTTAAAAGAAAACATGTTTTAAAATAAAACTTATATATATATATATATGTACAAAACACTTTAAAAAAATAACCCTGCATTTATTTATTGTGTTAAATAAGATTATCGATTAAAAAAAACGATAAAGAAAATGTGCTTTTATTTTTATTGTGTTGTGTAATATCAGAGTCGATATGATCTTCGACCGCTACCTTTTTACTCTCTCGTCATTTTTAGGTCTTCGTGTGTTGTAGTATCGCAGATCCCATTATTAGTGTGTAGCGAATTCGATCTTCGTTAGATGTCCCATTAAAAAAAAAAAAGATCTTTTGTTATTAGTCTGGCCTGGTGGGAGGACAGTTAAAAAAATTATTCTTTTTAATTTTCTTATTTAAATTTTTATTTTTAAAGCTCACGGTTTTTGCTCTCACAGTCGAAGATTGTATCGATCCATTATTTAGAAAAATATAAATAAATAAATGAAACACTAAAACGGTGGTGTGAAAAACACGAAAATGATAATAATGAGACCGGCTAAAATACTCAGCAGAGTCCTGGAGACCTGAGGAGACTTATTGTCACTCGGACAGTAGTGAAATACCATCAGCTAACGCTGCTGTGAAAAACTCTTGTAATAATAATAATATCCTGGCCTCCCACCAGGTCGGATTAACACAAGGTCTTTTTTACGTGGGCATTTTTATGGGATATCCAGTGAAGATCGAACTCGCTATTATTCAGTAATAATAATGGATCTGCGAGACTAGCTTACTAACCATTATACCACAACGTGACGCCTTCTTATATAATAATGATAAAAATTAGACACTGCCAAAATGTTGATTCATTTTCATTTTAAAAACAAATAAAAATTAATTAAATCGATTATTTAAGGTCAAATTTTTGTCTAAGTCGAAAAGTAACATGAGCACCAGGAAAAAATAAATAAAAAAATATTACACATGTAATTTATTTTAATACATTCTAAACATGTTTTCCGTCAATTTTGATCAAATATATCGTAAACACTGCCTAAGATTACGTAAAATCCGTATTTCACAAAATAAATTTAACCCCTGATTGAAAAAAAAAAAAAAAAAAAAAAAAAAAAAATTACCAAAAATCAGGGAATTATCCGATTTTAATGAAATTTTCAGTATTGATTTATCAATGAATGAATTTTATAATGCATCAATTATTTTATTTCAAAACTAATAGCTACAATAGTGTTGTGTTTTTATTCCTGTGTCGTAATAGTATTAATTTCATTCTCAAGTAGGCTACTAGCTTAAACTCACTACTTAGAGTAGCCAGTCTTCCACCCCCCCCCCCAAGCTACACATATTCCATTTTTGGCTTCTGGGCATGTTAGGCTGTGGTACTCTTGTCTCCGGTCCCCCTCTCCCCCTATACCAAAATTTACAAACAATTGTGTTTCTAAAATCTTAAGGAATGCAAATATTTTTCGTACTTTTTAAAAAAGAATTCTATTAATTTATTAAATTTAGTTTTATTTACATATTTGATTTTAGATTGTTTTGTTTGTGAATATCTTACATGAATACCATTATAGTATGTGGCCTACCTTTTAAATGTGGCCTACGAAATCATGTCTCTCTTAGAGTATGTGGCCTACCATAAAAAAGTATATTATAAGGTTATAATAATAACTGCTAACCCTAACCCTATTTTAGATTTAAATAGATCTCTGATTCATGTAAATTATGGATAAATTCTTTTTTTAAATATTCTTAATTACTATATACAGCTTATGACTGAATTGCATTTCTTGAAATTGAATATATATGAAAAATAATTAGTTTTAATATTTACTTATATCTGTAAATATACTCTTACTGAGGTAGGACACATTCAATGGTAGGCCACATACTATGTAGGCCACATACTATGACAGAAGGTAGGCCACAAAAGGTAGGGCCACATACCAGGTAGGCCACATACTATGACAGAACCCAAAAGGTAGGCCACATACTATGACAGAACCCAAAAGGTAGCCACATACTATGACAGAACCCAAAAGGTAGGCACATACTATAAGGTAGGCCACATAAAAGGTAGGCCACATACTATGACAGAACCCAAAAGGTAGGCCACATACCCAAAAGGTAGGCCACATACTATACACAGAATCCAAAAGGTAGGCCACATACTATATGACAGAATCCAAAAGGTAGGCCACATACTATGACAGCCACATACTATCCAAAAGGTAGGCCACATACTATGACAGAATCCAAAAGGTAGGCCACATACTATGACAGAACCCAAAAGGTAGGACTATCCAAAAGGTAGGCCACATACTATGACAGAATCCAAAAGGTAGGCCACATACTATGACAGAACCCAAAAGGTAGGCCACATACTATGACAGAACAAAAGGTAGGAGGTAGGCCACATACTATGACAGCCAAAAGGTAGGCCACATACTATGACAGAACCCAAAAGGTAGGCCACATACTATGACAGAATCCAAAAGGTAGGCCACATACTACAGCGGCACCTTTACATGTTTATATTGAATACTAGAAGTGGCTACTCAGGAACGCCTGGGTAGAGGGGGGAATCCTGGTGTACTGATTTGTCTACTTTTGAGATTTACAAATGCTGGACATTGTAAATTAGAATTTCTATGCTATTTCTATGTATATTTTAATTTTTAAATATCTTCAAATATAAATCAAATCTTCATAATTTTTACACAAAAAACAAGAACCGGTGATCTTAGTCAGTAGAGTATCAGTTCTGGGTTCAATACTGGCCCTTGCCAACTCGGCATATGAGTAGTACAGGGATCTGTGTGGTAAAGTGGGGAGCTGATGGTAGGTGTGGCACTCCACCTCAGGCACAAAAACAATCTCCCTGGTCTAGCGCTAGTTAAAAGGGGATAGACTCCCTTGCTGTCTGACTGATACCGACTCTGTCAACACTATTTATATATATATATATATATATATATATATATATATATGAAATAAATAAGTAATCCACAGACACGTGTTTCGAGGTATCACCTCTCATCAGTGCGGTTATACCTTAACAGCTACCCCTGGCCGGGTTTGAGACCCGAATGAACTTCGTTAGCCAAGCCTCTTACCCATGCGGCCAGAGGCGGCTGTCAAATATAGGAGAATATTTAATTGCTACATTTCTATGCGGAAATGAATTCACTAGAGTCCTCAAACTTTTTTGTAAACAAAGCGAGGGTTAGTTACACGCCAGAACAGTGAACTTTTCAATTAAATCACTGTTTAGAGAACTCTACCAAATTCGGAGTATATATATATAATAAATAAGTAATCCACAGACACGTGTTTCAAGGTATCACCTCTCATCAGTGCGGTTATACCTTAATTTACTTTATCATTAACTGTTTTATTTTTGTATTTTCATCCGGACATACATACACACCAACTGCTCTTTATATATAGACTACCAATGTATATTTATTGCTTTTGTATTGGTTTTTTGTTTGTTTTGTTGTCTGTGGTTTTAAATCCTATGTACTTTTGTTTGAGCCCCCCCCCCTATGTATATCATCGACCTCCTCTTATCTTTTCTTTATCTATATTTTGCCTACGAATATAACCTACTTTATTTGACTAAGGTATATAACAGCTTTTATGCGTGTGTTTGCCTACCTAACCAATATTGGCTTATGTTCAGGCTCCCCAAACCAAACTGGTTAGAATTATTTAGATAAACATTTAAGACAGGTTGGTCCGAAAGTCTTGTCACCCTATAAATATTGTTTTTTTAACTTTAATTTTTTTTTTCTTTTAATATGAATAGACTACTTTGCCGGTCCCGGTAAAATAGACAGATGCCTTTTGAGCTTATTTTACCGGTCCTAGTAAAATAGACCACAGACTATTTAGCATTATAAGACAGGTTGGTCCGAAAGTCTTCTCACCCCATACATATTGTTTTAACTTTATTTTTTTCTTTTGATAATATGAATAGGCTACTTTGCCGGTCCCGGTAAAATAGACAGACATGCTTTTTGTGCTTATTTTACCGGTCCTAATAAAATAGACCACATACTATTTTGCCAGCAAATATATTTGAAATTATCTAAAAGCTAAAAGATTAAAATGGTTGTTGATGAGCAATCTGGGATTATCTAAAAGGTAATTGCTTAAAAAAGTTGTTGTGCAATTCTGTGATACAAACAAACTTTAAAACCATCTATCTAAAAGCTAATTTCTTAAAATGGTACTTGACAAGATTTTCAACTTGTTGGGGTTAGGTTTAGGGTTAGGGTTACTTTTTTGTGTTTTAACAATTGATAGTGGAAAATGCCATTTTTCCACTTTGGAAAAAATTCAAATTAACTTTTTTTTAAATTAAAAAAAAAAAATTCAAATTAACTTTTTTTTCAAATTAATTTTTTTTCAATTTTTAAAAAATTCACATGTTTGATCACAAAATCATTAACCGTATCTATATTTTTCATTTAGAAGAATTTTTTGTATCTTTATCCCTCACAAAATATAAATATAAATAAATATGAATAAACTTTTATGTTAAATCTGAGTTATTCATAATAAAAATATTTACAGGGCCGGTAAAATTAGTATAAAAGTAGGTTTGTCTATTTTACCGAAACCGGCCAAATAGCCTCTTCCTTAATAATACAATACTAGACCTGTGTATATACCATAGTATGATAATTTAATTATTACGTTTGATATATGTTTACTTAAGAGCTATTTCCTAATAGTTCAATATGTAAAAAGTAAAATAATCTTGATTTAATTCCTCACTCTTTTTCCATTCTTTCCTTCTTTTCATCTTTTCATTATGTTTGATTGAAACAGATTGGTGTTATAGCTTCCACGTGCTCACCTCCTCTCTCTTTACCCTACTCTTTCTTCTCTCTTATATTTTTTCTGTGTAGCATGTCCTTTTTCTTCCCTTCTCTTTATAATAAAAATGGCATGGTCCATTATTTAGCTGACGTGACAGCACTCATAAGATAATTTGGCGGATAAGCAACACCAGATAATCAGGATTTACATTTTTGCATTTCGTCTTGGAAGATTTGGACAGTCTGATTTTTAATCAGGTGTTGCAAGATGATAACGGTCATACAATTTAAGAACCCAAGTTTTAATATTTCTCTGAATTTTTTAGATGAGGCTTGATAATATTATTTGTATTATTCAGACTAAAAAAAAAAAAAAATAAAAAAATTACAAAAAAAAACACAATATGAGTCCAGGTAAAAAAACATACATAAGTGAATAGGTAGATATTCTAGCCAAAACAAGACAAAATTAACACTCTATTGTCCAATTGGACACATAGCATAGTGGATAAAGGAGTTAGGTTAAGACAGTTCTAAGCGACAGTTATTCTAGACTGCAGGTTCAGTCCTGCCCCAGCAGTAACATAGAATAATAATTAACACAGCTTAACACCTGTACCCCAGCTATGGTTAGCAGAATGAGAACAGGTTACCCCCATGGACTGAATAAAGGGTTAGGTTCAAAGATCCGTGATAGCTCCTGATTACGACAAGAAATACCTGCCGGAGGGCACATAGGTCAAAACATTGTACAGATAACAATGAAGATGAGGACAATAGTCGAATAATACAAATAATAATATATACATAAAGATTATTATTCAGGATGGTCCGAAAGTCTTGTCACACCTACATATTGTTTTAACTTTTTTTTGGGGGGGTTACAGCATGTCAACCCTAGTTTTGTTCTGTTCATTCTTGATGGGTATTAAAAAAATTTTTAGAACTCGTTTTTGTTAACTCATTTTCTTCTATTTAACTCCTAGATCTTACCCTAACAGGTACTACCACTTGGAGTCAGTATCTTTTTTCTTTTTTCTTTCTTTTTTCTTTCTTTTTTTCTTTTTTCTTTCTTTCTTTTTTCTTTCTTTCTTTTTTCTTTCTTTCTTTCTTTCTTTCTTTCTTTCTTTCTTTCTTTCTTTCTTCGTTTTTTCGTTTTCTTTCGTTTTTTCTTTCGTTTTTTTCTTTCTTCCTTCTGACCGAAGTCTTTTTCCTTTATGTGCTTCTCTCCTGAGAATCTCCACAAGTTGTAATTAAGCCTCAACGTGTGAATCTTGTCTTCATCACTTTTACAGCTTCTTTCTCTTTTGTCATAAATTTTGTTTACAAATTAGTTTGAGGAGAGACAGAGAGATGCACGAGATCTTAGAATAACAAGTGGTTTTCAACAGGGTAAAAAAAAAAAAAAAAAACCATTTTGATTATTGTGACTAATATTCATGAGGTCGAGCTGACCGTATGGCTTCCCCCAGGCTTTTTCAGGTGTTTCTTGTCAAACTCTGGAGCCTTCATGTCATGATCAGTAGCCTTCACAGAACTTCAAACTGAACCCTTTTATTCAATCCACTAGGGTAGACTGTTCTCATTCCGTTAAAGAATCTTAAGTATTCTGTTATTATCACCCTTGGCCAAGATTGAACCTGCAACCTACTGATGACTGTCACGTAGAATCGTATTAACTCAACCCTGTATCCCTGGCCTGTCGGTGGGGCGTTAGAATGCACCGACTACACCTCTGCAGAGGGGTAAGACTCCCCCAATGGGGCCACCTGTTGGCCGTGGGTGGCGACCCGTGATGCTTAAGGATAGAGCCTAGGTGGATGAGCAGTTCATGACATGCAATACTCCACTTTGGCCCTATCTTGGGCTAGACGGGCAGTCGGAGACGCCCCCTCCGATCAATTGGCTAGTCACGTCAAGCCCTAGCACCTATATGATTTTCCCCAACCCTATTGCCCTTATGGCAAAGCTCCAACCTCTTTTTATCATATGGGTGCTAGAAGTTGGTGACTGAAGGTCTACATGTTCATGACTCTATCTGATGGTGAGGTTCCAGTTTTGGAGGTTTGGGAATGTGGATCACCCCTTTATCACCATTGCTCCCTGGTCCACTCTGACCCGGAGTGGTAGTACCTGTTAGGTCCCATCTATGGGTTAAATAGAAAAATGTATTATATAAAAAAATTGTATTATCCATTAAGAATTGATTTTATTTCAAAACTTTATCGGCATTAAATGACCCACCGAGGTTGATATGCCGTAAAACAAACTATCTTAAGTATTCTATGTTATCATCGCCCTTGGCCAAGGATTGAACCTGCAATCTACTGATGACTGTCACTTAGAATTCATATTAACTCAACCCATGTGTCCAACTGGACAATCATTTTTACAGCTTTTTCTCTATTGTCATTAAAAAGCAATTTACAAATTGATTTGAGGAGAGACAAAGAGATGAGCTGAGATCTTAGAAAAAAACAAGTGGCTTTCAACAGTATTTTAAAAAAAAAGGCCATTTTAATTATGGTCATTGATTCATCATCATCATCATCATGAATAATTCCAATACCCATTCTTGTTTGAAAGTCAAGTGGCAGCTGTTCCACTTCTGTCTAACTGACTGATTACCGTGAACTGGAAGACAAGGTGGCATGCGATTGTAACTTAATACAAACTCGAAATGACACAAGTCCACTGCCAAGTGACCAAGTATATATAAGACTCCACAGTGTCATGCAAATCAACCAGTCAGGCAGCCAATCAGAACTCAAGGAATGAAATGAACCAAATCACCTTGATTCATGAATGGATCATTCTTGATTCAAGGTGATTTGGGTCATTTCATTCCTTGAGTTCTGATTGGCTGCCTGACTGGTTGATTTGCATGACTTGATTACTTCAATACAAGCTGACAGCATGGATTCCCATGACTCTCTCCCTCTCTCACCACCCGTCCCTATCAGCCATCCCTCCTGGCAGGTCTTCTGCACAGCACACAATATTCATACAGAGCTGATTGATGTATCTATTTATTTATCCCTCCCTCCCGCTTTGGCCCTTTCTTGGGCTAGACAGGCGGTTGGAGTGACCCCCTCCAATCAATTGGGGGTCTGGTCAAGCTCTAGCATCTATATGATGTGTTACATAATCTATGCGGTTTATCTCTATTCATTAGATCTGGCCATTGACCACAAGAGTCAAAATATGACATAATTTCCCTTTTTTGTTTTATTATTAACCTTAAACAATAGTTTGCTTGTTTTTATCATTCACTTGCATTTCAGATTATAAATTCATTTCTCTTTATATTGTTGCATACCCTTCTTCTTCACTGGCACTAAATAATTATAATGTTGCATACCTCTTTCTTTCTTCTATATCTGGTCGTATTTCCTTCTGGCCGGTTTTGCTTCTGATCGTCTTGGTATTTCTTCTATCATCTTGACTTGTCTGGGAATCTTCTAAGGTCTGGACTTCTCTTGGGACTTCGGGTCTGGTCTTCTATTGCTATGTTCCTGCTGGCTGGTCGCCTGGATTCATTTCTTAGTCTTATTACCAAGACATTCATCAACCACAAGAACATATTACTTATACAAACTTTTATTTCCTTAACTATACATTTCATGTAACTAAATATCTGACTAACATAGCGCGCGTGAGTTCCAGTTTTAGGTAGGACCTAAAATGGCCGACTTCTCTG
>CM042177.1:42903790-42919884 GCA_023376005.1 Doryteuthis pealeii
TCACTTATGTGAGAAGTAGGATGTGATCCACAGAGGACCAGCTTCATTATTATAATAATATAATACATGTTCCTGTTGTAATTTATACCTGTCCTAAACAAAATGGCATGACTTTTTGACTAAACCCTTTTACTTATATATATATATATATATACACACATACACACCACATGTTGATTATATTAGTGTTTCCTTGACACGGTTTCTACCAAAATTGAGAACACAAAACATGCATATATATTTATACATATATGGAGTATTTTATATAAAAATATATATATATATATAATTATATTATATATATAATATACATACACACACACCCTGACCATATTATATTTATGTAATTATTTTGCCTAAAAAAAAAAGTTTAAAGAAAATTAAATTATTTTCTAGAATTTCAGGTTGTATTATATAATTATTTTACAAAAAAATCTTTTCATGAAACAAGTCAATTTTTAAGCGAATTGAAACAGGTTCGTATTCAGAGTTTCCTTCTACTAGACCAGTTGGCCACCCTTCAGCTGGTGCTGTAGAATATGCCGACTGCTAACCATTATACCACTTTTTTTAAGGGGGGGGGCAGGTCTTTCATTTCCACCTACGTGATGCTGATAACTGCTTCTAGTCCATCTTCTAGTAACATATATAAAAGTGTATATGATATGTCTGAGAAACTTTGAAAATAAAACAATTAACAACAAAGTAAATATATATTACACATTAAATATCACCAGGCATGGATTTTGAGCAAAACTAGAGATTTAAATTATATTCGTGAAGATAATTAAAAAATAAGATTTAAATGATAAAGGCATGGATTTTTTTTTTTCATTTAATATTTTCAGATAGCAAGGTCTATTTTTTTTTTACATGGGAATTTAATTAGGCACATACGAGATTCAACTCGAGCATTCAGTAATAATGGATCTGCGGGGACTAACTTAAAAAATACCCCTCTAACCCAGGTGATTGCCGGTAGCCGCTACTAGTATAATTATAAAGCTAATAGTAAACATTTCCTCTCTAAGCATTTTCAGAATATTAAGAGAAGAAAAAGAGGTAATCCTTAAACTATTTCCTTGTAAATTCCTACCAAAAAAACTGAACCCTCATTTTATTCGTGTTTTTTAAATAAATGTTTTATTTCTTGCACCTGTTATTTTACAATACTGAATATATTTCTTTCTTATTTTAATATTCACTTCAATGTGTATATTTTTAAAAGTTTTTATTTGTGAGAATGGTTAGTTTAAAATGGGGGTCCGTTGTTGTTCTTATTTCTTTTCTTTTCTTTCTTTTTTTTTGCTTGTACTCTAAAATAAAAACGTCAATTTTAATCACCTGTCGACGAAAAACAAAATTACGGTCATAAAAGGAGGATCCAATTTATGCCTAAATTGTAAAACGACACCCCACTTTAAACTAAACATTCTCACAAAATAAAAACTTTTAGAATATGCACATTGAAATGAATATTAAAATAAATAAAGAAATATATTTAGTATTGTAAAATAACGGGTGCAAGAAAAATAAAAACATTTATTGCAAAAATACGAAACATAAAATGAGGGTTCAGTTTATTTTATGGTAGAATTTACGAGGAAAATAGTTAGATTACCGAAAAAGAAATTCATATCTAATAAAGAAAAATATATTCAATAAATAAATAATAAAGTTCTGAGCTGTTCATCAAAGAATATTGTCTTGTGGGATAACAAAAAATCCACAAATATTGAAATAAACAATTATTTATATTAGCAAGGAATTATGCACCACTCCACTGGCGGTAAGTATTTAAACTTTAATGTATGAATATATTAAATTATACTGACTAACACCCTGTCAGCTAGCACCTATATGATTGCCCCAACCCTATTGCCCCTATGACAAGCCCAACCCATTTTATCATATGGGTGCTAGAAGGTGGTAGCTGAGGGTCTACATGTCCTGGGAATGACGTCAAACTCTATCTGATGGTGAGGTTCCAGTTTTGGAGGTTGGGGAATGTGGAGCACCCCTTCATCACCTTTGCTCCCTTGGTCCACTCAGACCCGGAGTGGTAGTACCTGTTAGGGTCCCATCAATGAGTTAAATAGAAAAATGTATTAATAAAAAAATTGTATTATCCATTAAGAATGAATTTATTTCAAAACTTATCGGCATTAAATGACCCACTGAGGTTGATATGCCATAAAACAAACCAAACCAATATAAAAAAAGTATATCTGCGTTATTCGGACTATTGTCCCCATCTTCATTGTTATTGTACAACGTTTCGGCCGATATACCCTCCGGCCTTCAATCCTGAGTGAAAGCAGTTAGAAAAATAATTAACACAACTCCTACCCCAGCTATGGTTAGCGGAATGAGAACAGGATACCCCTGTGGAATAAATAAAGGGTTAGGTTCAAAGTTCGTGATGGCTCCGAATACGACAAGAAGGTTCCCGACGAAAAGAAGGTTCCCGAGTCGAGAAGGTTCCCGAGTCCGACAAGAAATACCTGAAGAAGGCCGGAGGGTATATCGGCCGAAACGTTGTACAAATAACAATGAAGATGGGGATAATAGTCCGAATAACGCAGATAATACTAATCTTCTAGCCTCATCTCAAAAATAGTACAATATAAAAAATAGTATCCTAAGTAAATTCTATGTAATTATTTTTCCATCTCTACCAGAACCGATTCATCAAATTTTTTTCAAAAACCTTTTTCTCCAAATTTTGTCTTAATTAAAAAATGATGTAATTATAAGTAATTATTTAAAATTTTAGCTTGAAGAACTTAAAATTAATTAGTAATTTATATGTGTTTTGGTTAATTGGTCTCTTTCCCCTCATCTTTATTTTTTATTAACAACATTTTAGGCATATTGTACCCTCAGGCATTCTTCTGGGGGGTGTTCGATTTATTCAACTGGGGGGGGGGTAGCTGGTGTCCAATATCAGGACCACTGGCATTCAGTTAATTTTTGAATTGGATCACTCGTGTGTGTGTGTGTGTGTGTGTGTCCATGGGAACGCGTGTGACTCCTTACGGAATGTATATCCAGGATATTATCCTATCAAAGCCTATTGTGTGTGTGTGTGTGTACTTGAAATATATATATATATATATATATATATATATATATATATATATATATATATATAATATAGAATCTTCTTTTAATATTAAAATATATATGTATTTTCTTTTGTGTGTGTGTGTATATATATATATATATATATATATATATATATATATATATAAAGCATCAACTTTTATCTGATCCATCGGGAAGGACATCCTTCCTATGTCATATTTCCATCAAACTTTGTGAATCTGCAGTGGTTGCCTAACCAAGGTTGAAGAGCCCAGTCTGTCCTACTATTTTACCCATAGCTGGTTGGAGATTAGGATTCATACCTTTCCCAAAGGTATTAGCGCTAAGTGAAATGCAATTACCGCATCCAGGATTTAAACTCGGGGCGACGAGTCCATTTCCCATGACGTTAACCATTACACCACGCACTTACACACACACACACACATATATATATATATATATGGGAGTAAATATGGAAAATAAATCCGACAATATAAAAAAAATTTGAAAAAACAAGTGTTCCGAAAATGGGATGAATTTAATTATCGATGTTTAAACATTTTGGTTTCATTGAACCTTTATCAGGATGTATCTTGGGGGTGAAGAAAATGATGTATGACATCTTCGCGTATGTGGACCGCGACTTGCCTTTCAAAAATTTAACCTGATCAAATACAGTTACACAACTAAAAAGATTTTCATCTCCTGTCATCTATAAAAACATCCATCATTTTCTTCACCCCCAAGATACATCCTGATGAAGGTTCAATGAAACCGAAAATGTTTAAACATCGATAATTAAATTCATCCCATTTTCGGAACACTTGTTTTTCAAATTTTCTTTATATATATATATATATATATATATATATATATATATATATATATATATATATATATATATACACACACACACACACAGCTACCTAAGTAATGACATCCATCAACTTAGTTAACTATAAGGTAGGGTCCTGATGAGATCATTTAGATCGAAACCATGGTAGACCCTTAACTCTTTTCCACTATTACTAATATTATTATTGCTCTATTTTTAATATGTTTGTATTTACTAATACCACTGCAAGGAAAAGTTAAAGCAGCAATTGGATACTTCACACACACACACACACACACACACACACACATATATATATATATATATATATATATATAGTGACTGCCACTTCTTAGCAGAAGAAGGCAACGATTTGTTAAGAGTACCCGTGGGAATGCGTCTGACTCCTCAGGCAAAGTATATTCCGTGCATGCCCTATTGCATATGTGACAAATGAATCGGCTGTCATTTCCATTGGCACTGCCCCTGTGCACCCTCATATATATATATATATATATATATATATATATATATATATATATATATATATATATATATATACCAACCCCCTCCGCATGAGCAGGATGCGACACAAGGTCAATTTCTTAGGCGGAGTTCAACAGGTTTGAATTCAAAGTTTTCCTTCTCCTAGACTGGTTACCTACCCAGTCTGCCCTGCTATTTACCCATAGCTGGAGGGAGAGTAGGATTCATACCTTTTCCCAAGGGTATTAGCGCTAAGTGAAATGCAATTACCACGTCCAGGATTTGAACTCGGTTAGACGAGTCCATTTGCCATGACTTTAACCATTACACCACGCGCTTAAATAAAATATATATGAGCTCAAAAAATAAAGTAATGTTTTGTGTTGTGACTAAGAACAAACAAACAACACAAGACGTCTCTGACAGATCCGCTCGTGCGGAGGGGTTGGTAAATATATATATATATATATTTTATTTTCTTAAGATCAAGATCAGATCTCAATCACGCGTGTGAGAACTTGGCTAATTGGATGAGAAATGGTGTTTTGGAGAAGTTATCGTTGGGAGAGCTGGTGTGCTTAGGATGAATATTTCTAATATTATCTGCTGACTTGTGTAGTAGAAGTATAAATTTCATAGTATTAGAGGATGGGTGTTTAGATTTCATTTAATTGAAGCTATCTATTCTTTCTTCTCGTAGATTTGGTGTAAATTTGGTAATTTAATGCTGAAATTTGATATCATTTGTAAATATTTGATTGTAATCATAATATATTCAATTGTATTATTTTTAATTATTTGTTTGGTTTCTCTTCTGTTCTGTTTCTCTGTAATGGCATTCACCCTGGGTCAGTTGGGCAGGCTCCATCCAACAATTTCACCTGTGGTGAATTCATAATGTTGAAGTCAGTCAGTCAGTCTACTGTTGGTTTGGACAACAGCAACTACCTGAGCACAACTGAACTAGACAAGGCAACAAATGGTTGTAACTTAAATACAAACCCGAATAGTCACAAAGTCTACTGCAGAATGACCGGATATATATAAGACTCCACAATGTCATTCAAATCAAGCAGTCAATCAGAACTCAAGGAATGGAATGACCCAAATCACACAAATTCATGAATGGATCATTCTTGATTTCTATATATACCAACTGTCTTGGACACTGCTTAAGTTGTACTTAGTTAGCTGTTGTTATTCAAACCAACCGTAGACTTACTGACTTCAATACCCAAAACAGCTGGTACTTATGGAATTCAAGAATAGTCTATTCATGTATTTGGGGATTCCATTCCTTGAGTCCTGATTGGCTGCTTGGTATAATTATTCTACACTTCTTCTCGTAGATCTGCTGTAAATTTGGTAATTTAATACTGAAATTTGATTCATTTGTAAATATTTGATTGTAATGTGTATATTCTAAAAGTTTTTATTTTGTGAGAATGTTTAGTTTTAAAGTGGGGGCTCGTTTTACAATTTAGGCATAAATTGGATCCTCCTTTTATGACCGTAATTTTGATGATGATTAAAATCTGATGTTTTTATTTTAGAGTACAAAGCCAAAAAAAAAAAAAAAGAACAACAATAAAAGGTAATCTTCAACTTTTTACTTGTAAATTCCTACCATAAAATTAGGCTTCTGAGCCAAGCCTAATTTTATGGTAGGAATTTACGAGTAAAAAGTTGAAGTTTAAAACGAGCCCCCACTTTAAAACTAACCATTCTCACAAAATAAAAACTTTAGAATATACACATTGAAGTGAATATTAAAATAAATAAAGAAAATATATTTAGTATTGTAAAATAATGGGTGCAAGAAAAATAAAACATTTATTGCAAAAACACGGACATAAAATGAGGGTTCAGTTTATTTTATGGCAGGAATTTACGAGGAAATAGTAAGGATTACCAACAAACAAAACTTTTGGTGAGAAATTGGCACCTGTTAGGGGGGTAGGCAATGGTAGGGTGGACTACGATCTTGTACAAAAGAGAATTTTATCAAAATCCTTGGTGCTACGAGAAGAAAGATGAAAGACATTTTTGATATGAAAATTGTTTGCGCATACACTCAATAGAACCGGCGATATGTGTGAGAAGTTATATAGTGTGAAGAATTTATGTAAACTAGAAGCAGCTACCCAGCATCGCCCGGGTAGAGGGGAGGGGTGGAAACACTATTGTGTTGATTTGTTTACATTTGAGATTTACAAATACTGGAAATTTTTAAGTAGAATCTTAATGCTATTTCTATGTATATTTTGATTTTGTAAATATCATCACAAATATAAATCAAATCTTCATAATTTTTGCACAAAAACCAAGCCCTGGTGATATTTAATGTGTATATATATTTACTTTGTTGTTAATCATTTTATTTTCGTAGTTTCATCCAGACAGACAGACATATATATATATATATATATATATATATACACACACATACACACACCAACTGCCCTTCATATATGTACTAGAAGCGGCTACCCTGTGTAGCCTGTGGAGAAGAGGGAGGCAACAAAATACCTAGTGTATTGATTTGTTTACATTTGAGATTTACAAATGCTGGACATTCAAGTAGAATTTCAATGCTATTTCTATGTATATTTTAATTTTTAAATATCTTCAAATATAAATCAAAATCTTCATAATTTACAAATGCTGGACATTTTTAAGTAGAATTCAATGCTATTTCTATGTATATTTTAATTTTTAGATATCTTCAAATATAAATCAATCTTCATAATTTACAAATGCTGGATATTTTTAAGTAGAATTTCAATGCTATTTCTATGTATATTTAATTTTTAAATATCTTCAAATATAAATCAAATCTCATAATTTACAAATGCTGGATATTTTAAGTAGAATTTCAATGCTATTTCTATGTATATTTTAATTTTTAAATATCTTCAAATATAAATCGAATCTTCATTAATTTACAAATGCTGGACATTTTTAAGTAGAATTTCAATGCTATTTCTATGTATATTTTTATTTTTAGATATTTTCAAATATAAATCAATCTTCTAATTTCAAATGCTGGACATTTAGTAGAATTTCAATGCTATTTCTAGTAATTTTAATTTTTAAATATCTTCAATATAAATCGAATCTTCATAATTTTTGCATAAAAAGCAAGCACCAGTGATATTTTATTTTGTAGTTTCATACATACATACATATATATATACATCCGCCCCCAAACTTGCCCTTTATATATGTACTAGAAGCGGCTACCCAGTGTAGTCTGGGTAGAAGGGGGGGTATTGATGTATTGTATTTTACTTTGGGATTTACAACTGCTGAGACCTTTTGAAGTAGAATTTCAATACTATTTCTATGTATATTTTGATTTATAGATGTCTTTGAATATAAATAAATCTTCATAATTTTGCACAAAAAGCAAGAACTGGTAATATTTAATATGCATATATATTTACTTTGTCATTAATTGTTTTTTTTGTAGTTTGATCAGGACATACATACATACATAAAATATATATATATATATATATATATATATATATATATATATATGCATATCCACCAACTGCCCTTAATATATGTACTAGAATAGGCTACCCTGTATAGCCTGTGGAGAAGAGGGAGGCAACAAAATACCTAGTTTATTGGTTTGTTTTGTTTTACGGCATATCAACCTCAGTTGGGTCATTTAATGCCGATAAAGTTTTGAAATAAAGCAATTCTTAATGGATAATACAATTTTGTTTATAAATACATTTTTCTATTTAACCCATAGATGGGACTCCTAACAGGTACTACCACTCCGGGTCAGAGTGGACCTGGGAGCAATGGTGATGAAGGGGTGCTCCACATTCCCCAAACCTCCAGAACTGGAACCTCACCATCAGATAGAGTTTAACGTCATTCCCAGGACATGTAGACCCGCAGCCACCGCCTTCTAGCACCCATATGATAAAAAGGGGTTGGGGCTTGCCATGAGGGAAAAAAAAACTTGGTTTGGTTTGTAGGATTTGATGGCATCTCAACCACTGTTGGGTTATTTTATGCCAAATAATACAAACCAAACCAAACCTAGTTTATTGATTTGTTTACATTTGAGATTTACAAATACTGGACATTTTTAAGTAGAATTTCAATGCTGTATATTTTAATTTTTAAATATATTTGAGTATGAATCAAATCTTTGTAATTTTTGCATAAAAATCAGAAATCGGTGATATTTAATGTGTATATATATTTAGTTTGTTGTTGATTGTTTTATTTTCATAGTTTCAAATGGACAGACAGACATACATACATACATGCATGCATACCAACTGCCCTTTATATATGTACTAGAACCAGCTACTCATAGCCTGGGTAGAATAGGGAGGCAAAAAATACCTAGTTTATTGATTTGTTTACATTTGAGATTCACAAATATAAATCAAATCTTCATAATTTTTGCACAAAAAGCAAGATCTGGTGATAGTGTGTATGTGTATATATATATATATATATATATGTGTGTGTGTGTGTGTGTTGCTATAGGTCCAACGGGAGAAAATTAAATATTTTATAAAAGAAGTCCACAAAATGGATTGTTTTAAAAAAATTTTTTTTCAAATTTTTATCTTACATACATACATTACATATATATATATATATATATATATATATATATATATAGTTTGTTAATTGTTTTATTTTTCGTAGTTTCATCCATACATACCTACATACACTCCAACTGCCCTTTATACATGTATTAGATAACATCAGAAAAAATCTTGTTAGGTGGAATCCCACCTACCCACCAAAAAAAAAAAACCCTACCTCGATTTTGGGAGGAAAATAACAAAAGTTGTGCACAACGCACATCGTGAACAAACGAGATGTGAGGTTAAAAATTCTCAGAATGATAAGTGTTGGAGAGAGAGGGGGAAGAGAGGAGGGAAGCTGTTGTTGCAGAATGAATATATATATATATATATATGATATACATGTACACATCACTTCATTCAACGTAGTGGATGACACGTGGCAAAATTCAAGTTCTGTCTCTTTCTTTTCTTTCTTTCTTTATATATATATATATATATTATATATATATATATATTTGCTTTTTTTTTTTTTTTTTTTTTTTTTTTTTACGTGCTAAAATTTGAGGTATGAACAAGCTTCAGATATGTTTGTTATTGAAATTTACAAACAACATTTTGGTTTCCAGGTTTTTACGCTAAAAAAAACCCAAACATTAGAACATATTGCAGATATTCATTACATTTTATGTTTTTATGATACAGGAATTTTCACTTTAGTTGTCAAAATTCCTAGCAAATAAAGCAATTAGAGTAACCTCCCTTGACTTTCACTCTGAACCAAGCCAGTAGCTATTTTGAAAGTCTCCATGCGAAATAGATAAATCTTAGAAACTTTTTCGAAAACAATACAACTACATGCTTTAACAGAAAAATATCATAAAATGTCTTAATAACAATTAAGTTCATTTCAGATAATTTTATACTAGGAATTTAGCCAACTGACTTTCACTCTGAACCAAGCCAGTAGCTATTTTGAAAGTCTCCGTGCGAAATAAACAAATCTTAGAAACTTTTTCAAAAATAATACAACTGCATGCTTTAACACAAAAATATCATAAAATGTGTTCTTAATAACAATTGAGTTCATTTCAGATAATTTTATGCTAGGAATGTCAGCAAACTAATAACATCATTTGTTTTTTCTAAAAATTTTCTATTCATACTGTCGGATTCACTTCCATTTACCTCATATATATATAATAATTTTCACCTTTAGTTGTCAAAGTTCCTTGCAAATAAGGCAATTAGAGTAACCTCCCTTGACTTTCACTTTGAACTAAGCCAGTAGCTATTTTGAAAGTCTCGTGCGAAATAAACAAAATCTTCTTTTTCGAAAACGATACAATTGCATGCTTTAACACAAAAGTATCACAAAATGTGTTCTTAATAACAATTAAGTTCATTTCAGATAATGCACACGCACAATTTTATGCTAGGAATTTAGCCAACTAAAGGTAAAAAAAAAAAATTAAAAGATATTGCAGATATTTCATTACCATTTTATGTTTTATACAATACCAGTACTATTTTTCTTATTTAAACAAAAACTAGGTGTTTTTTTAGGGGGAGGTCACTGGAATGGATTAATGGCATTTCAGTTTATTTCAATGGAAATTTGTTTTGATATACAAGGAAATTGAGTCATGAGTGGAACAATTTTAAACTTGTAAGTCAAGGTACTGTTGAACACATGCACACACACACACACATATATATGTATGTGTGTGTGTGTGTGTGTGTGTGTGTGTGGAATTAAACAAAAGGCAGGTCTCCTGTTTAACGATTTTATTAGTGATCTTTTCAAGCTTTCTGGGCAACTTTTTTATATTTGGATGGAATTCGTGGATTAGTACTCGGGATATGAACTTTGGTGGACTGATCCATGAATTCCATCCAAATATAAAAAGTTGGCCAGAAAGCTTGAAAAGATCACCAATAAAATCATTAAACAGGAGACCTACCTTTTGTTTAATTCCACATGTATAAATGAAATAATGCTGCCCAAATACACACACACACACACACACACACATATATATCTTTAAATCTTTTGAAACTCTGGCGTCTGGCAACTGACCTGGTATACGCTCATAAGGTCATTAATCATCTTAACAACAGCAACCTTGAGCACCTTTTAAATCTCCATGTTTCTAACACCTGTGGGAATGCCTACAAAGTCAGAAAACACCATTGCTCATATGACTTTCAGAAACATTTTTTCACGCTCAGAGTTGCCAAGGCATGGAATAAACTGCCTGCCTCCGTTGTAGGCTGCCAAAACACTGCATCTTTCAAAGCCTCCATGCTTCCTGTAATCCACCAACACTATACCTGATACCCACCTCCATACTCATATACATGCACGTGCGCACATACATGTATATTATTACTGTACGCTGTTCATGTTCCTGACACTAATACATTATACTGTGGACTTTGATGAGTTGTGGTGCACCTGAGCACTGTACACAATAAATTTCATTATTATTATATTACATGGGAATTTTGTGACCCTGGGTTTTATGCAGTGGTGCATTCATCAGACAGTCTAATATTGAGCACTATTAATAAAAAAGATTGGTCCACCACTAAGTGGACTAGTGATAATCATATATTATTACCATATATATATATATATATATATATATATATATACAATTTCTGGAATTGAAGCTGGTTATTTCTGTGGACCACCTGCTTAGGAATCGCAAGGTTCCAGGTTCAATACCAGTCTTACTCTTATGACCAACCCCAACTCTTTTTTATCATATATGAGCAGGATGCGACACAAGATCAATTTCTTAAGCAGAGTTCAACAGGTTTGAATTCAAAGTTTCCTTCTCCTAGACCGGTTGCCTAACCAAGGTTAAAGAGCCCAGTCTGCCCTACTATTTATCTATAACTGGAGGGAGAGTAGGATTCATACCTTTCCCAAGGGTATTAGCACTAAGTGAAAATGCAATTACCACATCCAGGATTTGAACTCGGGGCGATGTGCTAGAAACCAGTGGCTAAAGGTCTTATTGTCGTTAGACTGCATCTAATGGTGAAGTTCCAATTTTTGAGCTCTGGGGAATGTGGAGTACCCCTTCATCACCATTACTCTCAGGTCCACTCTGACCCGGAGTGGTAGTACTTGTTAGGGTCCGATCTATGGGTTAAATAGAAGAAGAAAATGAGTTTTTTTTAAAATTTGATTTAAACAAAAATTAAGTTTGAAAAAAAAAAATTAAAAACCATCAAGAATGACTAGAACAAAATGTCTTCGGCATAAAATAACCCAACAAGGGTTGACATGCTGCAAAAACACAATCAACCAACCAAGTCTCAACATTAAAAAGAAGCAGGAATGGTAGTACCTGTTAGTGTCCCATCTATGGGTTAAATAGAAAAAATGAGTTTAGAAAAAATCTTTTGAATGTCCATCAAGTATGAATAAAACAAAAATGTATTCGGCATAAAATAACCCAACAAGGGTTGACATGCCGTAATAACCAACCAACCAGCCATTATATTATCTTGATTGAAAGAATGTGGGTGACTAAAACTAGTAGATACTGAAGGACTAACTGTACTAAAATCACTTGGTCCATCCTACCAACCATCTGTGACATGCAAAGCACACTCCTTTTTTTCTTTTCTTTGAATTATTAATATTATGCATATTTAGATTCACCACTGATAAGTTTTTCATAATACAAGATGTTTCAGAAAAATTGATTGCATAATCTAATAACATGATACAGGTCGTTCAATATGCCACTGGTACCATGTAACCCATTACTACCTGTTTCATAGTCGGATCCTCTGCGCCGGGTCGCTCAATGTGCTACCGGTACTGTGTAACCCATTACTACCTGTTTCATAGCCGGATCAGCAGTCTGTGTGCTACTGATACCATGTAACCCATTACTACCTGTTTCATCTTAATTTATTAACTCTTAACATCCTATACCACCTCATTCCACCCAGCCAGAAGTCACATTTGTTTTCCTAATCCGCCCCCAAACTTTGTTTAAATGTAATATTAAACATATTTAGAAGTCTTTGATTTAAGTGAAATAACAGGTAACATTAAATAAAAAGGCCATTTTTAGGCATTTTTTTGATAAATCCTTATAGGAATGGGGCTCTGAACTTAGAAAATTCTCAACAGGATGTTAAGAGTTAAGAAACTTGGACATATGACCTTTAGGCACCCCTTTTGCGATCTCATTTCATGAGGACATTTTTTTTATTTACACCGTTAACATCCGGTTGTTTGTTAGGGTTAGGGGTTAGTTTTATAATTAAAAAAAAACCTCTCAAAATCATCTGTTAACAAACAACCGGATGTTGACGGTGTAAATGAAAAAAAATGTCCTTATGAAACGAGATCGCAAAAGGGGTGCCTAAAGGTCATATGGTCCAGAAACTTTAGTTGGGACCCATAAACTTTTCCGGGGATTCATTCAAAGCAAAAATGTGCCGACCAGGATGCACTAAATCAAAAACTATTAACATCACTGTGTGTGTTGTGTGTTTTATGTGTTGTGTGGTGTGTGTTGTGTGTATATATATATATATATATATATAATCATATTATTTTATGGAAGTGAATCTGACAATTATGAAAGACAAAAGAAAGAAAATGTTGTATGGATAAAAATTATTTATTGGAATGCCATGTGTTTCGACCAAGATTTTGTCCCTGTATACATTGTATTATTATTATTACCTTATTTTATATTTAAAATAATAATAAATAGAATACAATGTATACAAGGACAAGATCTTGTCCAAACAAGTGTCAACATTCTAATGAATAATTTTTTGGACCATAGTACCTTTAGGCACCCCTTTTGTGATCTCGATTAATAAGAACATTTTTTTCATTTACACCGTCAAAATCTGTTGTTAACAGACAATTTTTAGAGTTTTTTTTTTTTAAATTATAAAACTAACCCCTAACCCTAACCCCTAACAACCAGATTTTGACGGTGTAAATGAAAAATATGTCCTAATGACTCAAGATCACAAAAGGGGTGCCAGTTTGTTAGGGGTTAGTTTTATAATTTTTAAAAAAATCTAAAAATTGTCTGTTAACAAACAACCAGATTTTGATCATGTAAATGAAAAAAATATACTTATGAATCGAGATCGCAAAAGGGGTGCCTAAAGGTAATATAGTCCTAATTTTTATCCATACAACATTTTCTTTCATTTATCTTTCAACACACACACACACACACATACATATATATAATATATATATATATATATATAATGAATGGAGAATGATTGAGAAAAGTATTGGCATATGAAGGTGCTTAATGCTATAATATCATATTATGGATTTAATCTCCCGTAACTAAAATTTCATGCTTACTTGCAATCATCAGATGGTTAATTAGGGTCAGGTGTACTCGTTTCCAAATGTAGACATTTGAACAAATTTCTATTATGTCATCTACCACCTGACCCTAATTAATCCTTTGTTTTTCGCCCTCTATTTATTTAAAAAAAAAAAAAAAATCATCTGGACACCGCATGCTTTAAGAACATAAGCATGTTTATTTTTTTTTTTAAATACAACTTTAGCGTTATAACATTCCATCGCGTGAACACGCCTCGTTATATAAACGCTAAAAACAAGCTACCACTTTTTTAAATCTCAGCATTTTGACCGTCTGATAATTGCAAGTAAGCATGGTACTTTAGTTGCGGATATTAAATCTATAATATATAATATTTGATTTTATATATATATATATATATATATATATACATATCCTTAAATGAGGTAAAAAAAAACAATAAATAAAATAAGAGAAATACTTCTACGCGAAGAACATCATCAGTCTAACTTTATTCAAAACAAGTATGTACATTTATTTATAGAAGAGAAAGTAGTTTCTCTTCTATCAATACAAATGTATGTACTTTGTTTTGAATAAAGTTAGACTGATGATGTTCTTCGCGTAGAAGACAAAATATTTCTCTCCTACTTCTACTTGTTTGAGTCATTATTTTATGTTCACTTTTCCTTTTACCTCACCTCATACTGTTGGATTTTACTCCAACTCTCCTATTTTCATATCCTTGAATATAAGTATAGATTACATAATATAAGTAAAAATAAGTAAAATCGTCGGGTGGCCTAAAGTTGGTATCAGCCAATCAGCGAAGGAGTCTATCCCCTTTTCAATAGCGCTAGACCAAGGAGATTGTTTTTAAGTCTGAGGTGGAGCACCACTCCTACCATCAGCTCCTTAATTACCGCACAGATGCCTGTGCTACTCATACACTGAGTTGGCGAGGGCCAGTATTGAACTGGGAACCTTGTTTTTCTAGCCGAACTCTCTACCGACTTAAAGGGCCGGGTTACATAATATATGTAATTATGAATTATAGATGGGCCAAAAGTGAATTGATACCCATCTGATGAGACTGGATTTTGGGGAGCTATATTAAATCAACTTAGATTTATATAGGCCCCAATTTTGGTCGAAATAAATTTATTATGGAATTACGGTTGTTGAGTTTTTCCTTCCTTTCTATGATAAATATTGCTCTGTATATAATCTAAAAAGATTATTATACATTGAGCTCTCTTTAGTGATTTAAAGATTCACTGTATTTATACATACTGGATCATACAATAATAATACAGTGTGTCTTAGAAATCACATATAGAATCATCCTTTACTACCAAGTTTTGGATACCTCTCATATATATATATAATTATATATATATATATATATAATATATATATCTCGAATATAAGTGTAGATTACATAATATATGTAATCATGAATTATAGATGGCCAAAATGAAACTTTAGTTACGGGATATTAAATTTATAATATATAATATTTGATTTTTCATTATATATTATATATATATATATATATAATATATATATATATATATATATAGTGTAGATTACATAATATATGTATTCATGAATTATGGAGAACAAAATGATGACTGTCTAATTTGAATTAGTTGTTACTGTCGGCAGCTGCTCCTGCTGCTGTTTTTGGTTTAGCATTAGTGAAATAACAATAGGACTATTAAGCGTTGCCAATATTTCTTGTATTAATGATAACATTCTACTGGCTTAGATATG
>CM042177.1:42919984-42932484 GCA_023376005.1 Doryteuthis pealeii
GTTTTCGTTTCTTTCGTTTTTTCTTTCGTTTTTTTCTTCTTCCTTCTGACGAAAAGTCTTTTTCCTTTATGTGCTTCTCTCCTGAGAATCTCCACAAGTTGTAATTAAGCCTCAAGTTGTGAATCTTGTCTTCATCACTTTTACAGCTTCTTTCCTCTTTGTCATAAATTTTGTTTACAAATTAGTTTGAGGAGAGACAGAGAGATGACACGAGATCTTAGAATAACAAGTGGTTTTCGACAGGGTAAAAAAAAAAAGAAGACCATTTTGATTATTGTGACTAATATTCATGAGGTCGAGCTGACCGTATGGCTTCCCCCCAGGCTTTTTCAGGTGTTTCTTGTCAAACTCTGGAGCCTTCATGCCATGATCAGTAGCCTTCACAGAACTTCGAACTGAACCCTTTTATTCAATCCACTAGGGTAGACTGTTCACATTCCGTTAAAGAATCTTAATAATTCTGTTATTATCACCCTTGGCCAAGATTGAACCTGCAACCTACTGATGATTGTCACTTAGAATCGTATTAACTCAACCCTGTGTCCCCGGCCTGTCGGTGGGGCGTTAGAATGCACCGACTACACCTCTGCAGAGGGGTAAGACTCCCCTAATGGGGCCACCTGTTGGCTGTGGGTGGCGACCCATGATGCTTAAGGATAGAGCCCAGGTGGATGAGCAGTTCATGACATGCAATACTCCACTTTGGCCCTATCTTGGGCTAGACGGGCAGTCGGAGACGCCCCCTCCGATCAATTGGCTGGTCACGTCAAGCCCTAGCACCTATATGATTTTCCCCAACCCTATTGCCCTTATGGCAAGCTCCAACCTCTTTTTATCATATGGGTGCTAGAAGTCGGTGACTGAAGGTCTACATGTTCTGGAGCTCTATCTGATGGTGAGGTTCCAGTTTTGGAGGTTTGGGGAATGTGGATCATCCCTTTATCACCATTGCTCCCTGGTCCACTCTGACCCGGAGTGGTAGTACCTGTTAGGGTCCCATCTATGGGTTAAATAGAAAAATGTATTTATAAAAAAATTGTATTATCCATTAAGAATTGATTTATTTCAAAACTTTATCAGCATTAAATGACCCACCGAGGTTGATATGCCGTAAAACAAACTATCTTAAGTATTCTATGTTATCATCGCCCTTGGCCAAGATTGAACCTGCAACCTACTGATGACTGTCACTTAGAATCATATTAACTCAACCATGTGTCCAACTGGAGAATCATTTTTACAGCTTTTTTCTCTATTGTCATTAAGAGCAATTTACAAATTGATTTGAGGAGAGACAAAGAGATGAGCTGAGATCTTAGAAAAAACAAGTGGCTTTCAACAGTATTTTAAAAAAAAAGGCCATTTTAATTATGGTCATTGATGTTATCATCATCATCATCATCATCATGTCAAGCTGAAGAATAAGTTCCAATTACCTGTAGAATACTGATAATTGTTATTCTGTGTTACTTTCACCCTTAGTCAGGATTGAACCTGCAGTCTGAAATGACTGTTACAGATTGAACTATGGACAGTAGAACAGTCAAACACCTCCTCAGCTTAATGGACTCTTCCTGGCAGCAGTGGCAGGAATTATTTAAGCTGTATAGTGGGTTCCTAGTAACTCATGTTAGGCCAGTCAACCAAACTGTCTAACTGACTGACTTCATATTACCGTCGAACTGGGAAGACAAGGTGGCATGCGATTGTAACTTAATACAAACTCGAAATGACGCAAGTCCACTGCCAAGTGACCAAGTATATATAAGACTCCACAGTGTCATGCAAATCAACCAGTCAGGCAGCCAATCAGAACTCAAGGAATGAAATGACCAAATCACCTTGATTCATGAATGGATCATTCTTGATTCAAGGTGATTTGGGTCATTTCATTCCTTGAGTTCTGATTGGCTGCCTGACTGGTTGATTTGCATGACTTGATTACTTCAATACAAGCTGACAGCATGGATTCCCATGACTCTCTCCCTCTCTCACCACCCGTCCCTATCAGCCATCCTCCTGGCAGGTCTTCTGCACAGCACACAATATTCATACAGAGCTGATTGATGTATCTATTTATTTATCCCTCCCTCCCGCTTTGGCCCTCTTGGGCTAGACAGGCGGTGGAGTACCCCCTCCAATCAATTGGCAGGTCTGGTCAAGCTCTAGCATCTATATGATGTGTTACATAATCTATGCGGTTTATCTCTATTCATTAGATCTGGCCATTGACCACAAGAGTCAAAATATGACATAATTTCCCTTTTTTGTTTATTATTAACCTTAAACAATAGTTTGCTTGTTTTTATCATTCACTTGCATTTCAGATTATAAATTCATTTCTCTTTATATTGTTGCATACCCTTCTTCTTCACTGGCACTAAATAATTATAATGTTGCATACCTCTTTCTTTCTTCTATATCTGGTCGTATTTCCTTCTGGCCGGTTTTGCTTCTGATCGTCTTTGGTATTTCTTCTATCATCTTGACTTGGTCTGGAATCTTCTAAGGTCTGGACTTCTCTTGGGGACTTCGGGTCTGGTCTTCTATTGCTATGTTCCTGCTGGCTGGTCGTCCTGGATTCATTTCTTAGTCTTATTACCAAGACATTCATCAACCACAAGAACATATTACTTATACAAACTTTTATTTCCTTAACTATACATTTCATGTAACTAAATATCTGACTAACATAGCGCGCATGAGTTCCAGTTTTAGGTAGGACCTAAAATGGCCGACTTCTCTGCCTAACGTCTAACTGCAAACTGGGGACTCTGAAAAAGGTCCCACGTGACTTCACATATTTGTCAATCCCCTGTAATTCTGAGGGGATGACCCTTTTCATACCATGGCCGGGTCCTTCAATGGAAAATTACAGAAGCCTGCCAAAATACGTGAAGTCACGTGGGACCTGTTCGGTCGCCAGTTTTCAGTTAGACGTCAGCAGAGAAGTCGGCCAGGTCCTTAAAACTGGAACTCACGCACGCTATGTTAGTTAGAGGATTAGTTAGAGGTAAACCCGCCCAACAGGGTGGGTCCAGTGGCTCGGCCCTGGAGCGTCGATCCCAGGGGGCCATCCCCCAGGCAACATCCAAGGCTGGGTTTATTGCCCAGTGCCTGAGGCGCCCCCTTGAGGAATGCCGACGGGATTGACGCAATTTTTCACCTGCCACTCCATGAGCTTCGGCTTGTGGGTGGTCCCACGTTAATAGGGACTTTGTGCCTGACACCAATGTCACTAATGATGACCAGCCAGCAAGAACATAGCAACAAAAAAACAGACCTTAGGAGATCCGAGACGCTAGACCAGACCAAGTCAAGATGTTAGAAGATATACCAAAGACGATCCGAAGCAAAGCCGGCCAGAAGAAAAATACGACTAGATATAGAAGAAAGAAAGAGATATATAACATTACAATTATTTAGTGCCAGTGAAGAAGGCGCTATGCAACAAATTGTCCCAACCCTTTTTATCATATGGGTGCTAGAAGGTGGTAGCTGAGGGTATACATGTCCTGGGAATGATGTTAAACTCTATCTGATGGTGAGGTTCCAGTTTTGGAGGTTTGGGGAATGTGGAGCACCCCTTCATCACCATTGCTCCTGGTCCACTCTGATTCAGAGTGATGGTACCGGTTAGGGTCCCATCTATGGGTTAAATAGAAAAAGGTATATATAAAAAAAAATTGAGTATCCATTAAGAATGACTTTATTTCAAAACTTTATCGGCATTAAATGACCCACTGAGGTTGATATGCCGTAAAACAAACCAACCAACCCCTCCTGCAGCATGAGCAGGATTTGACAAATGGTCAGTTTTTTAAGCGGTGACCCCTTAATTGTTTCCGACTCCAACTCTGGAAAATCGGCAAATTTTGGCATGTGAGTTTTTAGTGACCTTTATGGTCAGTTGAATCATAGGGTCAAGTCGGTGTTTATACAAAAAATAAGGTCTTCGCGACTTTTTGTTAAGCCCTGATGATCCTTGGGACACACACACACACACACACACACACACAAATAAACAAATTTTAACATAATACAGAGTGTTCGGAAAGTCTTGTCACTCACTACAGTTTTTAAAAAAAATTTATTATTATAAATCATTACATAATCCAACCTGAAATTCTAGAAAATGATTTAAGACTTTAAAAAAAATCTTTTAGGCAAAAATAATTACGTAATTTCTATAATTGTATATGTATGTGTGTATATATATATATATATATATATATATATTGTGTGTGTACATACAATAGACCAGGTGAGTTGGTGGTGGGAATGTTTTTATTTAGGACATTCTTTATCCTCCATAGACTTACAAAAGCACACACACACACACACACACACACCTATATGTATATATATATGTATACACACATACATACATATATATATATATATATATATATATATATATATATAATGATATCAAGTGTTTTTTTGATAGGTATTCATCCAAAATTGAGAACTCAAATGTACATATAAAGATTTGCGTATATATTTTTATATATATGAGTAGTATATATATATATATATATATATATATATATATATATATATATATATATATATACACACACTGCTCTATTATGTTATGTAATTTGCCTTTGCTATTTTATATATATATATATACACACACACACACACACCCAATTATGTAATTTTTGCCTCAAAAAAAAAAAAGTTTTAGAAAATTAAATTATTTTCGAGAATTTCAGGTTGTTATATATAATTATTTTACAAAAAAAAATTTTTGCTCAAGTAAGATATGAAACAAGGTCAATTTTTTAAGCGGAGTTGAACAGGTTTGAATTCAGTTTTCCTTCTCCTAGACCAGTTGCCCACCCTGTCAGCTGGGGCTTTAGAATACTCTAACTGTATAATTACCAACACAGGAACATGTATCATACATCAAAATGAACAAAACACAGGAACATGTATCATACATCAAAATGAAGCTGGTCCTCTGTGGATCACATCCCTACGTCTCCACATAGTCACCGTTTCTCTCAATAGCAATGTTCTACCTTCGAATAAGAGCATGTATCCCTGCCCCGTAAAATTCTGTAGACTGTTCTTTGAGCCACTTCTTCACTACAGATTTCACTTCCTAGTCACTGGAATAATGTTTGCCTCTCAAACCCTCTTTCATGGGGTCAAATATTCCAGTGACTAGGAAGTGAAATCTGTAGTGAAGAAGTGGCTCAAAGAACAGTCAACAGAATTTTATGGGGCAGGGATACATGCTCTTATTTGAAAGTAGAACATTGCTATTGAAAGAAATGGTGACTATGTGGAGAAGTAGGGATGTGATCCACAGAGGATCAGCTACATTCTGATGTAGGATACATGTTCCTGTGTTGGTAATTATACCTGTCCTAAACAAAATGGCATTACTTTTTTAATCACTTATGTGGAGAAGTAGGGATGTGATCCACAGAGGACCAGCTTCATTTTGATGTATAATAATATAATACATGTTCCTGTGTTGGTAATTATACCTGTCCTAAACAAAATGGCATGACTTTTTGACTAACCCTTTTACTTTATATATATATATATATACACACATACACACACATGTTGATTATATTAGTGTTTCCTTGACAGGTTTCTACCAAAATTGAGAACACAAACATGCATATATATTTATACATATATGGAGTATTTTATATATATATATATATATATATATAATATATATATATATATATATTATATATACACACACACCCTGAGCATATTATATGTTATGTAATTATTTTGCCTAAAAAAAAAAAGTTTTAGAAAATTAAATTATTTTCTAGAATTTCAGGTTGTATTATATAATTATTTTACAAAAAAAATCTTTTCATGAAACAAGGTCAATTTTTTAAGCGAAGTTGAACAGGTTCGTATTCAGAGTTTTCCTTCTACTAGACCAGTTGCCCACCCTGTCAGCTGGTGCTGTAGAATATGCCGACTGCTAACCATTATACCACTTTTTTTAGGGGGGGGGCAGGTCTTCATTTCCACCTACGTGATGCTGGATAACTGCTTCTAGTCCATCTTCTATACATATATAAAATGTGTGTATATGTATGTCTGGAGGAAACTTTGAAAATAAAACAATTAACAACAAAGTAAATATATATATACACATTAAATATCACCAGGGCATGGTTTTTGAGCAAAACTAGAGATTTGATTTATATTCGTGAAGATAATTAAAAAATAAGATTTAAATGATAACGGCATGGATTTTTTTTTTTTTTTTCATTTAATATTTTCCGATAGCAAGGTCTATTTTTTTTTACATGGGAATTTTAATTGGGCATCTTACGAGGATTCAACTCGAGATTCAGTAATAATGGATCTGCGGGACTAACTTAAAAAATACCCCTCTAACCCAGGTGATGCCGGGTAGCCGCTACTAGTATAATTATAAAGCTAATAGTAAACATTTCCTCTCTAAGCATTTTCAGATATTAAGTAGAAGAAAAAGAGGTAATCCTTAACTATTTCCTTGTAAATTCCTACCATAAAATAAACTGAACCCTCATTTTATGTCCGTGTTTTTTAAATAAATGTTTTATTTTTCTTGCACCTGTTATTTTACAATACTGAATATATTTTCTTTCTTTATTTTAATATTCACTTCAATGTGTATATTTTAAAAGTTTTTATTTTGTGAGAATGGTTAGTTTTAAAATGGGGGTCCGTTTTGTTGTTGTTATTTCTTTTCTTTTCTTTTCTTTTTTTTTGGCTTTGGTACTCTAAAATAAAAACGTCAGATTTTAATCATCGTCGACGAAAAAACAAAATTACGGTCATAAAAGGAGGATCCAATTTATGCCTAAATTGTAAAACGAGACCCCACTTTAAAACTAAACATTCTCACAAAATAAAAACTTTTAGAATATGCACATTGAAATGAATATTAAAATAAATAAAGAAAATATATTTAGTATTGTAAAATAACGGGTGCAAGAAAAATAAAACATTTATTGCAAAAATACGAACATAAAATGAGGGTTCAGTTTATTTTATGGTAGGAATTTACGAGGAAATAGTTAAGGATTACCGAAAAAGAAATTCATATCTATAAAGAAAAATATTATTCAATAAATAAATAATAAAAGTTCTGAGCTGTTCATCAAAGAATATCTGTCTTGTGGGGATGAAAAAAAAATCCACAAATATTGAAATAAACAATTATTTATATTAGCAAGAATATGCACCCTCCACTGGGCGTAAGTATTTAACTTTTAATGTAATGAAATATATTAAATTATACTGACTAACACCCTGTCAGCTAGCACCTATATGATTGCCCCAACCCTATTGCCCCTATGACAAGCCCCAACCCATTTTATCATATGGGTGCTAGAAGGTGGTAGCTGAGGGTCTACATGTCCTGGGAATGACGTCAAACTCTATCTGATGGTGAGGTTCCAGTTTTGGAGGTTTGGGGAATGTGGAGCACCCCTTCATCACCTTTGCTCCCTGGTCCACTCAGACCCGGAGTGGTAGTACCTGTTAGGGTCCCATCAATGAGTTAAATAGAAAAATGTATTAATAAAAAAATTGTATTATCCATTAAGAATGAATTTATTTCAAAACTTTATCGGCATTAAATGACCCACTGAGGTTGATATGCCATAAAACAAACCAAACCAATATAAAAAAAAGTATTATCTGCGTTATTCGGACTATTGTCCCCATCTTCATTGTTATTTGTACAACGTTTCGGCCGATATACCCTCCGGCCTTCAATCCTGAGTGAAAGCAGTTAGAAAAATAATTAACACAACTCCTACCCCAGCTATGGTTAGCGGAATGAGAACAGGATACCCCTGTGGAATAAATAAAGGGTTAGGTTCAAAGTTCGTGATGGCTCCCGAATACGACAAGAAGGTTCCCGACGAAAAGAAGGTTCCCGAGTCCGAGAAGGTTCCCGAGTCCGACAAGAAATACCTGAAGAAGGCCGGAGGGTATATCGGCCGAAACGTTGTACAAATAACAATGAAGATGGGGATAATAGTCCGAATAACGCAGATAATACTAATCTTCTAGCCTCATCTCAAAATAGTACAATATAAAAAAGTATCCTAAGTAAATTCTATGTAATTATTTTTCCATCTCTACCAGAACCGATTCATCAAATTTTTTTCAAAAACCTTTTTCTCCAAATTTTGTCTTAATTAAAAAATGATGTAATTATAAGTAATTATTTAAAATTTTAGCTTGAAGAACTTAAAATTAATTAGTAATTTATATGTGTTTTGGTTAATTGGTCTCTTTCCCCCCTCATCTTTATTTTTTATTAACAACATTTTAGGCATATTGTACCCTCAGGCATTCTTCTGGGGGGTGTTCGATTTATTCAACTGGGGGGGGGGTAGCTGGTGTCCAATATCATGGACCACTGGCATTCAGTTAATTTTTGAATTGGATCACTCGTGTGTGTGTGTGTGTGTGTGTGTCCATGGGAACGCGTGTGACTCCTTACGGAATGTATATCCAGGATATTATCCTATCAAAGCCTATTGTGTGTGTGTGTGTGTACTTGAAATATATATATATATATATATATATATATATATATATATATATATATATATATAATATAGAATCTTCTTTTAATATTAAAATATATATGTATTTTCTTTTGTGTGTGTGTGTATATATATATATATATATATATATATATATATATATATATAAAGCATCAACTTTTATCTGATCCATCGGGAAGGACATCCTTCCTATGTCATATTTCCATCAAACTTTGTGAATCTGCAGTGGTTGCCTAACCAAGGTTGAAGAGCCCAGTCTGTCCTACTATTTTACCCATAGCTGGTTGGAGATTAGGATTCATACCTTTCCCAAAGGTATTAGCGCTAAGTGAAATGCAATTACCGCATCCAGGATTTAAACTCGGGGCGACGAGTCCATTTCCCATGACGTTAACCATTACACCACGCACTTACACACACACACACACATATATATATATATATATGGGAGTAAATATGGAAAATAAATCCGACAATATAAAAAAAATTTGAAAAAACAAGTGTTCCGAAAATGGGATGAATTTAATTATCGATGTTTAAACATTTTGGTTTCATTGAACCTTTATCAGGATGTATCTTGGGGGTGAAGAAAATGATGTATGACATCTTCGCGTATGTGGACCGCGACTTGCCTTTCAAAAATTTAACGCTGATCAAATACAGTTACACAACTAAAAAGATTTTCATCTCCTGTCATCTATAAAAACATCCATCATTTTCTTCACCCCCAAGATACATCCTGATGAAGGTTCAATGTAACCGAAATGTTTAAACATCGATAATTAAATTCATCCCATTTTCGGAACACTTGTTTTTCAAATTTTCTTTATATATATATATATATATATATATATATATATATATATATATATATATATATATATATATACACACACACACACACAGCTACCTAAGTAATGACATCCATCAACTTAGTTAACTATAAGGTAGGGTCCTGATGAGATCATTTAGATCGAAACCATGGTAGACCCTTAACTCTTTTCCACTATTACTAATATTATTATTGCTCTATTTTTAATATGTTTGTATTTACTAATACCACTGCAACGGAAAAGTTAAAGCAGCAATTGGATACTTCACACACACACACACACACACACACACACACATATATATATATATATATATATATATATAGTGACTGCCACTTCTTAGCAGAAGAAGGCAACGATTTGTTAAGAGTACCCGTGGGAATGCGTCTGACTCCTCAGGCAAAGTATATCCGTGCATGCCCTATTGCATATGTGACAAATGAATCGGCTGTCATTTCCATTGGCACTGCCCCTGTGCACCCTCATATATATATATATATATATATATATATATATATATATATATATATATATATATATATATATACCAACCCCCTCCGCATGAGCAGGATGCGACACAAGGTCAATTTCTTAGGCGGAGTTCAACAGGTTTGAATTCAAAGTTTTCCTTCTCCTAGACTGGTTACCTACCCAGTCTGCCCTGCTATTTACCCATAGCTGGAGGGAGAGTAGGATTCATACCTTTTCCCAAGGGTATTAGCGCTAAGTGAAATGCAATTACCACGTCCAGGATTTGAACTCGGTTAGACGAGTCCATTTGCCATGACTTTAACCATTACACCACGCGCTTAAATAAAATATATATGAGCTCAAAAAATAAAGTAATGTTTTTGTGTGTGACTAAGAACAAACAAACAACACAAGACGTCTCTGACAGATCCGCTCGTGCGGAGGGGTTGGTAAATATATATATATATATATTTTATTTTCTTAAGATCAAGATCAGATCTCAATCACGCGTGTGAGAACTTGGCTAATTGGATGAGAAATGGTGTTTTGGAGAAGTTATCGTTGGGAGAGCTGGTGTGCTTAGGATGAATATTTCTAATATTATCTGCTGACTTGTGTAGTAGAAGTATAAATTTCATAGTATTAGAGGATGGGTGTTTAGATTTCATTTAATTGAAGCTATCTATTCTTTCTTCTCGTAGATTTGGTGTAAATTTGGTAATTTAATGCTGAAATTTGATATCATTTGTAAATATTTGATTGTAATCATAATATATTCAATTGTATTATTTTTAATTATTTGTTTGGTTTCTCTTCTGTTCTGTTTCTCTGTAATGGCATTCACCCTGGGTCAGTTGGGCAGGCTCCATCCAACAATTTCACCTGTGGTGAATTCATAATGTTGAAGTCAGTCAGTCAGTCTACTGTTGGTTTGGACAACAGCAACTACCTGAGCACAACTGAACTAGACAAGGCAACAAATGGTTGTAACTTAAATACAAACCCGAATAGTCACAAAGTCTACTGCAGAATGACCGGATATATATAAGACTCCACAATGTCATTCAAATCAAGCAGTCAATCAGAACTCAAGGAATGGAATGACCCAAATCACACAAATTCATGAATGGATCATTCTTGATTTCTATATATACCAACTGTCTTGGACACTGCTTAAGTTGTACTTAGTTAGCTGTTGTTATTCAAACCAACCGTAGACTTACTGACTTCAATACCCAAAACAGCTGGTACTTATGGAATTCAAGAATAGTCTATTCATGTATTTGGGGATTCCATTCCTTGAGTCCTGATTGGCTGCTTGGTATAATTATTCTACACTTCTTCTCGTAGATCTGCTGTAAATTTGGTAATTTAATACTGAAATTTGATTCATTTGTAAATATTTGATTGTAATGTGTATATTCTAAAAGTTTTTATTTTGTGAGAATGTTTAGTTTTAAAGTGGGGGCTCGTTTTACAATTTAGGCATAAATTGGATCCTCCTTTTATGACCGTAATTTTGATGATGATTAAAATCTGATGTTTTTATTTTAGAGTACTAAAGCCAAAAAAAAAAAAAAAGAACAACAATAAAAGGTAATCTTCAACTTTTTACTTGTAAATTCCTACCATAAAATTAGGCTTCTGAGCCAAGCCTAATTTTATGGTAGGAATTTACGAGTAAAAAGTTGAAGTTTAAAACGAGCCCCCACTTTAAAACTAACCATTCTCACAAAATAAAAACTTTTAGAATATACACATTGAAGTGAATATTAAAATAAATAAAGAAAATATATTTAGTATTGTAAAATAATGGGTGCAAGAAAAATAAAACATTTATTGCAAAAACACGGACATAAAATGAGGGTTCAGTTTATTTTATGGCAGGAATTTACGAGGAAATAGTTAAGGATTACCAACAAACAAAAGCTTTTGGTGAGAAATTGGCACCTGTTATGGGGGTAGGCAATGGTAGGCTGGACTACAATCTTGTACAAAAGAGAATTTTATCAAAATCCTTGGTGCTACGAGAAGAAAGATGAAAGACATTTTTGATATGAAAATTCTTTGCGCATACACTCCGTAGAACCGTCGATATGTGTGAGAAGTTATATAGTGTGAAGAATTTATGTAAACTAGAAGCAGCTACCCAGCATCGCCCGGGTAGAGGGGAGGGGTGGAAACGCTATTGTGTTGATTTGTTTACATTTGCGATTTACAAATACTGGAAATTTTTAAGTAGAATCTTAATGCTATTTCTATGTATATTTTTATTTTGTAAATATCATCACAAATATAAATCAAATCTTCATAATTTTTGCACAAAAACCAAGCCCTGGTGATATTTAATGTGTATATATATTTACTTTGTTGTTAATCATTTTATTTTCGTAGTTTCATCCAGACAGACAGACATATATATATATATATATATATATATATACACACACATACACACACCAACTGCCCTTCATATATGTACTAGAAGCGGCTACCCTGTGTAGCCTGTGGAGAAGAGGGAGGCAACAAAATACCTAGTGTATTGATTTGTTTACATTTGAGATTTACAAATGCTGGACATTCTTAAGTAGAATTTCAATGCTATTTCTATGTATATTTTAATTTTTAAATATCT
>CM042177.1:42934984-42989984 GCA_023376005.1 Doryteuthis pealeii
TTACGTGCTAAAATTTGAGGTATGAACAAGCTTCAGATATGTTTGTTATTGAAATTTACAAACAACATTTTGGTTTCCAGGTTTTTTACGCTAAAAAAAACCCAAACATTAGAACATATTGCAGATATTTCATTACATTTTATGTTTTTATGATACAGGAATTTTCACCTTTAGTTGTCAAAATTCCTAGCAAATAAAGCAATTAGAGTAACCTCCCTTGACTTTCACTCTGAACCAAGCCAGTAGCTATTTTGAAAGTCTCCATGCGAAATAGATAAATCTTAGAAACTTTTTCGAAAACAATACAACTACATGCTTTAACAGAAAAATATCATAAAATGTCTTAATAACAATTAAGTTCATTTCAGATAATTTTATACTAGGAATTTAGCCAACTGACTTTCACTCTGAACCAAGCCAGTAGCTATTTTGAAAGTCTCCGTGCGAAATAAACAAATCTTAGAAACTTTTTCAAAAATAATACAACTGCATGCTTTAACACAAAAATATCATAAAATGTGTTCTTAATAACAATTGAGTTCATTTCAGATAATTTTATGCTAGGAATGTCAGCAAACTAATAACATCATTTGTTTTTTCTAAAAATTTTCTATTCATACTGTCGGATTCACTTCCATTTACCTCATATATATATAATAATTTTCACCTTTAGTTGTCAAAGTTCCTTGCAAATAAGGCAATTAGAGTAACCTCCCTTGACTTTCACTTTGAACTAAGCCAGTAGCTATTTTGAAAGTCTCCGTGCGAAATAAACAAATCTTCTTTTTCGAAAACGATACAATTGCATGCTTTAACACAAAAGTATCACAAAATGTGTTCTTAATAACAATTAAGTTCATTTCAGATAATGCACACGCACAATTTTATGCTAGGAATTTAGCCAACTAAAGGTAAAAAAAAAAAATATTAAAAGATATTGCAGATATTTCATACCATTTTATGTTTTTATACAATACAGTACTATTTTTCTTATTAAACAAAAACTAGGGTGTTTTTTTAGGGGAGGTACTGGAATGGATTAATGGCATTTCAGTTTATTTCAATGGAGAAATTTGTTTTGATATACAAGGAAATTGAGTCATGAGTGGAACAATTTAAACTTGTAAGTCAAGGTACTGTTGAACACATGCACACACACACACACATATATATGTATGTGTGTGTGTGTGTGTGTGTGTGTGTGTGGAATTAAACAAAAGGCAGGTCTCCTGTTTAACGATTTTATTAGTGATCTTTTCAAGCTTTCTGGGCAACTTTTTTATATTTGGATGGAATTCGTGGATTAGTACTCGGGATATGAACTTTGGTGGACTGATCCATGAATTCCATCCAAATATAAAAAGTTGGCCAGAAAGCTTGAAAAGATCACCAATAAAATCATTAAACAGGAGACCTACCTTTTGTTTAATTCCACATGTATAAATGAAATAATGCTGCCCAAATACACACACACACACACACACACACATATATATCTTTAAATCTTTTGAAACTCTGGCGTCTGGCAACTGACCTGGTATACGCTCATAAGGTCATTAATCATCTTAACAACAGCAACCTTGAGCACCTTTTAAATCTCCATGTTTCTAACACCTGTGGGAATGCCTACAAAGTCAGAAAACACCATTGCTCATATGACTTTCAGAAACATTTTTTCACGCTCAGAGTTGCCAAGGCATGGAATAAACTGCCTGCCTCCGTTGTAGGCTGCCAAAACACTGCATCTTTCAAAGCCTCCATGCTTCCTGTAATCCACCAACACTATACCTGATACCCACCTCCATACTCATATACATGCACGTGCGCACATACATGTATATTATTACTGTACGCTGTTCATGTTCCTGACACTAATACATTATACTGTGGACTTTGATGAGTTGTGGTGCACCTGAGCACTGTACACAATAAATTTCATTATTATTATATTACATGGGAATTTTTGTGACCCTGGGTTTTATGCAGTGGTGCATTCATCAGACAGTCTAATATTGAGCACTATTAATAAAAAAAGATTGGTCCACCACTAAGTGGACTAGTGATAATCATATATTATTACCATATATATATATATATATATATATATATATATACAATTTCTGGAATTGAAGCTGGTTTATTTCTGTGGACCACCTGCTTAGGAATCGCAAGGTTCCAGGTTCAATACCAGTCTTACTCTTATGACCAACCCCAACTCTTTTTTATCATATATGAGCAGGATGCGACACAAGATCAATTTCTTAAGCAGAGTTCAACAGGTTTGAATTCAAAGTTTCCTTCTCCTAGACCGGTTGCCTAACCAAGGTTAAAGAGCCCAGTCTGCCCTACTATTTATCTATAACTGGAGGGAGAGTAGGATTCATACCTTTCCCAAGGGTATTAGCACTAAGTGAAAATGCAATTACCACATCCAGGATTTGAACTCGGGGCGATGTGCTAGAAACCAGTGGCTAAAGGTCTTATTGTCGTTAGACTGCATCTAATGGTGAAGTTCCAATTTTTGAGCTCTGGGGAATGTGGAGTACCCCTTCATCACCATTACTCTCAGGTCCACTCTGACCCGGAGTGGTAGTACTTGTTAGGGTCCGATCTATGGGTTAAATAGAAGAAGAAAATGAGTTTTTTTTAAAATTTGATTTAAACAAAAATTAAGTTTGAAAAAAAAAAATTAAAAACCATCAAGAATGACTAGAACAAAATGTCTTCGGCATAAAATAACCCAACAAGGGTTGACATGCTGCAAAAACACAATCAACCAACCAAGTCTCAACATTAAAAAGAAGCAGGAATGGTAGTACCTGTTAGTGTCCCATCTATGGGTTAAATAGAAAAAATGAGTTTAGAAAAAATCTTTTGAATGTCCATCAAGTATGAATAAAACAAAAATGTATTCGGCATAAAATAACCCAACAAGGGTTGACATGCCGTAATAACCAACCAACCAGCCATTATATTATCTTGATTGAAAGAATGTGGGTGACTAAAACTAGTAGATACTGAAGGACTAACTGTACTAAAATCACTTGGTCCATCCTACCAACCATCTGTGACATGCAAAGCACACTCCTTTTTTTCTTTTCTTTGAATTATTAATATTATGCATATTTAGATTCACCACTGATAAGTTTTTCATAATACAAGATGTTTCAGAAAAATTGATTGCATAATCTAATAACATGATACAGGTCGTTCAATATGCCACTGGTACCATGTAACCCATTACTACCTGTTTCATAGTCGGATCCTCTGCGCCGGGTCGCTCAATGTGCTACCGGTACTGTGTAACCCATTACTACCTGTTTCATAGCCGGATCAGCAGTCTGTGTGCTACTGATACCATGTAACCCATTACTACCTGTTTCATCTTAATTTATTAACTCTTAACATCCTATACCACCTCATTCCACCCAGCCAGAAGTCACATTTGTTTTCCTAATCCGCCCCCAAACTTTGTTTAAATGTAATATTAAACATATTTAGAAGTCTTTGATTTAAGTGAAATAACAGGTAACATTAAATAAAAAGGCCATTTTTAGGCATTTTTTTGATAAATCCTTATAGGAATGGGGCTCTGAACTTAGAAAATTCTCAACAGGATGTTAAGAGTTAAGAAACTTGGACATATGACCTTTAGGCACCCCTTTTGCGATCTCATTTCATGAGGACATTTTTTTTATTTACACCGTTAACATCCGGTTGTTTGTTAGGGTTAGGGGTTAGTTTTATAATTAAAAAAAAACCTCTCAAAATCATCTGTTAACAAACAACCGGATGTTGACGGTGTAAATGAAAAAAAATGTCCTTATGAAACGAGATCGCAAAAGGGGTGCCTAAAGGTCATATGGTCCAGAAACTTTAGTTGGGACCCATAAACTTTTCCGGGGATTCATTCAAAGCAAAAATGTGCCGACCAGGATGCACTAAATCAAAAACTATTAACATCACTGTGTGTGTTGTGTGTTTTATGTGTTGTGTGGTGTGTGTTGTGTGTATATATATATATATATATATATAATCATATTATTTTATGGAAGTGAATCTGACAATTATGTTGAAAGACAAAAGAAAGAAAATGTTGTATGGATAAAAATTATTTATTGGAATGCCATGTGTTTCGACCAAGATTTTGTCCCTGTATACATTGTATTATTATTATTACCTTATTTTATATTTAAAATAATAATAAATAGAATACAATGTATACAAGGACAAGATCTTGATCCAAACAAGTGTCAACATTCTAATGAATAATTTTTGGACCATAGTACCTTTAGGCACCCCTTTTGTGATCTCGATTAATAAGAACATTTTTTTCATTTACACCGTCAAAATCTGTTGTTAACAGACAATTTTTAGAGTTTTTTTTTTTTAAATTATAAAACTAACCCCTAACCCTAACCCCTAACAACCAGATTTTGACGGTGTAAATGAAAAATATGTCCTAATGACTCAAGATCACAAAAGGGGTGCCAGTTTGTTAGGGGTTAGTTTTATAATTTTTAAAAAAATCTAAAAATTGTCTGTTAACAAACAACCAGATTTTGATCATGTAAATGAAAAAAATATACTTATGAATCGAGATGCAAAAGGGGTGCCTAAAGGTAATATAGTCCTAATTTTTATCCATACAACATTTTCTTTCATTTATCTTTCAACACACACACACACACACATACATATTATAATATATATATATATATATATAATGAATGGAGAATGATTGAGAAAAGTATTGGCATATGAAGGTGCTTAATGCTATAATATCATATTATGGATTTAATCTCCCGTAACTAAAATTTCATGCTTACTTGCAATCATCAGATGGTTAATTAGGGTCAGGTGTACTCGTTTCCAAATGTAGACATTTGAACAAATTTCTATTATGTCATCTACCACCTGACCCTAATTAATCCTTTGTTTTTCGCCCTCTATTTATTTAAAAAAAAAAAAAAAATCATCTGGACACCGCATGCTTTAAGAACATAAGCATGTTTATTTTTTTTTTTAAATACAACTTTAGCGTTATAACATTCCATCGCGTGAACACGCCTCGTTATATAAACGCTAAAAACAAGCTACCACTTTTTTAAATCTCAGCATTTTGACCGTCTGATAATTGCAAGTAAGCATGGTACTTTAGTTGCGGATATTAAATCTATAATATATAATATTTGATTTTATATATATATATATATATATATATATACATATCCTTAAATGAGGTAAAAAAAAACAAATAAATAAAATAAGAGAAATACTTCTACGCGAAGAACATCATCAGTCTAACTTTATTCAAAACAAGTATGTACATTTATTTATAGAAGAGAAAGTGAGTTTCTCTTCTATCAATACAAATGTATGTACCTTGTTTTGAATAAAGTTAGACTGATGATGTTCTTCGCGTAGAAGACAAAATATTTCTCTCCTACTTCTACTTGTTTGAGTCATTATTTTATGTTCACTTTTCCTTTTACCTCACCTCATACTGTTGGATTTTACTCCAACTCTCCTATTTTCATATCCTTGAATATAAGTATAGATTACATAATATAAGTAAAAAGTAAGTAAAATCGTCGGGGTGGCCTAAAGTTGGTATCAGCCAATCAGCGAAGGAGTCTATCCCCTTTTCAATAGCGCTAGACCAAGGAGATTGTTTTTAAGTCTGAGGTGGAGCACCACTCCTACCATCAGCTCCTTAATTACCGCACAGATGCCTGTGCTACTCATACACTGAGTTGGCGAGGGCCAGTATTGAACTGGGAACCTTGTGGTTTCTAGCCGAACTCTCTACCGACTTAAAGGGCCGGGTTACATAATATATGTAATTATGAATTATAGATGGGCCAAAAGTGAATTGATACCCATCTGATGAGACTGGATTTTGGGGAGCTATATTAAATCAACTTAGATTTATATAGGCCCCAATTTTGGTCGAAATAAATTTATTATGGAATTACGGTGTTGAGTTTTTCCTTCCTTTCTATGATAAATATTGCTCTGTATATAATCTAAAAAGATTATTATACATTGAGCTCTCTTTAGTGATTTAAAGATTCACTGTATTTATACATACTGGATCATACAATAATAATACAGTGTGTCTTAGAAATCACATATAGAATCATCCTTTACTACCAAGTTTTGGATACCTCTCATATATATATATAATTATATATATATATATATATAATATATATATCCTCGAATATAAGTGTAGATTACATAATATATGTAATCATGAATTATAGATGGCCAAAATGAAACTTTAGTTACGGGATATTAAATTTATAATATATAATATTTGATTTTTCATTATATATATATATATATATATATATATAATATATATATATATATATATATAGGTGTAGATTACATAATATATGTATTCATGAATTATGGATGGAACAAAATGATGACTGTCTAATTTGAATTAGTTGTTTACTGTCGGCAGCTGCTCCTGCTGCTGTTTTTGGTTTAGCATTAGTGAAATAACAATAGGACTATTAAGCGTTGCCAATATTTCTTGTATTAATGATAACATTCTACTGGCTTAGATATGGATACACTGAATTAATAATAATAATGATATACTATAATAGACTATTGACTACTACTTTTAATACTACTATGTACTTGACTATATTACTGACAGCGCGTATTTTTACAATAGAGATCATAATCATCACTCATAAACCAGCAACAATTGCAAAAAGTAACGAGATTTGTAGAATGAAAAAACAGAAAAGGTTCAGGAAGGATGGTTATGGCTATTTATAATTCATTGTGCAAGGAATTCCATCTGTCTGTCTGTCCTGTCTACTCTATCCATCTGTCTATCTAGCCTAGCTATCTGTCTAGCTAGCTAGCTATCTGTCTGTTCTTCGTTTGTCTGTTTGTCTCTCTCTCTACTTTCTGTGCTATCTCTCTGTCTGGTCTCTCTATATATCTGTCCTCTCTGCTCTCTATATATCTGTCTGTCTGTCTCTTTATTATCTGTCTGTTCCTCGTCTCTCTTATGACTCTGTCTGTTTCTCTCTATCTCTATATCTGTCTGTTCTCTCCTATCTCTATATCTGTCCTGTTTCTCTCTATCTCTAAGTCCTGTCTGTTTCTCTCTATCTCTATCTCTCTGTATGTCTCTCTCTATCTATCTTCTGTCTGGTCCCTTCTCTCTATGCTCTCTGCTCTGTCTCTCTCTATCATATCTCTCTGTCTGTCTCTCTCTATCTATCTTCTGTCTGCTCTTTCGTCTCTCTCTGTCTGTCTGTCTCGTCTCTCTATTCTTTGCTTTCTGTCTGTCTGTCTTCTCTTCTATCTTCTGTCTGTCTCTCTCGCTATTTCTGTTGTCTGTCTCTCATCTCTGATCTGTCTGTCTGTCTCTATCTCTTCTCTTTGTTTCTTCTACGCCTGATATTTATATACATAATCTCTCTTGTTGCATTTTATTTTCTTGATATTGGAGAGAACCGATAATAAAAAAATAAAAAAAAGTTCTACATTTTGATTTTTTCTTAAGATTAAGTGGATTGCTCCTTTGTCCAGAATAGCCGCACTGATGCAACACATATTCAGAACATGAATAGAGAAACGCGTCCGCTTCAGTGGTGGGCTAGACACACAACTACCTCTCTGAACCAGGAGCGAAATTAGACCTGACTTTTTATTCTGCGGCTGATTTCTAACCTCCGGCAGTATTTTTGACAGCAGCTGTAAAGGGTGGTTGTCTAAACTATTAATACTACAGATTTACACAACTGCCCTTTAATATATGTAATGTCCTGGAGACTATGAAAACAATCTAATGACAGAAGTAAATATATATACACATTAATATCACCGGGCTTGGTTTTTGAGATAATAAATAATGAGATTTGGATTATATTTGGGAAGATTATTTAAAAATCAAATTTTGAAATAAAAGCAGAAGGGAAGGTCATTTGGCATGTTATTTTGTTTATCTTCTTTTTTTTTTTTTTTTTTTTTTTGTATAATTTTTTTTTCGCTTTGAAATAAATATGATTTGATTGAATTAATACTGCTCATTTTATAATCTTTTGTTTTTTTTTTTTTTTTTTTTTTTTTTTTTTAAATTGTAAAAGTGAAGAATGGAATTTCTCTACATGTTGTTATATATTTCCGTGCGGATTTTTATGGGGCAACCAGCGAGATCTACTCGCGATATAGTAATATGGATTGCTCGCGAGAGCTAACTTTTAAAAAAAATCTCCCTCTACCGAAGGCGATGTTATCAGGGTAGCCCCCTCTAGTTTGTTTATATTATTTTTATGATCACCAAAGCAGAGAATCCCGGTCTGTAGAACAGACGTCGATTGCCTTATGCTGGTAGTGAAAGTTAATTTAAAGTCACCCCTAGAAGAGCTACTACCCGAGATTTTCGAGCATATAATAGATCATCCCAACACTTGTGTTATCGAACATTCGTCTTTAAACATATACGAATTCAACCATTCTTGTGCACTCCATAGCTTATAACTACAAGCACCTTACGTTACGGGTCCAAAGTGGTGCGACACGTAGCAAACTAATCAACCATCGCCTGGAAGAACTTCAGCTTAACTTGTAGTGAGCTGGATTAATATATATTAATAATGAGAAACACATGCCTTGTCCTATTCATCGAAAAATAAAATCACTCTCGCGGATGAGATATTACTAACCTAGCGTATTGTGATGTCTCTAAGAAACACACCGGACTTTAAGAGCTTGACCGTCGGATGCTGGAGCATGTTCACTTTCTTATAATTAGAAACACATACTAAGCAGAAACGCTGATGACAATAGAAACTTCATAATAGAAACACAGGCCGAGAATATGCAAAGCTGGAGAGCAGCAAAGATAATAATATGTATAATATACACTCATATATATATAATATATAATAAAATATCTATAATTTAAAGCACAAAAACTTATATATGAACAACAAACCCGAATAGATATAACGTCCAAATAAATTGTTATAAAATTCCGCATTGCATCTATCTTTGTCAGTCCATAAAACAGTAGCCATAATAAAAAAAAGAAAAAGCTGAAGAAGTGAGTAATAAAGGATATATAATAATCCATTTCCTAAGTCCAAGGAATGGATTTTTTCCAAATATAAATTATTTTTATTCAATATCTGCTACGCATTTTATATCAATTATTCTATACTAGATTTTGACCTCTCTAAAATCATTTGGTAACAGAAAAACCTTGTTCAAGTCAAGTTGCCCGAACCTGTCAATTAAAAACGTACATAGAATAACACAAGTTTGATACTTTTTTTTTTAGTTTGGGCTCGAGATTTGTATGGAAATATGTCCAGAAGATTTTTGTGAATCAAAGTGCCTACATTTATTGAAAAATAATCCTAAATGGCTTAGAAATACACTCGAGCGAACTAGGACCGTTTTTTGAAGGTCAGCATTCAGCATATCACTGTAGCTAGCTTTGAGTCACAAAACATTTCTGGACAATATTTCATACAAATCTCGACGCAAACTAAAAAAAAGTATCAACTTGTGTCTATTTATTACGTTTTATGGACAGGTTGGCACTTGACTTGAAACAGTTTTTTTCTTTTACAGAATGCATTTTAAGAGGCGTCAAAATTAGTTTAGAATAATTGTATTTAAAGGCTAGCAGATTTGAATAAAATAATTTATTTTGGACAAAAAAATCCATTTCCTTGTGACTAGGAAATGGATTTTTTGTCCAAATATCCAGAATTATCACTGCTTCAGCTTTTCTTAATGTTTATTACATGTTATTATGCTACTGAGACTGACAAGTATAGATGATGCGAATGAATTAAACAAAAATATTTTGATTTCGGGACGGTCCAAAAACCCATTCGGGATGGTTGATAATTTTTGTTCAGGACGGTCATAAGAAAAAAGTTAGTGTTGGGGCTTATATATATATATATATTATATATTATATATATATATATATAATATAAATCATATATATTCTTTGCTGCCTTCTCCAGGCTATGCAGTAGCGACTCGGCCTGTGTATCTGCAAGAAGTGCAAGGTCATCAGCGTAGCTCGCATCTGCGACAGTATGTGTTTCAAAAAAAAGGAGACATCTCCACACTCGACGGTAAGCCTCTAAAGCCAGTAGAAACAATTTCACTACCTAGGTAGTAATATCTCATCCGCAGAAGTGATGTTAATACATGAAATAGGAAAGGCATGGTTGGCCTCAAAAGATTATCATCATATGGAATCCGATCTCACTGACAAGTTAAAGCGAAATTCTTCCAGGCTGTGGTTGTATTAGTGCTACTGTATGGTGCACACTTGGACCCTAACGAAGGTGCCTTGAGAATAAGCTAGATGGGAGCTGCAACAAGAATGTTTAATTCTATAATGTATAAATAGCAATGTTGAAACACAGTGTCTGTGGATGATCTTATTATATGCTCCGAAAACTCGGTAGAGCTCTCTAGGGGTGACTTAAATTAACTTTACTACCAGGCATAAAGGCAATGATCGTCTGTTTTACAGACGGGATCTCTCTGGTGATCATAAATATATAAACAAACTAGAGGTGGCTACCTGACATCGCTTGGTAGAGGAGATTTTTTTAAAGTTAGTCTCGCAGATCCATTATTACTTATCGCGAGTGAGATCCTCGCTGGTTGCCCATAAAAATCCCCACGGAAATATATAACAACATAGTAAGAAATATTCCATTCATTCATTTACAAATAAAAAAAAAAAAAAAAAAGATATAAAAGTGTCATTAATTCCAATCAATCATATTATATTCAAAGCGAAAAAAAATATACAAAAAAAAAAAAAAAAAGAAGAAAAAGCAAAATAACATGCAGAATCTTCCTTCTGTTACTTTTCAAATTTGAATTTTTAAATATCTTCCAAATATATCAAATCTTCATTATTTGCTCAAAACAAGCCTGGTGATATTTATGTGTATATATATTTATGTATTAATTGTTTTCATAGTTTCCAATGGACATACAATATAAAGGGCAGTTGTGTAAATTGATTGTATTAATAGTTTAGAACCCACCCCTTTACGGCTGTCAAAATGCCGAAGGGTTAAGAATATAAATCAGGCAGATAAAAAGTCAGTCTAATTCGCTCCTGGTGAGGTAGTTGTTGTCTTCGCACACTGAAGAGACGCGTCTATTATGTCTGAATATGTGTTGCATCAGTGGCGGCTTATCTGGGACAAAGGCAATCCATTAATCTTAAGAAAAAGTAAAATGTAGAACTTTTTTTTCACTTTTTTTTTTATCAGGTTCCCATATCAAGGAAATAAATGCACAGAGAGATTTTTATTATAATATCAGGGTAAAGAAACAAAGAGAGAGATAGACGACAGACAGAAGAGAGAGGACGACAGACAGAAAGATAAGAGAGAGACAGACAGAAGAGAAGAGAGGAGAGACAGACAGACAGAAAGAAAGAAGAGAGAGAGACAGACAGACAGAGAGAACAGAAGAGAGAGCAGAGAGATGAGATAGAGAGAGACGACAGAGAGATAATAGAGAGAGACAGACAGAGAGATAGATAGAGAGAGACAGACAGAGATAATAGAGAGAAGAAGAGAATAAAGACGACAGATATAGAGATAGAGAGAACAGACAGATATAGAGAGAGAGAAACAGACAGATAGAGATAGAGAGAAACAGACAGTATAGAGAGAGACAGAGAGAAACAGACGATATATAGAAGACAGACAGACAGATATAGAGTGAGACAGAGAGACAGATATATGAGAGAAGACAGAGAGGATAGACAAAAGATAGAGAGAGAGAATAACAGACAGAACGGAGACAACAGAATACTAGCTAGATAGACAGATAGGCTAGCTAGATAGACAGATGGTATAGACAGATCAGACAAGAGATAGATTCCTTGCACATGAATTATAATAGCCATAACCTTCTTTGACCTTTTTTGTTTTTCATTCTACAATTTTACTTTTTGCACATTGTGTGTTGATGATGATGATTATGATATCCTTATTGTAAAAAACGGCTGTAGTAGAGTATAGTAGTAGTATTAAAGTAGTAGTAATAGTCTTTATAGGTATCATCATCATTATATTATTCATCATCATCTAAGCCAGTAGAATGTTCATCATTAATCAAGAAATATTGGCAACGTTTAATAGTCTATTGTTATTTCACTAATGCTAAACCAAAAAAGCAGCAGGACAGCTGCCGACAGTAAACAACTAATTCAAATTAACAGTCATCATTTTGTTCCATCCATAATTCATGAATACATAATTATGTAATCTACATTTATAATATATATATATATAATAAATATATAATATAATAGAAAATCAAATTTTATATATTTATAATTTAATATCCCGTAACTAAAGTTTCATTTTGGCCCATCTATAATTCATGATTACATATATTATGTAATCTACACTTAATATTGATTATAATATATATATATTATATATACATATAATGAGAGGTATCCAAAACTTGGTAGTAAAGGATGATTCTATATGTGATTTCTAAGACAACTGTATTATTATTGTATGATCAGTATGTATAAATACAGTGAATCTTTAAATCACTAAGAGAGCTCAATGTATAATATCTTTTTTGATTATATCAGAGCAATATTTATCATAGAAAGGAAGGAAAACTCAACACCGTAATTCCATAATAAATTTTTTCGACCAAAATTGGGCCTATATAAATCAAGTTGATTTAATATAGCTCCCAAATCAGTTCTCATCAGATGGGTTAATTTCACTTTGGCCATCTAAATTCATAATTACATATATTGATTAACCGGCTTTAAGTCGGTAGAGAGTTGGCTAGAAACCACAAGGTTCCCAGTTCAATACTGGCCCTCGCCAACTCAGTGTATGAGTAGCACAGGCATCTGTGCGGTAATGTAAGGAGCTGATGGTGGAGTGGTGCTCCACTCAGACTTAAAAACAATCTCCTTTGTCTGCGCATTGAAAAGGGATAGACTCCTTCGCTGATTGGCTTATACCAACTTTAGGCCACCCGACGATTTACTACTTTTACTTATATTATGGAATCTATACTTATAATCAAGGATATGAAAATAGGAGAGTTGGAGTAAAATCCACAGTATGAGGTGAGGTAAAGATAAAGGAACATAAAATCATATGACACAAGTGAAAGTAGGAGAGAAAAATATTTTGTCCTTCTAACGCGAAGAACATCATCAGTCTTAAACTTTATTCAAAACAAGGTATACGCTTTGTATGGATAGAAGAGAAACTCACTTTCTCTTCTATAAATAAAATGTACATACTTTGTTTTGAATAAAGTTGAGCTGATGATGTTCTTCGCGTAGAAGACGAATATTTCTCTTCTACAAGTATTATTTTTTGTTCACTTTATCTTTTCTTACCTCATTTAAGGATATATATATATATATATATTATTATTAAAATCAAATATTATATATTATAGATTTAATATTCGCAACTAAGTACCATGCTTACTTGCAATTATCAACGGTCAAATGCTGAGATTTAAAAGTGGTAGCTTGTTTTTCGTGTTTATATAACGAGGCGTGTTCACGCGATGGAATGTTATAAGCTAAGTTGTATTTAAAAAAAAAAATAAAGCATGCTTATGTTCTTAAAGCTTGCGGTGTCCAGATGATTTTTTTTTTTTTTTTTTAAATTAATAGAGGGCGAAAAAAAGGATTATTAGGGTAGGTGAAGATGACATAATGAAATTTGTTCAAATGTCTACATTTGGAAAGAGTCACTGACCTAAATAAACCATCTGATATTTGCAAGTAAGCATGAATTTTAGTTACGGGAGATTAAATCCATAAATATGTATTATTGCATTAAGCACCTTCATATTGCCAATCTGTCTCAATCATTCTCCATTCATTATTATATAATATATATATATAATGTATGTGTGTGTGTGTGTGTGTGAAAGATAAATGAAAGAAAAATGTTGTATGGATAAAATTAGGACTATATTCTTAGGCACCCTTTGCGATCTCGGTTCATAAGTTATTTTTTTTCATTTACATGATCAAAATCTGGTTGTGTTGTTACAGACATTTTTAGTTTTTTTTTAAAATTATAAGCTAACCCTAAAAACTGGCACCTTTTGTGATCTTGAGTCATTAGGTATTTTGTCATTACAACCGTCAAATCTGGTTGTTAGGGGTTTAGGGTTAGGGGTTAGTGTTTTATAATTAAAAAAACTCTAAAAATTGTCTGTAACAACAGATTTTGACGGTGTAGGAAAAAATGTTTTTATTAATTCGAGATCACAAAAGGGGTGCCTAAAGGTACTATGGTCCAAAAATTATTCTCTAGAATGTTGAACTTGTTTGGACAAGATCTTGTCTTGTATAACATTGTATTCTATTTATTATTATTTTTAAATATAAATTAATAATAATAAATAATGTATACAGGGACAAAATTTGGTAGAAACATTGGCATTCCAATAAATAATTTTTTTCCATAACATTTCTTTCGTTTTGTCTTTCAACTAATTGTCAGATTCATTCCATAAATAATATGATTAATATATTATATATTATATAACATCACACACACACAGCAGACATGCAATACAACACACACACACACACACACAGTTGAATGTTAATAGTTTTTTGATTGTAGTGCATCCTGGTCGGCAATTTTTGTTTGAATGAATCCCGGAAAAGTTTATGGGTCCACTAAAATTTCTGGACCATATGACTTTAGGCACCCCTGTTTGCGATCTCGTTTCATAAGGACATTTTTTTCATTACACCGTCAACATCCGGTTGTTTGGTTAACAGATGATTTGTGAGAGGTTTTTTTTTTTATTATAAACTACACCCTAACTATAGAAACAACGGATGTTAACGGTGTAAATAAAAAAAATGTCCTCATGAAATGAGATCGCAAAAGGGGTGCCTAAAGTCATATGTCCAATTTTCTTAATCTTTAACATCCTGTTGAGAAGTTTAAGATTCAGAGCCCATTCCTATAAGGATTATCAAAAATGCCTAAAAATGGCCTTTTTATTTAATGTTACCTGTTATTTCACTTAAATAAAAGACTTCTAAATATGTTAAGTATAATTTAAACAAAGTTTTGGGCGGATTGGAAAAACAAATGTGATTCTGGCTGGGTGGAATGAGGTGGTATAGGATGTTAGAGTTATAAATTAGATGAAACAGGTAGTAATGGGTTACATGGTATCAGTAGCACACAGACTGCGATCGGCATAAACGGTAGTAATGGTCACAGTACCGGTAGCACATTGAGCGACCCGCGCAGAGGTCCGACTATGAAACAGGTAGTAATGGGTCTATGGTACCAGTGGATATTGACGACCTGTATCATGTTATTAGATTATGCAATCAATTTTTCTGAAACATCTTGTATTATGAAAAACTTATCAGTGGTGATCTAACTATGCATAATATTAATAATTCAAAGAAAGAGAAAAAGGAGTGTGCTTTGCATGTCACAGATGGTTGGTAGGATGGACAAAGTGTTTTAGTACAGTAGTCCTTCAGTATTCTACTAGTTTAGTCACCACAATTCTTTCAATCAAATATATAAGGCTGGTTGGTTGGTTATTACGGCATGTCACCCTTGTTGGTTATTTATGCGAATACATTTTTGTTTTATTCATACTTGATGGAATTCAAAATTGTTCTAAACTCATTTTTTCTATTTAACCATAGATGGGACACTAATAGGTATACCATTCCTGCTTCTTTTTAATGTTGAGACTGGTTGGTTGATGTGGTTTTTTGCAGCATGTCAATCCCTTGTTGGGTTTGTTTTATGGAAGTAGCCATTTTGTGTTCTAGTCATAAATTATAATTTTTTTTCAGAAAACTTAATTTTGTTTAAATCAAATTTAAAAAAACTCATTTTCTTCTATTAACCATAGATCGACCCTAACAAGTACTACCACTCCGGGTCAGAGTGGACTGAGAGTAATGGTGATGAAGGGGTACTCCCCATCCCCAGAGCTCAAAAATTGGAACTTCACCATATAATGCAGTCTAACGACAATAGACCTTTAGCCACTTTTCTGCACATCGCCCGAGTTCAAATCCTGGATGTGGTAATTGCATTTTCACTTAGTGTAATACCCTGGGAAAGGTATGAATCCTACTACTCCTCCAGTTAGATAGAATAGTAGGGCAGACTGGGCTCTCTTAACCTTGGTTAGGCAACCGTCTAGGAGAAGGAACTTTGAATTCAAACCTTGTTGAACTCTGCTTAAGAAATTGAATCTTGTGTCGCATCTGCTCATTATATAAAAAAAGGTTGGGGTTGGGCCTAAGAGTAAGGACGGGTATTGAACCTGGAACATTGCGATCCTAAAGGTGGCCCAAGAAATAAACCAGCTTCAATTCCAGAAATGTGTATATAATATATATAATATATATATATATATATGGTATAATATATGATTATCACTAGTCCACTTAGTGGTGGCCAATTTTTTTTATTAATAGTGCTAATATTAGACTTCTGATGAATGCACACTGCATAAACCAGGGTCACAAAATTCCATGTAATATAATAATAATGAATTTATTGTGTACAGTGCTCAGGTGCACCACATCATCAAAGTCCACATATAATTATTAGTGTCAGGAACATGAAAAGCGTACGGGTAATAATAATACATTATGCTGCGCACCGCATGATATGAGTATGGGAGTGGGTATCAGGTATGTTTGTGCATTANCCCAGCCCAAATTTTCATTAGGAATCCATTTTCATTAAACCCAAGTAACATGGACAAATGCAATCAATCCGCTAACTGGTGGATTCCCGTTAATCCGGCATCCTGCAAATTTTCAGTAAGGAATCCATTTCATTAAACCCAAGTAACATGGACAAATGCAATCAATCGGCTAACTGGGTGGATTCCCGTTAATCCGGCATCCCTGCAAATTTTCATTAGGAATCCATTTCATTAAACCCAAGTAACATGGACAAATGCAATCAATCGGACTAACTGGGTGGATTCCCGTTAATCCGGCATCCCTGCAAATTTTCAGTAGGAATCCATTTCATTAAACCCAAGTAACATGGACAAATGCAATCAATCGGACTAACTGGGTGGATTCCCGTTAATCCGGCATCCCTGCAAATTTTCATTAGGAATCCATTTCATTAAACCCAAGTAACATGGACAAATGCAATCAATCCGGCTAACTGGGTGGATTCCCGTTAATCCGGCATCCCTGCAAATTTTCATTAGGAATCCATTTCATTAAACCCAAGTAACATGGACAAATGCAATCAATCGGCTAACTGGTGGATTCCCGTTAATCCGGCATCCCTGCAAATTTTCAGTAGGAATCCATTTCATTAAACCAAGTAACATGGACAAATGCAATCAATCGGCTAACTGGTGGATTCCCGTTAATCCGGCATCCCTGCAAATTTTCATTAGGAATCCATTTCATTAAACCAAGTAACATGGACAAATGTAACTGGGTGGATTCCCGTTAATCCGGCATCCCTGCAAATTTTCATAGGAATCCATTTCATTAAACCCAAGTAACATGGACAAATGCAATCAATCGGCTAACTGGGTGGATTCCCGTTAATCCGGCATCCCTGCAAATTTTCAGTAGGAATCCATTTCATTAAACCCAAGTAACATGGACAAATGCCACTAACTGGGTGGATTCCCGTTAATCCGGCATCCCTGCAAATTTTCATTAGGAATCCATTTCATTAAACCCAAGTAACATGGACAAATGCAATCAATCGGCTAACTGGGTGGATTCCCGTTAATCCGGCATCCCTGCAAATTTTCATTAGGAATCCATTTCATTAAACCCAAGTAACATGGACAAATGCAATCAATCGGCTAACTGGGTGGATTCCCGTTAATCCGGCATCCCTGCAAATTTTCAGTAGGAATCCATTTCATTAAACCCAAGTAACATGGACAAATGCAATCAATCGGACTAACTGGGTGGATTCCCGTTAATCCGGCATCCCTGCAAATTTTCATTAGGAATCCATTTCATTAAACCAAGTAACATGGACAAATGCAATCAATCCTAACTGGGTGGATTCCCGTTAATCCGGCATCCCTGCAAATTTTCATAGGAATCCATTTCATTAAACCCAAGTAACATGGACAAATGCAATCAATCGGCTAACTGGGTGGATTCCCGTTAATCCGGCATCCCTGCAAATTTTCATTAGGAATCCATTTCATTAAACCAAGTAACATGGACAAATGCAATCAATCCTAACTGGGTGGATTCCCGTTAATCCGGCATCCCTGCAAATTTTCATTAGGAATCCATTTCATTAAACCCAAGTAACATGGACAAATGCAATCAATCCTAACTGGGTGGATTCCCGTTAATCCGGCATCCCTGCAAATTTTCATTAGGAATCCATTTCATTAAACCCAAGTAACATGGACAAATGCAATCAATCGGCTAACTGGGTGGATTCCCGTTAATCCGGCATCCCTGCAAATTTTCATTAGGAATCCATTTCATTAAACCCAAGTAACATGGACAAATGCAATCAATCGGCTAACTGGGTGGATTCCCGTTAATCCGGCATCCCTGCAAATTTTCAGTAGGAATCCATTTCATTAAACCAAGTAACATGGACAAATGCAATCAATCCTAACTGGGTGGATTCCCGTTAATCCGGCATCCTGCAAATTTTCAGTAGGAATCCATTTCATTAAACCCAAGTAACATGGACAAATGCAATCAATCGGCTAACTGGGTGGATTCCCGTTAATCCGGCATCCCTGCAAATTTTCATTAGGAATCCATTTCATTAAACCAAGTAACATGGACAAATGCAATCAATCCTAACTGGGTGGATTCCCGTTAATCCGGCATCCCTGCAAATTTTCATTAGGAATCCATTTCATTAAACCCAAGTAACATGGACAAATGCAACAATCGGCTAACTGGGTGGATTCCCGTTAATCCGGCATCCCTGCAAATTTTCATTAGGAATCCATTTCATTAAACCCAAGTAACATGGACAAATGCAATCAATCGGCTAACTGGGTGGATTCCCGTTAATCCGGCATCCCTGCAAATTTTCATTAGGAATCCATTTCATTAAACCCAAGTAACATGGACAAATGCCAATCAATCGGCTAACTGGGTGGATTCCCGTTAATCCGGCATCCCTGCAAATTTTCATTAGGAATCCATTTCATTAAACCCAAGTAACATGGACAAATGCAATCAATCCTAACTGGGTGGATTCCCGTTAATCCGGCATCCCTGCAAATTTTCATTAGGAATCCATTTCATTAAACCCAAGTAACATGGACAAATGCAATCAATCGGCTAACTGGGTGGATTCCCGTTAATCCGGCATCCCTGCAAATTTTCATTAGGAATCCATTTCATTAAACCCAAGTAACATGGACAAATGCAATCAATCGGCTAACTGGGTGGATTCCCGTTAATCCGGCATCCCTGCAAATTTTCATTAGGAATCCATTTCATTAAACCAAGTAACATGGACAAATGCAATCAATCGGCTAACTGGGTGGATTCCCGTTAATCCGGCATCCCTGCAAATTTTCATTAGGAATCCATTTCATTAAACCCAAGTAACATGGACAAATGCAATCAATCGGCTAACTGGGTGGATTCCCGTTAATCCGGCATCCCTGCAAATTTTCATTAGGAATCCATTTCATTAAACCCAAGTAACATGGACAAATGCAATCAATCGGCTAACTGGGTGGATTCCCGTTAATCCGGCATCCCTGCAAATTTTCATTAGGAATCCATTTCATTAAACCCAAGTAACATGGACAAATGCAATCAATCGGCTAACTGGGTGGATTCCCGTTAATCCGGCATCCCTGCAAATTTTCATTAGGAATCCATTTCATTAAACCCAAGTAACATGGACAAATGCCAAAATCGGCTAACTGGGTGGATTCCCGTTAATCCGGCATCCCTGCAAATTTTCATTAGGAATCCATTTCATTAAACCCAAGTAACATGGACAAATGCAATCAATCGGCTAACTGGGTGGATTCCCGTTAATCCGGCATCCCTGCAAATTTTCATTAGGAATCCATTTCATTAAACCCAAGTAACATGGACAAATGCAATCAATCGGCTAACTGGGTGGATTCCCGTTAATCCGGCATCCCTGCAAATTTTCATTAGGAATCCATTTCATTAAACCCAAGTAACATGGACAAATGCAATCAATCGGCTAACTGGGTGGATTCCCGTTAATCCGGCATCCCTGCAAATTTTCATTAGGAATCCATTTCATTAAACCCAAGTAACATGGACAAATGCAATCAATCGGCTAACTGGTGGATTCCCGTTAATCCGGCATCCCTGCAAATTTTCATTAGGAATCCATTTCATTAAACCCAAGTAACATGGACAAATGCCAATCAATCGGCTAACTGGGTGGATTCCCGTTAATCCGGCATCCCTGCAAATTTTCATTAGGAATCCATTTCATTAAACCCAAGTAACATGGACAAATGCCAATCAATCGGCTAACTGGGTGGATTCCCGTTAATCCGGCATCCCTGCAAATTTTCATTAGGAATCCATTTCATTAAACCAAGTAACATGGACAAATGCAATCAATCCTAACTGGTGGATTCCCGTTAATCCGGCATCCCTGCAAATTTTCATTAGGAATCCATTTCATTAAACCCAAGTAACATGGACAAATGCAATCAATCGGCTAACTGGGTGGATTCCCGTTAATCCGGCATCCCTGCAAATTTTCATTAGGAATCCATTTCATTAAACCCAAGTAACATGGACAAATGCAATCAATCGGCTAACTGGGTGGATTCCCGTTAATCCGGCATCCCTGCAAATTTTCATTAGGAATCCATTTCATTAAACCCAAGTAACATGGACAAATGCAATCAATCCTAACTGGGTGGATTCCCGTTAATCCGGCATCCCTGCAAATTTTCATTAGGAATCCATTTCATTAAACCCAAGTAACATGGACAAATGCAATCAATCGGCTAACTGGGTGGATTCCCGTTAATCCGGCATCCCTGCAAATTTTCATTAGGAATCCATTTCATTAAACCAAGTAACATGGACAAATGCAATCAATCGGCTAACTGGGTGGATTCCCGTTAATCCGGCATCCCTGCAAATTTTCATTAGGAATCCATTTCATTAAACCCAAGTAACATGGACAAATGCAATCAATCGGCTAACTGGGTGGATTCCCGTTAATCCGGCATCCCTGCAAATTTTCATTAGGAATCCATTTCATTAAACCCAAGTAACATGGACAAATGCAATCAATCGGCTAACTGGGTGGATTCCCGTTAATCCGGCATCCCTGCAAATTTTCATTAGGAATCCATTTCATTAAACCCAAGTAACATGGACAAATGCAATCAATCGGCTAACTGGGTGGATTCCCGTTAATCCGGCATCCCTGCAAATTTTCATTAGGAATCCATTTCATTAAACCCAAGTAACATGGACAAATGCAATCAATCGGCTAACTGGTGGATTCCCGTTAATCCGGCATCCCTGCAAATTTTCATTAGAATCCATTTCATTAAACCCAAGTAACATGGACAAATGCCAATCAATCGGCTAACTGGGTGGATTCCCGTTAATCCGGCATCCCTGCAAATTTTCATTAGGAATCCATTTCATTAAACCAAGTAACATGGACAAATGCCAACAATCGGCTAACTGGTGGATTCCCGTTAATCCGGCATCCCTGCAAATTTTCATTAGGAATCCATTTCATTAAACCCAAGTAACATGGACAAATGCAATCAATCGGCTAACTGGGTGGATTCCCGTTAATCCGGCATCCCTGCAAATTTTCATTAGGAATCCATTTCATTAAACCCAAGTAACATGGACAAATGCAATCAATCGGCTAACTGGGTGGATTCCCGTTAATCCGGCATCCCTGCAAATTTTCATTAGGAATCCATTTCATTAAACCCAAGTAACATGGACAAATGCCAACAATCGGCTAACTGGGTGGATTCCCGTTAATCCGGCATCCCTGCAAATTTTCATTAGGAATCCATTTCATTAAACCCAAGTAACATGGACAAATGCCAACAATCGGCTAACTGGGTGGATTCCCGTTAATCCGGCATCCCTGCAAATTTTCATTAGGAATCCATTTCATTAAACCCAAGTAACATGGACAAATGCAACAATCGGACTAACTGGGTGGATTCCCGTTAATCCGGCATCCCTGCAAATTTTCATTAGGAATCCATTTCATTAAACCCAAGTAACATGGACAAATGCAACAATCGGCTAACTGGTGGATTCCCGTTAATCCGGCATCCCTGCAAATTTTCATTAGGAATCCATTTCATTAAACCCAAGTAACATGGACAAATGCAACAATCGGCTAACTGGGTGGATTCCCGTTAATCCGGCATCCCTGCAAATTTTCATTAGGAATCCATTTCATTAAACCCAAGTAACATGGACAAATGCAATCAATCGGCTAACTGGTGGATTCCCGTTAATCCGGCATCCCTGCAAATTTTCATTAGGAATCCATTTCATTAAACCCAAGTAACATGGACAAATGCAAAAATCGGCTAACTGGGTGGATTCCCGTTAATCCGGCATCCCTGCAAATTTTCATTAGGAATCCATTTCATTAAACCCAAGTAACATGGACAAATGCAATCAATCGGCTAACTGGGTGGATTCCCGTTAATCCGGCATCCTGCAAATTTTCATTAGGAATCCATTTCATTAAACCCAAGTAACATGGACAAATGCCAATCAATCGGCTAACTGGTGGATTCCCGTTAATCCGGCATCCCTGCAAATTTTCATTAGGAATCCATTTCATTAAACCCAAGTAACATGGACAAATGCCAACAATCGGCTAACTGGGTGGATTCCCGTTAATCCGGCATCCCTGCAAATTTTCATTAGGAATCCATTTCATTAAACCCAAGTAACATGGACAAATGCCAATCAATCGGCTAACTGGGTGGATTCCCGTTAATCCGGCATCCCTGCAAATTTTCATTAGGAATCCATTTCATTAAACCCAAGTAACATGGACAAATGCCAACAATCGGCTAACTGGGTGGATTCCCGTTAATCCGGCATCCCTGCAAATTTTCATTAGGAATCCATTTCATTAAACCCAAGTAACATGGACAAATGCAATCAATCGGCTAACTGGGTGGATTCCCGTTAATCCGGCATCCCTGCAAATTTTCATTAGGAATCCATTTCATTAAACCCAAGTAACATGGACAAATGCCAATCAATCGGCTAACTGGTGGATTCCCGTTAATCCGGCATCCCTGCAAATTTTCATTAGGAATCCATTTCATTAAACCCAAGTAACATGGACAAATGCCAAAATCGGCTAACTGGGTGGATTCCCGTTAATCCGGCATCCCTGCAAATTTTCATTAGGAATCCATTTCATTAAACCCAAGTAACATGGACAAATGCCAACAATCGGCTAACTGGGTGGATTCCCGTTAATCCGGCATCCCTGCAAATTTTCATTAGGAATCCATTTCATTAAACCCAAGTAACATGGACAAATGCAATCAATCGGACTAACTGGTGGATTCCCGTTAATCCGGCATCCCTGCAAATTTTCATTAGGAATCCATTTCATTAAACCCAAGTAACATGGACAAATGCCAATCAATCGGCTAACTGGTGGATTCCCGTTAATCCGGCATCCCTGCAAATTTTCATTAGGAATCCATTTCATTAAACCCAAGTAACATGGACAAATGCAATCAATCGGACTAACTGGGTGGATTCCCGTTAATCCGGCATCCCTGCAAATTTTCATTAGGAATCCATTTCATTAAACCCAAGTAACATGGACAAATGCCAACAATCGGACTAACTGGGTGGATTCCCGTTAATCCGGCATCCCTGCAAATTTTCATTAGGAATCCATTTCATTAAACCCAAGTAACATGGACAAATGCAATCAATCGGCTAACTGGGTGGATTCCCGTTAATCCGGCATCCCTGCAAATTTTCATTAGGAATCCATTTCATTAAACCCAAGTAACATGGACAAATGCCAATCAATCGGCTAACTGGTGGATTCCCGTTAATCCGGCATCCCTGCAAATTTTCATTAGGAATCCATTTCATTAAACCCAAGTAACATGGACAAATGCCAATCAATCGGACTAACTGGGTGGATTCCCGTTAATCCGGCATCCCTGCAAATTTTCATTAGGAATCCATTTCATTAAACCCAAGTAACATGGACAAATGCAATCAATCGGCTAACTGGTGGATTCCCGTTAATCCGGCATCCCTGCAAATTTTCATTAGGAATCCATTTCATTAAACCCAAGTAACATGGACAAATGCAATCAATCGGACTAACTGGGTGGATTCCCGTTAATCCGGCATCCCTGCAAATTTTCATTAGGAATCCATTTCATTAAACCCAAGTAACATGGACAAATGCAATCAATCGGCTAACTGGGTGGATTCCCGTTAATCCGGCATCCCTGCAAATTTTCATTAGGAATCCATTTCATTAAACCCAAGTAACATGGACAAATGCCAATCAATCCTAACTGGGTGGATTCCCGTTAATCCGGCATCCCTGCAAATTTTCATTAGGAATCCATTTCATTAAACCCAAGTAACATGGACAAATGCCAATCAATCGGACTAACTGGGTGGATTCCCGTTAATCCGGCATCCCTGCAAATTTTCATTAGGAATCCATTTCATTAAACCCAAGTAACATGGACAAATGCCAATCAATCGGCTAACTGGGTGGATTCCCGTTAATCCGGCATCCTGCAAATTTTCATTAGGAATCCATTTCATTAAACCCAAGTAACATGGACAAATGCCAACAATCGGACTAACTGGGTGGATTCCCGTTAATCCGGCATCCCTGCAAATTTTCATTAGGAATCCATTTCATTAAACCCAAGTAACATGGACAAATGCCAATCAATCGGCTAACTGGTGGATTCCCGTTAATCCGGCATCCCTGCAAATTTTCATTAGGAATCCATTTCATTAAACCCAAGTAACATGGACAAATGCCAATCAACTGGTGGATTCCCGTTAATCCGGCATCCCTGCAAATTTTCATTAGGAATCCATTTCATTAAACCCAAGTAACATGGACAAATGCAATCAATCGGCTAACTGGGTGGATTCCCGTTAATCCGGCATCCCTGCAAATTTTTTAGGAATCCATTTCATTAAACCCAAGTAACATGGACAAATGCCAAAATCGGCTAACTGGGTGGATTCCCGTTAATCCGGCATCCCTGCAAATTTTCATTAGGAATCCATTTCATTAAACCCAAGTAACATGGACAAATGCCAATCAATCGGCTAACTGGGTGGATTCCCGTTAATCCGGCATCCCTGCAAATTTTCATTAGGAATCCATTTCATTAAACCCAAGTAACATGGACAAATGCCAATCAATCGGCTAACTGGGTGGATTCCCGTTAATCCGGCATCCCTGCAAATTTTCATTAGGAATCCATTTCATTAAACCCAAGTAACATGGACAAATGCCAACAATCGGCTAACTGGTGGATTCCCGTTAATCCGGCATCCCTGCAAATTTTCATTAGGAATCCATTTCATTAAACCCAAGTAACATGGACAAATGCCAATCAATCGGCTAACTGGTGGATTCCCGTTAATCCGGCATCCCTGCAAATTTTCATTAGGAATCCATTTCATTAAACCCAAGTAACATGGACAAATGCAATCAATCGGCTAACTGGGTGGATTCCCGTTAATCCGGCATCCCTGCAAATTTTCATTAGGAATCCATTTCATTAAACCCAAGTAACATGGACAAATGCAATCAATCGGACTAACTGGGTGGATTCCCGTTAATCCGGCATCCCTGCAAATTTTCATTAGGAATCCATTTCATTAAACCAAGTAACATGGACAAATGCAATCAATCCTAACTGGGTGGATTCCCGTTAATCCGGCATCCCTGCAAATTTTCATTAGGAATCCATTTCATTAAACCCAAGTAACATGGACAAATGCCAATCAATCGGACTAACTGGTGGATTCCCGTTAATCCGGCATCCCTGCAAATTTTCATTAGGAATCCATTTCATTAAACCCAAGTAACATGGACAAATGCAATCAATCGGCTAACTGGTGGATTCCCGTTAATCCGGCATCCCTGCAAATTTTCATTAGGAATCCATTTCATTAAACCCAAGTAACATGGACAAATGCCAATCAATCGGACTAACTGGTGGATTCCCGTTAATCCGGCATCCCTGCAAATTTTCATTAGGAATCCATTTCATTAAACCCAAGTAACATGGACAAATGCAATCAATCGGCTAACTGGGTGGATTCCCGTTAATCCGGCATCCCTGCAAATTTTCATTAGAATCCATTTCATTAAACCCAAGTAACATGGACAAATGCCAATCAATCGGACTAACTGGTGGATTCCCGTTAATCCGGCATCCCTGCAAATTTTCATTAGGAATCCATTTCATTAAACCAAAGTAACATGGACAAATGCCAATCAATAACTGGTGGATTCCCGTTAATCCGGCATCCCTGCAAATTTTCATTAGGAATCCATTTCATTAAACCAAGTAACATGGACAAATGCAATCAATCGGACTAACTGGGTGGATTCCCGTTAATCCGGCATCCTGCAAATTTTCATTAGGAATCCATTTCATTAAACCCAAGTAACATGGACAAATGCCAATCAATCGGACTAACTGGGTGGATTCCCGTTAATCCGGCATCCCTGCAAATTTTCATTAGGAATCCATTTCATTAAACCCAAGTAACATGGACAAATGCAATCAATCGGACTAACTGGGTGGATTCCCGTTAATCCGGCATCCCTGCAAATTTTCATTAGGAATCCATTTCATTAAACCCAAGTAACATGGACAAATGCAATCAATACTAACTGGGTGGATTCCCGTTAATCCGGCATCCTGCAAATTTTCATTAGGAATCCATTTCATTAAACCCAATACGCTACAGTCCCAGGTGTCAAAAAGGCTTAGTTTTCGAGTTACGATGCTCTACAATTAGCGGTAATAATTTTAGCGTAATTATTAATTAAAAATCAAAAAAAGGCTAATAAAAAGTTTTCGCAATCGGTGGCATGTCTTGATATTATGCGAAAAGTAAAATTTAAACGGACTACTTTGTAAAAATACGAATCAAAATGGAGTAGCCTCCGAAAACGGAATTAGCGAATGAGAATCGTGTGTTCGGAATACGAATAAGTAAAAAATGGCCACCTCCAGCGAAGAAGAAGCAACAGTTGTTAGCGACAAAAAATGTTTTATGTGCATTTTACCTTCCAAAAAGCATAAAATTTTCTAAGAAAACGTGGACTCATCATGTGACAACAAATCACGTAAATAAAATGAGTAATAAGCGAATTTGCTTTTTAGAAAAAATAATAGTATTTCGCATCATGTGACAACAAGTCACGTAAATAAAATAAGTAATAAGCGAATTTGCTTTTTAGAAAAAAAAATAGTATTTCGCAACATGTGACAACAAGTCACGTAAATAAAATGAGTAATAAGCGAATTTGCTTTTTAGAAAAAATAAAAAAATAATAGTATTTCGCATATCGCGTAAATTTTTGTTGTTTCTATTCATAAGTTCGGTCTTTTATCTCTTTATTTATACTGTAATTAGTATCGAAAATGCCCCCAACATAAGGTGGGGTCAAAATTAAGTGACCTGAAAAAAATGAGAAAGTTTTGAAATAAAATAAATAATGCATTATAAAGATCGTTCATTGATAAATAAACACTGAGAGTTTCATTAAAATCCGATAATTCCCTGATTTTGGTAAATTATATTCTGTAGAGGGGGCTAAAGTCTTACGCTTTTTAGGTTCATTAAAAAATAAAAAAAAAATTTCTAAAAAGCCAGTTCTTTAATTGAAAATTATATTTGAAATTTTTCCTGAAGAAAAAAAATTGTTTACTTTAGTTACTAAAGCATTATTATTGTTTGCTTGAGTTACTAAAGCATATTATTAGGAATTTTTGGGGGTGTTTTGAGGGTCATTTTTTTATTTCATAAACACAGAACACCAGCTGATGTTTACATTCCAGATAAAATCGGTAATCTCATTGGCTAATTGAATTCGGAGCTATTTTCGTTCTATACGTATTTTAATCACTTAAAACTTATTTTATTAATTCTTGCGACAATAAACATGCGCAAAAAAAAATTTGGAATTTTGGGGTGATATCATTTTAATAATAAAGGACAATTTATTCGGCCACTTTTTACATCCGAAACAATTGAACGATAATCGGCTTGGGACTGTAGCCTACAAGTAACATGGACAAATGCCAATATATTGGTACTAACTGGGTGGATTTCCGTTAATCCAGCATCCCTGCAAATTTTCATTAGGAATCCATTTCATTAAACCCAACTAACATGGACAAATGCAGAGCAATTGGTACTAACTGGGTGGATTCCCGTTAATCCGGCATCCCTGCAAATTTTCATTAGGGAATCCATTTCATTAAACCCAACTAACATGGACAAATGCCAATCAATTGGTATAACTGGGTGGATTCCCGTTAATCCGGCATCCCTGCAAATTTTCATTAGGAATCCATTTCATTAAACCCAAGTAACATGGACAAATGCCAATCAATTCGTACTAACTGGGGTGGATTCCCGTTAATCCGGCATCCCTGCAAATTTTCATTAGGAATCCATTTCATTAAACTCAAGTAACATGGACAAACTCCAATCAATCAGTACTAACTGGGTGGATTCCCGTTAATCCGGCATCCCTGCAAATTTTCATTAGGAATCCATTTCATTAAACCCAACTAACATGGACAAATGCCAATCAATCGGTACTAACTGGGTGGATTCCCGTTAATCCGGCATCCCTGCAAATTTTCATTAGGAATCCATTTCATTAAACCCAACTAACATGGACAAATGCCAATCAATCGGTACTAACTGGGTGGATTCGCGTTAATCCGGCATCCCTGCAAATTTTCATTAGGAATCCATTTCATTAAACCCNATGTAGAGAGATAGTTAAATGGAAAATTAGAATGAGACGGATAGGAAGAGGGAGTTAGTTTCAAAGTTGTTTTCTATTTTCAATCACACCCCCTGCTGTTCTAAAGGCTCATCTTTTTTAATCGTGCATACTTATTCAAGTTTCCTTAGCCTTTCTAATTGTAATTGATATTGCTTATTATATCCTGTAAAACTTGAGATATTTGCACCTCGGTGGGTGCCATATATTTGCTAAGTATTTCTAAATATGTATGAATTTAATATTGAAATCAATTTATTATTATCATAATTTTATAATTTGCTGCAATTGTCCTTCCTACAAGTTTTTGATGAGATTTTGTTGAACAAATCTTTTCTGGCATTTTCTTTTATGTCTTCAAATGTGTTACACATTCTAAATTCCTGGAAGTTTTTAGAGTGCTGATATGTTATTCAAACTTTCCAATTTGCCATAGTAGGACTCAAGTCAGGACTCAATTGAAGATCTATTGTAACAGGAAAAGGGTTATATTTTGTGTGCATATACGAAAAAGGGTTTATTTTGTGCACTTTCCAAAAAAGGGTTGTTACTTTGTGTGCCTACGAAAAAGGCGTTTTATTTTTGCACTTATCAAATAAGGGTTTATTTCTGTGGCACTTGACAAAAGGGTTTATTTTGTGCACTACGAAAAAGGGGGTGTTATTTTTTGTGCATCTCTTCAAAAAGGGTTTATTTATGTGCACTTTCACAAAAAGGGTTTAAATTTTTGTGCACATTACGAAAAAGGGTTTATTTTTTGTTGGCACTTATAAAAAGGGTTATATTTTTTGGAAACACTATCAGAAAAAGGGTTAATTTTTTGGACACTTTACAAAAAGGGTTTTAATTTTTGGCACAATACGAAAAAGGGTTTATTTTTTGACACTTACGAAAAGAGGGTTTATTTTTTGAACACTACGAAAAAGGGTTTATTTTTGGACAGTACGAAAAGGGTTTATTTTGTGCATATAGAAAAAGGTTTTTAAATTTTTGTGCACTTTTCAAAAAGGGTTTTTTTGTGTCACTTACGAAAAAGGGTTTTATTTGGAGGCACACAAAAAGGGTTTATTTTTGAAACACAACAAAAAGGGTTTATTTTGGCACTACGAAAAGGGTTTATTTTTGAGACACATGAAAAAGGTTATTTTTGAGAACATACGAAAAAGGGTTTATTTTGAACATACGAAAAAGGGTTATTTTTGGGACACATACAAAAAGGGTTTATTTTTGAGACACATACGAAAAAGGGTTTATTTTTGGGAACATACGAAAAGGCTTTTTTGCACATACGAAAGGGTTTATTTATGGACACATACGAAAAAGGGTTTATTTTTGACACATACGAAAAGGGTTTAATTTTTGGGACACATACGAAAAGGTTTTTATTTTTGTACTATCTACCATAGGGCAGATAATGAAGGGGATTCCAACTTGTTACTATAATGTCATACTCCAGAACGTTGCCTACTATGCTACAGGGACTCCCCCCAACCGTAGAATAGGGGGGGGGGTTGCAATGATATTTAAAATGATAGGTGGTAGTGGGGTGTTTTATACTTCTGGGTAGGGCTAACAACTGAGGTACTACAGAGTGGACCTGGGAGTAATGCTGATGAAGGGGGTACCCTGCACTCCAAACCTCTCAAAATTGGAACTTCACCATTAGATGCAGTTTAATGTCTAACCCAGGACACACTACGGCCACAGGGACCCCCCCCATTTTCAATGGAGGGGGAGGGGGTTCTACACAAAGTGATGCTTAAATGATGGGTGGGTTGGAGATGAGTGTCTTATAATTTGTGGCCAAGTTGTTGTAGGGTAAACATTATCAAAGTTATGAGAAGTTAGCAGGCTGGATGACAAGCTCTTGACAAAATGAATTACACACAAACAAAACCTTGACCTCCAAATGTTCAGCTGCCTGAAATAGTTTATTCATATATATTTCGAAAAGAAAAATAACAGCTAAACAATGCCCAATCCTTTCACATTAATATTTTTCCTCACATTTGCTTCATTTCACTTTCCACATACAATCATCATACTTGATAAAGGGTGAAAGTTCACCAAAATATCGGAATAAATCGAACCAGGGATAGAACAACAGCTAGATAATTGAAACTGCTTTTTTTTGTTCTGTTTTTTTTTTTTCGTTTTTGTTCACTCGTTCATTTCCATGCCTTCATAATAGCAAAAAACAACATTCACAAGAACAAAGTTTATAGCACAGTCAATTTATATATATATATATATAATATATATATATATATATATATAAATATATATATGAGGAAAAAATAGTAAAGAAAAGAAATGTAGATGGAATAAAATGAATTTTATCGATATCACTTTTAATCGATATCACTTACACATGTGTTTCGGTCCATTTATGAAATGTATACGGATTTACGGCTATTATTATTATTAAAATAATCAGATGATGTTTGAAATGATGATAATAATAGAAAATGTAAAAATAAAATTTTAAAATTCTGTTTTGTTCCAACGGATTTTTATCTCTACTCCAAAAAATAAAAATTCACTCTGATGAAGGTCGTAAAAATCTCTCTGTGTACGGAATATTTTTACATTTTTCCTATTATTATTTTTATTATCATCATTTCAACTCCATCTGATTATTTTAATAATATAATAACGTAAATCCGTTATACATTTTGAATAAACGGACCGAAACACATGTGTAAGGTGATATCGATTAAAAGTGATATCGATTAATTCAATTTTATTCCATCTACATTTCTTTTCTTTACTCATTTTTTTCCTCATATTGGTCGGTTCAATTCCCTTTTCATTCTTACATAAATATATATATCATATATATAATATATATATATTATATAATATAAATTATATTATTAGATTAGCAAAGATTCATAGATATATATATATATATATATATGTATATATTATAATATATATATATTTAATGTGTGTTTTGTGTGAAACCCTAATGTCTTCCTTTTCTTATATATATATACATATATAAAATGATTATTATAAAGCCTAATATCTCCTCCTCTCTCTCTCTCTCTCATATATATAATATATATATGTTGAATAAAAAGGCCTTAAATACCATGGGTATCGTGGTTATGGACCAAAAAGATATGCGTGGTCTGAAGAAAGCTGTGGGCCCTAGATACCACGAGTGGAAAATGGTCATAACCACGATACCCATGGTATTTAAGGCCTTTTATTCCAAAATAACTTTGCTCTGTTTACAATAATTAAAATTGACCTCTCATACGGAACCTGAACTCTCAACAAACTACTGGTAGAGAATTAGGACCTGCCTAGAATCACCTTGTACCAAGAAACTTGGTACCACACCAAGTAATATATATTATATATATATATATATATATATATATATATTATAATATATTAGACAAAATGTAACTGATTAAGGAAAAGTGTGCTTCGCAAGTATATTAAATTGAAAAGAAAAAATCTAAAAAGTAAATACTGTTGGAAGAATTTAAAAAAAAAACAACAAAAAAAAAATCATTTAGTAAGATTTCTAAGAAAGGGAAAGTTTAACCTAATTTAAATTCATTGAGAGCCAATATGCTGAAGCTACTGGCTCAGTGTTAATGAAATTTAACATACAAATATGTTTCATAACTATCTCTCTCAAACTGTCAACTCTCAATGAGAAACTAACATATATAACGAGGAGGTAATCAAATATACATAGGGAGAAAGTGAATAGGCAGATGTGAAGTGAGGGACCAGGTCAAGTTTTTGACTTAATTGCAAATTACAACTAATTAGAACCAATTAAAAATGGAATTTTTTTTTCCAAACGTAACTCAATCTAAAACTAAGGTATAATTTAGTATAATTTTCATGTCGTTAAATTAAACTATAAAAAGCGACTTTAGGACACTAAGATAGATAATCTTGCTTTTAGTATATTTATATATATATATATATATATGTGTGTGTGTGTGCTGTTGCGAAAACTTAATGTCTCCTCTTTTTCTTATATATATCATTATATATATATATATTTGATTATTATTTTGGTATATGTACCCGTTTGGGAGGAGGTACATATATCAGGTTTGGGGCATTTGTATGAAGCTTTAAAGAAATAAATATCAGAAACTCTGTTATTTTTGAGTAGAGTTCGTTTATTTAGTAGTAGCAAATTTTCAGGATTTTTATTCTCCCTTCTTCAAACTGTTTAAGACAGTAGTGTTGCTGGCTTCTGGCTGTTCCTTCTAGTGGGGGTGGCTGTTTACTTGTGATAGCGTAGTTGTCATATTTGTGTGTGTGTGTGGTGTACATGGTGCTGATTGGTCAGTTGTTAATTTAGGGTTTGTACTCTGTGTACCTTTACACATATAAATGATTATGATAAAAACTAATGTTTCCCTTTTCTCTCTCTCTTTCTCTAGCTTTCTTTAAAATGGATAGAGCACTCCTAGTGAGCCTAGTATGCTTATAACTGTAAAATTCCATTTCTAAAACAGTAGGTGTGTAGATGGTGTAGTGGTAAGTTGTATGACTGATGACAATTTGGTTGGGTTTAAAACCTAGCCTGAAACAGCTTGCCTTGTCTAGTCACATCTGCTGAGCCATTAAAACGGTGAAACAGGACTGTATGTGAATGACAATATATATACATACACATACATACATACATCCATATATATATATATATTATATATATATATATAATAATGGTGTTCCTAAATCTTCCATCCGTTATCATCCTGTAACACCCTCTGATTAAAATAGAACTGCCCAAATTGTTCAATATGCAATGCAAAAATGTAAATCTAAATTATCTGGGGTTGCTTAAATCGCAGATTTCTTATTTGTCTCATTTTATTTCAACCAATTTTAAAATGAAACATTCCAAAGGTCTTGATGTAAATGTAAAATTAAAAATGAATTAAAATGAATTAAAAAAAAAAAAAAAAAAAAAAAGAAAAGTTACTGTTTTACTTTAATATGGAAATTGTGAATACAGAAAATATTTTTGTAATTTTTGAACTTATGTCATCCCGGTCTCTATCCAATTTATGCTATGCTTTAGTAAGCCAGTGTCGGGCAAATTTCGGCCCAACTTAAATATTTTCCCGAGTTGTGTTTTTGACGGCAAATCATGTAGATATTTTAGACACCTCCCCCCAGATTTCTATTGGTAAATCAACGTAAATATTTTACAATCCCCATTTTAAGAAAGAGTGAAAGAGAGTTATCAAGATTATACTTTTTACATATTGAAACTATTTGCAATAGCTCTTAAGTAAACATCATACTTAGTTATAATTAAATTATCATACTGTGGTAATTCACTGATCCTGCATATATAATTATGTATGTGTATGTGTTGTGTGTGTGTGTGTGTGGTGCGCAGCAGACTCTCCTATAGGAATTTTGTATATCGGAGGAAGGAAAATAAAAATAAAGTGCCCAATTACAGCTGTAAGAGCTATATTGGCAATCTTTCCAACCAATTTGTCTGATGAAAAGTATTTAATGCTTTGAGACATGGTAACAAAAAGCCATTGAAGGTATGGATTATAATAATATATATATATATATATAATATATATAATATATATATACATACACACTAGACCAAACGTGACCCATTGAGTCACCCATTCAGCTCTGGGTAGTTAGCAACAAAATAAAATTAAAAATTTAAAAAAAACAAACACCCAGATGAAACCTTAAAATCATTTTGTTAGCTTTCTAAGAAAGGAAATGTTTGACCCCATTTAAGCTATGGGTTGCTGGTTGTGAAATTTAACAGAAATACATTTCAAATTCTCCTGTCTCTCTCTCTCTCTCCGAGAAACTAACATTATATAACGAGGAGGTAGTCAAGAGATACATAGAGGGGAAGAAAGAAATAGGACACAGAGTAAAATAAAGATTGGTCACTTTTTAGACTTATTGGCAAATTACGACTAATCAGAACCAATTGAAACAGAATTTCTGTTCAAACATAATTCAACCTAAAAGTAAGGAATAATTTTAGTATATTTATACTATATATTTATAGTATACATAAATATAATAGTAAAAAAGGCCTTAGCTAACCAAAACTTGATTTCGCCCAGCTTTAGTATAAAATCCGATATTTGTATAAAAATTAATGAGTGATAAGAAATCCATTTCAAATTCTCTCCGTGTGTGTGTGGTTGTGTGTTGGTGTGTGTCTTTCTCTTCTCTCTCTCTCCGCCAGAGAATCTATCTTTATTATAACGAAAGAGGTAATCAAGGAGATAATAGAGGGGAAGGAAAGAGATAGCCACTGAGTAAAGTAAGAGATTGGTCATTTTTTTGACTAAATTGCAATTACACTAATCAGAACCAATTAAACAGAATTTTTTTCCAAACATAATGTCAATCCTAAAGTAAGGAATAATTTAGTATAATTTTCATGTCATTAAAACTAAACAGTAAAAAAGCCTTTAGGAGGCAAAAGTTGATTAACTCAGATTTAGTATAATAATAGATATATTGTTGTTGTTGATGATCCTTCCGTCTACTAAAGACGATGGCGTGGTGTCAGTCTTTTAAATCTGCGAATAATATATATATATATATATAGTAACATATAATATGGGAATATGTGCTTAATTTGAAGTCATACCTAATTTTTGAATATATGATGTCTATTATTGTTTGATTTAGTATGAAGCATGGGTGTGAATAAAGAAACTCGGAAACTGGATTTATTTGTCAAGGTTGACAAGAGGTAGAACAGAGCTTTTTTATTGGTTCTCTGCTACCTGGAAGGTAAGGTAGTTAGAAGAGGTGTTTCTTGTTTTACATCAGTCTCTCTCTCTCTCTTAGTCAGTGTAAAGAAGCAAAGACATTTTGTGTTTATTTTAAGACATCTGGCGAGAGAGAGAGAGAGGAGAGAGAGAGAAGAGGAGGTGAGAAAGAGAAGAGAGAGAGAAAAGAGAGAGGAGTGAGAAAGAGTGAGAGAGAGAGTGAGAAATAGATGAGAGAGAGAGAGAAAGAATAGAATGAGAGAGAGAGAGAGAGAAGAATGAGAGAGAAAAGAGAAGAAGAGGAGAGAAAAAGAGAGAGAGAGGAATAAGAGAGGAGAGAGAGAGAAAGAGAGAAGAGAGAGAGAAGAAAGAGAGAGAGAGGAGGAGGAGAGAGGGTGAGAGAGAGGAGGAGAGGGAGAGAGGGAGGAGGAGAGGGTGAGAGAGGAGGAGGAGGGGTGAGAGAGAGGAGTGAGAAGAGAGGGGAGAGAGAGGAGAGAGGGAGGAGAGAGAGGGAGAGAGGAGAGAGGAGTGAGAGAGAGGAGTGAGAGGAGAGAGAGAAGGGGAGGAGAGGGAGTAGAGAGAGTGAGAGAAGAGGAGGAAGAGGGAGAGGAGAGAGTGAGAGAAGAGGAGGAGAGGGAGGAGAGAAGAGAGGAGAGAGTGAGAGAGAGAGAGGACGAGAGGTGGAGAGAGAGGAGGAGAAGGAGAGAAATAGGAGAGATCAGATTTAACCAAAAGACATTTAATACTAAAGAACACAAATATTTTCGTCTGAAACTTGAACCGTTTGCCATTTTAGAGTTTCACAACTAAATATTCTCACCGATTACTATTCTGTCAACAAGGGTAGGGCCTCTCTCAAAGTCTTGCACCAAAAGTGCACATACACATCAAAATCAACCTACCTAATGCACAAATCTAAACCGGATACACTTAAATACATATACATTTTCAACATGTACAAGAAACATTATGTGACTATTTCTTGTTTGTAAATAATTTTCTCGTAAATATTGTACAATCCCAAGCATCACACCCCAAAAAAAAAAAAAAAATGCAATATTAGTCATGCATATTAGTGTTGGAAAAAGATAACAAAAACCTTATTATAATGGAGATTCAGTGTCTGTCTGAATCCCAAACTACGTCATACAATACCCTCAGGAATTGTGTGAGTTTATCAATTAGTATTAATACGTAGAATAATCTTATTCATCAATGATGTCTCTATGAAAATCTGAGATTTGACTCAAAACAGCCCACGTTATTAGTTTGGTTTGGTTTGTTTTTGGCATATCAACCTCAGTGGGTCATTTAATGCTGTAAAGTTTTGAAATAAATCAATTCTTAATGGATAATACAATTTTTTTTATATACATTTTTCTAACCCATAGATTGGACCCTAACATTTCTACCATACACTCAGGGTCATGCGATAAAGTTTGAAAAAATCAATTCTAATGGATATACAATTTTTTAAATACATTTTCTATATAACCATAGATGGACCCTAACAGTACTACCACTCCGGGTCAGAGTGGACCAGGGAGCAATGGTGATGAAGGGGTGCTCCACATTCCCCAAACCCCAAAACGGAACCCACCATCAGATAGAGTTTAACATCATTCCCAGGACATGTAGACCCGCAGCACCACACCTTCTAGCACCCATATGATAAAAAGGGGTTGGGGCTTGCCAACGTTATTAGTCCATTTAAAATCCTGCAATGTCTGCATATATACTAAAACATAAAAGGTTTACTAATAGAAACTAATTATTATAAAATTCATTGGCCAATGATTTTGGCTATAAAAGAAATTAAGTTTTCTTTACTAACTCTAACCCAGTCTGAATTGCATGTTTATCTGTAACCGAAACTATGTCACGCTTACATCACAATACACTCAGGAATTGTGTAAGTTAATCATAAGTATTTAATGTATAGTCAAAATCATTAATACATAGAAATAATCTTATGTATTAACGATGTCTCTATGAAAATCCGAGTTATATTTGCCTCAAACAGCCAATGTCATTAATGCGTTAAAAATCCTGCAATGTGTGTTATATATCACTAAGACAAAGGTTTACATAATATATAAGAGGAATAGGAACCTACTTCTAAACAAAATGAAAATCTAAGAAAGTCTGGTTAGTGTAGGGGTTACGATACTCGCCTGTCAGCTTGACAGTCGGGTTTCGATCACAGCAGGGTCTTTCTATCTATAGCTCTGCTGATGAGGCCTAATAGGCAGAAATGTACATACAGAGATTGATTTTTCTCGATTTGTTTAGCCTTACAATTTAAATAGGTATGCCCGCCTAATTAATTAATTATTAATTAATTAACTTTCAAAATTAGGTACGACTTCAATTAAGCACTATATTCTCCCAAAAATGTGGCTAAATCAAGCCATATCATAACACACTGCGTGTGTATTTACTTCTCAAATATATGGTGTAGATAATTTGATACTGGTTTTAAACAAAATGGGTTTAATAAATAATTACTTGGTGTTATTGATCTCTAATACTTTTGTATTATATAATACGCTATACTTAGGGCTCAATATTATAGATAGAGCATGTATTTTTTTAATTAACTTACAAAAGGACAGGTAAAAAAAAGTGTGTGCTTTCAAGCATCACATAAAAAAAAAAAAACGGACTGATGCGGATGTTAGTCATGCAGATTAGGGATGGATAAAAAAAAGTTAACAGGCGGACAAAAATTATTAATTTTGGAACCTCACCATGCGATTTTGAAGTCATTCCCGAGGACATGAAGACCCTCAGCCACTATCTTCTAGCGCATATTATGATAAAAAGAGTTGGGGCTTGCCATAGGGGCAATAGGGTTGGGGCAATCATATTGGTGCTAGGGCTTGACATGAACAGACGATTGATCTGAGTGAGCCTCTCTGACTGCCCGTCTTGCCTAAGTGTCTGAAGTGAGGTGTCACATGTCATGGACTGCTCATCCACTAGGGATTCTATCCTTAAGCATCATGGGTTATCCACACGCCACAGCCAAGGGTGGTCCCATTGTGGGGCAGGTGTTGTCTTACCACTCTGCAGAGGTGCAGTCGGTATAATGTTACTATAGCTCCAAAAATAAGATGAATTTATTTATCGACGCTTAACGTTTCTAGTTTCTTTAAACCTTCATCAGGATGTATTATGGGGTGAAGAAATTGAAGGATGTTTATAGATGACAGGAAGATAAAAAAAAATCTTTATAGATTTTTGCATATAAATTTTATAAAGATTTTGTTTTTATCTCCTGTCATCGTATAAAACATCCATTTTTGGAACACTTGTTTTTTTCAAATTTCTTAATATTGTTGGATTTATTTCCCATATTTACTATTCCATATATATATATATATATATAATTTAAGGTTTGTAAACACATTATAAAGAAAGATTAAAAAAGCCCAGAACGACAGGGCTTATATTGTGTTAACAGCAATTTGTGTTTAGATGAACGATAAGGGTAAATAGAATAACAAGCATGTGTTGTTTCCTTAAGCCACCAGGATTCCGTCCTTAGCATCGGATGTTTTTTAAAGATCAACAAGAGAAACAGAATAAGGGAAATCAATTCACGAGGATTAAAAAAAATATTAGTGATTTTAAAAAATTGTTAGTTAAAACACAAAAAAACAAAAAAAAATAATTAGGGGGTCACAATTATTTTAGTAAATTTCTAACTTCTGATTTAGTGTTGCTTATCCACCAAAAATTTTATTTTTTTTATGAGTGTTATCCCATCAGCTAAATAATGGACCATTCTGTTTTTATTATCTATATCTTTTCATATATAAGGACAGTTTGTATGTACGTATGTCCGAGGAAACTATGAAAATAAAACAATTACTGACAAATTAAATATACATACACATTCACTATCACCAGATCTTGCTTTTTAAACAAAATAATGAAGAATTGATTTTATATTCGTGAAGATGATAAAAAATAAAATTTAAATGATAACAGCATGGAATTCTTTTTTGGCGTTTAATTTTTTTTTTTTTTAGAGTGTCTGGATCAATGCAAGGTCTTACATAGGGATTTTAATGGGGCACTCTGTGAGGATCCAACTTGCATTCAACAATAATGGATCTGTGAGACTCAACCGCAGGTGACCGCTTCTAGTATAGAAATAATAAGAGGGAAGACAAAGGACTTGCTACACAGAAAAAAATATAATAAGAAAGAGAGTAGGGGAAAGATATATAGAGAGGGTGAGCACGCCGGAGGATAAACGCTAATCTGTTTCAATCGAACATAATGAAAAGAGAAAAAGGAAAAATTAAAAAAAGAGTGAGAGAGATTTAAATAAAGATTATTATACTTTTTACAATTGAACTTTTGCAATAGCTCTTCAGTAAACATATCAAGCATTGTAATAATCATTAAATTATCATCATCATCATGTTGCGCAATTTGCATGGATATCTATGACAATCTCTCGCCAACCTTCTCTATCATTCATGTCCCCGGGAGGTCCTCTGCACAGCATCCAGTATCCATGAAGAGCTGTAGGTCCTTGCTGGGGTCCTAATTAGCATGTCCATGTGCTGGTTTCCACAGGAGAATGTCGCTTACGAGTTTGTCCTTGCTTCTCCAGCAGTATTTATAATTATCAAATTATCATACTGTGGTATATCCACAGCTCCTGATAGTCTAGATATTAATACGCTTGTAACTCTACATAACGTTTCAGCCAATGTCCCTCCCCCTTCTTCAAGTGTTTTAGTCTGAATTTTTGAGATTTAGGTTTGATAATTTGTACCATTTAGATTTTTTGGACTATTGTCCTCATCTTTATTGTTATATACATAACGTTTCAGCCAATGTACCTCCGCACTTCTTCAGGTGTTTCTCGCTGAACTGATACAACACATCTCTATTGTGCTGAATTTTTTAGATGAGGCTTGATAATTTGCATTATTTAGATTTTTCAGACTGTTGTCCTCATCTTTATTGTTATATACACAACGTTTCGGCCAATGTGCCCTCCAGCCTTCTTCAGGTGTTTCTTGTCATTATATCTTGGTTTTTGAGCAAAAATAATGAAGATTTGATTTATATTCGTGAAGATAATTAAATGGAATTTTTTTTTGTATTAATTGTTGTAAATAGTAGACATTAATTTTTCTTTTCAGAGCGGCTGGATCAGCACCAGGTCTTTTTAATACGTGGGGATTTTAATGGGACATCCTGTTGGAAACCAACTGACACTTCAATAATAATGGATCTATGAGACTAAATGTTAACGCCCTCTCTACCCAAGCGATGTTGGATAGCCGCTTCTAGTTAGAAATAAGTTGTTCAAGTTATGGGTTGCTGCAAAATAGTACGCCCCTTTCGAGAACGGCGCCAAATACTGAAGATTTAGCAAAAGACTTACGTTACTCCTGTAAGGATTATGTCCCTTAGATTTCTCATATTTCAGAAAGAAGGCTGGGGTGTACATTGTCCAAAATGTGTATATAAGAATAAAAATGAGGACAACAGTCCCAGAAATCTAAATAATAAAAACTTAAAAAAAAAACCCCAAAAACAAGTTTGTACAATAATAAGATGGTGGGGATTAAAAAAACAACAAAAAAAAAAAACAACCCCCCCCTGTGTGTCAAGACAGAGCAATCATGCTGCTGAATGGGTGTAAAGAAATCAGCTTTCTTTCTTTAGGGGGTGTTGGAGGGGGGATGCAAGCAGAGTCCTCATCTTTACAGTCATATACATAACGTTTCGCCAATGTACCCTCTGCCCTTCTTCAAGTGCTTCTAGTTTGAATTTTTGAGATGAGGCTTGATAATTTGTACCATTTAGATTTTTTGGACTATTGTCCTCATCTTTATTGTTATATACATAATGTTTCGGCCAATGCATCCTCCGCCCTTCTTCAGGTGTTTCTTGTTGAACTGATACAACACATCTCTATTTGTCTGAATTTTTTTAAAAATTAGGCTTGATAATTTGTATTATTTAGATTTTTCAGACAGTTGTCCTCATCTTTATTGTTATATACACATAACGTTTCGGCCAATGTACTCTACACCCTTCTTCAGGTGCTTCTGATCTGAATTTTTGAGATGAGGCTTAATAATTTGTATTATTTAGATTTTTTTGGACTGTTGTCCTCATCTTTATTATTATATACACAATGTTTTTTGTCCAATGTGCCCCAACTTTCTTAAGGTGTTTTTTAGTTTGAATTTTTGAGATGAGGCTTGATAATTTGTATTATTTAGATTTTTAAATCTAAAAAATACAAACTTAAAAAAAAAAAAAAGTTAACGGCGATAACAACACTAAGTGTGTACAATAACAAGTCTTATAAAAAGATGGGGATTCAAAAAATACAACAGAAAAAAAACAAAAAAAAAAAAACAAAAAACGTTATGTCCCCTGTGAGTGTCTGTGTGTCAAGACAGAGCAATCATGCTGCTGAATAGGTGTAAAGAAACGAGCTTTCTTTAGGGTGATGTTGGGGGGGTGGGGTGTTTTGGGGGGAGCGGGATGTCGGGGGTGGGGAGTTTGCAAGCAGAAGCCAGAATTCTTTGTCGAATTTGTATTCTTCACCAACCTCCTCCTCCTCCTCCTCAGCAGCGGCAGCGCCAGAGTCTTCGTGTAAAACCTCCTCATGGGTCGGCTCTACAGCCACCTGATGGTAATCTTCAGAGCCCAGATCTTTTGACTGAAAATAGAAAGGAATCTTGCAATTCAACAACAGAATCCAATGCACAGACGCACGCACGCATGCACGGATAGGGTTGCAGCTTAGACTAATGGGCAAGGCTTTCAGAGTCTTCAATAACAAAGACGAAAGAAAGACGAAAGTCTAACAAAAAAATATATTACAATAATTGAAATGTAAAAATGAATAGAATAAAATCAGGGGGAAACAGAAGGAATTAAACAAAAAATTCATATGGTTATATATGAGAGAGAGAGAGAGAGAGATAGAGAGAGAGAGAGAGAAGAGAGAGAGAGAGAGAGAGAGAGAGGGGCAGTTTAGATTAATGGGCAAGGCTTTCAGAGTCTTCAATAACAAAGACGAAAGAAAGTGAAAGAAAGTCTAACAAAAATTGAAATGTAATATTTATTTAAAAGTAAAATGAATAGAATAAAATTAGGGACAAACAGAAGGAATTATAACAAAGATGAAAGAAAGTCTAGAAAAAAAAAAAATTATGATAATGAAATAAAATGAATAGGGGTAAACAATTAGGGATAAACAGAAGGAATTAAACAAAAATGAAGTTGTATTGGTTATATATATATAAATATAAGAGAGAGAGAGAGAGAGAGAGGGAAACAGATTGAGATACATATGTGAGATATATATATATATAGAGAGAGAGAGAGAGAGAGAGAGAGAGAGAGAGAGAGGGGGGGGTGCAGTTTAGATTAATGGACAAGGCTTTCAAAGTCTTCAATAACAAAAAAAAAAAAAAAAATCATGATAATTGAAATGTAATATTTATTTAAAAATAAAAATGAATAGGAGAAAATTAGGGGCAAGCAGATTATATTATTATATATATAGATAGATAGATATATATAGATAGATACAGAGAGAGAGAGAGAGAGAGAGAGAGAGGGAGAGAGAGAAAGATGAACAGTTTGAGATATATATATATGAGAGAGAGACAGAGATATGAATAGCTTAAGGAGAGAGAGAGAGAGATATGAATAGCTTGAGGAGAGATAGAGATATGAAGAGATTGATATATATAGGAAATATTTGGTCATAAAGGCTTCATCCGAATGAATTTTAGTCATTTAAAACTGAATGATATATAGACGATGAAAAGGTAAGAGATGATAGAGAAGTAGGAGGTAAAAGAGTTGCCATAGATGTAGGTAGTACAAAAGTTTCGGTGTGGGTGGGGGTGGATGGAAGGATCAAAAGATTTAGAGTAAGTGATAAGTGAAAGTGCTAGTTGCGTGGCTGTGTAGTGGAGACAGTTTACTGAGTTCGTCTACGTTGGAAGAAATTATCTTATTTCAGTTTCGGCATTTCTGTGACTTTGAGTTTCTTGTATTTTTACGTTTTTTTTATCCATTATCTGTCTTAATGTTGGTTTCATGAATTATGATTTTTGTGATGGCTGGTATTAACTGGAAAAATCCAGGTCTTTGCTTTATGGTCTTAAATTTTTCAATGACCCCGGATTCACACAAACGATGGAGATTTCTTCAGTGAGCAGGTTTGATGAGTGATGCATCATTTGCCTATATATATATATATATATATATATATATTTGGAATTACGCAAATCATATCACGGAGGCTCATATTTTCGGATGTAATAAGGATCCAACTCTGCGAGTTTAACATCATTGCAAATTTGTTGCTGGACTTGTACATTTTTAAACTTTAATTCCGGAACATTTCCTGAACTTTTTGATATTCATTTACATTTTTACTACAAACTCTTTTGAGTTTTTATGATAAAATGCTGAATTTTAAAATAAAATTTATTTTATTTTTAACAACAAATATGTATTTTTAAAAAATTTTCTGGTACTGATCGAGAACGTTCATTGACTTGCAATTACTAATATATTTCGTTTTTCCACTGAAAAGACATATTCATAATGTCGAAACAGATATCTGTCAGCTAAAAGTTTAACATCTTGTTGTTTTTCTATAAATTTATATATATATAATATATAATATATATTATATATATTATATATATAGGCCTACAGTCAAATGGGTTAATACTTATCCTGTTAAAAAGAGAATTTGTCTATTGTCGATTTTGAAATATGTATTCTTTTTTCAAAAACTGTTACAATAAGATATACATGACTGTCGCTGACCGAGAAACGCGTGGTCGGATGTGCTTATATTTGAAACTACCGCATAACTTTTTTGCAACATCAATGTTTTCGTTTTGAATTCATATTATTTTCGTCTCCGCTTCTTGTTAAGGCCGCAGTAAAACAAGCTCTGAAGATGATTTTTATAAATCGAAATATTGTTCAATATTAGCTATTAATATGATATAAAATATTTTCCCTTTAACAGCATATTGTGTTGTTTTCATATCCTTTTATCTATACTCATATATATATATATATAATATATATAAATAAATAATGCAGTCTCCCTCTATGGGTTGGATAAAGGATTCAGTTTAAGGTTCACAATTTATCAACTAGGACAGATATACACATATATGTTGAAGAAAATAATTTAAAGTGAAAAAATATACGACGGCGAGGATGAATTTATTTTTGTCGACATATTGAAATTATTTTAAAATAAAATAAATATCAGAGATCCTGATGCACAAAAATCTAAAAAGGCACAGTAAAATCATGTCAATGCATCCCAGTGTTTTTCTTTTCTTCCCTCACCATTTCAAGTAACTGTAAATATATCTCAATAGTTTCCTAGAAACAAATTACACAGGATAGGTTACAAGGTAGGAGTTAGACAGCTTTAGTTGCGACCCATAAAATATGTACTGGGCATGCGTCTCTGATCATCATCAGGACAAAAAAAAAAAAACCAAACATTTGTATTATCAATTTCTTCCTCATTATGTCCAAGTAAATTTTGACCAAATCATAAAACTCAAGTACTTTCACATAGCCTGTTGTGGGGTTTTTAAGGGTCAAAAATAAGACAAATGACCGGTAAAAATGGATACAAATGTATTGAACAAAAAGGAGTAGAAATTACAGAAAAGAAAGTGGAGATTGCATCCGACCATACAGTTGCAAGCTGACTCGTGTTGCTTCGTGCCAAGCCACAATTGTCCCTGCTACTTATAGTAGTCGTTGGCGCATTCCATTTATGTACATAGGTTATATCACCTATGACATAGCCAAAGGCTTTGCTGACCAAGACGGAATGATGTTGACCCCACATTGTAGTCCTCCATGTGCAGGACCAGATCAAAAGGCACTGAGTGGGGTAGAGGGTACTGATTTTAATGCAGTCAGCTGGCAAAAGAAAATTCTCTTAACTGGCTTCATGTGATTGGCCACTTTGATTTTGCAAAACAAAATAACATAAAATTTAGTCTGGAAAAAAAAAAATTCACATTTTACATTTTCGGCTGTTTGAAGCAAAATACCGTTTTAATTAGCTGTAAAAAATAATTCAATGAAAAACACATACAAGTTACATACTTAGAAAGATCATTTTATTTTCTTTCCAACCATATAAATATTTTTTAAATTGTAACAGATATACGAAAAAAAATTGTGAGTTGAACTGCTGGGAATGCTACACATGACTGATGAAATGACTGCTCGAACCATATTGCTTCTGATATTTGTGAAAATGAAATAAGAACTATGAACATTTGCTGAGTCATGGTCAAACTAAGTAATGTTATATACCCACTTCATATCAGGTATATAAATGGCGAGAGGAGAGGAGATGGGTGCTTCCTTGGTTGGCTTCGTTGCTGGGTAATTCCATGTCAAATCATCCAGAAAAAAAGTAAAATAGTCACCCACCAGCTTCAATTTTTCTGAATTTTTTTCCACATTTGTTGGAACAATTAAGCAAGACTTAATATTTTTCTTATTCTTTATTAAAAACCCACAGCCCAAAAGAGTTTCTAACCGCATAGTGAGAAATTGGCATCTAGGAGCAAAGGATCCTAGTATGCTCCTCAGGAAATACATAAATCATAAAAATGTTAAATTGGACACATAGCATAGTGGATATAGGCGTTGAGTTAATACAGTTCTAAGTGACAGTTATCTCAAGGTTGCTGGTCAAGGGCGACAGTAACAGAATAATAATTAACACAGCTTAACACTTTTACCGAAACTATGGTTAGTTGATGGATTGAAAAAAAGGGTTGGGTTCAAAGTTCCGTAATGGCTCCCGATTACGACGAGAAGGCTCTCAAGTTTGAGGAGGCTCCAGAGTCTGACAAGAAATACTTTCTTTTCATAATTGCGATCTATCCGATTGGACACATAGCATAATGGATAAAGGTGTTGGTTTAAAGACAGTTGTAAGTGATGGTTATCTCTAGGCTGCAGGTTCAATCCTGGTCAAGGGCGACAGTAACATAATATAATAATTAACACAGCTTAACACTTATACCCAAGCTATGATAAGTTGATACCCCCATGGATTGAATAAAGGGTTGGGTTCAAAGTTCCGTAATGGATCCTGATTACGAAATGAAGGTTCCCGAGGTTGACCAGAAATACCTGAAGAAGGTTGGAAGGTACATCAGCCGAAATGTTGTACAGATAACAATAAAGATGAGGACAATAGTCCAAATACAAATTAAAATGTTTTGTTGTTTCTGACGGTTTTATTCAAGATGGCGCCACCTTCTCATTAAATTCTGAGTGTCTGAAATTAATAGACCAGTTCATATACCTTGGTAGCAATATCTCATCTGTTGAAAGCGATGTCAACATACGGAAACGTAAAGCATGTATTCTTTATTAAAAACCCACAGCCCAAAAGGGTTTCCAACCGCGTGGTGAGAAGTTGGCATCTTAAGAGCAAAGGATCCTAGTATGCTCCTCAGGAAATACATAAATCATAAAAATGTTAAATTGGACACATAGCATAGTGGATTTAGGCGTTGAGTTAATACAGTTCTAAGTGATGGGTTAACGACAATGTGGAAATTTGATCTCTCTAATGAAATAAAATCGAGAATTCATCCAAGCTGTAGCCATACCAGTACTATTGTATGGCTGCACCACTTGGACACTAACGAAAACCATCCAATTAAGTCAAGCAGAAAAGTTATCGATTCTAAGTGTAATTTTATTTTTAACATTTTATTATCTTTTATTATGGTTGCTCTGATATAGTTCATCAGATGTTCATTTAATATGTCAGGTGGGTGTGTTTGTAATTTGTTTTTTGTTCTAAAGAATTCTTGTGCTTTTTACTTAATTTTCTACTTTTTGAGTGTGTGTGTGTGTGTGTGTTTATGTATATGTGTCTATGTTTACTTTTTTGTGTGTTTGTGTGTGTGTGTGTGTGTGTGTGTATGTACATGGTTGTATTTGGTGTGTATATGTATATATACATAAGAATTGAATTTAAAATAAGATTGGTGTGTATCTTTTACATTATATATATATATATATATATATATATAAGGATAAGAGGACTTTAATAAAGTTTGTTTCATAGAAACATGTTTTCCTGATGATGACCTATGGCCGAAACTAATTAAGAACAATTAAAAAAAAACAATAAAGAAACATAAAAGAAATATTCCTGTTTGTCTTATCACTTTTTGTTCATCTTATACAGGGTGATTGTAAAGTTAAATTTTTAAAATTTTAAAAATCTTATAATTTATTTCTGAATTATTATTTTTTTCAAAAAATGAATATAAGAAGAACAAACATAACATGGAGTTTCATTTAAAATTCTATGATGGGCACCAGCATTTGCCTCCAGCCTCTCAAGCTGCTTGGAAATCACATCAACTTATCTTCCCAGGAACTTTTGTGGAATGGCAGAAATAAATTCTCGTATTCGTCCTTCAAGTGCTTCCAAAGTCATTGATTTCATAGACTTGCTCCCTCAACCAACCCCAAAAAGTCGCTGGGTGTTAAATCAGGGCTTCTGACTGGCCACTCATGAGAACCACGTTTAACCATCGTAAAAAATTTCGTGGAAAATGGTGATTCAGCCTGACACGTTAAAGAAATAATTCTTCCAAATCGTAGTTGTATCAGTGCTACTGTATGGCTGTACCACTTGGACCTTAACAAAGCACTAGAGAATAAGCTATATAGGAGCAGCACAAGAATGCTGCATGTGATCTTAAACAAAACGTAGTAGCAAAATCCCAGAAGGAACTAGCTGTATGGACACCCGCCGCCATCAAAGAAACCATCCGAGTGAGATGAACAAGACATGTTGGACAATGCTGGAGAAGCAAGGACAAACTCATAAAAGACGTCCTTCTATGAAAACCAGCACATGGACATGCTAGTGCAGGCTGTCTAGCAAGGAACTACATTGACCAGCTCTGCATGGATACTGGATGCTGCACAGTGGACCTACTGAGGACAATGAATGATAGGGACGGTGTGCAACATGAAGAAACATACATTAAAGAATTGAAAATAATCTAACTGCATATAAAATAATGATAAATAGTTTAAAATAGGGAGTTACTTTTCAATCACCCCGTATATTAAGGAACATACATTAAAGAATTGAGAAAAATGTAACTGTATATAAAATAATTAAATAGTTGAAAATAGTGAATTACTTTTCAATCAACCTGTATGGAGATAATGTCTGATGGAGAGGGAAATTAAAGATATCTGGTATCTTCTGTTTAAGTTAATCCTCTCAGAGATAACGTATCAACCTGTATATGACCCACATAGTAAAAATGGTTAAAACACTCACTTTTTGGTTGCTATCTTCAGGTGAGGCTATATTAGCAGCGGATGTGGCTCCCTCAATCTGCCTTGTTCGAGATGTGATTGATTCCTCAGCATTCAGTAATGGATACCAGAGGGTACACCTGAAATGAAAGAAAAGTCCATTTTAAATAAGGGCATCCATATTAAGAAGAGTAACTCTAGAATTTGTTAGGATGAATTCTAACAAATACAGTAGAAGACCCATTTCCGGTCCTTGCTCCCACAATGCATCTGTCATGGGAGGCAATGAATTTTAAATAAGGGCACAAGTCAGGGTCATCCATTGCAAAAAGTTGTTTGATTTTATGGCATGTCAACCCTTGTTGGGTTATTTTATGCTGAAGACATTTTGTTTTATTCAACATTTATTTCAAATACAATTTTTTTTCAAACTCAATTTGTTTTTTTCAAAAAGACATTTTTTAAACACATTTTTCTTCTATTTAACCCATAGATGGGATCCTAACAGGTACTACCACTCCGAGGTTAGAGTGGACCTGGGAGTAATGGTGATGAAGGGGAACTTCACACTCCAGAGCTCCAGAATTGGAACTTCATCATTAGATACAGTTTAACGTCGTACCCAGAACACAAAGACTCTCAGCCACTGCCTTTTAGCAGATACATGATAAAAAGAATTGGGAGGGGCAATATGTTCGAGACAAAATAGGTTTGATATAACCAGCCAATTGATCATGGGGGGGGGGGCGCTATCTGACACCCCGTCTATTAGCTTGTTAGAATTGACATATTAATAAAATACTTATGACCTTGTGTTAAATCAAGATTATCATATTTTTTACATATTGAATTATTTTGCGATAGCTCTTAAGTAAACATCAAATATTGTAAATTAAATTATCATACTGTGGTATATCCACAGGTCCTGCTAGTAAAGTGTTAAATCAAGATTATCATACTTTTTACAAATTGAATTATTTTGCAATAGCTCTTAAGTTAACATCAAATATTGTAATAATTAAATTATCATACTGTGGTATATCCACAGGTCCTGCTAGTAAAGAGTTAAATCAAGATTATTATACTTTTTACATATTGAACTATTTAGCAACAGCTCTTAACGTAATAATTAAATTATTTTTTCTTTTATCTCAAACAGATTTGATCCATAGACAGTTAAGAGTGGACCTGGGAGTAATGGCAATGAATGGGCGATTGCAGACTTATCAAATGTCTTTATTATCAGACTGTGGTATATCCACAGGTCCTGCTAGTAAAGAGAATTAAATCAAGATGATTATACTTTTTTCATATTGAATTATTTGGCAATAGCTCTTAAGTAAACACATCGAACATTGTAATAATTAAATTATCATACTGTGGTATATCCACAGGTCCTGGTAGTCAAGATTATTATACTGTTTACATATTGAACTATTTAGCAATAACTCTTAAGTAAACATATCAAACGTTGTAATAACTAAATTATCATATTGTAGTATATCCACAGGTCCTGCTTCTGTCATGAAAGGCGACTGTCCCTTACTGATCAAGGGGAGTGACTAGAATTTAATTAGGATCGACCCCAACAGACACACTGGAAAACCCATTTCCGGTCCATGCTCCCACAATGCAACTGTCATAGGAGGAAACTGATCCCTACCGATCAAAGGGAGTAATTCTACAAATTTTTTTTAGGTCTAAACCAAACAGATATACACGCCACAAACTAGAACATAGAAAAATATTGCTTTTGACTCCCCATAGTATTCTTAGAACTAGAATTACCATCGATTATTTCTAATGTTAACAATACGCATTACTGTATAAATACATTCTTTACATTCTACTAAAGGAGTGACTGAAATTACCGTTTATATAATCATGTATATATAATTAAGCATTGTATTTTGTAATTTTGCATATCAATTGTTTCAGCCAATGTTAGTTGGTTGGTTGGTTGATTGGTATTAGCAGTATGTCAAATCTTCCTGGGTTATTCAATGCCAAATGGGTGCAAGTATTTAAGTTTTATGTTGTAGATTATATTAAATTAAAAAAACTAATGAAACTAAATAAGAATGAATATAAAAACATTACACTTATTATCTTAATTGATTTCTATGTAAAATTATATATGGAATTGCTTTTAATACGTTTCTGAATAACATGATAGTATTAGAAATCAGTTACAGCAAATAATTATTTATTAAACCTAGTTATGATAAAATGATATATGTATATATAACTAGCAGTGGCTACCCGGTATCACCAGGGTAGAGGGGGATTTTTTAAAATTTAGTCCCGCAGATCCATTATTACTGAATCGTGAGTTGAATCCTCATGGCATGCTCCATTTAAATCCCTATGTAAAAAAAATAGACCTTGCATTGATCCAGCTAAAGGAGTGACTGAAATTACCATTTATATAATCATGTATATATAATTAAGCATTGTATTTTGTAATTGTTCACTTGTTTCAACCATTGTTGGTTGGTTGGTATTTATAGCATGTCAACTCTTCCTGGGTTATTCAATGCCAAAGTAATTTTATTGTTGGTACATACATTTCCATCCATTAAGGACAATGGCGCAAAAAAAATCTGTAACTGTGCAAGCGGCTGAGCACAAACTGATACTTGCTGGAGCTGCTGTTTTCTCTCCTTCCTTCTGGCTCTCTTTGCTGTGGAGGATACTCTCCTCTCCGACTCACTTCTCTTTGTGCCTTGTTTTAACATTAAAGTGCCAGGCCAATGGATTTTCAGCATCTACCTACCACATATTTGTGTCAATATGGCATATCCTCATGTATTTCCCCACTGACATCTTTAAAGTGTAGGCATGGTCTACCTACTGATCGGGTGCCTTTTACTAATTCAAAAAGAAACATTTTTTAAGCTCATTTCTTGATCTATTTAACCTATAATTGGAACCCTAACAGGTAATACCACTCAGGGTCAAAATTAACCTGGAAATAATGACAAAGGGGTTTTCCACACTCCCTAAAGCTCCAGAATTCGAACCTCCTCATTAGATGTAGTTTAGCATCATACCCAGGACACAGAACTGATGGAGAAAAAAGTGCTCAATTTGGACTTTTAGGTGAAATTTGAGGCCTGATAACGCCCCTGAGAGTGGGTAAAAATGACCAATTTCGTGCAGAACTAAAGTGTCAATCTAATATGATTTTCTGATAGAGTTTGATGAGGAGTATCACATAGTAAAAGATGGTTGAATTCTGTTGAGAATTGGGGGAGATATGGGGCTTCAAAGATGCCCCCAAAATGCCATTTTTCAGCCATTATAAGTCCACGTATCTTGCTGAAAATGTATGTTATCGATTTTATTGTTTTTTCTCATGGATTCTGATGCGTAGAATTTACTGATGGAGAAAAAAGTGCTTAATTTGGACTTTTAGGTGACTTTTGAGGCCTGATAATCCCCCTGAGAGTGAAATGGCAAATTTCATGCAGCACTAAAGTGCCAATCTAATATGATATTCTGATCGAGTTCGATGAGGAGTATCACATAGTAAAAGATGGTTGAATTCTGTTGAGAATTAGGGGAGATATGGGGCTTCAAAGATGCCCCCAAAATACCATTGTTCAGCCTACGTATCTTGCTGAAAATGTACGTTATCGATTTTATTGTTTTTTCTCATGGATTCTGATGCATAGAATTTACTGATGGAGAAAAAAGTGCTCAATTTGGACTTTTCAACACATAGTTAGGAGGATGAGGGTGTTCATACCTTTCCCAAGGGTATTAGTACGAAGATAAACATAATAGCACAGCTGGAGTTTGAACTTGGTTACTATGATGCTGCAGTCCAGAACATTAACCACTACGCCATGGGGACTCCATCTCGTTGACTTTTATGTTAAGAATGATTGATAATCAAATGTAGTAGCTAATGTTGCCCTGTTGGGTGTCATGATATAAAAAAAAAGCAGGGGAAGACAGTTAATTCTGGGGGGAGTGCGGAGAATGTCACAATTTGATTGAGCATACTCTAGATAACCATTAACAAAAAAAAAAAAAAAATAAAAAAATAAAAATAACAAAAAAGATTATGAAAAACTTACACAATTATCAACAACTTTTGGACCGTATGACCTTTAGGCACCCCTTTTTGGTCTTTATTAAGAAAGGACATGTTTTTCATTTACACCATCAATATCCGGTTGTTTGTTAGGGGTTAGGGTTAGGGGTTAGTTTTATAATTAAAAAAAATCTAAAAATCGTCTGTTAAAACAACCGGATACTGACGGGGTAAATGAAAAACATGTCCTTTCTTAATCGAGATCAAAAAGGGGTTCCTAACGGTCATATGGTCCCAACTTTTTATAAATCTTACAGTGAAATTCTAATGTCAAAAAAATCATGTGTTGCTTTTGTTTACAAACAACTGGAAGTTTGCGGTGAAAAGCAAAAACTGTCCTGTTGCCTACTGGTCTCAGTTGGGGTGCTTTAAACATCCAATGGCTATATGGGATGGTTTTAGTTTGGTTTGGATTGGTTTGTTTTACGGCATATCAACCTCAGTGGGTCATTTAATGCCAATAAAGATTTGAAATAAATCAATTTTTGATGGATAATACAATTTTGTTTATAAATACATTTTTCTATTTAACCCATAGATGGGACCCTAACAGGTACTACCACTCCGGGTCAGAGTGGACCAGGGAGCAATCGTGATGAAAGGGTGCTCCAAATTCCCCAAACCTCCAAAACTGGAACCTCACCATTAGATAGAGTTTAACGTCATTCCCAGGACATGTAGACCTGCAGCCACTGCCTTCTAGCATCCATATGATAAAAAGGGGTTGGGGCTTGCCATAAGGACAATAGGGTTGGGAAAATCATATAGGTGCTAGGGCTTGATATGACCAGCCGATTGATTGGAGGGGGCCTCTCCGACGGCCCGTGTATCCCAAGAAAGGGCCAAAGTGGTGTATTGCATGTCATGAACTGCTCATCCACCTGGGCTCTATCCTTAAGCATCACGGGTCGCCACCCACGGCCAACAGGTGGCTCCATTGGGGGAGTCTTACCCCTCTGCAGAGGTGCAGTCGGTGCATTCTAACGCCCCAGCCGACAGGGCGGTATATGGGATGGGGGAGTCCACTATCATAAAATAGGAATCAAAGGGGTGGATAGATTTAAAAAAAAAAAAAAAAAAAAAAAAAAATGTTAAGAAACACTGGTCTAGCCTAACAAAGAGAAACTTGAAATTTTGACCATGTGGGTCATTTGGGGGGTGGGGGCATACATTGTGCCACGGGGAAACAAAATTGTTGTGGCCAAAAAGAGATATATTCTAGCCCATGGTTCTCAACTGGGGCCATATGGCCTCCCTGGCACCAGGCCCCGACACTAACTTTTTTCATGACTGTCCCGAACAAAAATTATCAACCGTCCTGAATAGGGTTTGGACTGTCCCAAATGGGGTTTGAAATATCCAGAATTATCACTGCTTCAGCTTTTCTTAATGTTTTATTACATGTTATTATGCAACTGATGACTGACAAGTATAGATGATGCTAATGAATTAAACAAAAATATTTTGATTTCGGGACGGTCCAAACCCCATTCGGGACGGTTGATGATTTTTGTTTGGGACGGCCATAAAAAAAGTTAGTGCCGGGGCCTGGTGAAGAGCCCCAGACTTTTTAAAACAATAAATGGTTATATGGTGGGTGGGGGTTCCACCATAGTAGAATTGGAATCACAGGGGTCTATAGGTTAAAAAAAAAAAGGTTGAGAACTAGTGTTTTA
>CM042177.1:42992484-43014984 GCA_023376005.1 Doryteuthis pealeii
GGAAAAAAAAAAGAAAAAAAAAAAAGAAAAAGAAAATGTTTTCAATTTGTTTTCGAATTGTGATTTGTTTTTCTTCTTCCCCATCCATCAACATCCATCAAAATGGCTGTGTACAATTCTTTATTTTATATTTTTATGATACCCCAAACACGCTCGCTACAAGAGTTACAGGCTGGTGGTACCATGGTAGTTACAGAACCAAGTTGCTACTTACCCAATACTATTTAGTACAAAACTTGGATTTAGTTTAAAGTTTTTTTGTGAAAGAATTTTCAATATAGTTAAACTCCTCTTCTAAATATTTTTTGTTGCAGATCCGATGAGCTTTTTTTCTTGTTGTTCTGGTGCGAATAAAAATGAATGTAGTCGTTTTTGTTAGTATTTTTGTTGTAGACTTTAAATTGAATATATTCGAGACAGTGTCTCGCCTATGCGATTTTCAAACCAACTAACTTACATATCTATCTATTTACCAACCCCTCCACACGAGCAGTATGTGACACAAGGTCAATTTCTTAAGCGGAGTTCAACAGGTTTGAATTTAGAGTTTTCCTTCTCCTAGACTGGTTACCTAGCCATGGTTAAAGAACCCAGTCTGCCTTGCTATTTACCCTTAGCTGGAGGGAGAGTAAGATTCATACCTTTCCCAATGGTATTAGCACTAAGTGAAATGCAATTACCACGTCCAGGATTTGAATTCGGGGCGACGAGTCCATTTCCCATGACTTTAACCATTACACCACGTGCTTACATATATATATATATATATATATATATATATATATATATATATATATATGCTCTATCAACAATACTGAAATATAGCAAACTATGAGGGTGAGTAAAAAAGTAATGCCATTTTTATAAAACTAAAGCCTACACCGAGACCCTAATGAGGCTCAGAGCAAAAATCTGATGAATAAGACCCAACTTGCCAATTGACAATGTCCTCCTTCTGCATGACAATGCTCGACCACACACAAGCCTCAGGACAAGGTGGAAAATCACCTCATTTGGGAGGACAACTTTACTGCATCCTCCATACTCACCAGATTTAGCGCCTTCAGACAATCATCTCTTCAGACACATGAAAGAGGATTTAGAGTTTGAGAGGCAAACATTATTCCAGTGACAAGGAAGTGAAATCTGTAGTGAAGAAGTGGCTCAAAGAACAGTCAACAGAATTTTACAGAACAAGGATACATGCTTTCATTTGAAGGTGGAACATTACTATTGAGAGAAACGGGGACTGTGGAGAAGTAGGGATATGATCCACAGAAGACCAGCTTCATTTTGATGTATAATACACGTTCCTGTGTTGGTAATTATACCAGTCCTAAACAAAATAGCATTACTTTTTGACTCACCCTTGTATATCATATATAAAAAAAATTTAAAAAAAGAAAAAGTCCTTTTTTTATATTTGTAAAATATGATAAAAATTTAGAAAAAAAAAAAAGACAAAAGAAAAATGTGAGGAAGTGAAATCTGTAGTGAAGAAGTGGCTCAAAGAACAGTCAACAGAATTTAAGGGGCAGAGATAATACATGCTCTCATTCGAAGGTGGAACATTGCTATTGAGAGAAGCGGTGACTATGTGGTAGGAATGTGATCCACAGAGGACCAACTTCATTTTGATGTATGATACACGTTCCTGTGTTGGTAATTATACCTGTCCTAAACAAAATGGCATTACTTTTTGACTCACCCTTGTATATCATATATAAAAAGAATTTAAAAAAAGAAAAAGTCCTTTTTTTTTATATTTGTAAAATATGATGATAAAAATTTAGAAAAAAAAAAAAGATAAAAGTAAAAATGTATTCAAATTATGACTTCTTTTTCCTCATCCATTAACATCAATCATAAAATCATCTGACCATGTACAATACTTGATATTAATGAAATCATCTTTGCCCATCACATAAATTATCTCATCTTATTTAGACTTTTAACACTATATTCTCCTCATCTTTATTGTTACTAGCAAGAATATGCACCCTCCGTTAATATTCATATTTAAATGTTAATATATAATGAAAAATTTTAGTTAAATTTGCCTCAAAACTGCCCATGTTATTAATGCATTTAAAATCATGTGTGATACTACCTGTTCTGTGCTCTGCACCTTCAATGCACAATGTCTAGTTGTAACACTCTGCGATGGCTGTATTTGCACGAGTCAGAACAGGGTCACAAAAATAAAAACAAACAACAACTACAAGTGTTTGTAAATAAGACGCGGATGGAAGAAGGGTGTGTGTGAGACTTCGCTGTCTATCCAACTGGCTGCTACTGGCTATCCCTACCGGCGACCTTAACACCTCAATAGCCTGAGTTCTAACTGCCTTAGTGCTCGGGTTTAGCTGTATTTATGTCAAATTCACCTTCCTCACCCATCTTCTCCGGATCACACAGATGGCCAGTAATTAAATTGAATCGCCGACTTCTAGTCGTCATTAACCCTTAAAATTAAAGTAACTAAATCTTTTTCCAGATGTAGTGACTTCAATACGTCAACCATTATTTTTTTCAAAAGAGATTTTCTCATAAAAAAATCCTTTTTGCTTTTAGTACCTAGATGCTTAAGATATCATCATCAAGTGGTCCCATTTCATGGTGGTTGTACAGGTCTCTTAAACTTTACGACCTAATCTTTGGATTCGTAAAAAGGTCAACCACCCACAGCTTTTACTTATGCCTGGCTTTAACCTATTCTTTCTTATTCATTTATTTATTCTGACCATGTTCTTCTTCAATCATAGTATCACACATGTAATGTATCATATATTATTTAAAAAATAAAGCTTTACATGATATATGGTTTGGTTAATTTGCAATACTGGTTTTAACACCATGTGAAAAGCAAAATTCAGTTCCTTTCAAAACTGATCTCGGCTAGGGTTCCCATTGGTGACTTGGTCCAAGTATTTTATGGGGGAGTCTGTCTGCAGACATGTGGATGGTGTGACCCAACCATCACAGTTGGCGTTAAGATGTAGTAATTACTGCAATGTTTAAAAACAAAAAAAAAACAGTTCAACTTATTCTTTTCTAGACAATGAAGGAATGAGAGCACATTTATTTAAATAATAAATTAATTGCTTTAATGTCTATTAGCTCTTTGTAGCAAATGTTCTGTTGAATTAATTAAGCATCACAATTTGACAAAAAGAAAGGTTTGGTTTGGTTTTATGGCATATAAACCTCACTGGGTCATTTAATGCTGACAAAGTTTTGAAATAAATTAATTCTTAATGGATACTCAATTTTTTTTCCATGTTTTTTTATTTAACCAATAGATGGGACCCTAACAGGTACTACCACTCCGGATCAGAGTGGATCTGGGAGCAATGGTGATGAAGGGGTGCTCCACATTCCCCAGCCCTCCAGAACTGGAACCTCACCATTAGATAGAGTTTAACGTCATTCCCAGGACATGTAGACCCGCAGTCACTGCCTTCTAGCACCCATATGATAAAAAGAGTTTAGGGTTTGACAAGGGTAGATAGGGTCAGGATAATCATACAGGTGCTAGGGCTTGACATGACCAGCCGATTGATCAGAGGGGGCCTCTCTGACTGCCCTTTTAGCCTAAGTGTTTGCTTTGGTTTGTTTTACGGCATATAAACCTCACTGGGTCATTTAATACTGACAAAGTTTTGAAATAAATTCATTCTTAATGGATACTCAATTTTTTTTTATAAACTCATTTTATCTATTTAACCCATAGATTGAACCCTAACAGGTACTACCACTCCAGGTCAGAGTGGACCTGGGAGAAATGGGGATGAGGGGTGCTCCACATTCTACAGACCTAGAACTGGAACCTCACCATCAATTAGAATTTAACATCATTCCCAGGACATGAAGACCTTCAGCCACCACTTTCTAGCACATATATGATAAAAAGGGTTAGGGTTTTGCCATGAGAGCAATAAGGTTGGGACAATCATATAAGTGCTAGGGCTTTACATGACCAGCAGATTGATCAGAAGGGTTCTCTCCAACTGACTATCTGGCCTAAATAAAGACCGGAGTAGAGTGTTGCAAGTCATGGACTGCTCATTCACCTGGGTCCCATCCTTAAATATCACGGGTTGCCATTCATGTTTGCTTGTTCTGGCACGTCTGTGTTGGGCACTTAGTCCTGCCAGCATATACTATATCAAATCATGTAATTAGTGGTCCAATTCAGCCTTCTGTTCTTTTTTAGACAATGGATGAATGAGAGAACATTTATTTGAATAATAAACAGCAATATGTCTATTAGTTCTTTGTGACAAATGTTCTGTTGAATTAATTAAGCATCACAATTTGACAAAAAGAAAGGAAGAAAACTGAATAGAACTATATACAATGGACGGACAAAACTGATGGATTATTTTCTGTATATAAGGTGTGCTGTAACCCACCACTTAAACTTATAGACTCAGCGATGTCATGTGGTTTAAACCCCAGCCAATCAACTGTCCGAATATGTGGTTAGTTAACTATCAAACCGCTCATATTGACAGCCATTCATTTGCACGTTATTCAACATTGACGAATGGACCTACAACCAAAGGATCATACCCAATACTAAGGAAACCAAGAGCAACCAAAGGATCATACCAAACACTAAGGACACCAAGGAAAAACCAAAGGATCATACCCAACACTAAGGGACACCAAGGAAAAAAAAGGATCATACCCAACACTAAGGGACACCAAGGAAAACCAAAGGATCATACCCAACAAGGGACCAAGGAACCAAAGGATCATACCCAACACTAAGGGACACCAAAGGATCATACCCAACACTAAGGGACACCAAGGAACAACCAAAGGATCATACCCAACATTAAGTAACACCAAGGAACAACCAAAGGAACAACCAAAGGATCATACCCAACATTAAGTAACACCAAGGAACAACCAAGGATCATACCCAACATTAAGTAACACCAAGAACAACCAAAGGATCATACCCAACATTAAGTAACACCAAGGAACAACCAAAGGATCATACCCAAGGAACAACCAAAGGATCATACCCAACACTAAGTAACACCAAGGAACAACCAAAGGATCATACCCAACACTAAGTAACACCAAGGAACAACCAAAGGTTTCTTCACTAAGGATCACACTCTGCTTAACACAAGGGATCTCCGCTGGAGATTGCTCTTGCATGAAGCCTAAGGATGGACACAAAAATTGTAACAAATCATGTAATTAGCGGTTCAATTGAGCCTTCCATGCGGTAAAGTGGGGAGCTGACGGTAGGTGCGGTACTCCACCTCAGCAATAACAATCTCCCTAGTCTAGCACTAGCAAAAACGGGACATACTCCCTTGCTGCTGGCCGATACTGACAATAGGCCACTATGCCAACTTTCTTTTTTTATATATATTGAACTATTTAGCAATAGCTCTTAAGTAAGCATATGAAACATTGTAATAATTAAATTATCATATTGTGGTATATCCACAGGTCCTGCTAGAACAAAATAAATATTCCTAATTGTCTTCCAGTGATGCTGATAGCTTTTTGATTTAATGCATCCTGGGATGCACATATTTGTTTTGAATGAGTCCCTGGGAAATTTGATGGGTTCCAACTAAAGTTTCTTAATAAATTGTAGGGTTTTTATCTATGATCTGGGGAAACAATGTAAGAACAAGAGAACATTTATTTAGATAATAAATTAATTGCTTCAACAGCAACATATCTATTAGTTCTTTGTGGCAAGTGTTCTGTTGAATTAATTAAGCATCACAATTTGACAAAAAGAAAGGAAGGAAACTATATAGAGTTATATACAGTAGACAGACAGACAGACAAAACATTGGTTCGTTGGATTTTATGGCATGTCAACACTTGTTGGGTTATTTTATGTTGATGACATTTTTGTTTTATTCATTCTTTATTATATATTCATTCATTAGTTCTTTGTGGCAAGAGTTCTGTTGAATTAATTAAGAATCAGAATTTATTACTTTGAATAAATATTAAAAGTCGTGTGTAAAAGTTTCTGTGAACCTATATTTTGTTTCTCATAGACTGTAGAACAGCAATTCCTACAAGGGTTAGAGCTTACAAATATTGCTGACTCTATGTCATCTCATAAAGAAAAATTAAAAGCAGTAACAGGTGCAAACGATTAAATCACAGCTTATGTACACATATCTAAGGCCATTGATATTGGTTTGGTTTTGTTTTGTATTTTTATGGCATACCAACCACGTTGGGTTATTTAATGCCGGCAAAGTTTTGAAAGATTTGTAGCGATAGTTTGGAAGAAATATTTAAACTCAATTTTTTTTTGTAAACAAATTTTCTATTTAACCCTAGATGGGACCCTAATACTACCACTCCGGGTCAGAGTGGACCTGGGAGCAAAGGTGATGAAGGGGTGTTCACATTCTCTAGACTTCCCGAACTAGAATCTCACCATCAGATAGAGTTTAATGTCATACCCAAGACATGAAGACCCTCAGCCATTGCCTTCTAGCACATAAATGATAAAAAGAGTTTTGGGTTTGAGAAGGGTAAATAGGATCAGGATAATTGTATACGTGCTATGGCTTGATATGATCAGCCGATTGATCAGAGGGGGCCTCTCAGACTGCCTGACTAGCCTAAGTAATGGTCTGTGTGTTTGATTTGTTTTGTTTTATGGCATATCAACCTCAGTGGGTCATTTAATGCTGATAAAGTTTTGAAATAAATCAATTCTTAATGGATACTCAATTTTTTTATAAACACATTTTTCTATTTAACCCATAGATGGGGTCTAACAGGTACTACCACTCCGGGTCAGAGTGGACCAGGGAGCAATGGTGATGAAGGGGTGTTCCACATTCCCCAAACCTCCAAAACTGGAACCTCACCATCAGATAGAGTTTAACGTTATTCCCAGGACATGTAAACCCTCAGTCACCACCTTCTAGCACCCATATGATAAAAAGGGGTTGGGGCTTGCCATAAGGGCAATAGGGTTGGGGCAATCATATAGGTGCCAGGCCTTGACATGACCAGCCGATTGATCAGAGGGGGCCTCTCCGACCACCTGTCTAGCCAAAGTAGAGGTCTCTGTGCGTAGGGTGAGGGTGAGGGGCAGGGAAGGGCTTAGAAATATTGCTGACTCAACTGATGGCATCTCATAAAGAAAACTTAAAAGGCTGTAACAGGTGCATGAATACAAACAATTAAATCACAGCTTATGTACACATATCTAAAGCCATTGACAGGTGGTGTAGACATTTTAAAGAGGTTCGATAATACAAAGACGAGATTTGAATATTTATCATTTTTTAAAAGTGATACCATGAAAAAGTGATTTTATTTTATTTATTGGACCCTTTCTGTCTACTAAGGACGATGGCGTAGTATCAAAAAAAAAAAAAAAAAGTTATCTGCATCTGCGCAAGTGACTCTGCAGGCCAATTCTTGAGTGACAGTCTTTGGTGCACTGAATGCACACAAACTGTGATGATATCTGGGGCTGCTGGCTTTTCTCTCTCTCTCTGTCTTTCTTTTCTGTCAATGCTACTCTCCTCTCTGCCTCACCCCTCTCCATACCTTGCTTAACGTTAAGGCGCCAGACCGCTCTATTTTTTTGGAAAATAGATGGGTCCCAACTTAAAGCCGGCTAACTCCTACCTTGTAAACTATCCTGTGTAATTCACTTCTAAGAAAGTACTGAAATATATTTACAGTTAGTTTGAAATGGTGAGGGAAGAAAAAAGGAAAACACTGGGACGCATGGATACGGTTTTACTGCGTCATTTTAGATTTTTGTGCATCAGGGACGCAGGACGCATACCTATCAGCATCTCTGGAGTAAAGCTCGTTTGGATTCAGAATTTTCCTTCTCTAAGACTGGTCACCTAACCAAGACTAAAGAACCTAGTCTGCCCTACTATTTACTCATAGCTGGAGAGAGAGGGGGAGAGGAGAGGGGGAGGGGGAGAGAGAGAGGGAGAGGGGGAGAGAGAGAGGGAGAGGAGAGAGAGAGTGTGTATTTACCCAAATCCCTCTGCTATGGGGAGGATATGAAACAGTCAATTTTAAGGGGAATAAAGCTGGTTTGAATTCAAAGTTTTCCTTCTCCTAGACTGGTCCCCCTAACCAAGGCTAAATAACCCGATCTGCCATGGGGACTCTCCCAACATTTAAATGAGTAATTGTGAACATTGCAAATTATTTTTAAGATTTATGGCTTTTAAAAATCCGGAATTTCCAATGGTTTCCAATGTCAACCCCCCCCTCCCCCCGCAACAGCCGGATAAATATTTTATTTGCCCAGGGAAAATGTTAAATCTTTTTAATTAGTAAAAAACCAGAATACAAATTAAAATACAAGGTGAAAAGATTTATTTTCAATTTAGACAGAATAAAGAGAGTTCATTTTTTTCAGAGGAGGAGGGGGGAGGCGTATTGAAATCAAATATGAATGTAGTTTTTTTAGGCAGTAATGCTGCTGCTGCTGTTGTTGTTGTTAAATAGCTATTTGTGCTAAAAATAAAACCAAAGTCATACATATTCAATAGTAATTTACAGGGTGAAAAAAATTAAACAGCTATACAAAATATATATATTTTTATGTTTATTTATGTTGAAGTTGGGCGTTATTATGAAGCATTTAAAATAAATGAAGGAACTCGATGTTATGGAGTACTGGATTCACTTATTTTTTATTATTTGTTATCATAAATTTTCGGGATCGTTAGATTCCCTTTTTCAAATGAATGTCGCTCCGTTGAACAGGAGAAATGAGTTTAACTAAAAATGCCATAACAAGACGACTTCAGTTCCAGTGATCTTCTGAAAAAGTGATTTTATCTCGACAATTCAAGAATAAATTACAGGTTAACACACAACACCATTGTTACCTTATTATTCTTTCTTTACACCTGCATTGTGATAGCCTTCAAAATCAACCTCCAAACCAATATATACACAATGCTTCAAGCAAATTATAAAACTCTCCCATATATATATATATATATATATATTATATAAAATTAAACAAGAAAATAAGAGAGAGAACTGGCCCTATGATAATAAATTGGTGGCTATGAAGTTAATTAATTGAGTGGGCTAATAAATTAAAATCACAGATGGTGAGGGGGGGGACAGAATTGGGGGTGGGGGTGGAGTTATGGCCACTGACCATTTATCAAGTTTTTTCAATCTGTTGTCCTGTCTAGATGACCGGTCACTACTAATTACATTTAGAATTAATGGTGTTTACAACTCGGACAACGACAATGAAATGAGATAGAAAAAAAAACAAACTTAAATGTCCATCCTAAATAACTCTTTAATAGTTAGTTCAATTAAAAGGATTGGTTGGTTGTTTCGTTGGATTTTATGGCATGTCAACCCCTGTTGGGTTATTTTATGTCAAAAATGTTTTGATTTATTCATTCTTAATGAGTATCAAATAAATTTTTAAAACTCAAATTTTTAAACATTTTTTTTTCTAAAGTAGACTTTGCTCCCACACAAAATTCTTTGATGAACTTAGGCAGACATAGTAGATGTTAAGAAAAAAATATTATGAAAATTGAAAAGGACACATTTTTGACAGACTGACCGTAAGCTACATGGGTGAAAAGTTGTTGATTTTTGAGTCATGCATTTGGGTGGGCAAAATAAAAATTTCTATCAGGTATAGGGTTAAAATAGTTGGATATTTGGATTCTACAGTCCTTATTTGCCTTACATACCAAATTTCAGAAATATTGAATGTATGAAAGTATTTTTTTTAAAATTAAAAAAAAAAAACACTGAGATTTTGTGACACGGCACAGCCTTAATTTTGAGGCAAAATAGGAAAATTATATCCCCTCCTCTAAAATTGGAAGGGTAAGTTTTAAGACAAAATAATTTGGCACACTTTCCTAACTCATGAAGGGGAACATTTGTGCCAAATTTCAAGTAATTCGGTGTCGGTGGGTATAACGCCCTGGTGAATTGACATGGAATGACCCCCTATGGTTCCCTAAAAGGTACAACCGCTCCGGGTCAGAGTGGACCTGAGAGTAATGAAATCATAGAATAAGAACATAGAATAAATCTTATTTATTAATGATGTCTATGAAAATCTGTGTTAGATTTGCTTCAAAATAGAATTATTCATTAGCAAGGTTTCCATTTAAATCTAAGTTAGACTTGCCTCAGAACAGCCCATTTTATTAGTGCGTTTAAAATCCTGTGTCTTATATATCACCAAGAAATAAGGGTTTACATAATATATGGTGTGGTTAATTTGTATACTGGTTTTAACAAAACCAGGTTTAATAAATAATTATTGGCTCTTACTGATTTCAAATACTGTCATGTTATTCTCAAACGTATTAAAAGCAATCCTATATATGATTTTATATAGAAACAATTAAAACAACATTAAAATAAGTGTAATATTTTTATATGTGTTCTTATTTAATTTCATAAGACTTTCTAATTTAATATTTCATTACATTAAAACTTACATACTTACGCCCAGCAAGCGGATATTCTTGCTAGTATTATATATATATATATATATATATATATATATAATATATATAAATCTGTCTATAATATATATTGTTTGGGATTTAGTATGAAGCGTTGGGTGTGAAATATAAGAAACTCAGTTTTTGAATGTTAAGTTTCGTTTTATTTCATTAAATTCTTCGGAATAATTGACAAATTCAAAAACTGAGTTTCTTATATTTTACATGCAATGCTTCATACTAAATCCCAAAGAACATATATATATATATATTATATATATATATATAATATTATATATATGAGTATGAAAAGGTGGAATGAAAACATCACACAATCCTGTTAAAGAGAAAACAATTTATAATATAATCATAGCTGATACTGATTAATATTTCGATTTTACAAAAATCATCATCAGAGCTCATTCACTCCGTGGTTGTTTGAGTCCGAGAAGAATGTCAAATCAGTTCACAAACAAAAAAACCCTAATTTGATATATATATATATATATATATATATATATATATATCAACTAACAAGCATACATAGACCCCACTACAACATTATATATTATATATATATATATATATATATATATATATATATACACACACATCTGTATGGTGAGTTAGTAGAGGGGCACCCAACCAGTATGGAGACTACGACTGTGCTTTAAAGATGTCTGCAAGACACATCAACACCAACACATAGGAGGCTGGTGCAGAAGACCGTACGACCTGGTGCCTCCTCGTCAAACTAGGAACGAAAAGGAGTGAAAAAGAGAGGAAAGTGGCCGCCACGGAAAAGAGAGCCAAAAAGAAGGAGAGGCAACAGCAACTTCAGCAAGCATCATTGTTTGTTTGCAGTCACTGCATCAGAGATTGACATTCAAAAATTGGTCTGTTCAGCCACTCACGCAGTTGCAGATAAAAAAAGAAGAAAGTGGACACTAGGCCATCGTCTTTAGTAGACGGAAGGATGCCAACAATGAGAGAGGGGGGGGGGAGAGATGGAAATATAAGCATTTCATTTATTTATATCTAAATAAGTGTAATATTTTTATATGTGTTCTTATTTAATTTTGTTAGTCTTTCTAATTTAATATATTTCTTTACATTAAAACTTAAATCCTTACGCCCGACAGAAGGTGTATATTCTTGCTAGTATTTATAATCTCCAGAAGCACATGTTGGCCATGTTTAGAGACCCCCCTCCCTCCCCCCCCAAAAAAAAATTCTTTTATCATTGGCTTAGCAAGAATTTACCATTCCACCAGACTTTGTATTGGTACCGCAATCAAAGAACCGATAAGATTATAATTTCGTCCTCCTTCATTGCAAGAATTCTTAACTTAAAGTGCCAGAAAGGTCAAAGTTCATCAGATAAACAGGAATTTTAACATCATTTGGAAACCAGTGCTCAAAAAAAAAAAAAAAAAAAAAAAAAAAAAAAGAAAAAAAAGAGAACTGATCTTATAAGACTCTTTGATGTCACACTATAAAGTATTGTTTGTTTGTTTGTTTTTTTTACGGCATATCAACCTCAGTGGGTCATTTAATGCCGATAAAGTTTTGAAATAAATCAATTCTTAATGGATAATACAATTTTTTTATAAATACATAATTCTATTTAACCCATAATCGAGATCAAAAAGGGGTGCCTAACGGTCATATGGTCCCAACTTTTTATAAATCTTACAGTGAAATTCTAATGTAAAAAAAAAATTGTGTGTTGCTTTTGTTTACAAACAACCGGAAGTTTGCGGTGAAAAGCAAAAACTGTCCTTTTGCCTACTGGTCTCAGTTGGGGTGCTTTAAACATCCAATGGCTATATGGGATGGTTTTAGTTTGGTTTGGATTGGTTTGTTTTACGGCATATCAACCTCAGTGGGTCATTTAATGCCGATAAAGTTTTGAAATAAATCAATTCTTAATGGATAATACAATTTTTTAAATAAATACATTTTTCTATTTAACCCATAGATGGGACCCTAACAGGTACTACCACTCCGGGTCAGAGTGGGCCAGGGAGCAATGGTGATGAAGGGGTGCTCCACATTCCCCAAACCTCCAAAACTGGAACCTCACCATCAGATAGAGTTTAATGTCATTCCCAGGACATGTAGACCCGCAGCCACCGCCTTCTAGCACCCATATGATAAAAAGGGGTTGGTGCTTGCCATAAGGTACACTATAAGTAGCATAATTAAAACGGTCTATGGAGAATTTGGATTGAAAAGAAAATGATAATCGGATTTCTAGGTAAAGAGAAAGAGAAAAAAGAAAAGAAATAAGAACAAAAAGAAAAAAGTTTTATGATTCTAAGCACTCAATGTATGTCAGCCAGAGACCAGTCAATGACCCTGAACTAGATTAAAAAAAAGAAAAAAAAAAAAAAGAAGTCCCAATATTTTTGAAGAACAGTGGAAATGGATATGTCCCTTCTCCCACCGACAGGACCACAAACTGAAGTAAACGGAACTTTTTCATTAGGGTCTCTCTAGAAGACGGACATCATTTTTCAGGCCCTGCAAGGGCATTTTTTTTGGCTGACTGGTGGGGGAAAAAAACAAAACAAAAAAAAACAAAACAATCACGAAACCATCTGCGACCCACTATTCTTTCATATATTGTTTTTTGGGGACACACTGTCTATGTGAACGTTCTTGTCTGTGTGTGACCCAGTTGAGAAGACCTATCAACTGCAATGGTTGATAGGGATTTATGGTGTGAGAGAATCAAGTGATTCAATGCTGTCTAGATGCCTTGATGATGAGTAGCTCGATGAACACACATTTTCAGAATTTTTTATTTCTTTTTATCAAAAAAGAAAAAAAAAATCAAATACGTCACAAAGCAATGTTGTCTATTCAGATGCTTCTTTCATAAGGAAAACATTTGTCCTCTGGTAGTAGCTCAATGTAAGGTATTTTTCTACTGGCTGCTCGCTGACCAATTCAGTGTTAACATAAATATATATCACAAGGAGGCTCCACTGTGGTATAAGATTGTGTAAAAGTTTTTTGTTTTTTTAAATATCACAATTACAAAGTTAGCTCAATGTAAGGCATATTCCTATTGGCCAACTTATTAATGTATACAAACATCAATTGGAGGCCCCATTGCAGTGTAGGATTGTGTAAAGGTTTTTTTTTTTTTTCGAAAGTTGAGAGGACCTATCAAGAACGATGGCTGATAGGGATTTATGGTGAGAGAGAAGCAAGGTATTCAATGCTGTCTACATGTGGTATAGGATTGTGTAAAGGTTGTTTTTCAAAATATCACAATTGAAAAGGTAGCTCAATGTAAGGCATATTCCTATTGGCCAATTCAGTATTAATGTATGCAAACTTCAATTAGAGGCCCCATTGTTGTGTAGGATTGTGTAAAGGTTGTTTTTCAAAAGTTGAGAGGACTTATCAAGAGCGATGTTGATAGGGATTTATGGTGTGAGAGAACCAAGGGATTCAATGCTGTCTATATGTCTTGATGATGAGTAATTCGATGAACACACTTTTGGAATTCAGTATTAACGTAAATATATATGTTGGCCCACCAGCTCTGAGAGAACACTGGATGCAGTCGAGAGGACCTATCAAAAGAGATGGTTGATAGGGATTTATGGTGTGAGAGAACCAAGGGATTCCAATGCTGTCTACATGTCTTGATAATGAGTAATTCAATGAACACACACTTTTAGAATTTAGTATTAACGTAAATATGTATGTTGGCCAACCAGCTCTGAGAGAACACTGGATGCAGTCGAGAGGACCTATCAAGAGAGATGGTTGATAGGGATTTACAGTGTGAGAGAACCAAGGGATTCCAATGCTGTCTACATGTCTTGATAATGAGTAATTCGATGAACACACACTTTTAGAATTTAGTATTAACGTAAATATGTATGTTGGCCAACCAGCTCTGAGAGAACACTGGATGCAGTCGAGAGGACCTATCAAGAGAGATGGTTGATAGGGATTTACAGTGTGAGAGAACCAAGGGATCCCATGCTGTCTACATGTCTTGATAATGAGTAATTCAATGAACACACACTTTTAGAATTTAGTATTAACGTAAATATGTATGTTGGCCAACCAGCTCTGAGAGAACACTGGATGCAGTCGAGAGGACCTATCAAGAGAGATGGTTGATAGGGATTTACAGTGTGAGAGAACCAAGGGATTCCAATGCTGTCTACATGTCTTGATAATGAGTAATTCGATGAACACACACTTTTAGAATTTAGTATTAACGTAAATATGTATGTTGCCAACCAGCTCTGAGAGAACCACTGATGCAGTCGAGAGGACCTATCAAGAGAGATGTTTGATAGGGATTTACAGTGTGAGAGAACCAAGGGATTCCAATGCTGTCTACATGTCTTGATAATGAGTAATTCGATGAACACACTTTTGGAATTCAGTATTAACGTAAATATATATGTTGGCCCACGCTCTGAAGAGAACACTGGATGCAGTCGAGAGGACCTATCAAGAGAGATGGTTGATAGGGATTTACAGTGTGAGAGAACCAAGGGATTCCAATGCTGTCTACATGTCTTGATAATGAGTAATTCGATGAACACACACTTTTAGAATTTAGTATTAACGTAAATATGTATGTTGGCCAACCAGCTCTGAGAGAACACTGGATGCAGTCGAGAGGACCTATCAAGAGAGATGGTTGATAGGGATTTACAGTGTGAGAGAACCAAGGGATTCCAATGCTGTCTACATGTCTTGATAATGAGTAATTCGATGAACACACTTTTGGAATTCAGTATTAACGTAAATATATATGTTGGGCCCACCAGCTCTGAGAGAACACTGGATGCAGTCGAGAGGACCTATCAAGAGAGATGGTTGATAGGGATTTACAGTGTGAGAGAACCAAGGGATTCCAATGCTGTCTACATGTCTTGATAATGAGTAATTCAATGAACACACACTTTTAGAATTCAGTATTAACGTAAATATGTATGTTGGCCCACCAGCTCTGAGAGAACACTGGATGCAGTCGAGGAGGACCTATCAAGAGAGATGGTTGATAGGGATTTACAGTGTGAGAGAACCAAGGGATTCCAATGCTGTCTACATGTCTTGATAATGAGTAATTCGATGAACACACACTTTTAGAATTTAGTATTAACGTAAATATGTATGTTGGCCAACCAGCTCTGAGAGAACACTGGATGCAGTCGAGAGGACCTATCAAGAGAGATGGTTGATAGGGATTTACAGTGTGAGAGAACCAAGGGATTCCAATGCTGTCTACATGTCTTGATAATGAGTAATTCGATGAACACACTTTTGGAATCAGTATTAACGTAAATATATATGTTGGCCCACCAGCTCTGAGAGAACACTGGATGCAGTCGAGAGGACCTATCAAGAGAGATGGTTGATAGGGATTTACATGTGAGAAACCAAGGGATTCCAATGCTGTCTACATGTCTTGATAATGAGTAATTCGATGAACACACACACTTTTAGAATTTAGTATTAACGTAAATATGTATGTTGGCCAACCAGCTCTGAGAGAACACTGGATGCAGTCGAGAGGACCTATCAAGAGAGATGGTTGATAGGGATTTACAGTGTGAGAGAACCAAGGGATTCCAATGCTGTCTACATGTCTTGATAATGAGTAATTCGATGAACACACTTTTGGAATCAGTATTAACGTAAATATATATGTTGGCCCACCAGCTCTGAGAGAACACTGGATGCAGTCGAGAGGACCTATAAGAGAGATGGTTGATAGGGATTTACAGTGTGAGAGAACCAAGGGATTCCAATGCTGTCTACATGTCTTGATAATGAGTAATTCGATGACACACCACTTTTAGAATTTAGTATTAACGTAAATATGTATGTTGGCCAACCAGCTCTGAGAGAACACTGGATGCAGTCGAGAGGACCTATCAAGAGAGATGGTTGATAGGGATTTACAGTGTGAGAGAACCAAGGGATTCCAATGCTGTCTACATGTCTTGATAATGAGTAATTCGATGAACACACACTTTTGAATTTAGTATTAACGTAAATATGTATGTTGGCCAACCAGCTCTGAGAGAACACTGGATGCAGTCGAGAGGACCTATCAAGAGAGATGGTTGATAGGGATTTATGGTGTGAGAAAACCAAGGGATTCAATGCTGTCTACATGTCTAATGAGTAATTCAATGAACACACACTTTTAGAATTCAGTATTAACGTAAATATATATGTTGGCCCACCAGCTCTGAGAGAACACTGGATGCAGTCGAGAGGACCTATCAAGAGAGATGGTTGATAGGGATTTACAGTGCGAGAGGACCAAGGGATTCCAATGCTGTCTACATGTCTTGATAATGAGTAATTCGATGAACACACACTTTTAGAATTTAGTATTAACGTAAATATATGTTGGCCCACCAGCTCTGAGAGAACACTGGATGCAGTCGAGAGGACCTATCAAGAGCGATGGTTGATAGGGATTTATGGTGTGAGAGAACCAAGGGATTCCATGCTGTCTACATGTCTTGATAATGAGTAATTCGATGAACACACAGTTTTGGAATTTTTTTTCTTTTCATCAAAACAATGTTGTCTATTCATAATAAAAATATTTGTGATATCTGATTTTGAAAATGACATACATGCTAGGTAGGCAGAAATAAATAAAAAGATTTTAAAACAAAGTACAAGGTGTGAAAGAAATAACCACTCCCCCACTCTCTATCTTTCCCCAATTCTCTTTCTTTCTTTTTTATTATATTTTCTCTGTGTAGCTTGTCCTTTTTCTTCTCATTCTTTATAATAAAAATTTGACGAGTTCAAATCCTGGACAAGGCAGTTTGTATTTCACATAATACTAATACCCTTGCATGCTAGGCAGAAATAAATAAGAGATTTTAAAACAAAGTACAATACCTCCCACATTTTAAACTGTCACCTGTGTGGGGGCAAGTGAACATAGTCAAGTGGCAATTTTTTCAAGCCATACCCCTACATATCATACCGTGCTGGAATCAGGCCAACTGCATAAGAAAACTATTAACATTTTAGGACCCGCAATCCTGAAATTTTAAATTCCAAATGCAGAAATGTAAATCCTGATTATCTGGTGTTGCTTATCCACTGAATTCTTATTTCTTAGAGTTGTCACTGCAGCTAAATAATGGACCATCTGTTTTTATTATAAAGAAAGAAAGGGAAGAAAAAGGACATGCTATACAAAAAAAAATGTAATAAGAACGAAATAGAGTGGGGGGGATAGAGAGAGGGGTGAGCACCTAGAAGCAAAAACGCTAATCTGTTTCAATTAAACAATGAAAAGATGAAAAAAGGAATGAGAGAGAGAGAGAGAGAGAGAGAGAGAGAGAGAGAGAGAGAGAGAGAGAGAGAGAGAGAGAGAGAGAGAGAGTTAAATCAAGATTATTATACTTTTTACATATTGAACTATTTTGCAATAGCTCTTAAGTAAAGATAGTAATAAATTATCATACTGTGGTATATCCACAGGTCCTGCTAGTAAAGATAGTTAAATCAAGATTATTATAATTTTTACATATTGAACTATTTTGCAATACTTAAGAGAAGTAAACATATGAAATGTTGTGATAATCAAATTATTATACTGTGATATATATACAGGTCCTGCTAGTCAAGTTTATTATATTTTTTACATATTGAACTATTTTGCAATAATTCTTAAGTAAACATATAAAATGTTGTAATAAGATTAAATCATCATACTGTGTTATATCCACAGGTCCTGCTAGTATTGAACTATTTGGCAATAGTTTTTAAGTGTTCATATCTATCTACCTTTCTTTCTTTGTTTCTTATTCAGTCAGTTCATATCTATGTATCTATCTGTCTATTTTCTTTCTTTCTTTCTATGGATCTATTCCAGTCAGTTCATATCTATCTTGAACAAAAAGTGTGAGAGAAAGTTAAATCAAGATTATCATACTTTTTACATATTGAACTATTTAGCAATAGCTCTTAAGTAAACATATCAAATGTTGGAATAATCAAATTATCATCATATTGTGTTATATCCACAGGTCCTGCTAGTATTGAACTATTTGGTAATAGCTCTTAAGTAAGCATATCAAATGTTGTAATAATTAAATCATCATCATACTGTAGTATATCCACAGGTCCTGCTAGTCAAGATTATTATACTTTCTACATATTGAACTATTTTGCAATAGCTCTTAAGTAAACATATCAAACATAAGATTAAATCATCATACTGTGCTATATCCACATGTCTTGCTAGTATTGAAGTATTTAGCATAGCTCTTAATGAAATTATCATACTGTGCTATATCCACAGGTCCTGCTAGTATTGAAGTATTTAGCAATAGCTCTTAATGAAATTATCATACTGTGCTATATCCACAGGTCTTGCTAGTATTGAAGTATTTAGCAATAGCTCTTAATGAAATTATCATACTGTGCTATATCCACAGGTCCTGCTAGTATTGAAGTATTTAGCAATAGCTCTTAATGAAATTATCATACTGTGCTATATCCACAGGTCTTGCTAGTATTGAAGTATTTAGCAATAGCTCTTAATGAAATTATCATACTGTGCTATATCCACAGGTCCTGCTAGTAAAAGTTAAATGCTTGAAAATTCAGCATGAATGAACATGTAAACAAAAGCAAAGGTGACCTTGAAAGAATTCCTAACATTACCAAACTCAGGTCAGGTTCCCTCTTCAAGTATATACACAGACAGATAATATATATATATATATATCTCGGTCTGGGTAGGGACACAATTGGGCTATAGGCAGACACGAACAACAAACTCAGCAAATAAAAATATAGAATTACAACAAGGAAAAGGAAACTGAATTTTAAGATATTAAATTAGAATTTCTTTGTTTGAGAAAAAACTTAGTCATACTAGCAAATATATGCACCCTCCGTAGGGTGCAAGTATTTAAGTTTTAATCTAATAAAATATATTAAATTAAATTAGAAAGGCTAATGAAATTAAATAAGAATGCCGATAAAAAAAATTTGAAACAGAGGAGGGTATAATAAAAAATAGAACAACAGAAACTTACTCTTTCATCACTCCCATCTTTCATTGCTAAATTTTTCTAACTATTTAGTTAAAATAGGAAGTAAATAATAAAATTACAGTCATTTCTTCATGTTAATGGATTTCTTTTAAGATTTATCCCGGAGATTTTTGCTCATATTCATTAAGATAAAGGGGGGGGGTCTCTCCTATCACCCATCTAGCCTAAGTAAGGGTAAAAGTGGAGTGTTGCATGTCATGGACTGCTCATCCACCAGGATTCCATCTTTAAGCATCACAGGTCACCACCCATGGTCAACAAATTTGGGGTGGGGCCTTACCCCTCTGCAGAAGTGCAGTCAGTATATTCTAAAACCCCAGCCGACAGGCCAAAGTAGAGTGTTGTAAGTAATGAACTGCTCAGCCACCAGGATTCCATCCTTAAGCATCATGGGTTACCAACCAAAGCCAACAAATGGTCCAATTGGGAGGGGAGTCTTACCCCTCTGCAGAGGTGCAGTTAGTATATTCTAAAACCCCAGATGACAGGGCTGCTAAGTAAGGGCCAAAGTAGAGTGTTGTAAGTAATGAACTGCTCAGCCACAAGATTCCATCCTTAAGCATCATGGATTGTCAACCAAAGCCAACAAATGGCCCCATAGGGGTTGGTGGGCATTTTAGCCCTCTTCAGAGGTGCAGCCAATGTATTCTACCGTCCCAGTTTTGTATTATATAATCAATTGTCTATTTCCTTTTTTACTTGAATAACAAGAGGATTCAAATAATCTTATTAAATAATCTCAGGGGACCTCAGACTCAAGGACACTAAAAAAGAGTCATTATGTCCAGGGGAGTTGGTCATCATAAGTGAGTTGGACATCGCAATTTCCGCCACTTACAATGTAAGTAAATAAAAAGTAAAGTCGTCAGTAGCCTAAAGTCAGTATCAGCCAGACAGCGAAGGAGTCTATCCCCTTTTCATTAGCACTAGACCAAGGAGATTGTTTGGGCCACTCCTACCATCAGCTCCTCACTTTAACGCACATATCCATGTGCTACTCATACGCTGAGTTGGCGGAGGCTGGGAATTGAACTAGAAACCTCGAGGTTCCCAGCCGGACACTATACCTACTGAGCTAAGCTGGCAAAGATAGTCATTTTTTTTAAATTTCAAATTCGCTTTAAGGGTCCCATTTTAATTTTGATACATCTTTTTTTTTTATATATACATATAGATTTTTGATGTAGACTTTTTTTAGTTTTGCAAAATTTTGTCTAATTTCTGCTTAAATTTCACACTTCGTTTGTTACATAATCTATGCATAGATTATTGTCAACCCCCTGTATATCTGAAGGGATAGGCCCCTTTGCATATCACGGGTGGGACTTTCCATCGAAGATTGCAGAAAGCCCGCAAAATATGTGAAGTCACGTGGGACCTGGTTGGCTCTCAGTTTCGGCTTGGACGTCAGGCAGATAAGATGTTACTGCTTTAGCTGAGACTCACTGCGCGCGCTGTGATTAGTTAGAGAAATATGTTTAGTTAAGAAATAAAAGTTTAAATAAATAATATGGTTTTGTGGTTGATGAATGTCTTGGCAACAAGACTGACCTAGAAGACCAGACACAAAGTCCCCAAGACTAGGTCCAGACGCTGGAAGAAGAACGTAAGATACCAAAGATGAACAGAAGAAAAATAGAAGTAAAAAGAAGAGTATACAACATGTTGAACACAGACGATAAGTGTAAAATTGTTTAATATTGTACTTGGGATTTTTTAATGGCAAATCCAGCGTGAAGCAAACTTGTGGTAATCTTGAACTTTAAGTGATTAAATTCCTACCATAAAAATGTAATTGCGCATTATTTAAAATGAACTTAATTGTTACTAAATAGACATTTTATGATATTTTTGTTTTAAAACCTGCAGTCCTAATGATTTGAACAATTTGGAAACAAAAAAAGGGTTTCATTTATGGTGAATTGATAACGGCAGACCATTAATTAATATTAATAATACTACTAATAAAATTACTTATAGTTAGGGCCGGGTTAGCTCAGTCGGTAGAGCGTTCGGCTAGAAAGCACAAGGTTCCTAGTTCGATACCGGTCCTCGGCAACTCAGCGTATGAGTAGCACAGGGATCTGTGCGGTAAAGTAAGGAGCTGATGGTAGGTGTGGCACGCCACCTCAGATGCTAAAACAATCTCCTTGGTCTAGCGCTATTGAAAAGGAGATAGACTCCCTCGCTGACTGGCTGATACCGACTTTAGGCCGCCCCGTCGACTATAGTTACTGTAATGAAAAAAGAGTATCATTAATGGCGATTCGATAATGGCAGACCATTTACTTCCTGTTTCTTCCCAAAATCAAAAAAAAACAAGGGACATCACTCTCATTGACTTATTTTTCTTTTAAGAATTCTTGGCCGAATTTAATTGTTTAAAACATTAAAAATATATTACATATGTAATTTATTTTTAATACTTTTGAAACAATTAAATTCAACCAAAAAATCTAAAGAAAATAAAAGTCTTAGAAATCAATACCAAAAAAAAATAAAAAAAAATATACACGATGTACAAAAAATATCTAATTAATAGATAAAATTCTAAGTTTCATATTCGCAGAATCTCTGGGTTTTTTTTTAAATTTAAAAAATACTTCCATACATTCAATATTTTTTGGAATTTGGTATGTAGTGCAAATAAGGACTGTAGAATCCAAATATCCAACTATTTTAACCCTATACCTAATAGAAATTATTTTATTTTGCTCAACCAAATGCATGACTCCAAAATCAACAACTTTTCACCTATGTAGCTTACGGTCATTTTGTAGTCTGTGTAATACCCTGGTGAATTGACATGGAATGACCCATTTGTGAATTTGTAGAAATAAGTAGAAACGTTGGAACGTTCCAATTACGAAAAGAAAAGACAATTTGAAATCCAATTGTAGACAAATGGTCTAAACAACCAAATT
>CM042177.1:43017484-43024984 GCA_023376005.1 Doryteuthis pealeii
ATGGTTGGGGGGGGAGCAGAGGCAGTTTAGTAGATTAAACTTCTCTTTCACCCCCTCCACCCCCACCCCCCCACAGAATATGTGGAGCATGAAGTGAACACTACTATTATTCAAACCAATCCTTTCAAAATGAAATTTCATTTATACGGGGAGAGTCAAAAATTATCGGCTTCTCTTGGTTTAAAAAAAAAAAAAAATGTATTTAAACAAAAGCAAGTGCTTCATTTATTATTATACTAAAGCTGAGCGAATCAATGTTTGTTTCCTAAAGGCTTTTTTACTGTTTAGTTTAATGACACAAAAGTTATACTAAATTATTCCTTATTTTTAGGATTGAGTTATGTTTGAAAAATATCCCATTTTAATTGGTTCTAATTTGCAATTAAATCAAAAACTCAACCGTCTTACTTTACATTCTGCCCATCACTTTCTTCCTCTCTATGTATATCTTGATTACCCTCCTTGTTATACATGTTAGTTTCTCTGGGAGAAATATTAGTCAAAACCAATCCAAGTAATTATTTATTAAACCTGGTTTGTTAAAACCAGTATGCAAATTAACCACACCATATATTATGTAAACCTTTTATATCTTAGTAATATATAAGACACATTGCAGGATTTTAAATGCATTAATAACATGGGTTGTTTTGAGGCAAAATTTAACTCAGATTTTCATAGAGACAATAATTCTGTGGACATTCTCCTATAGGGACACCTCAAGTGAAATAAACAAGCCTTAACCCCCTTTTTTTTTCGACTATGGGGCAGGTGCTGCCTGGGTGGGGCGAATGCCAGAGATGAAGAAAAATGATTAAATCTTCATATCAACCAAGTCAAACCAGATGTTTATTTTTATCATTTTTTTAAGACCCCCCCTCCCCCCTATAATTCCAGGTCACAGCTAAACCTGATATTAAGCTACTAGCTGCAATACCTGGTAATACCGGGGGGGGGGGGTGAGGTTATTTCCAGTTCAATAACATTTTTGTGTTTCATCTTGGACTGTCTCATTTTTAACCAGAGGGTGTTGCAAGATGATAATGGTTGTACAATTAAGGAACACAATTATTAATAAATGGATTTTCAATATCATTTTTGAACTTCATCTTGGATAATTTGGACTGTCTCATTTTTAACCAGAGGGTGTTGCAAGATGATAATGGTTGTACAATTAAGGAACACAATTATTAATAAATGGATATTCAATAGCAATTTTTGCATTTCATCTTGGATAATTTGGACTGTCTCATTTTTAACCAGAGGGTGTTGCAAGATGATAATGTTGTACAATTAAGGATTTTCAATAGCATGTTTTGCATTTCAATCTTGGATAATTTGGACTGTCTCATTTTTAACCAGAGGGTGTTGCAAGATGATAATGTTGTACAATTAAGGATTTTCAATAGCATGTTTTGCATTTCAATCTTGGATAATTTGGACTGTCTCATTTTTAACCAGAGGGTGTTGCAAGATGATAATGGTTGTACAATTAGGGAACACGAGTATCAATATTATTATTATTACTAGCTGTAATACCTGGGAAAGGTGAGGTTATTTCCAGTTCCAAACTAGATTTTCAATAGCATTTTTTTGCGTCATCTTGGATAATTTAGATGGTTTCATTTTTAACCAGAGGGTGTTGTAAGATGATAATGGTTGTACAAATAAGGAACACAAGTATTAATATATTATTATTATTAAATACTGGATTTTCACTAACAACCGTTGTTAGGTGTGTTTATGGCACAGGTTATTCTTAAATATGTGGTTAGTTAACTATTTAATTACCGATCTTGAAAGCCGTTCATTTGCACATATTTTTGACACGGACGGATAAGCAACCAAGGATTCTACCTAACACCGAGGAACAACCAAAGGATTCTACCTAACACTACGACACATATATATATTGAAGTCAGTCAGTCAGTCTACTATTGGTTTGAACAACATCAACTGGCCAAGCACCACTGCACCAGTGTCAAAACAATTGGTACTTATGGGAATTCAGAATAGTCCACTCATGCATTTGAGTGATACCATTCCTAGAGTCCTGATTGGCTGCTTGGTTTCTGTGATGTTCTGAGGTTTCATAAATAACCTGCCATTTTGCAGTAGTCTTTGCAGCAACTCAAGTTCATATATTTTAATCGGTATTTAGAAGTAAATATGAAAACGGGTGGACCTCCTTGATTCGTAATCACCATTTTTTAAAATTTGAGACAATAAATTTTCTTCGTTTTTTGTAAAAAAAAAATGGTTTTAAAAAGACAGATAAATATTCATAAACCAAAATAAATACGTTATAAATGGAACAGGGTTGTTTTCCTTGCATAAAATGAGGAAAATAATAATTTTAAATCGATTTTTTATGAATGCATGTGAGAATGGATGGATTTTTAAAAAATTTTTAATTTTCATTTCTTTTTAAATCGAGTAGATAAACACCTCTATTTTTTTTTTTTTAATAATTGTTTTAAAAAGACAGAAAAACATTCCAGACCAGAAATTAACCTTTCTGTAAGAAACATACATCTTTTCCTGGTTTAAAAATGTTGAAAATATGAGTTTTAAATGAATTTAACAGTGTATATGAACTGCAGACACTTTCAAGTCATTTCGGGCACTTAGAAATATTTTTTCCGTCGTTACAAGTCGTTTTGGGAAGTCTAAAGTTACAACTGCTTGCTGCCTTGTCTTACCAATTCGATTGTAATTGGAACTAGTATGATTATTCTACACAAGGGAATTTCCAAGACTTCTCTCTACCCATTATCATTGAGGATTTCCAAACCTTCAAAGCAGCTGGCCATTGACCGACTGATATAGTGGACAGTTTTTCTTTCTGTTTTCTTTAAATAGATTGTCAATCCTAAAAACAAGTAGGTGGGAGGGGAATCTTATCAGAGAGAGAGAGAGAGTGTGTGTGTGTGTGTGTGACAAAGATAATGACAGAGACAGACATAGACATTATGAAGGAGACACAAAGACAGATAGTGATATACAAGGTGTGTCAAAAAAAGTATCAAGATTTTTTTGTACTTTTGACACCTTGTATTCTGGGAAAAAAAGTTCCATTCATCAATTTTTTCCGAATACAAGGTGTGTCAAAATGTACCATGTTTGAAGCTGTATTTACTAAGATAGAAATGAACAATGAATGGAACGTTCATTTTTTTTCAGAATACAGGGTGTATCATAAAAGTATCGAGATTGAAGCTGTATATACCAAGATAGAAATGAACAATGAATGGAATGATCTTAGTGATCATCGTTAAAAAGTTTTGTCTCATAATAAAAATAAAGTGTGTTAGTATTTTTTGTAAGGGGGTAAAAAGAAAAGAAATCTGGAAATATAAAGAGACTTGTTGTCACATGTTTTTCAGTGAGCCAGTAGCTTAGGCAGGTGTAGAAAATTTTTTTTAGTGGGGAGATGTTGTAAAAATAGAAAAATAAAATACATCACATTTTTGGTAGATTCTCATTTTGTTAGTGTCAAAAAAAGGAAAGAAATTTTTTTTAATTGCTCACCAAAATGAAGTTCTAAATTCGGAAACTTACCTGTAAAAGAAAGAAAGATATTTTTAAAATATTTAATGAATCACAAAAAAAAAAAGAAAGAAAAATGACAACAAAAAAAGATAAAAAAAGACAAAAAAAGGACAAAAAGAAGACATGACAAAAATAAACAAAAAAAAAAGAAAAAATGACCAAAAAAGAAAAAAGAAGAAAATGACCAAAAAAAAAAGAAAAAGGAAAGAAAAATGACAAAGAAAAAAAATGACCAAAAAAAAAAAGAAAAGGAAAAGAAAAATGACAAAAAAAAAAAAAGAAGAAAAATGAACAAAAAACATTTTTTTGGTCACTTTTCTTTTTTGTCATTTTTTTTTTTCATTTTTTTTTCATTTTCTTCTTTTTTTTTTGTCCTTTTTCTTTTCCTTTTTTTTTTTTGGTCATTTTTTTTTTCTTTTTTCTAAAAGAAAAAAAAATGACCAAAAAAAAAAGAAAAAGGAAAAGAAAAATGACAAAAAAAAGAAGAAAATGACAAAAAAAAATGAAAAAAAAAAAAAATGACAAAAAAGAAAAGTGACCCAAAAAAATGTTTTTCCCTCTAGTCCAAGGTACAGGTAGACTAATCCCCCTTCTCCCCTCACCCCCACCAAAAAAAAAATTCAATTCAAAATTTGAATAAATCTTAAAGAAAATAGAAACTTATTTTTTTGTGTATTTATAATACTTGATATGAATAATTATGATATTTCAGACTGTTGTCCTCATCTTTATTGTGTAAAGAGGAAGGTTTCTTTTTCTTTAAATAGTACAAATCAAGAAATACGTAGTGATCAGACCAATCCATTCACAGCAATTCGTGTAACACAGGAAATTCCATACTAAACAAAACAAACATTTTTTTATAATGCAATACACCAAGTTAAGAAATCAAAATTTCATTAAATCTAAATTGGTCAGAATTACATACAAGGACATTAACATTAAGGAAGAAAAGAAAGTGATTTTATTTCACTAAAAATTTAATTTTTAAAGATAATTCCTCTCACTCTTACTGGATTTCAACATACTATTACTCCCCTTGCCTTCTCTCACTGAAATGTCTTCTTTCCTCCTCTACTGTAAAAATGTACCCCAGGGGTTCTATTATTTATTTTTATTGAAATCCATTTAGCCAGTCCTGTTCCTGAATATCAGCTTAACATTTGTGTAGAGTTTCATCACGATTGGATCACTGGCATGACAGAGACAGAAATTGCTATTTATGTAGTAGGTTAAAATTTTAACTCTATAATATTTTTTTTTAGATAAAGTATCAAATAGATATCCGATAAGCCCCCCCCCACACACACACACTTGTTTTTAGGATTTGCAATCTATTTAAAGAAAAAAACAAAAAAAAACTTAGTCCACTATCTCGGTCGGTCAACGACCAGCAGCTCCTCCTGTGCTAAGGTGACTCTGAAGTTTCGGATATCCTCATCGACAATAACGACCAACCATTGGGTGCCAGAGATATATTGAGGGCACCTCTACCCTATCTCTCTTGAATCGATTGAAATCCATTTAGCCAGTCCTGTTTCTGAATATCAGCTTAACATTTGTGTAGTTTCATCACGATTGGATCACTGGTATAGGTGCCAACTGGTTAGACAGACAGACAGATAGAATTTGCTATTTATGTAATAGATTAAAATTTTAACTTTAAAATTTAATTTTAATTATAAAGTATCACAGATATCTGATAAGCCCCCCCCCACCTCCGACTTTGCAATCTATTTAAAGAAAAAAAAACAAAAAAAAAAAAAAAAAAAACCTCAGTCCACTATCTCGGTCGGTCAGTGACCAGCAGCTCTGCCTGTGCCAAGGTGACTCTGAAGTTATTTGCATTTCATCTTGGACAATCTCATTTATAACCCGAGGTTGTTGCAATAGGATAACGGTCAGAAGATTAAGGAACAAGAGTATTAATATATAGATATTGGATTAGGAAGATGAATGAAATTTTAACGAGAATCCAAAAAATAGATTGCACTTATTTTTACTTAATTCTAATTGATTTCAATATAAAATCATTTATATTATTGATTTTAATACTTATTGAAGTCAGTTAGTCTACTGTTGGTTTGAATAACAGCAACTAGCTAAGCACAATTGAAGCAGTGTCCAAGACAGTTGGTATTTATGGAAATCAAGAATGATCCATTCATGCATTTGGGTGATTCCATTCCTTGAGTTCTGATTGGCTGCTTGGTTTATGATATTGTGGAGTTTTATAAATACCCTGTCATTCTGCAGTAGAATTGCAACAAGACGGGTTTGTATTAAGTTTCAACTGCTTGTTGTCGTGTCTTACCAATTCAACGGTAATTGGAACATAGTTTGATTATTCTTCAGTTTGAGAATAAAACGATAATATTAGAAATCAATAACAATGAGCAATTATTTATTAAACACAGTTTAGTTAAAAACCGTTATGCAATGGCAATAACGACCAACCCTTGGGTGCGAGGAACACCTTGAGGGCATTTCCATCCTGTCTCTCTTGGATTGAAATCCAAGAAAACTGGGAGAGCGGCAAAGGAAACTCCCTTCACCATCTGATCTGACTCTAGATTACTAAGGTAGAGGACGGCTATGGTCAGAGGAAATGGATGGATCAATCCGATTTCAAATCTTGGACGAGGCTGTTTGCATTTTTTGGTTTGGTTCAAGTTTGAATTTACAAATGAATTGTCGACTATAAATAAATACAATGGCAGCCATCTTTGATTCAACGTAATTTTCACGGAGAAAACAACGCTTTTCAAATCCATTTTAGTGCATGTTTTTAACTCCAAATTATAATAAAATGTCTTTTTAGTAACAATTTAAAGAATAATTAAAGTCCAATTACCGTCGAACTGGGAAGACAAGGTAGCAAACGGTTGTAACTCAATACAATCCCGAAAGCCACAAAGTCCACTGCAAAATGACAGAGTATATATAAGACTCCACAATGTCATTCAAATCAAGCAGTCAAGCAGCCAATCAGAACTCAAGGAATGGAATCACCCAAATCACCCAGATTCATGGATGGATCATTCTTGAGTCCTATTTATACCAACTGTCTTGGACACTGCTGGGGTGGTACTTAGTTAGCTGCTGTTATTCAAACCAACAGTAACTGATTTCAATACAATTAAGTCCATTTCAAATAATGTGCAAGTACAATTTTATGGTAGGAATTTAGTCACTTAAAGTTCAAGATTACCCTCGCTATTTTGTTTTGCTGACTTTATTTACTTCTTTGCTTACAGTACCTGCTGTTACTTTATGGATACTAGCAAAATAAAAAAACACCCTCCTGGCGATGTAAAAATAAATTTTTGAAACCTATTGCCTGAGGGGTGGGAGTTAAAAATTCAATGTTAGTGAGTTTGTACCCTAAGTAAGTAAAATCATCAAATTCATTAAAGGATTAAAAAATAAAACAATTTGAAATGTAAACTTTAAATATGTATTAAAATAAAACAAACTATATATAGATATATAATACCAGTCATGTATTTATTAAAACTTGTTTTAAAAAACAATGAAGACTGTTTAATGTTGCACGTTCAAATTTTGAGTGTATTTATTCTATGTTATGACGATTTTGGGTAATGTGACGTAAGCAGTGATGTAATTTTTGTTACAGACAAAAACCGGAAGAGAATCTCTATTATTAATAGATGGGTATGGCTATGGGTAAATAGTTGAGCAGACTGGGTTTTTTTTTTAGGCAACCAGTATAGGAGAAGTAAAACTCTAAATTCAAACCTGTTAAACTCCACTTAAGAAATTGGTCTTGTGTTACATCCTACAAGTGCGGAGGGGTTGGTAGTGATCAAGCTAGAACTGGTACTATAAGTGTGACTTGACTGTAATCCGATAGGGTAGTTAGGATCAGAAATTTCTTTGGTTCTTATCTCGACGACAAATGGCATTGTTATACAGCAACAGCAAATG
>CM042177.1:43029984-43044984 GCA_023376005.1 Doryteuthis pealeii
GTCTAGCCCAAGAAAAGCCTAAAGTGGAATATTGCAAGTCATGGACTGATCAGCCACCTGGGTTCTATCCTTAAGCATCACGGGTCGCCACCCACGGTCAACAGGTGGCCCCATTGGGGGAGTCTTACCCCTCTGCAGAGGTGCATTCTAACGCCCCAGCCGACAGGGCGGACAATTTATGAGGTGTCATAAATTGTGAGCAGTACCTGTAAGTAGAATTAAATTCGGGTCTATCATGTTAGGGTCAAGGGAGCCAGTGGAAATTTACCACTGACTGTTAATAACCTTGACCCGTAGATGCACGAATTTCACAAGCCATGAAAAACACGTGATTTAGTTAGAATTTTAGATTCGACCTGACTTTGAAGCAGAGCAGATATGCTCTGAGGTAATTGTTAATTACGTCTGTTGAATGACATTATGCAAACATTTTGATTGTTACTTAAAACAATAACGTTAGAATATAACAGTGAAATTATTAGTATTGTCTAAACACTTAAAAAGATTTAAGTCACACACTAATAAACTTTGTTGCAGAAAGTTGAAGCAGGTTATATATGCAGATAAAGAATTAGCATTACTAGCAGGACCTGTGGATATACCACAGTATGATAATTTAATTATTACAAGGTTTAATAGGTTTACTGATGCATTTCTGGCCTAAATTGCACATTTCTTGAAAGTAAATGTTTGAGTTTTTTTTTTCTTTAACGTCACAAACTATTTAGATAAGCACCTCTCCATTGATGAATTAAAATTTGAAAAAAAAATAAAAATGACCTACTGTCAAACCAGGGTGGTGGAGTAGGGTGATGTGGGGGGGGTCTAGATAAATAAATTCAGTTGCAGAAAACTTTTCAGAGGTTAAACCTGGATAGACTGGTTTAGGTTATGTTTTGTGAAGTATAAAAATATCAAATGTTATAATAATTAAATTATCATCATACTGTGGTTTATCCACAGGTCCTGCTAGTAGATATTTATTTCTTGTTAAAAAGTCGAGTCATATCTGGAGTGAACGTTCTTAACAGTACCTAAAATAAAGATTTTTAAATAGTGCAAAAGAGATTGTAGTAAAGTTTATCTAGGGTAAACAATAACAAAACCAAAAAGAAAGTCATTTTGGTGAATATAGTGGGGGTGGGGGTGATGTGTTATCATATGATATTGTCTTGGTATAGACCGTAAACAACTTGGTAATTTTCGCCTTTAGTTGTCAAAATTCCTAGCAAATAAGGCAATTAGAGTAACCTCCCTTGACTTTCACTTTGAAGCAAGCCGGTAGCTATTTTGAAAGTCTCCGTGCGAAATAAACAAATCTTAGAAACTTTTTGAAAACAATACAACTGCATGATTTAACACAAAAATATCATAAAATATGTTCTTAATAACAATTAAATTCATTTCAGATAATTTTATGCTAGGAATTTAGCCAACTGACTTTCAATTTGAAACAAGACGGTAGCCCTTTTGAATGTGTCCGTGCAAAATATACAAATCTTAGAATCATTTCGAAAACAATACAACTGCATGCTTTAACACAAAAATATCATAAAATGTGTTCTTAATAACAATTAAGTTCATTTCAGATAATGGGCACGCACAATTTTATGCTAGGAATTTTAACAACTAAAGGTGAAAATTACCAACAACTTTCTATTTGAAATAAATAGCCAACGCCATTCCATTCTATGGAAACCAATACATGGGCACGCCAGTGTGGGCCGCTCAGCAAAGACCTAAATAGACCAGCTCTGTGCAGATACAGAATGCTGCACAGAGGACCTCCCCGGGGGACAATGAATAATAGGGACAGTTGGTGAGAGATTGTCATGCAACATGATTATGATGATTCATTTCTTATTAAATAAGTTGAGTCATATCTGGAGTGAGCATTCTTAGCCGCCCATGAGTTGACAGCAAAAATAAGGATTTTTAAATATTCCAAAAGAGATTGTAAATGTTTTATCAAGGTAAACACCAAACAACACACAAGTCATTTCTGTGAATACAATGGGTGTGTGGGGGGTGCTTATCAGCTGATATTGTCTTGGTATAGGCCGTAAACAACTTTCTTCCCCGTCTATCTTTATAATAAAAACGGAATGGTCCATTATTTAGCTGAGGTTATGACACTCATAAGAAATTAGAATTTGGCGGATAAGCAACACCAGATAATCAAGGGCTGGTTTAGCTCAGTTAGGGCCGGTTTAGCTCAGTCAGTAAAGCATTCGGCTAGGAATCACAAGGTTCATGGTTCGATACCGCCCCTCGCCAACTCAGCCTATGAGTAGCGCAGGGATCTGTGCAATAAAGTGAGGAGCTGATGATAGGTGTTGCGCTCCACCACGTTTTATCTAGGGTTAACACCAAACAACATACAAGTCATTTCTGTGAATATAATGGGTGTGTGGGGGTGTTATCAGCTGATATTATCTTGGTATAGGCCGTAAACAACTTTCTACCTGAAATAAATAACCATCGACATTGCATTCTGGATAAAAGCCTGACTCATGTGAGCAATTTAATATAATTTTTCCAATTCTGTACTGAATACCGAGTTAGTTTCGTCGTCTTTATTGACTCTTAAGTTGATACCAACCATTTGTAAGTTAACTGGAATTAAAACTCTTTTTCACAAGTTTATTCTGTATTGCCATTTAATATATCACCCCAATGTGCATTGTACATTAATATTTAAGATGTGTTCTTTGCATGTAAGAATGAATGATAATACCAGACTGGATTGAGTAATGTTTATTGACTTGAGTCTTGGTACCAACCATTTGTGAGTTAACTGGAATTAAAACTCTTTTTTCACTAGTTTATTCTCTGTTTTGCTATTTAATAAGTTATACCCTCAAGATTTTTTTGAACATACCCTCTATTTTTGAAAAACTACTGTAGCCTTGTAAGCAACAAAATACTGTTGGTTTATTCCCTTGGTATAGACCATAAACTACTTCCTGTCTGAAATACATAGCCATCAACATTGCATTCTGGGTATGAATCTTCTGGTTAAAAAAAAAAAAAGAACTTGACTCATGTCAACCATTTGATATAATTTTTCCAATTCTGTAATTAATACTAGGCTGGTTTGGTCATCTTTATTGTCTCAGGTCTTGATACCAACAATTTGTGAGTTAACTGGAACTAAAAAAAACTTTTTTTAAAAGTTTATTTTCTGTATTGTCATCTTCAACTTGAAACTCCCTGCTATAATTCTTTAGTCTTCCTCTCTCTGATCACTAAGAAGACGGCAACTTACAGCCAATTGCAGATATATCATTTTTATGACTTTTGTTTGGTTTGTTTTACGGCATATCAACCTCAGTGGGTCATTTAATGCCAATAAAGTTTTGAAATAAATCAATTCTTAATGGATAATACAATTTTTTCTATAAATACATTTTTCTATTTAACCCATAGATGGGACCCTAACAGGTACTACCACTCCGGGTCAGAGTGGACCAGGGAGCAATGGTGATGAAGGGGTGCTCCACATTCACCAAACCTCCAAAACTGGAACCTCACCATCAGGTAGAGTTTAACGTCATTCCCAGGACATGTAGACCCTCAGCCACCGCCTTCTAGCACCCATATGATAAAAAGGGGTTGGGGCTTGCCATAAGGGCAATAGGGTTGGGAAAATCATATAGGTGCTAGGGCTTGACGTGACAAGCCGATTGATCGGAGTGGGCCTCTTCGACCGCCCGTCTAGCCCAAGATAGGGCCAAAGTGGAGTATTGTAGGTCATGAACTGCTCATCCACCTGCGCTCTATCCTTAAGCATCACGGGTCGCCACCCACGGCCAACAGGTGACCCCATTGGGGGAGTCTTACCCCTCTGCAGAGGTGCAGTCGACAGGGCGGATTTTTATGACTAAAATCTAACTAATTTGTGAGTTAACTAAAACTAAAAGTTCATTTTCTGTATTGTCATTAAACAAGAAATGAATATGTATTAAAAATTAAGTCTAGTCATATCTAAAGATAACATTCCTGGTCGCACATGGGTTGACACCTAAAATAAGGATTTTGCAAATATTTCAAAAAAGATTGTAAAAGTTTTATCTAGGGTAAAAACCAAACAACACGCAAGTCATTTCTGTGAATATAGTGGTGTGGGTGGGGGTGTTATCAGCTGATATTTTCTTGGTATAGGCCGTAAACAACTTTCTTGCCTTTCTATCATTATAATAAAAACGGAATGGTCCATTATTTAGCTGAGGTTATGACACTCATAAGAAATTAGAATTTGGCGGATAAGCAACACTAGATAATCAAGGGCTGGTTTAGCTCAGTTAGGCCTGTTTAGTCAGTAAAGCATTCGGCTAGGAATCACAAGGTTCATGGTTCAATACCGGCCCTTGCCAACTCAGCGTATGAGTAGCATAGGGATCTGTGCAGTAAAGTGGGAGCTAATGGTAGGTGTTGCGCTCTACCTCAGACGTTTTATCTAGGGTTAACACCAAACAACACACAAGTCATTTTTGGGAATATAGTGGTGGGTTTGTGGGGTGGGGGTGTTATCAGCTGATAATTTATCAGTTACTGAACTTTAATATGAATATGACATTAGTTTGGCTGATAAAACAACAAACAAAAAATAATTTCTTATTGATTGTAAACAAAGTGACTGTCACATTCACAACAAATCAATTTTGGGGGATTGGTTGAAAATATTCAAGTGCAATAAGAGTGCAAGTTCTTTTGCTTTCTTTATTTGAAATCTGATTTCTTGAATAAAATTAAACAATGAATTCTTCCAGAGTTTAGCCATGTCAGTACTACTATATCACTACACTACTGTGATTTTAATGAAACTCCTAAATGCAGTACGAGTGCAAGTTCTTTTGTTTTTCTTACTTGAAATCTGATTTCTTGAATAAAATAAAACAAGAATTCTTCCAGAGTTTAGCCGTGTCAGTACTACTATATGACTGCACTACTGTGATTTTAATGAAACTCCTAAATGCAGTACGAGTACAAATTCCTTTGTTTTTCTTACTTGAAATCTGATCACTTAAATAAAATAAAACAAAGAATTCTTCCAGAGTTTAGCCGTGCCAGTACTACTATATGACTGCACTACTGTGATTTTAATGAAACTCCTAAATGCAGTACGAGTACAAATTCATTTATTTTTCTTACTTGAAATCTGATTTCTATTGAAGTCAGTTAGTCTACTGTTGGTTTTAATAACAGCAGCTAAGTAGAACTCAATATGGCGCTGCGAACAGCAATGGAACCTGAAGATTGGGAAAGCTACTTTTCATCAAGCTGGTATCTCTGCTGACTGAGCAAAGCTATGCTGACATTTTGCATCGATGTCACAGTATGAAGATGAACCAATTCAACAATACCTTGTTCACGCTTAGGCTACAGCATAGACTGCAACTTCTCCTGTCCCGGTGTGAGCATGACCTGTCCGACACGTACATCAAAGACCAACTCATCAGAGGGATAGCAAACGACGCACTCCAGACTAATCTACTAGCAAAAGCACGGGTACCGAAGTCCTTGAGCAGAATATCTGTCATGCTGAAGCATTTGAATCAGCACTACGGGACCAAACTGCAATGACTGATACCACAGACATAGCTACTGTTCGGATGTCACATACTCGCAGACAGAAGAACAGTGCAGCACAGACCAATAAGGGTAAAAATCCTATTAGCACCTCTACTATACGCAAAACAGCATTGCTGAACAAACCCCTCGTCAATTTCTTGAATAAAATAAAACAAAGAATCTTCTAGAGCGCAGCTGTGTCAGTACTACTATATGACTGCACTACTATGATTTTATGAAACATCTAGAGCAGGGTTCTCGATCAGGGGTGTGAGCATCATTCCAGAAGGTGCGAGAGAGCATCTGTTCGAATTTAAGATTAAATTTTTTTCTTTTGTAATTAATATTATTTATATATTTCGTTTATTAATTTCAGATCATTAGCAACAAAAGAGTCAGTGATTAAAATACATTAACAGATTTTTTGAAGTCAGCTTTCTTTTTTTATTGCTAATCGACAATGTTCTCCTGCATGACAATGCTCGACCACACACAAGCATCAGGACAAGAAAGAAAATCGCCTCATCCAGGTGGACAACTTTACCACATCCTCCATACTCACCGATTTTAGCTTCACTATCATCTCTTCAGACCCATGAAAGAGGGTTTTGAGAGGCAAACATTATTCCAGTGACAAGCAAGTGAAATCTGTAGTGAGGAAGTGGCTCAAAGAACAGTCAACAGATTTTATAGGCAGGATACATGCTCTCATTCAAAGGTGGAACATTGCTATTGAGAGAAATGGTGACTATGTGGAGAAGTAGGGATGTGATCGACAGAAGACCGCTTCATTTTGATGTATGATACATGTTCCTGTGATGGTAATTATACCTGTCCTAAACAAAATGGCATTACTTTTAACTCACCTATGTGGAGAAGTAGGGATGTGATCCACAGAAGACCAGCTTCATTTGATGTATGATACATGTTCCTGTGTTGGTAATTATACCTGTCCTAAACAAAATGGCATTACTTTTTTGACTCACTATAATATATATATATATAATATATATATATATATAATATAAGCATCAGGTGTTGTCCAGATTAACAAACATATCAAATTACTTAAATTCAATCCACAGAACTGAAAGGACATTAGGCACAGCTGGTGAATACCAACCTACATCCACCACACTGCACCACACCTACCTACCTACCCACCAACTAACTAAATCATTACAGTCAGACTGGGGGGGTGATGATTTTTGGAAAACACAAGCAAAGATTTATTTTTTAATCATATTACAAAAAAAACTGGCTGAAAAGTTAGTAAGTTTGATTTTATGGCATGTCAACCCTGGTTGGGTTATTTCATGCTGAAGACAGGTTTAATTCATTCTTGATAGGTATTTAATATTTAAAACTCAATTTTTTAAAAACATATTTCTTTAAACATATTTTTTTCTATTTAACTCATAGATGGGACGCTGAGACCCTCAGCCACTGACTTCTAGCACATATGATAAAAAGGGTTGGGGGCTTGCCATAAGTGCAATAAGGTTGGGACAATCATATAGCTTTGGTTTGGTTTGTTTTACGGCATATCAACTTCAGTGGGTCATTTAATGCCGACAAAATTTTGAAATAAATTCTTAATGGATAATCAATTCTGTTTATAAACTCATGTTTTTCTATTTCTTATGAACACACTTTTCTATTTAACCCATAGATGGGACCCTAACAGATACTACCACTCCAGGTCAGAGTGGACCAGGAAGCAATGGTGATGAAGGGGTGCTCCATATTCCCCAAACCTCCAAAACTGGAACCTCACCATCAAAGAGTTTAATGTCATTCTCAGGACATGAAGACCCTCAGCTATCGCCTTCTAGCACCCACATGATAAAAAGGGTTGAGGGCTGGCTATAAGGGTAATTGCGTTGGGACAATCATATAGATGCTAGGGCTTGACTTGACCAGCCGATTGACCAGAGGGGGCCTCTCCAACCACCTGTCTAGCCTAAGTAAGGGCCTAAGGGGAGTAATTACCAAGAGCTCCAGAATTGGAACTTTACCATTGTTGGATTTTGTGTAAAGTATTCAACTCTGTTACAAGATGAATGCCAAAACTAAAACTAGAGTTTGGTAGGTGTCTTATATGGAGCTTTGGATTGTTCCATTATGAACTCAGGCAAGTTCACTTCCTGAGTTCTGATTGGCTGTTGGATTTCAGGGTGAGTAAGAACATGGATAAGTACCCACTCTTCAGCCATCACTTTGCATTATGCCAGCAGCATGCAAGGACTGTATTAAGTTACAGCTTGTCTGTTGTTTTCGTCTACTAACTCGACGGTAGTTAGAACCCCACTGCGACGGTGAGTATCATATTGTTTCTATATCTGAAGGATAACTTCTACAACCATCAGATGCAGTTTAACGTCATACCTAAGACACCAAGACTCTCAGCTACCATCTTCTAGCACATATATGATGAAAAAGGGTTGGGGCTTACCATAAGGGTAAAAGATTTGGGACAATCATATAAGAACAAGGGCTTGACGTGACCAGCCAATTAATCAGAATGGTGTCTCTAACAACCTGTCTAGCCTAAGCAAGGGCCAAAGTAGAGTGTTGCATGTTATAGACTGCTCAGCCACCAGGGTGTGTAAATAAGTGTGTGTGTGTGTAAAGTTGGAGAATAAAACAATAATATTAGAGATCAATAACATCAAGTAGATTATTTATTAAACCCGGTTTTGTTAAAACCAGTATGCAAATTAACCACTCCACATATTATGTAAGTAAAAAAGTAAAGTCGTCTGGGCAGCCTAAAGTCGGTATCAGCCAGTTAGTGAGGGAGTCTATCCCCTTTTCAATAGTGCTAGACCAAGGAGATTGTTTTTTTAGCATCTGAGGTGGGGCACCACACCTACCATCAGCTCCTTACTTTACCGCACAGATCCCTGTGCTACTCATACGCTGAGTTGGCGGGGACCGGTATCGAACTAGGAACCTTGTGGTTTCTAGCCGAACGCTCTACCAACTGGCTTCAAGGGGACATTATGTAAACCTTTTTTTCTTAGTGATATATAAGACACATTGCAAGATTTTAAATGCACTAATAACAAGGGCTGTTTTGAGGCAAATCTAACTCAGATTTTCATAGACATTGTTAATATATTCCCCCCCCGAGTTCCAACCACCTGTCTAGCTAAGTAAGGGTCAAAGTGGAGCGTTGCATGTCACGGACTACTCCGCCACCAGGATGCGTAAGTAAGTGTGTGCGTGTAAAATAAGCCGTGTTGGGTTATCTGTGTGTCTAAGTTTACACGGTTCACAAAACCTGTGTAAACTTCAAATTACATAAGAGAAATCTTATGTAAGATGGGTTGAATAGAAATAGGATATTCTTTGGAAATAATCAGTATAAGATGATAAGTAAAAAAGGGTAGATACAATACCCCCTTCACAGCCCCCACCCCGTGTCTCATGTGTAGAAGTTTTAGGTTACTTTTGTCTTTTTAAGTAACAAATGGATTTTCGTTTTCCCCCCCAGACCCCAAGACACCTGTCCCCACCATTTAGACAGGAGAAAGCAGATGTTGTATGCTAAATGGGAGAAGGGGACATTGTGTGTGAGAGAGAGCGAGTAAAGAGAGACAGAGAGAGAGTGAGAGAGAGAGAGGAGAGAGTGAGAGTAAAAGAGAGAGAGTGAGAGTAAAAGAGAAGAGAGTGAGAGTAAAAGAGAGAGAGAGAGAGAGAGAGAGAGTGAGAGTGAGAGAGAGAGAGAGAGAGAGAGAGAGTGAGAGTAAAAGAGAGAGAGAGTGAGAGTAAAAGAGAGAGAGGAGAGTAAAAGAGTGAGAGTAAAAGAGAGAGAGAGAGAATGAAAGTAAAAGATAGAGAGTGAGAGTAAAAGAGAGAGAGAGTAAAGAGAGAGAGAGTGAGTGAGAGAGAGAGTGAGAGTGAGAGTGAGAGAGAGTGAGAGTAAAGAAGAGAGAGAGAGTGAGAGTAAAAGAGAGAGAGAGTGAGAGTGAAGTAAAAGAGAGAGAGAGAGAGAGAGAGAGAGAGAGAGTGAGTAAAAGAGAGAGAGAGAAAGAGAGAGAGATTGAAAGAGAGAAAGAGTGAAAGAAAGAGAAAGAAAGAGAGAGAAAGAGAGTGAAAGAAAGAGAGAGAAAGAAAGAGAGAGAAAGAGAGAGAAAGAAAGAGAGAGAAAGAGAGAGAAAGAAAGAGAGAGAAAGAGAGAGAAAGAGAGAGAAAGAAAGAGAGAGAAAGAGAGTGAAAGAAAGAGAGAGAGAGAAAGAAAGAGAAAGAAAGAAATAGGACTAATGGATAATGAAGAGGTACTCCATACTCGCAAGAGCTCCAGAATTGGAACCTCACCACCAGAAGCAAGACACTACATATTGAGATTGATCTGGGTTATTTTTTTCTATGTCTGCCTGATAGTTTCAAGTTGGTAGGCACTGGTGCAGTGCTTCTATTATTAACCCCCTCTGTCTCCGCCTTCAGTCCACCACTTTTCAGCCATTATTATTATTATGATGACAATTAAATTGATGAATAATCTACAGTCACTTTTGACACAATTTTGCCCACCAGGAAACATCATTTCAAACACATTTCTAATTAAGTCGTAAATTAAATTTTAGATTTTCAAAAATAAGCCTAAAAATAAATCAGGAAATACTTCTGTTTTATCTTTTTTCATTTTATTTTTAAAAGATATAAAACACAAAGTTGTTTAGTTTTAAATTTCATCATGTGCAATTCAGTTATGTTTAGAAAATGACATTAAGTCACAATTTTTTTTTTTTTTTTTTTCCCTTTTTTCAAATTCATCCTTCCATGTTTGTTAAATACGTCTGCTCACAAGCATGTGCACACTTGCGATTTTAAGAAATTTTATGATTAGCGAGTGTTGGTCATCTTTTGTGACGTCGCAGCTTTTGGAATTTGATTTTTTGTATTTGTGAATATTCATGTTCTAACTTCATGTATTTTATGTTCAGATTGTTGGGGTTTTATATGTGTATATATATGGGTACGTAAATGTTATGGTTTTTAAAAGGACTGTTATGTATGAATAAAGTTATTTGCATGTTTATATTTGAATGTGATTTCATTTCTTCTATTTAATAGTTTAAAAACTGTGATGTCACAAACATGTCCAACACGCAAACCATCATATTTTATAAAATCTAGAAGGTGAGTTTGTGTATTTAACAAACCTGGAAGGAGGAATTAGAAAGAAAAAAATGCCCCCCCCCCAAGAAATCAGTGAAATGCGAAGATCATACCAATGATGGTATTGTGAATTATACAGTGACATAGTTTTGGTTACTGACAGACACCGAACCTCCACTATAATAAGATGATTCAACTGCCACAATTAAATACTCATTGATAAACTTACACAATTCCTGGCGGTATTGTGATGTAAGCAATGACAGTTTCAGATACAGACAGCAAATCTCCTTTAAATAGATGCAAATGATTAAACTTACACAACTTTGCCCTCCAGGAAACATCATTTCAAACAGATTTCTAATTAAGTCGTAAATTAAATTTTAGATTTTCAAAAATAAGTTTAAAATAGATCAGGAAATACTTTCTTTTTATCTTCCGTTTTTTTTTCTTTTTTAAATATAAAACAAAGTTGTTTAGTTTTCATCATGTGCATTTCAGGTATGTATAGAAAATGACATTATGTCACAAAAATTTTTTTTTTTCAAATTCCTCTTTCTGTGTTTGTTAAATACACCTGCTCATGGCATGTGCACACTCGTGATTTTAAGAAATTTTATGGTTAGCGAGTATTAGTCAGGTTTGTGATGTCGCAGTTTTTGAATTTGATTTTTTACCTTATGAATATGCGTGTTCTAATTTCATGTATTTTAGGTTCAGATTGTCAGGGTTTTATATGTGTGTGTATGTATATATATGGATACATAAATGTTATGGTTTTTAAAAGGACTTTTATATCAGAATAAAGTTATTTGCATGTTTATATTTGAATATGATTTTATTTCTTCTATTTAATAGATTAAAATCTGTGACATGACAAATAAATGCAAATTTCATAAAATTGTGAGTGTGCGCATACTTATGAGTTTGTGTATTTAACAAACCTGGAAGGAGGAATTAGAAAAAAAAAAAAAAAAATCAGTGAAACTGGAAAATCATAGCAATAACGGTACTGTGATGTATACGGTGGCATAGTTTTGGTTACAGACAGACACCGAATCTCTGTAATAATAAGATGATTAAACTGACTCAATCTTGCCTTCCAGGCAACATCATTTCAAACATTTCTAATTAAGTCGTAAATTAAATTTAAGATTTTCAAAAATAAGTCTAAAATAAATCAGGAAATACTTTCTGCCCTTTTTTTTTTTTTTTTTTTTAAGATATAAAACACAAAGTTGTTTAGTTTTAAATTTCATCATGTGCAATTAAGTTCTGTATAGAAAATGACATTATGTCAAAAAAATAATTTTTTTAAATTAAAAAAAAAAAAAAAAAAAAAAAAAATTATATATATATATATATATAATATATATATATATATATATATATATATATATATATATATATATATATCCAGCTACATTATTAAGATGATTAATATGACACTAATGAAAACCTGATTATAAACATGTTATTTTCAATTGGCAATTTTGGTCAAACACCAGCAGCCATTTTCAGTCGACTGCCGAACAAAAGAAGCCTTTCCCTCACTTCCGTGATTGTGCTAGTGCCAGCCATGTCTTGCCACAAAACTATTATGAGGGTCACTCAAAAAGTAATGCCATTTTGTTTTCTAATAGTTAATTATAATCTCTCCCTGTAATCTTTTATTCTTTTTATTAATTTTGTCACTCTTTGTAAGCCCTCCAATTTTAATATTACACTCTAATTTTCATGTTTAGATAGAGGAAACCCAGGCACAATATACAGTACAATATTCCATATGAGGTCTTCTTAGGGTTTTATATATTATTCCATTAGCAAAAAGATACAATTAACTTTTGAAATCTGCCTTGACAATAAATTTCAATTTTTCCAATCTCTCTCTGTAACTGTAATCTTTTATTCTTTTTATTACTTTTGTCACACTTCTTCAATTTAAATATTACACTCCAATTTCTATGTGTAGACACTGGAGCCCTTTTTTTAATTAGTTTTGTCACTCTTCTTTGTATCAACCCCACACAGTATATTCTTGATGGATGCCACAGACTGTACACTACAGGTAAACAGTTGTAATGCAACTGCAGCAGTTTCTCTAATCTCTCCCTGTAACTATAATCTTTTTAGTAGTTTTGTAACTGTAATATTTTACTCTTTTTAGTAATTTTATTACTCTTCTTTGTATGCCCTCCAATCTTGATAAAGATTTGGAAATTAAACTTTTAACTATCCAGTCAAATAAAGTAGTTAATCCTAATTTCTTCAATCTCTCCTTGTAACTGTAATCTTTTACTCTTTTTATTAATTTTGTCACTCTTCTTTGTATGCTCTCCAGTCTCTATATTACACATCAGTTACTCTAACCAACAAGCATAAAACACAATTTGAAATGTAAGTAATAGAAACCATGAACGATTTGTAGCAAGTCTATCCCCTTTTCACTAGCACTAGACCAAGGAGATTGATTTTGTGTGAGATGGGGCGCCAAACCTACCATCACCTCCTCACTTCACCACACAGGGGACCTGTCATATGCTGAGTTGGCGAAGGGACGGTATCGAAACAGGAACCTTGAGATTCATAGTCAAGTGCTCTACCGACTGACCTTTTAGCAGGTAACTGTAATCTTTTACTCTTTTTATTAGTTTTGTCACTCTTCTTTGTATCACCTCCAATCTCCATATTACACTCCAGTTTCAATTTGAAATGTAAGAAATAAAAACCATGAAGGATTTATAGCAAGTGATTCCAGATGGTCATTTTCAGTAACACAATATATTTTCAATGGATATCGCAGACTGTACTCTACAGGTAAATGGTTGTAATACAACTGCAGCAGTTTCTCTAATCTCTCCCTGTAACTGTAATCTTTTACTCTTTTTATTTGTTTTATCACTCTTCTTTGTATACACTCTAATCTCTCCCTGTAACAGTAATCTTTTTATTAGTTTTGTCACTCTTCTTTGTATACCCTCCAATCTCTCCCTGTAACTGTAATCTTTTACTCTTTTTATTAGTTTTGTCACTCTTTGTATCACCTCCAATCTCCATATTACACACCAGTTACGCTTACTTATACAATACAATTTGAAATGTAAGAAATAAAAACCATGAAGGATTTATAGCAAGTGATTCCAGATGGTCGTTTTCGGTAACAATATATTTTCAATGGATATCGCAGACTGTACTCTACAGGTAAACAGTTGTGATACAACTGCAGCAGTTTCTCTAATCTCTCCCTGTAACTAATATTTTTAGTAATTTTATCACTCTTCTTTGTATTCCCTCCAATTTCACTATTACACTCCAATTTTTATGTCTAGACACTGGAGCCCTTTTTATTACTTTTGTCACTCTTCTTTGTATACCCTCCAATTTCACTATTACACTCCAATTTTTATGTCTAGACACTGGAGCCCTTTTTATTACTTTTGTCACTCTTCTTTGTATACCCTCCAATTTCTATGTCTAGACACTGGCCTGAGTACAATATTCAATAGTAATTTTAATAAAATATGTTTAACAGGTAACTAAAATATTTTGCTCTTTTATTACTTTTGGGTAATCTCTCCCTGTAATCATAATCTTTTACTCTTTTTATTTGTTTTATCACTCTTCTTTGTATCACCTTCAATCTCCATATTACACTCCAGTTACGCTAACCAACTAATACAACACAATTTGAAATGTAAGTAATAAAAAAAAAAAAGGATTTATAGCAAGTGCTTCCAGATGGTTGTTTTCGGTAACACAATATATTCTCAATGGATAGACTGTACACTACAGGTAAACAGTTGTAATACAACTACAGCAGTTTCTCTAATCTCTCCCTGTAACTAATATTTTTAGTAGTTTTGTCACTCTTCTTTGTATACCCTCCACTTTCACTATTACACTCCAATTTCTATGTCTAGACACTGGCCTGAGTACAATATTCAATAGTAATTTTAATAAAATATGTTTAACAGGTAACTATAATATTTTGCTCTTTTATTACTTTTGGGTAATCTCTCCCTGTAATCATAATCTTTTACTCTTTTTATTTGTTTTATCACTCATCTTTGTATACCCTTCAATCTCCATATTACACTCTAGTTACGCTAACCAACTAATACAACATAATTTGAAATCTAAGTAATAGAAACCATGAAGGATTTGTAGCAAGTGCTTCCAGATGGACGTTTATGGTAACACAACATATTTTCGATTACCGCAGACTTATACACTGCAGGTAAAATAGTTGTAATAAAACTGCAGCAGTTTCTCTAATCTCTCCCTGTAACTGTAATCTTT
>CM042177.1:43049984-43052484 GCA_023376005.1 Doryteuthis pealeii
AGCTGGCCGATAAAAACCAGTAACATTTTTATACTAAAATAGTTTTTGATTTTAATCGAAAAAAAATTAGTTATTTCATGTTGTTGTTGTTAGCATATGTGAAAAAATTAATTTTGCACTAAAGATAAACGAATATTATTATTATTTTTAAAAAAACTTAAAACGAAAGACATGTTTATTTATTTTCCATGTGCCTCTACAGATAGTTAATATTAAAAATTTTGCTAGGGTTAGGAGCTAGCAGTTATTATTATAACCTTATAATATACTTTTTGTAACTTTAATCATTCCCGTGTTAAACATGTCTAATATTAAGTTTTATAATTAAAAAAAGAATTGCTACTGAATTAACAACAACGACATGAAAAAAAACATGTTTTTCGGTTATAGTTTTTTAAAAAGTGCATCTAAAAATCGTCTGTTAACAAACAACCGGATTTTGACTGTGAAAAGCAAAACATGTCCTTTTGAATTTAGGTCGCAAATGGGGTGCTTAATGGTGTCTTGGTCAAATAATTTGTACATGGTTATATGGTTTCAAGTACCTAATATTAATAATTCTTAGTAAACAATTATAGCTTCAAGTAACTATTCTTAATACAAATAATTTGCACACAGTTATATGGTTTCAAGTAACTAATAATAATAATAATCCTTAGTAAACAATTATAGCTTCAAGTAATTATTCTTAATTCAAATAATTTGCACACAGTTATATAGTTTCAAGTAACTAATAATAATAATAATCCTTAGTAAACATTATAGCTTCAAGTAATTATTCTTAATTCAAATAATTTGCACACAGTTATATGGTTTCAAGTAACTAATAATAATAATAATCCTTAGTAAACAATTATAGCTTCAAGTAATTATTCTTAATACAAATAATTTGCACACAGTTATATGGTTTCAAGTAACTAATAATAAATAATCCTTAGTAAACAATTATAGCTTCAAGTAACTATTCTTAATACAAATAATTTGCACACAGTTATATGGTTTCAAGTAACTAATAATAATCCTTAGTAAACAATTATAGCTTCAAGTAACTATTCTTAATACAAATAATTTGCACACAGTTATATGGTTTCAAGTAACTAATAATAATAATAATCCTTAGTAAACAATTATAGCTTCAAGTAATTATTCTTAATACAAATAATTTGCACACAGTTATATGGTTTCAAGTAACTAATAATAATAATAATCCTTAGTAAACAATTATAGCTTCAAGTAACTATTCTTAATACAAATAATTTGCACACAGTTATATGGTTTCAAGTAACTAATAATAATCCTTAGTAAACAATTATAGCTTCAAGTAACTATTCTTAATACAAATAATTTGCACACAGTTATATGGTTTCAAGTAACTAATAATAATAATTTATAAGTAACTATTCTTAATACAAATAATTTGCACAGTTATATGATTTCAAGTATTCCTATCTAATACAAATAATTTGCATACAGTTATATGGTTTCAAGTAACTAATAATAATAATCCTTAGTAAACAACTAGAGCTTCAAGTAACTATTCCTCTTACAGTTATATGGTATCAAGTATTACTATTGAATACGAATAATTTTTAAACAAATTTATTTGCCCCATACATGGGACCCTAACAGGTACTACCACTCCGGGTCAGTTCTGCTAGTTAGGATTATCGACTTTCAAATCTAGATTGCCAATTAATATTTCTGAGTTTTAGATAAGAATTTAAATCTTGTGCTTAAGACGTGATTTGTCCTAAGCCGTCTCTAATCATCATGACCCTCAGACTTGATTCTGAGCCTTTATAAAGATTACCCCAGCTTTGATAAGAAAGTTTGATTAGCGTGGGGGTTGCAAACGCCTCTGGCACACAGCCAGGGTTGATAGAGTATTGTATAGTTGGGGTTTTTTTTTGGGGGGGGAGGGGTTGCCTGGCACAAAGCCAGATGATCAAAGGAATTTTTCATTCTTGAAAAGAGGAAGACAGCTTGATCTATATATATATATATATATATATACATATAAAACAGTCCAAAATTAAAATCTTTCTGGCTTTGTCATGTAACTTGTCAGTCAATTAGGTAGGTTGGATTTTATGGCATGGTTTATTTGTTGGAAGAAAAAGGACATGCTACACAGAAAAATATAACAAAGAAAAAGAGCGAGGGTGAGTACATGGAAGCGATAATACTGATCTGTTTCAATCGAACATAATGAAAAGATGAAATGAAGGAAAGAAAGAAAAAAAAGAGCTTGAGAGTTTAAGATTATTATACTCTTTAGTTATTGAACTATTATGCAATAGCTCTTAAGTAAAAATATCAAACATAATAATTAAATTATCATACCGTCATATATCCACAGGTCCTGCTAGTATACACATTTTATATATATTTGTGTGTGTGTGTATGAAGAGAAATGGAAGTGAATCCGACGGTATGTACTATAGTAAGAAATTTGAAAAAACACAGGTTTAAATAAAATAAGTGGTAAGTTTATTAGCCG
>CM042177.1:43057484-43059164 GCA_023376005.1 Doryteuthis pealeii
AGCGCTCCCACCTTTAAATGGAACAAATATTGATGTATATTTTTGTCTTTTATAGGATAATAGCCAATTAAATAATTATCGAAATGAGCAAAAAAAAAAAAAAAACACAAAAAAACTCTCCAATAATTATTTTAGTTTTTATTTTCATTTTATTTTCCGATTTCCGGTATTTATCTACTACCTGAGCAGATTCTTAAAATTTTTTTCTTCTATTCACACTTTCAGTCTTTTGTCTTTTTATTTATGCAGAAAATAGGGTCAAAGTTAAGTAACCTGAAAAATCAGAAAGTTTGAAAATTTAACCCCCTTGGCCGTTTGAAAATTTTTTTTTACCAAAATCAAAATTATCGAATTTTTAATGAAATTTTCAGTGTTATTTAGCAATGAATGAATTTTATAATGCATCATTATTTTATTTCCAAAACTTTCTTTTTTCTATTTTTGGGCACAATATATTGGTGGGCGTATAATGTGATTGATACATTTTTATGCATAAAATAAAAGACAAAAGACAAAGGTCGTGAATAGAAGGGAAGAAAAAAAAAAATTTGAATACTGCTCTTGCGTAGTAAATAAGTGAAAAACTGGAAAATCGGAAAATAAAATTGAAAATAAAAACTAAAAATAATTTTGAAGATTTTTTAATTTTTTTATTCATTTTAATGTTATTTAATGGCCTATTATCTTATAAAAGAAAAAAATATCATCCAATATTTGTTCTGTCTTTAAAAAGTGGGGCGTGCTAAATTTCAAAATACAGTTTGCAACCCGAAAAAATATGGTGATTGCATACTAAAGTAAAGTATTAAAAAATATTACAAAAATATGTTTAGAATCTAATAAATGACATTTTAAACTTAACATCATGCTGCTCATATTAAATGAAATTTTATATTTAATTTTATCATAGCAGGAAATACCTAATTAAAGTTTAAATAAAGTAACTGATGCATTAAAAATTGATTCATTAGTAAATCAATCTGAAAATTTCATAAAATCTAATAATTCCCTGATTTTTGAATAAATTTTTTTTAAACAATCTGAGAATGTAAATTTATTTTCGTAAACATGGATTTTACGTCATCCTTTAAATATCATTTACAGCCATACACGATTGAAATTGACCAAAAAAGCGTTTTTAAATGTATTAAAAATTAATTACATTAATTAATTAATTACCTTTTTTTACTGATGCTCATTATGTTACTACTTTTCAACTTAGACAAAATTTGACCCGAAATAATCAATTGATTAATTTTAATTCGTTTTTAAAAAGAAAAGCAGCCAAATTTTTTGGTAACTGACTATGGTTTGGAAGGCATTTTATTTGAACAATTTATTGTGACATTTTGTTTGAATAAAAATTTTTCTAAAACTTAAAAGCATGGGGTAAAATATTTACATTAACTTGTCATAAAAATCAGGAGGCGGGCATAAAAATATCGCCTTTTTCTCGCATTAATTTGTTCATTTGATTGTCACTTAGAACTGTATTCAACTTCAACCTTTATAATCCATTGGGGGAGATTATTATCATTCTGTTAACCATGACGGGTACAAGTTGGTTAAACATGTTAAGTATTCATTTATTTTTGCCTGTACATTAGTCAGATTGAACCTGCAACTTCCAGTGGATTGGTCACTGAGAATTGTATTAACTCAACCTATCATCTTTCTTTT
>CM042177.1:43059264-43087291 GCA_023376005.1 Doryteuthis pealeii
AGAGAGAGATAAGCCGGGTCACCTGGGTTGAGTCTCACAGATCCATTATTGTTGAATTGCAAGTTGGATCCTCACAGGTGCCCATTAAATCCCTATGTAAAAAAAAGACCTTGCATTGATCCAGACACTCTAAAAAAAATATTAAATGCAAAAAAAAGAATTGTTATCATTTAAATTTTATTTTTTAATTATCTTCACGAATATAAACCAATTCTTCATTATTTTGTTTAAAAAGCAAGATCTGGTGATAGTGAATGTGTATGTATATTTAATTTGTCAGTAATTGTTTTATTTTCATAGTTTCCTCCGGACATGCGTACATACAAACTATCCTTTATATATGAAAAGATATAGATAATAAAAACAGAATGGTCCATTATTTAGCTGATGTGATGACACTCATAAAAAAAATAAGAATTTGGTGGATAAGCAACACTAAATCAGAAGTTAGAAATTTACTAAAATAATTGGTGACCCCCTAATTATTTTTTTTGTTTTTTTGTGTTTTAACTAACAATTTTTTAAAATCACTAATATTTTTTTTAATCCTCGTGAATTGATTTCCCTTATTCTGTTTCTCTTGTTGGATCTTTAAAAAACATCCAATGCTTAAGGACGGAATCCTGGTGGCTTAAGGAAACACACAATGCTTGTTATTCTATTTACCCTTATCATTCATCTAAACACAAATTGCTGTTAACACAATATAAGCCCTGTCGTCTGGGGCTTTTTTTAATCTTTCTTTTATAATGTGTTTACAAACCTTAAATTTATATATATATATATATATATGGGAGTAAATATGGAAATAAATCCAACAATATTAAGAAATTTGAAAAAAACAAGTGTTCCAAAAATGGATGTTTTATAGATGACAGGAGATAAAAAAAAATCTTTATAAATTTATATGCAAAAATCTATAAAGATTTTTTTATCTCCTGTCATCTATAAAACATCCATCAATTTCTTCACCCCATAATACATCCTGATGAAGGTTTAAAGAAACTGAAACGTTTAAGCATCGATAAATAAATTCATCTTATTTTTGGAGCACTTGTCTTTTCAAATTTATTTATTTATTATATATATATATATATTATATATATATTATATAATATTATTTATTATTTGTATGTTTGTTCTTGTGTGCATTGTCTTTTTGTCTTTTGAAGCATTCGAAAAAAGAACAAAAAACAAGAAGAACAAAAATCAGAATTTTAATATTCAATTGTTGTTCTGTTCCTGTTTGATCAGTTCCGATATTTCTTGTGAACATTCACCCTTTTTCAAGGTATATGATATGAGACGGTCTGGAGAAAAAAAAATGAAATGCTGTATATAAGAGCAATATATGCGGTCAGTCTGAGTTCGACCCTAGCCTAAGGATAGTTGTGTCTAGCCACACTGAAGAGCATGAAATGCCGAAACACGTGTCTGTGGATGACTTATATATATTATATATATATATATATATACTCCTTTTTAAATTCTTGATGGACCAGTTGAATTTCACATAGCGCTAATCTGCCTTGTCAGCGGGGGGGGCTATAGTATATACCGACTGCACCTCTGCAGAGTGGTAAGACAACCCTGCCCCACAATGGGACCACCTGTTGGCTGTGGGTGGGATAACCCATGATGCTTAAGGATAGAATCCTAGTGGATGAGCAGTCCATGACATGTGACACTCCACTTAGACACTTAGGCAAGACGGGCAGTCAGAGAGGCTCACTCAGATCAATCGTCTGTTCATGTCAAGCCCTAGCACCAATATGATTGCCCCAACCCTATTGCCCTTATGGCAAGCCCCAACTCTTTTTATCATATATGTGCTAGAAGATAGTGGCTGAGGGTCTTCATGTCCTGGGAATGACTTCAAAATCTGATGGTGAGGTTCCAAAATTAATAATTTTTTTTTGTCCGCGTTAACTTTTTTTTATCCATTTCTAATCTGCATGACTAACATCTGCATCAGTCGTTTTTTTTTTTTTTATGTGATGCTTGAGAATGTACACACACTTTTTTTTTACCTGTCCTTTTGTAAGTTAATTTAAAAAAATACATGCTCTATCTATAATATTGAGCCCTAAGTATAGCGTATTATATAATACAAAAGTATTAGAGATCAATAACACCAAGTAATTATTTATTAAACCCATTTTGTTAAAACCAGTATGCAAATTAAGTACACCATATATTGTGAGAAGTAAATACACACGCGGTGTGTTTATGATATGGCTTGATTTAGCCGACAATTTTTGGGAGAATATGTGCTTAATTGAAGTCGTACCTAATTTTGAAAGTTAATTAATTAATAATTAATTAATTAGGCGGGCATATCTATTTAAATGTAAGGCTAAACAAATCGAGAAAAATCAATCTCTGTATGTACATTTCTGCCTATTAGGCCTCATCAGCAGAGCTATAGATAGAAAGACTGTGACTCGAAACCCGACTGTCAAGCTGACAGGCGAGTATCGTAACCTCTACACTAACCGGACTTTCTTAGATTTTTCGTTTTGTTTATTCCTCTTATATATTATGTAAACCTTTGTCTTAGTGATATATAACACACATTGCAGGATTTTTAACGCATTAATGACATTGGCTGTTTTGAGGCAAATATAACTCGGATTTTCATAGAGACATCGTTAATGCATAAGATTTATTCTATGTATTAATGATTTTGACTATACATTAAATACTTATTGATTAACTTACACAATTCCTGAGTGTATTGTGATGTAAGCCGTGACATAGTTTCGGTTACAGATAAACATGCAATTCAGACTGGGTTAGAGTTAGTAAAGAACACTTAATTCTTTTTATAGCCAAAATCATTGGCCAATGAATTTTATAATAATTAGTTTCTATTATGTAAACCTTTTATGTTTTAGTGATATATGTCAGACATTGCAGGATTTTAAATGGACTAATAACGTTGGCAAGCCCCAACCCTTTTTATCATATGGGTGCTAGAAGGTGGTGGCTGCGGGTCTACATGTCCTGGGAATGATGTTAAACTCTATCTGATGTTGAGGTTCCAGTTTTGGAGGTTTGGGGAATGTGGAGTACCCCTTCATCACCATTGCTCCCTGGTCCACTCTGACCCGGAGTGGTAGTACCTGTTAGGGTCCCATCTATGGGTTAAATAGAAAAATGTATTTATAAAAAAATTGTATTATCCATTAAGAATTGATTTATTTCAAAACTTTACCAGCATTAAATGACCCACTGAGGTTGATATGCCACAAAACAAACCAAACCAAACTAATAACGTGGGCTGTTTTGAGTCAAATCTCAGATTTTCATAGAGACATCATTGATGAATAAGATTTATTCTACGTATTAATACTAATTGATAAACTCACACAATTCCTGAGGGTATTGTGATGTAGGCAGTGACATAGTTTGGGATTCAGACAGACACTGAATCTCCATTATAATAAGGTTTTTGTTATCTTTTTCCAACACTAATATGCATGACTAATATATGCATTTTTTTTTTTTTTTTTTTTTTTTTGGGGGGTGTGATGCTTGGGATTGTACAATATTTACAAGAAAATTATTTACAAACAAGAAATAGTCACATAATGTTCTTGTACATGTGAAAATGTATATGTATTTAAGTGTATCCGGTTTAGATTTGTGCATTAGGGTAGGTTGATTTTGATGTGTATGTGCACTTTGGTGCAAGACTTTGAGAGAGGCCCTACCCTCTGTTGACAGAATAGTAATCGGTGAGAATATTTAGTTGTGAAACTCTAAAATGGCAAACGGTTCAAGTTTCAGACGAGAATATTTGTGTTCTTTTAGTATTAAATGTCTTTTGGTTAAATCTGTATCTCTCTCTCCTCCTCTTCTCTCACTCTCCCTCTCCTCTCACTCTCTCTCTCTCCCTCTCCTCCTCTTCTCTCACTCTCACCCTCTTCTCTCACTCTCTCTCTCCCTTTCCTCCTCTTCTCTCACTCTCTCTCCCTCTCCTCCTCCTCTCTCTCTCCCTCTCCTCCTCCTCTCTCTCACCCTCTCCTCCTCCTCTCTCCTCTCACCTCTCTCCTCCTCTCTCTCTCACCCTCTCTCCTCCTCCTCTCTCTCACCCTCTCTCCTCCTCCCTCTCTCTCCTCCTCTCTCTCCTCTCCTCTCTCTCCTCTCTCTCTCTGTCTCTCTCTTCTCTCTTTGTCTCTCTCTCTCTCTCTCTCTCTCTCTATTTCTCTTTCTCTCTCTCTCTCTCATTCTATTTCTCTCTCTCTCTCCTCTCCTTTCTCACCTCCTCTCTCTTCTCTCTCTTTCTCTCTCTCTCTTTCTCTCTCTCTCTCTCTCTCTCTCGCCAGATGTCTTTAAAATTAAAAAAAAAATGGACACTACACCATCGTCTTTAGTAGACTGAAGGATATCAACAACAACAATATATCTATTATTATACTAAATCTGAGTTAATCAACTTTTGCCTCCTAAAGGCTTTTTTACTGTTTAGTTTAATGACATGAAAATTATACTAAATTATTCCTTACTTTTAGGATTGAATTATGTTTGGAAAAAAATTCTGTTTTAATTGGTTCTGATTAGTTGTAATTTGCAATTTAGTCAAAAACCGACCAATCTCTTACTTTACTCAGTGTCTATCTCTTTCTTCCCCTCTATGTATCTCTTGATTACCTCTTCGTTATATAAAGTTAGATTCTCTGGGAGAGAGAGAAGAGAGAGAAAGACACACACACACACGGGAGAATTTGAAATGGATTTCTATATCATTAATTTTTATACAAATATCGGATTTTATACTAAAGCTGGGCGAATCAAGTTTTGGTTAGCTAAGGCCTTTTTTACTATTTAATTTATTATACTATAATATATAGTATAAATTATACTAAATTATTCCTTACTTTTAGGGTTGAATTATGTTTGGGAAAAAAATCTGTTTTAATTGGTTCTGATTAGTCGTAATTTGCAATTAAATCAAAAACTGACCAATCTCTTACTTTACTCTCTGTCTATCTCTTTCTTCCCCTCTATGTATCTCTTGACTACCTCCTCGTATATAATGTTAGTTTCTCTAGAGACAGAGAGAGAGACAGGAGAATTTGAAATGTATTTCTGTTAAATTTCACAACCAGCAACTCATAGCTTAAATGGGGTCAAACATTTCCTTTCTTAGAAAGCTAACAAAATGATTTTAAGGTTTCATCTGGGTGTTTGTTTTTTTTAATTTTTAATTTTATTTGTTTTGCTAACTACCCAGAGCTGAATGGGTGACTCAATGGGTCACGTTTGGTCTAGTGTATATATATATATATATATATATTATATATATATATATATTATTTTAATCCATACCTTCAATGGCTTTTTGTTACCACTGGTCTCAAAGCATTAAATACTTTTCATCAGACAAATTGGTTTGGAAAGATTGCCAATATAGCTCTTACAGCTGTAATTGGGCACTTTATTTTTATTTTCCTTCCTCCGATATACAAAATTCCTATAGGAGAGTCTTGCGCACACGCACACGCACACACACACACACACACATATATATATATATAGCAGGATCAGTGAATATACCACAGTATGATAATTTAATTATAACAAAGTATGATGTTTACTTAAGAGCTATTGCAAATAGTTCAATATGTAAAAAGTATAATCTTGATTTAACTCTCTTTCACTCTTTCTTAAAATGGGGATTGTAAAATATTTACGTTGATTTACCAATAGAAATCTGGGGGGAGGTGTCTAAAATATCTACATGAATTTTTGCCATCAAAAACACAACTCGGAAAATATCTAAGTTGCGAAGGATATTTGCCTGATGTTGGCTCGCTAAAACATGGCATAAATTAAGGCAGTGGCCAGCTGACATAAGATCAAAAATTGCCAAAATATTTTCTGTACTTCACAATTTCAATATTACAAATAAAACAAACTTTTCTTTTTTTTTAAATTCATTTTAATTTTACGTTTACACAAGACCATTTGGAATGTTTCATTTTTAAAATTGTTTGAAATAAAATGAGACAAATAAGAAATCTGCGATTAAGCAACCCCAGATAATTTAGATTTACATTTTTGCATTGCATATTGAACAATTTGGGCAGTTCCATTTTTAATCAGAGGGTGTTACAGGATTATAACGGATGGAAGATTTAGGAACACCATTATATATATATATGGATGTGTGGATGTGTATATATTGTCATTCACATACAGTCCTGTTTCACCGTTTAATGGCTCAGCAGTGTGACAAGGCAAGCTGTTTCAGGCTAGGTTTGAAACCCAACCAAATTGTCATCAGTCAGACAACTTACCACTACACCATCTACACACCTATGTTTTAGAAATGGAATTTTACAGTTATAAGCATACTAGGCCACTAGGGAGTGCTCTATCCTTTTTAAAGAAAGCTAGAGAAAGAGAGAGAGAAAAGGGAAACATTAGGTTTTTATCATAATCATTTATATGTGTAAGGTACACAGAGTACAAACTCCTAAATTACCAACTGACCAACCAGCACCATGTACACCCACACACAAATATGACAACTACGCTATCACAAGTAACAGCTACCTCCACTAGAAGGAACAGCCAGAAGCCAGCAACACTACTGTCCTTAAACAGTTTGAAGAAGGGAGAATAAAAATCCTGAAAATTTACTACTACTAAATAAACGAAACTCTACTCAAAGAACAACAGAGTTTCTGATATTTATTTCTTTAAAGCTTCATACAAATGCCCAAACCTGATATATGTACCTCCCCCAAACGGATACATATACCAAAATAATCACAAATATATATATATATAATATATATGTAAGAAAAGGGAGACATTAAGCTTTCACACACACACACACACACATATATATATATATATATAAATTATACTAAAGCTGAGCGAATCTATCTTAGTGTCCTAAAGGCTTTTTTATAGTTTAATTTAACGACATGAAAATTATACTAAATTATACCTTAGTTTTTAGATTGAGTTACGTTTGAAAAAAAAATTCCATTTTAATTGGTTCTAATTAGTTGTAATTTGCAATTAAGTCAAAAACTGACCTGTCCCTCACTTCACATTCTGCCTATCACTTTCTCCCTCTATGTATATTTTGATTACCTCCTCGTTATATATGTTAGTTTCTCATTGAGAGTTGACAGATTGATAGTTATGAAACATATTTGTATGTCAAATTTCATTAACACTGAGCCAGTAGCTTCAGCATATTGGCTCTCAATGAATTTAAATTAGGTTAAACTTTCCCTTTCTTAGAAATCTTACTAAATGATTTTAATGTTTTTTGTTGTTGTTTTTTTTTAAATTCTACAACAATATTTACTTTTTTAGATTTTTTTTCTTTTCAATTTAATACACTTTGCAAGCACACTTTTCCTTAATCAGTTCACATTTTGTCTAATGTGTGTATGTATATATATATATATATATATATATATATATATATTATAAATTTGGTGTGGTACCAAGTTTCTTGGTACAAGGTGATTCTAGGCTGGTCCTATTCTCTACCAGTAGTTTGTTGTAGAGTTCAGGTTCCGTATGAGAGCTCAATGTTTAATTATTGTAAACAGAGCAAAGTTATTTGGGAATAAAAAGGCCTTAACTACCATGGGTATCATGGTTATGGACCATTTCCACTCGTGGGTATCTAGGGCCCACAAGCTTCTTCAGATCACGTATATCTTTTTGGTCCATAACCACGATACCCATGGTATTTAAGGCCTTTTTATTCACAAATATATATATATATGTATATATGAGAGAGAGAGAGAGAGGAGATATTAGGCTTTTATAATAATCATTTATATATGTATATATATATATATAAGAAAAGGAAGACCTTAGGGTTTCACACAAACACACATTAAATTATATATATATATATATTATATATATATATATATATATATGTATATATATTATGGATCTTTGCTAATCTAATAATATAATTTATATATATATATATATGTGTAAGAATGGAAAGGGAGTTGAATCCGACAATATGAGGAAAAAATGAGTAAAGAAAAGAAATGTAGATGGATAAAAATGAATTTAATCGATATCACTTTTAATCTATATCACTTACACATGTGTTTCGGTCCGTTTATCAAAATGTATACGGATTTACGTTATTATTATTATTAAAATAATCAGATGAAGTTGAAATGATGATGATAATAATAATAATAGGAAAAATGTAAAAATATTCCATACACAGAGAGATTTTTTACAACCTTCATCAGAGTGAATTTTTTATTTTTGAGTAGAGATAAAAATCCGTTGGAAACAAAACAGAATTTTAAAATTTTATTTTTACATTTTTCCTATTATTATCATAATTTCAACTTCATCTGATTATTTTAATAATAATAATAGTGTAAATCTGTATACATTTTGATAAACGGACCAAAACACATGTGTAAGTGATATCGATTAAAAGTGATATCGATAAATTTCATTTTTATCCATCTACATTTCTTTTCTTTACTCATTTTTTCCTCATATATATATTTATATATATATATATATATATATATATATATAAATTGACTGTGTATAAACTTTGTTCTTGTGAATGTTGTTTTTTGGTATTATGAAGCATGGAAATGAACGAGTGAACAAAAACGAAAAAAAAAACCAGAACAAAAAAAGCAGTTTCAATATCCAGCTGTTGTTCTATCCCTGGTTCGATTTATTCCGATATTTTGGGTGAACATTCACCCTTTATCAAGGTATGATGATTGTATGTGGAAAAGTGAAATCAAGCAAATGTGAGGAAAAACATTAATGTGAAAGGATTTGGCATTGTTTAGCTGTTATTTTTCTTTTCGAAATATATATGAATAAACTATTTCAAGGCAGCTGAACATTTGGAGGTCAAGGTTTTGTTTGTGTGTAATTCATTTTGTCAAGAGCTTGTCATCCAGCTGCTAACTTCTCATAACTTTGATAATGTTTACCCTACAACAACTTGGCTACGAATTATAAGACACTCATCTCCAACCCACCCATCATTTAAGCATCACTTTGTGTAGAACCCCCTTCCCCCTCCATTGAAAGTGTGGGAGGGGGTCCCTGTGGCGTAGTGTGTCCTGGGTATAGACATTAAACTGCATCTAGTGGTGAAGTTCCAATTTTGGAGGTTTGGTGAGTGCAGGGTACCCCCTTCATCAGCATTACTCCCAGGTCCACTCTGTAGTACCTCAGTTGTAGCCCATACCCAGAAGTATAAAACACCCCACTCCACCTATCATTTAAATATCACTGTCAACCCCCCCCCTATTTACGGTTGGGGGGAGTCCCTGTAGCATAGTAGGCAACGTTCTGGAGTATGACATTATAGTAAACAAGTTGGAATTCCCCTTCATCTATCTGCACCTATGGGTTAGATAGTACTCAAAAATAAACCCTTTTTCGTATGTGCCCCAAATAAACCCTTTTTCGTATGTGTCTCAAAAATAAACCCTTTTTGTATGTGCCTCAAAAATAAACCCTTTTTTGTATGTGTTTCAAAAATAAACCCTTTTTGTATGTGTGTTTCAAAAATAACCCTTTTGTCAAAATAAACCCTTTTTCGTATGTGCCCCAAAAATAAACCCTTTTTTGTATGTGTTTCAAAAAAAACCCTAAAAAATAAACCCTTTTTCATATGTGCCCCAAAATAAACCCTTTTTTGTATGTGTTTCAAAAATAAACCCTTTTTCGTAAGTGCACAAAATAAACCCTTTTTTGAAAGTGCACAAAATAAACCCTTTTTCGTAAGTGCACAAAATAAACCCTTTTTTGAAAGTGCACAAAAATAAACCCTTTTTTGAAAGTGCACAAAATAAACCCTTTTTCGTAAGTGCACAAAGTAAACCCTTTTTTGAAAGTGCACAAAAATAAACCCTTTTTCGTATATGCACAAAAATAAACCCTTTTCCTGTTACAATAGATCTTCAATGAGTCCTGACTTGAGTCCTATGACAAGAATTGAAAGTTTGAATAAATTATCAGTCACTAAAAACTTCCAGGAATTAGAATGTGTAACAATTGAAGAATAAAAGAAAATGCCAGAAAAGATTTGTTCAAATCTCATCAAAAACTTTAGAAGACAATTGCAGCAAATTATAAAATTATGAATATAATATTGATTATCAATATTAAATTCATAATATTAGAAATACTAGCAAATATATGCACCCTCCGAGTGCAAATATCTAAGTTTTAATATAATAAAATATCATATTAAATTAGAAAGGCTAATGAAACTGAATAAGTATGCAGATAAAAAGATTTAGAACAGAGGGGGTATGATTGAAAAATAGAACAACTTTGAAACTAACTCTTCCATCATTTTCCGTTACTCCCTTTCATTGGTAAATTTTCCTAATTTAACTATTTAGTTAAAATAGGAAGTAAAGAATAAAATACAGTTATTTCTTCTTGTTAAGGGATTTCTTTTAAGATTTATTGAAGAGATTTTTTGTCATATTCAATAAGATAAAACCAAACAATTAGAAATCCATAATACTAAGCATATATTTATTAAAATCAAATTTTTAAGATCAATATGCAAATTAGCCTTCCCATTCACACTGTAAACCACTATTTTGTTGTATATATAAATACAATTGCATGTTAATAGTTTGTAGATATGGTCAACAGTCTTAATGATGTAAAATAATTTTATTAATAATTGAAGTTTAAATAAAAATAAAATCATGGAGAATGTGATGTAAATAACTAAGGAAATTGTGACTTGAATAGTAATATAGTTTCGGTTACAGACATAAAAACCCACATTATAATAAGATAATATTAGAAATATATAACAATAATTTTGAATATATAAGAAAATTATGAATTGACTATCAATATTATGAAAATTGTTCAGTTTTTTCATATTATACAAATAATTTTGTCTTTTCTCCTTTTTTGTTTATTTTTTTCTCATATTTAGAAAATTTGACCAATCCTTCTCAAAATTGAGTTTTATATTCCTTTTTTTTTTTTTTTTTTTTTTTTTTTTTTTTTTTTTTTTTGTACGTAATAACATAAAATGTCTGGTATTATATAAGTATTATATTCTAAGAAATGTGTCAAAATATTCAGTATTCATGGGTGTACAAATAATTTTAACGGTGACTGTGTTTATATTACTATTTTAAATATGAAATAAAATAATAATAGAAAAATAGAAAATAATAATAGAAAATTATTATTATTAAATGATTATTATTATTTTATTTCATATTTAAAATTATAATAAATAGAATACAATGTGTACATGAACAAAATCCCGGCCGAAACACGTGTTGGTATTTCATTAAACCATTTTTATCCATTCAATATTTTCTTTCCTTTATTTATTTATCCTTTCAACATATTTTCAGATTCATCTCCATTTTTCAACTTGTATATATAGACACACCACACGCACACACACACACATATATATATATATATATATATATATATATATATATATATATATATAAGCTCCCCGAAATAGGCTATAATGCAAAATGACTTAGAGTCTTTTGTTATTTCTTTACTTATATATTTGCTCTGTGACTCTAACATTAAGAGCACACATTGAGCTCTCAAACTGCGACAGGTTGTTTAAAAAAACTCCTATGTCGTAAGGAAGATTTCTTCTCTGGACTTTTGGATTATATATATATATATATATATGTGTGTGTGTGTGTGTAATTATTTCTAAACTCTACCAGTGTGAAAAAAAAAACCCAGATAACTCGGTTTTTTTAATTTTTTAAAATTTTCTGATATCTGGGGGAAAAATTTTTTTAAAAAGAAAAGACCAACAGACCCATACTTTCTGAAAATAAACATCAGTATCATGTAAAAAGTGCTCAATACGCTAAGTAGAGCATAATTATAAGGACCTACATGAGTCAAACACTATCTACCTAGGTTTCACCTGAATGGTTCTTCAGGATAATTGGGTTAAACCTAGGTAGATAGTGTCTGACTCTAGGACCTTATATATACTAGCAAATATATGCACCCTCCGGGTGCACGTATTTAAGTTTTAATGTAATAAAATATTGTATTAAATTAGAAAGGCTAATGAAACTAAATAAGAATACAGATAAAAAGATTTGAAACAGAGGGAGTATAATAAAAGATTTGAAACAGAGGGAGTATAATAAAAAAATGGAACAACTGAAACTTACTCTTCCATCACTCTCGTCTTTCATTGTTATTTTTTCTAATTTAAGTATTTAGTTAAAAGAGGAAGTAAAGAATAAAATGACAGTTATTTTATCTTGTTAATGGATTTCATTTAAGATTCATTGAAGAGATTTTTGCTTATATTCATTAAAATAAAACCAAACAGTTAGAAATCAATAATACTAAGCACATATTTATTAAATTCGATTTTTTAATATTAATATGCAAATTAGCCTTCCCATTCACACTGTAAACCGCTATTTTGTTGTATATATAAATATAATTGCATGTTTAATATGTAGATATGGTTAACAGTATTAATAATGTAAGACAATTTTATTAATAATTGAGGTTAATAAAAAATAAAATCATGGAGAATGTGATGTCAATAACTAAAGAATTGTGACTTGAGTAGGAATATAGTTTCGGTTACAGACAGAAAAACACACAATCTCCATTATAATAAGATATATAGAGAGAGATAAATAAATAAATGTTTTAGTTTATATTTATTTGCATTGGAACAATTTAGCTAGAAACCAATGGTAGCAAAATTATTCCAATACAAATAAATATAAATTAAAACATTCATTTATTTCTATTAATGTTCTATCACAGATATTGAGCACTCTTCTAATAAAACTGTACGTTGGATTACTACCGCTTCTTCAAGTATGATAGTGCCAACCATACACATTGATGTGTGTGTGTGTGTGTGTGTGTGTGTGTGTGTGTGTGTGTGTGTATAAACAAAAGTAGGTCCTTATACACACACATACACACACATATAAAAGTGGTAAGACAAATTGAAATATTTTTTTTGATGTTATTTATTTTTTTAATGTTCTCAACTATTTTTGACCTTTAGGTCATCATCAGGAAAAAAAGGTTTTGTCAAAAAAAAAAATGATTTTAGAAAGTTTTTTAAAGTTGTTAATATGCTGCAAGAAAAAACGATGAAAAATTGTACTGGTAAAAGTAGCATGTCCATTTGTTGAGTGAAAACCAACTTCTGGCAACGGAGGGTGGGGATTTAAAAAAGAAAAGACCAAGAGGGTCATACCAACCGAAAATAATCAATTAACACTATAACACTTGGCCAAAAGAATTATATATATATATATATATATATATATATATATATATATAAAACCGCTAGGATTATCTAAACTTAAAATGTAAAAGTGCTCAATACCTAAGTAGAGCAAATAATAAAGTTATACATAATGAGTCAGATATATCTACTAACAGTTTTACTTAGATTCAGAGTAAGAATCTGCCCTGATGAGCTACTAAGCAAAACTATTAGTAGGTATATCTCACTCATTATGTATAACTCTATTTTTTATATATATATATATATATATATATATTTGAACAAAAGTGGTTAGAAATAGAAATATTTCTTTTATGTTAATTATTTTTTTTAATGTTCTCAACTATTTTTGACCTTTAGGTCATCATCAGGAAAAAAAGGTTTTGTCAAAAAAAAAATGTTTTTAGAAAGTTTTTAAAGTAGTTAATATGCTACAAGAGAAACGATGAAAAATTGTACTGGTAAAAGTGGCATGTCCATTTGTTGAGTGAAAACCATCTTCTGGCAGCAGGGGTGGGGGTAGGTCAAAAGTTTTGGTACTGGACATGGATGCTGAAAGGAGATGGGGGTCCCCTTAAAAAAAATTGGGATATTGTAAAAAGTATCTGGTACCTTAAAGGAGGCAGCTTAATTTCTGAAATGAAGTAATCAAGTAAGTACATGGTACTATTAGTATTTTTTGTAATTTAACTATTATAGTTATTTTTGACAATGACAAAATAAATAGAATTATTTTAATTAATTATTATTCTGATAACTCCATTGCAATCTATTAGATTTCCATATGCCACAGTTGAATGAGCTGTATATCTTTATTAAATTATAAAATGACTTGATTAGTTAAGTTAAAATTTAAAGTTAATAGAAACAATGACATCGTGACATGCATTTAAAAACAACTGAAATAGTTTATTATAAATTATTTTAATTTATTATCTAGATATATAAATGAATCTATATTATATCTACATCTAGATAATAAATGTTATGCTTAAGTAATAGGTACCAGATACATTTTACAATATCGCAATTTTTCATTAAGGGAACCTCCCTTTTGGGTGTATATATATATATATATATATATATATTCCCCAAGCCATGCCCACTGATAAGGATGAGACTTACGAAACAGTCCGGTAACACATTCCTAATTTTGTCAAGTTCATTTTCTATAAGCGAATTTTATGCGATACATGCGTTGTAAAAGTTGTGACACAAGGTCAATTTCTTAAGCAGAGTTTAAAAGGTTTGAATTCAGAGTTTTCCTTCTAGACTGGTTAGTTATCCATGGTTTTAAGAACCCAGTCTGCCCTGCTATTTACCCATAGATGGAGAGAGAATTGGATTCATACCTTTACCAAGTGAAATGCCAACAGCTTTGTCCAGGAATTGAACTCAGGTCGACAAGTCTATTTACTAAAACTCTAACCATTACACCAGGCACATCGCTTTTGGGCATATATGTCCGGTACCCCACCCTCTACTTGGGGTGAAGTTACTTTTTTCTTTCTTTCTTTTTTTTTTTTTTTTTTTTTTTTTTTTCTCTCTGGTCGGTCGGTCTGGTCACATCAAGCCCTAGAACTTATATATTGCCCCAACACTATTGTCCTTATGGCAAGCCCAACCCCTTTTTATCATATGGGTGCTAGAAGGTGGTGGCTGAGGGTCTACATGTCCTGGGAATGACGTTAAACTCTATCTGATGGTGAGTTCCAGTTCTGAGGTTTGGGGAATGTGGAGCACCCCTTCATCACCTGCTATGTCAAAAAGATTCAAATTTGTGAGGATTTTCGGAAGGGAAGCATCCGGGGGGGGGTGATGGCTCACTGAAAATGACCAGTTAAAAAATTAAAAAATTCAAAGGTCAGAGAGACAAAGTGGCCAATCTCTCTAAATAATAAAAATTTATTGTAGGGACAAAACCACCCAGAGGGTAATGTGGAGCAACCCTTCATCACCATTGCTCCCTGGTCCACTCTGACCCGGAGTGGTAGTACCGGTTAGGATCCCATCTATGGGTTAAATAGTAAAATGTGTTTTGAGTATCCATTAAGAATGAAGTTATTTCAAAATTTTATTGGCATTAAATGACCCACTGAGGTTGATATGTCGTAAAACAAACCCAACCAAATCAAATCTTTCTCTTTTTTAAACTTTTTAAAATTCCTTTTTTATTTTAGGTGCAACAAAAAATGTCCCAAATGAAGAACCCCAGAATGCAGCAGCAGCAGCGGCAGAAGGGATACAAAAGACCAAGACAGTCGAGGTGAACTTACCTCAAATGTAAGTCTCGATTTCCCCTCACACACACGCACTTTCGTTAATTGCAGAACATAAGAGGACATTAATTTTTTCCTTTTGATGTTTTGGTTGAACTAATAATAAAAATTAAAAAGACTTTCCTTCTCATAATTTCACTAGAATCGGTTTTATTGTTTTCTTAAACTTTTGACCAAGAGTAACTTGAGATTCCAGCCCCTACATGGACATACATACATATTGATCGCAACGTCTTGTCAGGCAACTGCCACTCTCATTCATTGTCCATTTGTGAGCTACATGGACATACACACACACAAATATATTCATCTATCTGATTTCCTAATGCATTATTATATTTTAACATTAAAAGGAAAAAAATTCGGTTATTTCCTAGTTGAGTAACATAATATTACAGGGTGACCAGAAAAAAAGTTAATTTTAACTAGGGGGTTAGGGTTGTGGTTTGGGTTTACCAACCCTCTATATAAAGTGACCCAGAAAAAACAGAACCCACAAATTTTAATAAAACTGTTAATTTTAACTAGGGGTTAGGGTTGTGGTTTAGTTTAATGGGAAATAAATAAATAATTTGGGTTCTATTTTTTCTGGGTCACCCTCTATATAAAGTGACCCAGAAAAAACAGAACCCACAATTTTTCCTTTTGATGTTTTGGTTGAACTAATAATAAAAATTAAAAAACTTTCCTCTCATAATTTCACTAGAATCGGTTTTATTGTTTTCTTAAACTTTTGACCAAGAGTAACTTGAGATACCAGCCCCTACATGGATGGACATACATATTGATCGCACCGTCTTGTCAGGCAACAGCCACTCTTTCATTCATTGTCCATTTGTGAGCTACATGGACATACACACACATACACACACATACATACATACATACACACACTTACCTATATATACACACAAATATATTCATCTATCTGATTTCCTAATGCTGTATCACAGGAGTAATACTTGACAGAACATCCTTGCAGAATATAGTTTAACATAGAACACCATTACAACATTTAACAATAAACAAGAGTATATGTAAAAATAAGATATTGAATATAGCAAATATACAACACAAATGTTTATTAAAACTAGCAAATATATGCACCCTCCGTTGGGTGCAAGTACTTAAGTTTTAATGTAATAAAATATCATATTAAATTAGAAATAAGAATGAAAAAAAAATTGCAACAACTGAAAAAATAGAACAACTGAAACTTACTCTTCCACCACTCCCGTCTTTCATTGCTAAATTTTTCTAATTCAACTATTTAGTTAACATGAGAAGTAAAGAATAAGATTACAGTTATTTCTTCTTGTAAATAATTTTCTTTTAAGATTTATCTCCGAGATTTTTGCTCATATTCATTAAGATAAAACCAAACAATTAGAAATCAATAATACCAAGCACATATTTATTAAAATCAAATTTTAAATATCAATATGCAAATAAGCCTTCCCGTGCATACTGTATGCCACTATTTTGTTGTATATATAAATACAATTGCATGTTATTAGTATGTAGACCTGGTCAACACCGGGGGTCCAGTGGCTTCGGCCCTGGATCTTTACAAGTTAATAGCGTCGATCCCAGGGGGCCATCCCCCCAGGCAACACCTGCCCCCTTGATTTAAAGGGGCAAGGCTGGGTTTATTGCCCAGTGCCTGAGGCGCCCCCTTGAGGGGGAATGCCGACGGGATCGACGCAATTTTTCACCCGCCACCCCATGAGTCTCGGCTTGTGGGTGGTCCCACATAAATAGGGCCTTGTGCCTGACCCGTACAAGTGGGGTACGTGGAAAATATCATGTAGATATGGTCAACAGTATTAATAATGTAAAACAATTTTATTGATAATTGAAGGTTTAAAAGAATGAAACCATGGATAATTTGACGTAAATAATTAAGGGAATTGTGACTTGAGTAGTGATATAGTTTCAGTTACAGACAGAAAAACACAGAATCTCCATTATAATAAGATATTCAGAATGTCACATTCTAAAACAAACTAAAAGCATTAACATCTACACAGTTCATGTTTTTTCACCTGTATGTTCATATCAGCATTTTTAAAGTTTCAATTTTAGAAAATACTTTCTATATCTTATTATAATGGAGATTGTGGGTTTTTATGTCTGTAACCGAAACTATATTATCTATTCAAGTCACAATTCCCTTTGTTATTTACGTCACATTCTCCATGATTTTATTTTTTATTTAAACCTCAATTATTAATAAAATTGTTTTACACCATTAAGGCTGTTGACCATATCTACGTACTAATAACATGCAATTGTATATATATACAACAAAATAGCGGTTTACAGTGTGAATGGGAAGGATAATTTGCATATTGAATTAAAAATTTGATTTTAATAAATATATGCTAGGTATTATTGATTTCTAATTGTTTGGTTTTATCTTATTAAATATGAGCAAAAATCTCGGGGATAAATCTTAAAAGAAAGAAATTAACAAGAAAAAGTAACTGTAATATTATTCTTTACTTCCTATTTTAACTAAATAGTTAAATTAGGAAAATTTACCAATGAAAGACGGGAGTAAGTGCAAATGATGGAAGAGTTAGTTTCAAAGTTGTTCTATTTTTCAATCATACCCCCTCTGTTCCAAATAGTTTATCTGAATTCTTATTCAGTTTCATTAGCCTTTCTAATTTAACATATTTTATTATATTAAAACTTAAATACTAGCACCCGGAGGGTGTATATATTTGCTAGTTTATATAAATTCAAAATATTTTGAAATTCTATTTCAAAATTCCACTAAAAGCACCGATGTCTAGGAAAAAACCTTATAAAATATATGATGTAATATTGTAAAAATGATATTGAATATAGCAATAACATCACTTCAGTTTATTGAGTATAGCAAATATACAACACAAATGTTTATTAAAATACAAAAGACCAAGACAGTCGAGGTGAACTTACCTCAAATATAAGTCTCCACCCTCACCACACACATGCACACACTTTAAAACTGAATCTATCAGTACAAATAAAACAATAATGTTTGCCTCTCAAACCCTCTTTCATTCTTTCTTTTCATTAAAAACATTATTCCAGTGACGAGGATAGAACCCAGATGGTAACCCTATTGCCCTTATGGCAAGCCCCAACCCCTTTTTATCATATGGGTACTAGAAGGCAGTGACTGAGGGTCTACATGTCCTGGGAATGATGTTAAACTCTGTCTGATGGTGAGGTTCCATTTTTGGAGGTTTGGGGAATGTGGAGCACCCCTTCATCACCATTGCTCCCTGGTCCACTCTGACCCGGAGTGGTAGTACCTGTTAGGATCCCATCTATGGGTTAAATAGAAAAATGTGTTTATGAAAAAAATTGTATTATCCATTAAGAATTGATTTATTTCAAAACTTTGTCGGCATTAAATGATCCACTGAGGTTGATATGCCATAAAACAAAACAACCCAAACCAATAATAATAATAATCTTATTATGATGGAGATTGTGTGTCTGTAACTGAAACTATATCACTACTCAAGTCACAATTCCCTTAGTTATTTACGTCACATTCTCCATGATATTATTTTTATCTAAACCCCAATTATTAATAAAAGTTTTACATCATTAAGACTGTTGACCATATCTACATACTAATAACATGCAATTGTATTTATATATACAACAAAATAACGGTTTAAAGTGTGAACTGGAAGGCTAATTTGCATATTGATATTAAAAATTAATTTTAATAAATATGTGCTTAGTATTATTGATTTCTAATTGTTTGATTTTATCTTAATGAATATGAGCAAAAATATCTCTGGGTTTAAGAAATAATTACTTGGTGTTATTGATCTCTAATATTATTGTATTATTCTCCAACATATTAAAATCAATCCTGTGAATAATTTATATAGAAACCAATTAGAATATAAATCCTATTTATTAATGATGTCTCTATTAAAATCTAAGTTAGATTTGCCTCAAAATAGCCCATGTTATTAGTGCATTTAAAATCCTGCAATGTGTCTCATATATCACGAAGTAAATAAAAATCAAGAAATAATGGTTTACATAATATATGGTGTGGTTAATTTGCATACTGGTTTTAACAAAACTGGGTTTAATAAATAATTACTTGTTATTGATCTCTAATGTTATTGTATTATTCTCAAATGTATTAAAATCATTCCTATGAATGATTTTATATAGAAACTAATTAAAATATATATTTTTTTAAATTGTAATCTTTTTTATATGCCTTCTTATTTGATTTTGTTAATCTTTCTAATTTAATATATTTAATTATATTAAAATTTAAATGCTTACACCTGGAGGGTGCATATTCTTGCTAGTAATAATAATAATAAAAGAAGAGTGACAAAAATAATAAAAAGAGTAAAAGATTACAGTATATATTTATTTTATTTGCTTATTTTTTTTTTTTTTTTTTTTTTTTTCGTATCCTTTTCAGAATTTCATCCGAACCTTCCAAAGAAAATTTGGAGGACCCTTTAAGAAAAGCAAATGGTGCTGATTCTGCCCCCCAAAATGTGCCCCTCACTGAAAACGCAGTCAATCAGCACCCTGATGATGAAAAAGAGAAACATCAGACATCCGAGCAACAACACAAGGAGCCCATTCACATGTAAGACACACACTTTTATATATACACAAGGTGGAGCACCACACCTACAACCAGCTCCCCTCTTTTATGCATACACAAAGGGATAAAAAATTATCCGCACTTTTGCCATAAAAATAAAGTTGCCTGAGTAGCCTGTTATTATACAACTTTATAGTATGTGTGCACATATATATATATATATATATATATATATATATATATTTATTTAAGAATGGAAATGAGTAACCTACTCGAGTTTCATCGATAGATTCTTCAGGGTTACTTTTAAATTAATCGAGTTTACGATTAATCTTTGGTGTTATAAACATGCCCGTTGGAATGGGACTTCTGAAGTCCCATTCCAACGGGCATGTTTATAACACCAAAGATTAATCGTAAACTCGATTAATTTAAAAGTAACCCTGAAGAATCTATCGATGAAACTCGAGTAGGTTACTCATTTCCATTCTTAAATAAATTTATGCTCTACATTGTATTGAGCACTTTGTATTTGTTTTTCCTCAACCTTAACCTCTGGATATTGTGCGCTTCCAACGATCGTTCTTATACCCACCGGTAAGTTAATACTTATACATATACAAATATATATATATATATATAATTAAAGAAATAACAAAAGACTTAGAGATCTTGCATTATAGAGCATTTCAGGGAGCTTAGACAAAAATGTCTAATTCTCCCAGCTCATCAGATGCGTATGATGAATTCTTTATTACTTTTAAGGCATTTGAAAACAGATTTTTTTTTTTTTTTTTTTTTTTCCTTCCTTTTTAAATTGTCCTGTCCTGCTCAGCTGTAGAGTAATAAAAGATGTGAATAAAAATACAAATAATAATAAAACAATAATAAAACCAAAGATATCTGACCGCTTGTCAGTAATTTGTTAGGAGTTACTGTTAATCAATTAATTCAGAATTCAGGGCCACCCTGTTCACTTACTTAGTAGTTTTGTTTAACTTAATTTATTTTATTTTCTTTCCATGTCAATTCAAATATACACACCCCTACATACATATACAAACTTATACATACATACACACACACACACATATATATATATACACACACACACACATATATATATATATATATATACGCACACATATATATACACACATATATATATATACATATATACACACATACATACATACATATATACATATATATACACATACACATATACACACACACACACTTATACACACATACACATACATATATACAAATACACATATACACACATACATCTATGAAGATCCGAGATAGCCTGTTTTCTGTAAATTATCATTTAGCTAGTTCAAATTATGTATTATTTCCTCTTTATTTGGAGGTGGACCTGCATAAGTTATAATGCATTATGTTAAATTTAAACACGCATATACACATACACACGTATACATAGATCCACACATACATACGCATATATACATATAAACAAATTACACATTGAGCTCTCAAACTGCGACAAGTTGTTTTAAAAAAAACCTATGTCGTAAGGAAGATTTCTTTCTGGACTTTTGGATTATATATATATATATATATATATATATATATATATATATATATAATATGGTATCTTTCGATGTCTGTAGTCTTTTTACTTGCATTCCTATTTTGGAAACTATAGACATTTGTACCAATTTATTGTACCGTAGTCACTTGTCCCCCCCCCCCCGATATACCAGAGAGTACATTCATTGAACTCATGAAATTTGCCACCACTTCTGTGGAATTTAATTTCAATGATATTATGTATCGACAGATAGACGGAATAAGTATGGGTTCTCCTCTTGCTCCGTCACTGACGAACATATTTATGGGTTTTTGGGAGAAGAAAATAATGTCTGATCCCAATAGACCAGCGGTATATTTCCGCTGTGTAAAAAAAACAGATAATTCAGTTTTTCAAAATAAAAATGATTTTTCAAACTGACATCCGGGGGTGGGGGGGAATAGAAAAGGCCAGCACACCCGTACTTTTTGAAAATAATCATCAGTATTGTATGTAGTGGCCAAAAGAAAAAACACCATAGGAGTTTCCTAAGTTATATATGTAAAAGTGCTCAATACATTAAGTAGAGCATGATTGTAAGGACCTATATATATATATGTGTGTGTGTGTGTGTGTATATATTGTTGGTAAAAAGGCTTAAAAATCGGTCATTTTGTGGTTATAGATCTATTTCTACCCACAGGCATCTGTGCATACCTATGAATTTCATCAAACCGCTAACTTTTTAGAAAAAAAATGAGTACCCATCAAGAATGAATAAAACAAAACATCTTTGGCATAAAGCAAATAATTTTTAAAATATTCAATATAAATATGAAACGAAACGTCTTTGGCATAAAATAACCCAACAAGGTTTGACATGCCGTAAAATCCAACTAACTAACCAACCAACATCTGAAACACCTGTCGTGCCTTAAATAATTTTTAAAATATTCAATATAAATATGAAAAGAAAAAAAAAGAGACAAATCTTAGCTTTCTATGGCCGTTAGTAGTGTTCTGTTTCAAAAGTAAATTTGATCTAAAAGTTTAAAGATGGGCACGTGTCCTGTCCTCTGTCTCTGACACACAAAAATCATATGCATGCATCCCAGTGTTTTTCTTTTTTCTTCCTTCACCATTTCAAGCTAACTGTAAATACATTTCAATAGTTTCTTAGAAATGAATTACACAGGATAGGATACAAGGTAGGAGTTAGACAGCTTTAGTTGAGACCTGTAAATTTTCCCGGGGATTCATTCAAAGCAAATATGTGCATCTCAGGGTGCACTAATTCAAAAAGCTATCAGCATCACTGTGCCTAAAGTAAATGATTTTAAAAATATTCAATATAAATATGAAACAAAACGTCTTTGGCATAAAATAACCCAACAAGGGTTGACATGCCGTAAAATCCTAACTAACCAACCAACCAACATCTGAAACATGTTTCATACCTTAGATAATTTCAAAAATATTCAATATAAATATGAAAAGAAAAAAAAAGACAAATCTTAGCATTCTATGGCCGTTAGTAGTGTTCTGTTTCAAAAGTAAATTTGATCTAAAAGTTTGAACTTTATATTTTTATTGGAAATCTGCTAAGAGTGCAACCTTCTTAGTAGATAAAGAATTTTTTATGTGGCAGGAAGTGATATTCACCTACCCCACCTAAACAAATATTTACATTGGCTAGCCAAAAAAAAAAAAAAAACGATAGATATAAAGTAAGATTGATTACTTTGTGATATTAAGTTGTTCTTAAAAAATGTTTTTTACAAAAAAATGCATGGAAATGATTTTTAGTATAAAAATGCATTGGACAATGATTTTTAGTATAAAAATACATTGGACAATGATTTTTTAGTATAAAAATACATTGGACAATGATTTTTAGTATAAAATGCATTGGACATGATTTTTTAGTATAAAAATGCATTGGACAATGATTTTTTAGTATAAAAATGCATTGGACAATGATTTTTTAGTATAAAAATGCATTGAAAATGAATAAAAATGCATTGAAAATGATTTTTTACTATAAAATGCATTGGAAATGGTTTTTACTATAAAAATTCATTGAAAATGTTTTTTACTATAAAAATGCATTGGACAATGATTTTTACTATAAAATGCATTGGACAATGATTTTTACTATAAAAATGCATTGGACAATGATTTTTTACTATAAAAATGCATTGGACAATGATTTTTACATTGGACAATGATTTTACTATAGAAAATGCATTGGACAATGATTTTTACTATAAAAATGCATTGGACAATGATTTTACTATGAAAAATGATTTTTACTATAAAAATGCATTGGACAATGATTTTTACTATTGATATGCTTTGTGAGAGAAATAAATTGCCGTTAGTAGTGTTCTGTTTCAAAAGTAGACTAAAAGTTTAGTTTTTATTGGAAACCTGCTAAGAGTGCACCCTTCTTAGTAGATAAAGAATTTTAAATGTGGCAGGAAGCGATATTCACCTACCCCCTATCCCCACCTCTGGTCTAAACAAATATTTACATTGGCTAGCCAAAAAAAAAAAAGATAAGCATAAAAAGTATAACCTTAAGATGGATTACTTTGTGATGTTCAAGTTGTTCTTCTGCTTTGTGAGAGAAATTAATTGCTTGATTGAGTTGTAAACTGCTTGGGTCAAGGTGGGATGTTGGGTAGGTGGCAAGATTGTTTTCAGGGGGTGGGTTATGCCTGGGTGGTTGGGGGTGTTTGCTGGGTGGGTGTTGGGGTGACAAGATTGTTTTCAGAGGGTGGATCCAAAATATCAGATCTTCTTTTCTTTTCTTTTTCCTTTTTCTTTTTTCATTTTTTTTTTCTTTTCCAATTGCCAAAGAAAGAAAAGTAAAGAAAGAAAATCATTCTTGTGGAAATGAATGTTGAATGTCTTAAAAAAAAAAAAAAAAGTTCAAATTATTTTTAACTTGTTCAGACACACACACACTTCTATTTTTTCGGGATTTATTTTCAAACTAGATTAGGTCGTCCTGTTGTTTTTTTTTTTTTTGTTTTTTCTTTTTATTCTTGGGTTGGGGCTTTTTTGTTTTTGTGTTCGTGTTTTTTTTTTTTGTGTAAATTTAATGATTTTTTTTTGGGGGGGTCAGTTTTTATTTTATTTTTGAGGGTTTTTTTTGTTTTTTTTTGTGTGTGTGATTTTTGTGTTGTTAAATATAAGTGTGTTGTTGTTTAGTGTGTATGTGTTGTAGTGAATTGTGTCTGAGTGTTGCTGTGTGTGTGTGTGTGTGTCTTTATTGTGTGTGTGTGTGTGAGTGTTTGTTTATTGTGTGTGTGTGTGTGTGAGTGTTGTGTGTGTGTGTCTATTGTGTGTGTTTATTGTGTGTGTGTGTGTGTGTGTGTGTCTTGTGTTGTGTGTGTGTGTGTGTGTTTTGTCTATTGTGTGTGTTTATTATGTTGTGTGTTGTTGTTTTTGTGTTTGTATGTGGTGGTGTTGTTGTTTTGTGTGTGTCTGTTTTTTACAAGGGATGTTTAATTTTATTTTTTCAAATACTCCTCCCCCCACTTCATATTCTAAATCCTGTTGAAAATGTTTCAGCAATAATGATTTTTTTCTCTTCTCAAGGTTATGAAAAAAAAAAAACATGTAAAAGGAAAAAAAGTTGGCAAATGAATTTGTATTTTATTAATAAAATTGCCACTGCGTATTAATACGTCCATGTCATCAGCTGGTGTTGTTTTTGTCCAGTAAAAGCCACCAGGTGGCAGCACTGCTGGCCAATCATAGCGGAAAACAAAACATTTGGTCCCAATATAAAAGCCACCAGATGGCTCTGATCAAAAGTGGTGGCATTGGATTGTGTGGTGAAGTAGTGAACTGATGGTAGGTGTGGCACTCCACCCTCAGACGCATGAATAATCTCCCTGGTCCCAATATAAAAGCCACCAGATGGCTATGATCAAAAGTGGTGGCATTGGATTGTGTGGTGAAGTGGGGAACTGATGGTAGGTGGCGCTCCACCCTCAGACGCATGAATAATATCCCTGGTCCCAATATAAAAGACACCAGATGGCTATGAACAAAGTTGTGGCATTGAATTGAGATAAGATTACAGTTTTTTTTAGGGTGTGTGGGGGTACACAGGAACTTAAGACAAAAAGCCAAAATTATTATTATTTGGGTTATTCAGACTATTGTCCTCATCTTTTATCTGTACAACATTTCGACCGATGTGCCTTCCGAGTCCAACCCTCTTCAGGTATTTCTTGTCGGAGTCAGGAACCTTCTTGTCATAATCGGGAGCCATCACGGAACATTGAATCTAACCCTTTATTCAATCCACGGGAGTATCCTGTCCTCATTACACTAACCATAGCTGGGGTACAGGTGTTAAGCTGTGTTAATTATTATTCTAGGTGTAGCTCAGTCGGTAAAGCATCTGCCTAGGAACCATAGTGTTCCAGGTTCACTACCGGTCCTTGCCAACTCAGTGCACTAGGAGCCACAAGGTTCCGGGTACAATATCGGCCCTTGCTAACTCAGCGCATGAGTAGCACAGCTTGGATCTGTGTGGTGAAGTGGAGAGCTGATGGTAGGTGTGGCGCTCTACCTCAGATGCATGAATAATCTCCTTGGTTCCAATATAAAAGCCACCAGATGGCTCTGATCAAAAGTGGTGGTATTGGATTGTGTGGTGAAGTAGTGAGCTGGTGGTAGGTGTGGCGCTCCACCTCAGACGCATGAATAATCTCCCTGGTCCCAATATAAAAGCCACCAGATGGCTATGAACAAAGTTGTGGTATTGAATTGAGATACAATTACAGGGTTTGGTTTTTTTTGTTTTTATTTATTTTATTTTTTATTTTTTGTTAGTTAGATTTTATGGCATATCAACCCTTGTTGGCTTATTTTATGCCAAAGACATTTTTGTTTTATTCGAACATCATAGGTAATGAATTTCTTTTTTCAACTCCATTTCTTTTTTAAACATTTTTTAAACTGATTTTTTTTCTATTTAACCCGTAGATGGGACCTTAACAGGTACTACCACTCCGGGTTAGAGTGGAACTGGGAGTAATAGTGATGAAAGGTATTCCACTTTCCCCATAGCTGGTCACATCAAGCCCTAGCACCTATATGATTGTCCTAACCCTATTGCCCTTATGGCAAACCCCCCCCCAATCCCTTTTTATCATATATGTGCTAGAAGGCAGTGACTGAGGGTCTTATTGTCCTGGGTATGACATTAAACTGTATCTGATGGTGAGGTTCCAGTTCTGGAGGGGAATGTGGAGCACCCCTTCACCACCATTGCTCCCTGGTCCACTCTGACCCAGAGTGGTAGTACCTGTTAGGGTCCCATCTATGGGTTAAATAGAAAAACATGAGTTCATTAAAAAATTGAGTATCTATTAAGAATGAATTTATTTCACAACTTTGTCGGCATTAAATGACCCACAGAGGTTGACATGCCGTAAAACAAACCAAACCAAACGAAAATCCAGTTCTGGAGGTTTGGGGAATGTAGAGTACCCCTTTCATTACCATTACTCCCAGGTCCACTCTGACCCTTAGTAACCAATGGTGAAGATCATGTCAAGCCAACCAATAAATGCATGTTGAAAATGTTAGCATACGCAGGACATACACACTTGCAGGCACCATTGCACACACACACACACACACACACACACACACACATACATATATATATATATATATATATATATATATATATATATATATATAATGTATAGATCAAACTGGAAGTGAATCCGACGATATGTTGAAAGAATGAATAAAGGAAAGAAAGTATAGAAAGGATAATAAAGGATAATTTAATCAATATCACTTACACACGTGTTTCGGTCAGGAGTTTATCTATGTGTACAATATTTAAACTATTATTATTTTTAAATAAACAAATGAAATAATAATAATAGAAAAAATGTAGAAGTGTTCCGCACACAAAGAAAATTATTTGATACACATAGATAAACTCCTGACCGAAACACGTGTGTAAGTGATATTGATTAAAATTATCCTTTGTATACTTTCTTTCCTTTATTCATTCTTTCAACATATATATATATATAAGGGGCTGGTTTAGCTCAGTCGGTAGAGTGTTCAGCTAGAAACCACAAGGTTCCTAGTTCGATACCCGTCCTCGCCAACTCAGCGTATGAGTAGCACAGGGATCTGTGCGGTAAAGTAAGGAGCTGATGGTAGATGTGGCACTCCACCTCAGACGCTAAGATAATCTCCTTGGTCTAGTGCTAGTGAAAAGGGGATAGACTCCCTCGCTGCATGGCTGATATCGACATTAGGCCGCCCGATGATTACTATCTCTCTTC
>CM042177.1:43087391-43154040 GCA_023376005.1 Doryteuthis pealeii
AAAGAAAGAATAAGCAAAAGGAAATAAGAATGAAAGAGGGACAAAAAAAAAAGAAAGAATAAAAGAAAGACTGAATTGAAAAAACAGGGAAAAAGAAAGAATGAAAAAAATAGGAAAATGACTGAATGAAAAAAGACTGAAGGTAAAAATAAAAAGCGCAAAAGAAAGAATAAAGGAAGAAAAAAAATAGGAAAAAGAGTGAATGAAAAAAAAAAAGATATGAAAAAGTGAATGGAAAAAAAAAAAATAGGAAAAAATGTGGAATGAAAAAAAAAAAAATCAATGAAAAATGAATGAAAAAAAATTATGAAAAAAGTGAATGAAAAAAAAAAATATGAAAAAAGTAAATGAAAAAAAAAATATGAAAAAGTTGAATGAAAAAAATATGAAAAAAAAAAGGCAAAAGAGTGAATGAAAAAAAAAATTAGGGAAGAGTGAAGAAAAAAAATAGGAAAAGAGTGAATGAAAAAATAGGAAAAGTGAATGAAAAAAAATAGGAAAAAAAGTGAATGAAAAAAAAATAGGAAAAAAAGTGAAATGAAAAAAAAGACGAAAAAGTGAATGAAAAAAAAATAGGAAAAGAGTGAATGAAAAAAAAATAGGAAAAAAAGTGATGAAAAAAAATAGGAAAAAAAAAGGGAATGAAAAAAAATAGAAAAAAAGTGAATGAAAAAAAATAGGAAAAAAAGTGAATGAAAAAAATAGGAAAAAAATGATGAAAAAAATAGGAAAAAAAGTGAATGAAAAAAAAAATAGAAAAGTGAATGAAAAAAAATAGGGAGAAAGAGTGAATGAAAAAAAAAAAAAAGGAAAAGAGTGAATGAAAAAAAAATGCAAAAGCGGAATGAAAAAAAATTAGGGAAAAAGACTGAATGAAAAAATAGGAAAAGACTGAATGGAAAAAAAATAGTAAATCCAACAAGGGGAATAGGGTTGGGGACAATTTATAGGTTGCTAGGCTTGACGTTGGAGAAAGTGTCCTAAAGAATAATTAACTTACCTTTAGCACTATTAAATAAATTGGGGACTCTCATTTTCTTCTTCATCAACTAAAAAAAGAAAAGAAACAAAATATAAACATTAAATGGTGGAAATTCTTAGAAAATAATTAGAAATCTAATGGAAATGGGGGCTCTTCGCTATAAATGCGTTCCTGGCCTCCTGCCCTAAAAATTAGAATTATACAATTTTAGGGATTTGTCTACTTTACTCTTAACATTCTGTTGGGGAATTTTTCTAAGTCAGATCATTCCTATAGGATTTATCAATAATGCCAAAAATGGCCTTTTCATTTAAAGTTAACAGTTAATTTTCCTTAAATCAAAGACTTCTAAATATATTTAATATACATTTAAACAAAGCTATCGTTGCGATGGAGTGAAAAATGAATGTGAGCTTCCGACCGGGTGGAATGAGGTGGTATGGGATGTTAAGAGTCATTGCACCCCAATTAATTTACGCAACCAATTATTAATCTGGTTTCTACAAGTCGAAAAATGTTTTGGTATTGAGTTTCCTTCACTTCAGCTGGATTGTTGCTCGTAGGTTCACCATCGATATCTCCTCAAATCGTGAAACCAAAAACTGAAACAAAAAGAAACAATAAATCATTATTTATGTGTCTATCTATCTATCTATCTATGTGTGTGTGTGTATTTGGGCAGCATTCTTCACTTTATACATGTTAGAATTTAAACAAAAGCACATTCTTCCTGTTTAACAAATTTAGTTTATTATCTTTTCTAATGTCTGGCCACTTTTTAATGTTTGGGTGAATGGGGATAAGTCCACCAAAGTTTCAGTCCCCGAATACAATGCACCCCGATGATGGCACTTCGAAGTGCCGAAAGTACTCGGAACTGAACTTTAGTGACTTAATCACCAATCCACCCAAACAAATGTAAAAAGTTGGCCAGAAAATTAGAAAGATAAAAAATAAAAATTGTTAAACAGGAGATGTGCCTTTTTGTTTAATTCTACACACACACACACACACACACCAACACATTATGGTTAAGAATAGAGAAAAAGTGGATATAACAACACAGCAACAAATTCAATTATATTTCGCCTCGCATTATTAGTTGAAGCTTACAAAATTTATTGACATAAATGCTGGACATTCTGCTTTTATAGTGAAAGGAAATTGGTAAGGAGGAAAGTAAGGGAGGGTGTTTGGTGTGTGTATAGAGGATGAAAAAGAGTAGGGGTGCTTTTTATTATATATTGTGGGGAATGTATTATTTATGGGTCAGTCGGTGACTTGGAAAAGAATTGAATATTCAGAGTGTAGGTTCCAATGTGATGTCTTAATGCAGACCAAAACAATAATTCATTATTTATGTGTAATATAATATATTATATATATATACATATTATAAAAAAGTCTGTCAAAATGGATTATGTTTTTTTTTTTAAAAAAAAAAAATTAAATTATATTTTACATTTGCCGACACGTGTTTTCAGATCTTCTGATATCTGTCTTCAGGCATTAATTAAACATATTCTGTCGAATATGAATGTACGTGTGTGTGTGTGTATACTATATATTATACACACACACACACACACATCACACATCCAGCCCCTCCCTTCCTGTTCGGTGTAGAGAGAATTAATTTGTAACATCTGTTTTTAGCAGGTGTGTGTTCCTGAGTGGCAGATCTTAAATTAAATTCTTGGAATTTCATAGTTGCTATTTGTTATATTAATAAGCCAAGAATGAATATTCTGAGTCAGAAATTATCCTGAAGAACCATTTGGGTGAAAAACCTAGGTAGATAGTGCCTGACCATGTAGTCCTTAATGAATCATGCTCTACTATAATGTATTGAGCACTTTACATATATAACTTAGGAAAAACTCCATCGGTGTTTTTTCTTTTGGCCATTAACACACATACTTGCTGATCTATTTTCTCTTTTATTTTTTTTCCACAGATATCAGTTTGAAAAATTTTATTATTTTGAAAACTGCAGTTATTCAGCGGTTTTTCACACTTGGTAGAGTTTACGATAAAAAAATTTATAATATATATATATATATATATATATATATATATATATATTATATATTGGACTCTCTCGTCTATTATCGACGCATGAGGGTCAACACACAATGAACACCCACACAGTAACTTGTTTATAATGGTGAAGGCTTGGGTTGGGACCAATACCACACGTTTTTGGCACAGTCGATAGGAAAGAATTGGTCACCAAGGGTTGCCACAAAACCCTCAACGACCGGACCTCAGGAATTTTGAAATTCAGAGTTATCCCTTTCTAGACTGGTTACCTACAAGGCTGAAGGGCCAGTCTGCCCTACTATTTAACCCGACTGGAGAGATATATGATTCATACTTTCCAAGGTATTAGCGCATGTGAAATGCCAACAGCTTTCGGGTTAGGAATTGAACTTGAATTGACGAATCCATTCCATGACTCTAACCACTAGCCACGTGCCTCCATATGTATATATACTATATTATATTATATATATATATATATAACTTTCAAAGGAAAGAATTTTAAGACAAAAAGATTAATTTTACTTTTGGAGAATAGAATTACAAATTAATCTTAAACAAGCGAGCTATATATAAAATTTAGCTACGTAAATTCTCTGAGTTCTCCTGAGAGGTGTACCTTGAACACCAAAACCGTGGTAGAGAGATAACTTTTCTACAATATATATTATTTATTTGTTGAATTTTTAAAATTAATTGTTTTTCCATAGGCAACACCCAGGTTTCAGGTTATTTCACCATCATCAGGTTGGCTAATAATTCTTCGCATAAACACCAGAAGAATTATTATTAGCCTGAAACCTGGGTAGTTGCATGGAAAACAATTAATTTAAAAAATTCAACAAATAAATAAATAAAGCTCCTACAAAATTTGTGGTTGACGCACTGTGATTTCTTTGTTTCATCTCAAAATTTAAAAAAAAAAAATATACTAATATATATATAAAAAAAAAAACTTACCTGAAAAGTGTGAGTGGACAAAAATGTTCTTGTCCATAATGGTCAAGAACTTCCACTTTGAATAAATGTTGAGTAATTATCTTCTGAAATTGATATTTATGAACTGTACGTTCTTCTGTAGAATCAAATGTTCCAAGTTGTGCAATCTTTCGAAGGATATCTGTGAAAAAAAAATCCAAAGAGTTTTAACATTATTTAAACATGTCATAACAGTTATGTGTGTGTTGTGTTGTGTGTGGTGCAGAAATATATTTGTTTGTTTGTTTTGTTATACGGCCATATTCAACCTCAGTGGGGTCATTTAATGCGATAAGTTTTGAAATAAATCAATCCTTAATGGATAATACAATTTTTATTTTTTTTTACATTTTTCTATTAACCCATAGATGGGACCCTAACAGGTACTACCACTCGGGTCAGAGTGACCAGGGAGCAATGGTGATGAAGGGGTGCTCCACATCCCCAACCTCCAGAACTGGAACTCGCCATCAGATAGAGTTTAACGTCATTCCCAGGACATGTAGACCCGCAGCCACCGCCTTCTAGCACCCATATGATAAAAAAGGGGTTGGGCTTCCCATAAGGCAATAGGGTTGGAAAAAAATCATATAGGTGCTAGGGCTTGACGTGACCGCAGAAATATATCTAGATATATTAAAATAAAAATTCGAAGGCAATACAATGCGAAAAATAAAGACAAAAAGATGTTTTATATGTCTAATCGATTTCAAAGCAAAGCTTTATCATCAGAGTGTAATTTCAGAAATTGTCTTTATTTTTTACGCATTGTATTGCCTTCGAATTTTATTATTTTATAACATACTTAACAAATGCTTCAAGCAAATTACCAATTACTTTTATATCTATATATATATATAATACCATTATTATAATAAATTTTGCTCTACTCATGTATTGAGCAACTTTATATTTGTTCTATAGCTGTCTTACATTGTGAAACTAATCATTGTGACCATTTTCACCGGTAAGTCACTTTTCCACAAACTCAGTCAGTTAGGAGCGTTCGGCTAGAATCCACAAAGGTTCCTAGTTCGATACCGGTCCCTCGCCAACTCAGCATATGAGTAGCGACAGGGATCTGTGCGTAAAGTAAGAGCCGATGGTAGGTGTGGCGCTCCACCTCAGATGCTAAAAACACAATCTCCTTTGGTCTAGCGCATTGAAAAGGGATAGACTTCCGCGCTGATGAGCTGATTACCGACATTAGGCCGCCCTGCGACTTACTTTTTTAAATTAATATATATATATATATATTAAATATATATATATATATATAATATATATATATTATATATGTAACAAGTATACATAGTGTATATATGTATAATCAGGATAAGCTCTAAGCGCATCGGTGTGCGATATGACAACACACAGTATGACAACAAACCAACAAAAGTCTGTGCACTGTGAGGTGTTCTGGGGTGGGGGGGTTATTTTTCGTTTCTTTTTTTTTTTTACTTTTTTTCTATTTCTTTTCAATTATTTTATTTTAATTTTTTTGTTTTTACTTTTATTTTATTTTTATGTAGTTAGTGGTAATGATGCTTCGGCTCCAAAACCATGCCTGAACCAGAGTTATCAATCTCATGAAGGCTTGTTGGTTGCAATGCTACCTGTGTAAACAGCAGTCGTTATATGAAGTTATGTAACAAATTATATATAATATATATATATATAGAGCTTAGCTTAGATGTGGCACAAGACCAAATTATGGGGCACCCAGGAAGAATCGAACTCACTAAACAATAGTTTGTATGTGTATATGAGTGTGTGTGTGTATATATATATATATATATATTATATACATACACATATATATTTGGAGGATATGTGCTTAATTGAAGTCATACCTAATTTTGAAAATTAATTAGTTAATAATTAATGAGCCAATATCAAATTAAAACACATTGTTTATTTACATACTCTCATATATATATAATATATTAATGATTTGAAGCAATTACAATGCGTATAAAAATTAAAAACAAAATGTTATTTTTGTCTTATCGATTTCAAAGTAGATTCTACTTTGAAATCGATAAGACAAAAATAACATCTTTTTGTTTTTAATTTTTATACGCATTGTAATTGCCTTCAAATCATTAATATATTATAAACATACTTAACAATGCTTCAGCAAATTACCAATTACTTTATATATATATATATTATATATATATATATATATATATTATAGTGTGTTGTGTGTGTGTGTGTGTTTAATTTATACACAATTATATGGTTTTCAAGTATTCCTATCAAATACTAATAGCTTATACACCAATTATATGTTTCAAATGTTAGTTCATCCTTGCTTCTTCACAGTACCCAGGCATGCTTTGTCTCACTCAGATTTTGTGTGATAGGCAGCAAGTGGCCATACAGCTGTTTCTTGTAGGGTGTTGTTTCCATGATTCCATGATTTTAGATTGTGTGCATTCTTGTGTAACTCCCATTTTATTTTCTAGGTACCTTGTTAGGATCCAAGTGGTGCAGCCATACAGTAGCACTGATACAACGACGACTTAGAAAAATTGTCACTTGTCAGAATATACCTTACACCCCACATGTGCGGGTACGACACAAGTCTTTAATGTGGGACTACACATGAGCTGAAGCCACAGGACACAGGCCCGAGGAGCTGTGTCTTGTCAGTGAGATCGGACCTCCATATCACTGATGATAACAAAATGAAATAAATGGCTGAAAATCTTACCTAAACCAAGCGCTGCCCCTTTAAATCAAGGGGCCAGGTGGTTGCTTTGGGGGGGATAGCCCCCTGGTATCTATTGCCATTACAGTCTGGGGTTGAAACCACTGACACAGACCGTGAGAGATGGCACTTTTTCAGTGAGATTCGACTTCCATATGACTGACAATAATAAAATGAAATGAATGGTGAAAAATCACCTGTCACTGACTGAGAATCTGAAAGATTTGGGACGGGATGAAAAAAGTTCAAGGCTGGCTGTCTCGATATTTTTATCTGGATTGTTTTCACATAGTTCCACAACGACCTGTAGGGGAAAAGAAGAAAGATAGAAGACTTAAAAAGAAAAAAATGTGGACACTGTTGTTAAGTGGGAATACGGTCAGAGACTTAAAAAAAGAAGAAAAATAGAACGTGATCAGTAAGATAAAAGTTCAAGAGAGTCATAAAAGTGTGTACAACCACCATGAAGTTGAGGCCAATTAGAGATAATATCTTAGGGTCTAGGTTTTAAGAGAAAAAGTCTTGAATAAGTAATGGTCTGAAAAAGTAGGGACACTGAAAATAAAGTTATGGTTAACGTTTTAAGAGAGATCGTAGACAAAAAGTCTGAGAAAAAAAAGGACCATATGACCTTTAGGCACCTTTTTGCGATCTTGACTCATAAGGACATTTTTTCATTTACACCATAAAATCCGGTTGTGGTTAGGGGTGGGAGTTTAGGGGTTAGGGTTATCGAACATGGATATTTTTGGCTTGTCTCGATTCATCATCACTCGTTTGTTTGGAAATCCCGATATTGCTTTTCAATTTGCACACCCCACTGTACCCCACCTTTACAGAGAAGGTAAATCGTCATTATTTTTTACTATTGAGTATTTGTAAATTTGTCATCCATTGTCCTATTGCAAGAAGAAGAAGAAAAATTGAAGGAAAAAGAAGAAGAATTGAAAGAGAAGAAGAAGAATTGAAGGAAAAAAGAGAAGAATTGAAAGAAAAAAGAAGAAGTGAAAGATAAGAAGAAGAAATTGAAAGAAGAAGAAGAAGAAGTGAAAGGGAGAAGAATTAAAGAAGATGAAGAAGAAGAATTGAAAGAAGAAGAAGAATGGAAGAATGAAGAAGAAGAAATTGAAAGAAGAAGAAGAATTGAAAGAAGAAGATGAAGAAGAATTGAAAGAAGAAGAAGAATAATAATTGAAAGGAAGAAGAAGAATTGAAAGAAGAAGAAGAATTGAAAGAAGAAGAAGAATTGAAAGAAAGAAGAAGAAGAATTGAAAGAAGAAGAAGAAAGAAGAAGAAGAATGAAAGAAGAAAATTGAAAGAAGAAGAAGAAAAAGGTGCAGTCGGTGTATTCTAACGACCCAGCAATAGGACGGATAAAAAACTGTTTCAATAACAAAAAATTACTATTCTTTTAAAAACAAATACATGTAAGACAAAAAACCAAAAAAAAACCGGTCTGAGTGACCCACAGTTTTTTTTCCAAATTTTAAAATGAGAAAAAAATGTCTTGAATAAGTTAATGGTGTAAAAAATTTAAAAGAAAAAAAAAAAGGAAAAAAAAAAAAGGAAAATTTAAATTGAGTGAGTCAGGTCAGAGCACGTTTCTAGTCAGCCAGTCATGGATAAAATGACTAAATTAAAATAACTAAAAAATTATAAACTTTTAAAACAACAAAAATTATACTCTTTTAAAAACAATTATATGTAATACAACAAAAAAAAAAAAAAGAAAAAAAAAGCCCTCTTGAGTGACCCACCATTTTTTTGCCTGGCAGGGTTGATCATGTACTCATCCGGATTGCATTAAAATGAATTTGGTATTTACTGCCTCGGGGTTAGCCAGAAACGATTTTGGCCCCACAATCGCAGATGCATAATTGTTCGCATCTTCTGTTTCTCCGGCACATTGTTGCTGCTGCGCTGCTACTGCTGGCTTACCCTGATCTGCAATACGAAATGTAATTAACGGATTATAGAAAATGTAAATTGAGTGAGTCAGGTCATAGCATGTTTTTTAGGTCAGCCAATAAAAGAGTAAAGATTACAGAACAGAAAAGAAGAGTGACAAAAGTAATGAAAAGAGTAAAAGATTACAGTTACAGAAAGAGATTGGAAAAATTAGGATAACTACTAGAAAGAAAGATGAATTATTTTTTAAATATTTCTCTTTTGAACTGGAAACCTTACTGTCATGGCAGATATAAATAAATAAAAAAATTGATGTTAAAAAACAGGGGATTTTTTGATAATTAAATATAGAAAAGTTCTTTCTGTAATACTATATTAGCAGGTTATTGTTGTTATACGTTATTTTTAGGAAAATTAAATGCAATAATTGGAAAGATTTACTATCTAGAAGAAATAAAGTGGAAGAAATACCTGAAATAAACAGCTGGGTAATTTCCATGTCAAATAATCCAGGGCATGTCACCCACCCCTTCATTTTTCTGAAATTTTGTACAGGTGTGGACTGGGTTAAAGTTAGACATTTCCTAAAATTTGAGCTTCCAATTCAAAAAATTGGCGGAGTTATGTCGATTTGTAGCTCTCCAAATTTGAGGGAGTCGCAAAAAATGGCGACTTTTTGTAACCTATTTTTTGTCTGTAAAATGAGTTCTAGAGCTTCCCTACTCCTAAAATTGGTTTTATAAAGCATTTTTGTCCGAGGAATCTAAAATGCTACCATAAAAAGTCTTAAAGTTAACCAATTTTAAGTTATTGATGATTTTTGATTTTCCTAACAATATCAATAACCCAATGTGGCATTGCGTCTAGGACAAAGATTTTTTTCCATTATTATTTCACATATATTGAACATTGATATAACTCCACCAATTTTTGGAATTGAAAGCTCAAATTTTGGGGAGTGTCTAACTTAAACAGTATCCACAATTGTACAAAATTTCAGAAAAATTGAAGGGGTTGGGTAACAATTTTACTTTATTCCAGATGATTTGACATGGAATTACCCAGCTATCTTCAGGAGATTAATAATGGTTCTCTCTTATGTCCTATTCAGAGATGCGACATTCACCGTTACAGAGTGAAAATGAAGGAAATTAAAAAAAAAAACCCAAAAAACGAAAATTATTACAAACAAGAAATTTGTCACATAAATATCCTCTACATTATATTTATATTTTATCATACGTGAAAGAAAACTTGTTTTATGACAGACAAATAATTTCTTTATAATCTATCTATATATCCCCCTCACTTTATATCTATCTATATATCCCCCTCATTTAAAAGCAAGAATAGATAACTCCCTACCGAATCCACCATATTTGTGTAATTCTTTCAAAGATGCAAGTGGTTGAATCTCCAGCTCAATATCTCTATATACCGAGACACTGAGGTAAACTTTTAATTATTGTTAAAATTAATTTTTTAAAGTTTTACATTCAAATTACTTGTGTTTCGTATATTTATACAAAAGTTTGAAATTCTGATTCTACTATAACCATTTGGAACTAAAAATGAAAGAATAATTAGCAAATCACGGTGGGCTCTGGCATCATAAATCTCAGAAGTAGCGCCCTCTTCCATGAACCTGTCGTCACAGCTATGACCTGTCTCTTTCTTCCACTCCCTTTCTCTCTGTTTTTTTTTTTTTTCTTTATATCTATCTATATATCCCCTCACTTTATATCTATCTATATATCCCCCTCATTTAAAAGCAAGAATAGATAATCCCTACCGAATCCACCATATTTGTGTAATTCTTTCAAAGATGCAAGTGGTTGAATCTCCAGCTCAATATCTCTATATACCGAGACACTGAGGTAAACTTTTAATTATTGTTAAAATTAATTTTTTAAAGTTTTACATTCAAATTACTTGTGTTTCGTATATTTATACAAAAGTTTGAAATTCTGATTCTACTATAACCATTTGGAACTAAAAATGAAAGAATAATTAGCAAATCACGGTGGCTCTGGCATCATAAATCTCAGAAGTAGCGCCCTCTTCCATGAACCTGTCGTCACAGCTATGACCCTGTCTCTTTCTTCCACTCCCTTTCTCTCTGTTTTTTTTTTTTTTTCTTTATATCTATCTATATATCCCCCTCACTTTATATCTATCTATATATCCCCCATTTAAAAGCAAGAATAGATAATCCCTACCGAATCCACCATATTTGTAATTCTTTCAAAGATGCAAGTGGTTGAATCTCCAGCTCAATATCTCTATATACCGAGACACTGAGGTAAACTTTTAATTATTGTTAAAATTAATTTTTTAAAGTTTTACATTCAAATTACTTGTGTTTCGTATATTTATACAAAAGTTTGAAATTCTGATTCTACTATAACCATTTGGAACTAAAAATGAAAGAATAATTAGCAAATCACGGTGGGCTCTGGCATCATAAATCTCAGAAGTAGCGCCCTCTTCCATGAACCTGTCGTCACAGCTATGACCCTGTCTCTTTCTTCCACTCCCTTTCTCTCTGTTTTTTTTTTTTTTTTCTTTATATCTATCTATATATCCCCCTCACTTTATATCTATCTATATATCCCCCTCATTTAAAAGCAAGAATAGATAATTCCCTACCGAATCCACCATATTTGTGTAATTCTTTCAAAGATGCAAGTGGTTGAATCTCCAGCTCAATATCTCTATATACCGAGACACTGAGGTAAACTTTTAATTATTGTTAAAATTAATTTTTTAAAGTTTTACATTCAAATTACTTGTGTTTCGTATATTTATACAAAAGTTTGAAATTCTGATTCTACTATAACCATTTGGAACTAAAAATGAAAGAATAATTAGCAAATCACGGTGGGCTCTGGCATCATAAATCTCAGAAGTAGCGCCCTCTTCCATGAACCTGTCGTCACAGCTATGACCCTGTCTCTTTCTTCCACTCCCTTTCTCTCTGTTTTTTTTTTTTTTTTCTTATATCTATCTATATATCCCCCTCACTTTATATCTATCTATATATCCCCCTCATTTAAAAGCAAGAATAGATAATTCCCTACCGAATCCACCATATTTGTGTAATTCTTTCAAAGATGCAAGTGGTTGAATCTCCAGCTCAATATCTCTATATACCGAGACACTGAGGTAAACTTTTAATTATTGTTAAAATTAATTTTTTAAAGTTTTACATTCAAATTACTTGTGTTTCGTATATTTATACAAAAGTTTGAAATTCTGATTCTACTATAACCATTTGAACTAAAAATGAAAGAATAATTAGCAAATCACGGTGGGCTCTGGCATCATAAATCTCAGAAGTAGCGCCCTCTTCCATGAACCTGTCGTCACAGCTATGACCCTGTCTCTTTCTTCCACTCCCTTTCTCTCTGTTTTTTTTTTTTTTTTCTTTATATCTATCTATATATCCCCCTCACTTTATATCTATCTATATATCCCCCTCATTTAAAAGCAAGAATAGATAATTCCCTACCGAATCCACCATATTTGTGTAATTCTTTCAAAGATGCAAGTGGTTGAATCTCCAGCTCAATATCTCTATATACCGAGACACTGAGGTAAACTTTTAATTATTGTTAAAATTAATTTTTTAAAGTTTTACATTCAAATTACTTGTGTTCGTATATTTATACAAAAGTTTGAAATTCTGATTCTACTATAACCATTTGGAACTAAAAATGAAAGAATAATTAGCAAATCACGGTGGCTCTGGCATCATAAATCTCAGAAGTAGCGCCCTCTTCCATGAACCTGTCGTCACAGCTATGACCCTGTCTCTTTCTTCCACTCCCTTTCTCTCTGTTTTTTTTTTTTTTCTTTATATCTATCTATATATCCCCCTCACTTTATATCTATCTATATATCCCCCTCATTTAAAAGCAAGAATAGATAATTCCCTACCGAATCCACCATATTTGTGTAATTCTTTCAAAGATGCAAGTGGTTGAATCTCCAGCTCAATATCTCTATATACCGAGACACTGAGGTAAACTTTTAATTATTGTTAAAATTAATTTTTTAAAGTTTTACATTCAAATTACTTGTGTTTCGTATATTTATACAAAAGTTTGAAATTCTGATTCTACTATAACCATTTGGAACTAAAAATGAAAGAATAATTAGCAAATCACGGTGGGCTCTGGCATCATAAATCTCAGAAGTAGCGCCCTCTTCCATGAACCTGTCGTCACAGCTATGACCCTGTCTCTTTCTTCCACTCCCTTTCTCTCTGTTTTTTTTTTTTTTTTCTTTATATCTATCTATATATCCCCCTCACTTTATATCTATCTATATATCCCCCTCATTTAAAAGCAAGAATAGATAATTCCCTACCGAATCCACCATATTTGTGTAATTCTTTCAAAGATGCAAGTGGTTGAATCTCCAGCTCAATATCTCTATATACCGAGACACTGAGGTAAACTTTTAATTATTGTTAAAATTAATTTTTTAAAGTTTTACATTCAAATTACTTGTGTTTCGTATATTTATACAAAAGTTTGAAATTCTGATTCTACTATAACCATTTGGAACTAAAAATGAAAGAATAATTAGCAAATCACGGTGGGCTCTGGCATCATAAATCTCAGAAGTAGCGCCCTCTTCCATGAACCTGTCGTCACAGCTATGACCCTGTCTCTTTCTTCCACTCCCTTTCTCTCTGTTTTTTTTTTTTTTTTTCTTTATATCTATCTATATATCCCCTCACTTTATATCTATCTATATATCCCCCTCATTTAAAAGCAAGAATAGATAATTCCCTACCGAATCCACCATATTTGTGTAATTCTTTCAAAGATGCAAGTGGTTGAATCTCCAGCTCAATATCTCTATATACCGAGACACTGAGGTAAACTTTTAATTATTGTTAAAATTAATTTTTTAAAGTTTTACATTCAAATTACTTGTGTTTCGTATATTTATACAAAAGTTTGAAATTCTGATTCTACTATAACCATTTGGAACTAAAAATGAAAGAATAATTAGCAAATCACGGTGGGCTCTGGCATCATAAATCTCAGAAGTAGCGCCCTCTTCCATGAACCTGTCGTCACAGCTATGACCTGTCTCTTTCTTCCACTCCCTTTCTCTCTGTTTTTTTTTTTTTTTTTTCTTTATATCTATCTATATATCCCCCTCACTTTATATCTATCTATATATCCCCCTCATTTAAAAGCAAGAATAGATAATTCCCTACCGAATCCACCATATTTGTGTAATTCTTTCAAAGATGCAAGTGGTTGAATCTCCAGCTCAATATCTCTATATACCGAGACACTGAGGTAAACTTTTAATTATTGTTAAAATTAATTTTTTAAAGTTTACATTCAAATTACTTGTGTTCGTATATTTATACAAAAGTTTGAAATTCTGATTCTACTATAACCATTTGGAACTAAAAATGAAAGAATAATTAGCAAATCACGGTGGGCTCTGGCATCATAAATCTCAGAAGTAGCGCCCTCTTCCATGAACCTGTCGTCACAGCTATGACCCTGTCTCTTTCTTCCACTCCCTTTCTCTCTGTTTTTTTTTTTTTTCTTATATCTATCTATATATCCCCCTCACTTTATATCTATCTATATATCCCCTCATTTAAAAGCAAGAATAGATAATTCCCTACCGAATCCACCATATTTGTGTAATTCTTTCAAAGATGCAAGTGGTTGAATCTCCAGCTCAATATCTCTATATACCGAGACACTGAGGTAAACTTTTAATTATTGTTAAAATTAATTTTTTAAAGTTTTACATTCAAATTACTTGTGTTTCGTATATTTATACAAAAGTTTGAAATTCTGATTCTACTATAACCATTTGGAACTAAAAATGAAAGAATAATTAGCAAATCACGGTGGGCTCTGGCATCATAAATCTCAGAAGTAGCGCCCTCTTCCATGAACCTGTCGTCACAGCTATGACCTGTCTCTTTCTTCCACTCCCTTTCTCTCTGTTTTTTTTTTTTTTCTTTATATCTATCTATATATCCCCTCACTTTATATCTATCTATATATCCCCCTCATTTAAAAGCAAGAATAGATAATTCCCTACCGAATCCACCATATTTGTGTAATTCTTTCAAAGATGCAAGTGGTTGAATCTCCAGCTCAATATCTCTATATACCGAGACACTGAGGTAAACTTTTAATTATTGTTAAAATTAATTTTTTAAAGTTTTACATTCAAATTACTTGTGTTTCGTATATTTATACAAAAGTTTGAAATTCTGATTCTACTATAACCATTTGAACTAAAAATGAAAGAATAATTAGCAAATCACGGTGGGCTCTGGCATCATAAATCTCAGAAGTAGCGCCCTCTTCCATGAACCTGTCGTCACAGCTATGACCCTGTCTCTTTCTTCCACTCCCTTTCTCTCTGTTTTTTTTTTTTTTTTCTTTATATCTATCTATATATCCCCTCACTTTATATCTATCTATATATCCCCCTCATTAAAAGCAAGAATAGATAACCCTACCGAATCCACCATATTTGTGTAATTCTTTCAAAGATGCAAGTGGTTGAATCTCCAGCTCAATATCTCTATATACCGAGACACTGAGGTAAACTTTTAATTATTGTTAAAATTAATTTTTAAAGTTTTACATTCAAATTACTTGTGTTCGTATATTTATACAAAAGTTTGAAATTCTGATTCTACTATAACCATTTGGAACTAAAAATGAAAGAATAATTAGCAAATCACGGTGGCTCTGGCATCATAAATCTCAGAAGTAGCGCCCTCTTCCATGAACCTGTCGTCACAGCTATGACTCTGTCTCTTTCTTCCACTCCCTTTCTCTCTGTTTTTTTTTTTTTTTTTTTATATCTATCTATATATCCCCCTCACTTTATATCTATCTATATATCCCCCTCATTTAAAAGCAAGAATAGATAATCCCTACGAATCCACCATATTTGTGTAATTCTTTCAAAGATGCAAGTGGTTGAATCTCCAGCTCAATATCTCTATATACCGAGACACTGAGGTAAAACTTTTGTATTAAATATACGAAACACAAGTAATTTGAATGTAAAACTTTAAAAATTAATTTTAACAATAATTAAAAGTTTACCTCAGTGTCTCGGTATATAGAGATATTGAGCTGGAGATTCAACCACTTGCATCTTTGAAAGAATTACACAAATATGGTGGATTCGGTAGGGAGTTATCTATTCTTGCTTTTAAATGAGGGGGATATATAGATAGATATAAAGTGAGGGGGATATATAGATAGATATAAAGAAAAAAAAAAAAAAAAACAGAGAGAAAGGGAGTGGAAGAAAGAGACAGAGTCATAGCTGTGACGACAGGTTCATGGAAGAGGGCGCTACTTCTGAGATTTATGATGCCAGAGCCCACCGTGATTTGCTAATTATTCTTTCATTTTTAGTTCCAAATGGTTATAGTAGAATCAGAATTTCAAACTTTTATAAATATACGAAACACAAGTAATTTGAATGTAAAACTTTAAAAAATTAATTTTAACAATAATTAAAAGTTTACCTCAGTGTCTCGGTATATAGAGATATTGAGCTGGAGATTCAACCACTTGCATCTTTGAAAGAATTACACAAATATGGTGGATTCGGTAGGGAGTTATCTATTCTTGCTTTTAAATGAGGGGGATATATAGATAGATATAAAGTGAGGGGGATATATAGATAGATATAAAGAAAAAAAAAAAAAAAAACAGAGAGAAAGGGAGTGGAAGAAAGAGACAGAGTCATAGCTGTGACGACAGGTTCATGGAAGAGGGCGCTACTTCTGAGATTTATGATGCCAGAGCCCACCGTGATTTGCTAATTATTCTTTCATTTTTAGTTCCAAATGGTTATAGTAGAATCAGAATTTCAAACTTTTGTATAAATATACGAAACACAAGTAATTTGAATGTAAAACTTTAAAAAATTAATTTTAACAATAATTAAAAGTTTACCTCAGTGTCTCGGTATATAGAGATATTGAGCTGGAGATTCAACCACTTGCATCTTTGAAAGAATTACACAAATATGGTGGATTCGGTAGGGAATTATCTATTCTTGCTTTTAAATGAGGGGGATATATAGATAGATATAAAGTGAGGGGGATATATAGATAGATATAAAGAAAAAAAAAAAAAAACAGAGAGAAAGGGAGTGGAAGAAAGAGACAGAGTCATAGCTGTGACGACAGGTTCATGGAAGAGGGCGCTACTTCTGAGATTTATGATGCCAGAGCCCACCGTGATTTGCTAATTATTCTTTCATTTTTAGTTCCAAATGGTTATAGTAGAATCAGAATTTCAAACTTTTGTATAAATATACGAAACACAAGTAATTTGAATGTAAAACTTTAAAAAATTAATTTTAACAATAATTAAAAGTTTACCTCAGTGTCTCGGTATATAGAGATATTGAGCTGGAGATTCAACCACTTGCATCTTTGAAAGAATTACACAAATATGGTGGATTCGGTAGGGAATTATCTATTCTTGCTTTTAAATGAGGGGGATATAGATAGATATAAAGTGAGGGGGATATATAGATAGATATAAAGAAAAAAAAAAAAAAAACAAGAGAAAGGGAGTGGAAGAAAGAGACAGGTCATAGCTGTGACGACAGGTTCATGGAAGAGGGCGCTACTTCTGAGATTTATGATGCCAGAGCCCACCGTGATTTGCTAATTATTCTTTCATTTTTAGTTCCAAATGGTTATAGTAGAATCAGAATTTCAAACTTTTGTATAAATATACGAAACACAAGTAATTTGAATGTAAAACTTTAAAAAATTAATTTTAACAATAATTAAAAGTTTACCTCAGTGTCTCGGTATATAGAGATATTGAGCTGGAGATTCAACCACTTGCATCTTTGAAAGAATTACACAAATATGGTGGATTCGGTAGGGAATTATCTATTCTTGCTTTTAAATGAGGGGGATATATAGATAGATATAAAGTGAGGGGATATATAGATAGATATAAAGAAAAAAAAAAAAAAAAAACAGAGAGAAAGGGAGTGGAAGAAAGAGACAGGGTCATAGCTGTGACGACAGGTTCATGGAAGAGGGCGCTACTTCTGAGATTTATGATGCCAGAGCCCACCGTGATTTGCTAATTATTCTTTCATTTTTAGTTCCAAATGGTTATAGTAGAATCAGAATTTCAAACTTTTGTATAAATATACGAAACACAAGTAATTTGAATGTAAAACTTTAAAAAATTAATTTTAACAATAATTAAAAGTTTACCTCAGTGTCTCGGTATATAGAGATATTGAGCTGGAGATTCAACCACTTGCATCTTTGAAAGAATTACACAAATATGGTGGATTCGGTAGGGAATTATCTATTCTTGCTTTTAAATGAGGGGATATATAGATAGATATAAAGTGAGGGGATATATAGATAGATATAAAGAAAAAAAAAAAAAAAACAGAGAGAAAGGGAGTGGAAGAAAGAGACAGGTCATAGCTGTGACGACAGGTTCATGGAAGAGGGCGCTACTTCTGAGATTTATGATGCCAGAGCCCACCGTGATTTGCTAATTATTCTTTCATTTTTAGTTCCAAATGGTTATAGTAGAATCAGAATTTCAAACTTTTGTATAAATATACGAAACACAAGTAATTTGAATGTAAAACTTTAAAAAATTAATTTTAACAATAATTAAAAGTTTACCTCAGTGTCTCGGTATATAGAGATATTGAGCTGGAGATTCAACCACTTGCATCTTTGAAAGAATTACACAAATATGGTGGATTCGGTAGGGAATTATCTATTCTTGCTTTTAAATGAGGGGGATATATAGATAGATATAAAGTGAGGGGATATAGATAGATATAAAGAAAAAAAAAAAAAAAACAGAGAGAAAGGGAGTGGAAGAAAGAGACAGGGTCATAGCTGTGACGACAGGTTCATGGAAGAGGGCGCTACTTCTGAGATTTATGATGCCAGAGCCCACCGTGATTTGCTAATTATTCTTTCATTTTTAGTTCCAAATGGTTATAGTAGAATCAGAATTTCAAACTTTTGTATAAATATACGAAACACAAGTAATTTGAATGTAAAACTTTAAAAAATTAATTTTAACAATAATTAAAAGTTTACCTCAGTGTCTCGGTATATAGAGATATTGAGCTGGAGATTCAACCACTTGCATCTTTGAAAGAATTACACAAATATGGTGGATTCGGTAGGGAATTATCTATTCTTGCTTTTAAATGAGGGGGATATATAGATAGATATAAAGTGAGGGGATATAGATAGATATAAAGAAAAAAAAAAAAAAAAAAAACAGAGAGAAAGGGAGTGGAAGAAAGAGACAGGGTCATAGCTGTGACGACAGGTTCATGGAAGAGGGCGCTACTTCTGAGATTTATGATGCCAGAGCCCACCGTGATTTGCTAATTATTCTTTCATTTTTAGTTCCAAATGGTTATAGTAGAATCAGAATTTCAAACTTTTGTATAAATATACGAAACACAAGTAATTTGAATGTAAAACTTTAAAAAATTAATTTTAACAATAATTAAAAGTTTACCTCAGTGTCTCGGTATATAGAGATATTGAGCTGGAGATTCAACCACTTGCATCTTTGAAAGAATTACACAAATATGGTGGATTCGGTAGGGATTATCTATTCTTGCTTTTAAATGAGGGGATATATAGATAGATATAAAGTGAGGGGGATATATAGATAGATATAAAGAAAAAAAAAAAAAAAAACAGAGAGAAAGGGAGTGAAGAAAGAGACAGAGTCATAGCTGTGACGACAGGTTCATGGAAGAGGGCGCTACTTCTGAGATTTATGATGCCAGAGCCCACCGTGATTTGCTAATTATTCTTTCATTTTTAGTTCCAAATGGTTATAGTAGAATCAGAATTTCAAACTTTTGTATAAATATACGAAACACAAGTAATTTGAATGTAAAACTTTAAAAAATTAATTTTAACAATAATTAAAAGTTTACCTCAGTGTCTCGGTATATAGAGATATTGAGCTGGAGATTCAACCACTTGCATCTTTGAAAGAATTACACAAATATGGTGGATTCGGTAGGGAATTATCTATTCTTGCTTTTAAATGAGGGGATATATAGATAGATATAAAGTGAGGGGATATATAGATAGATATAAAGAAAAAAAAAAAAAAACAGAGAGAAAGGGAGTGGAAGAAAGAGACAGGTCATAGCTGTGACGACAGGTTCATGGAAGAGGGCGCTACTTCTGAGATTTATGATGCCAGAGCCCACCGTGATTTGCTAATTATTCTTTCATTTTTAGTTCCAAATGGTTATAGTAGAATCAGAATTTCAAACTTTTGTATAAATATACGAAACACAAGTAATTTGAATGTAAAACTTTAAAAAATTAATTTTAACAATAATTAAAAGTTTACCTCAGTGTCTCGGTATATAGAGATATTGAGCTGGAGATTCAACCACTTGCATCTTTGAAAGAATTACACAAATATGGTGGATTCGGTAGGGAATTATCTATTCTTGCTTTTAAATGAGGGGATATATAGATAGATATAAAGTGAGGGGGATATATAGATAGATATAAAGAAAAAAAAAAAAAAACAGAGAGAAAGGAGTGGAAGAAAGAGACAGGTCATAGCTGTGACGACAGGTTCATGGAAGAGGGCGCTACTTCTGAGATTTATGATGCCAGAGCCCACCGTGATTTGCTAATTATTCTTTCATTTTTAGTTCCAAATGGTTATAGTAGAATCAGAATTTCAAACTTTTGTATAAATATACGAAACACAAGTAATTTGAATGTAAAACTTTAAAAAATTAATTTTAACAATAATTAAAAGTTTACCTCAGTGTCTCGGTATATAGAGATATTGAGCTGGAGATTCAACCACTTGCATCTTTGAAAGAATTACACAAATATGGTGGATTCGGTAGGGAATTATCTATTCTTGCTTTTAAATGAGGGGATATATAGATAGATATAAAGTGAGGGGATATATAGATAGATATAAAGAAAAAAAAAAAAAACAGAGAGAAAGGGAGTGGAAGAAAGAGACAGGGTCATAGCTGTGACGACAGGTTCATGGAAGAGGGCGCTACTTCTGAGATTTATGATGCCAGAGCCCACCGTGATTTGCTAATTATTCTTTCATTTTTAGTTCCAAATGGTTATAGTAGAATCAGAATTTCAAACTTTTGTATAAATATACGAAACACAAGTAATTTGAATGTAAAACTTTAAAAAATTAATTTTAACAATAATTAAAAGTTTACCTCAGTGTCTCGGTATATAGAGATATTGAGCTGGAGATTCAACCACTTGCATCTTTGAAAGAATTACACAAATATGGTGGATTCGGTAGGGAGTTATCTATTCTTGCTTTTAAATGAGGGGATATATAGATAGATATAAAGTGAGGGGGATATATAGATAGATATAAAGAAAAAAAAAAAAAAAAAACAGAGAGAAAGGGAGTGGAAGAAAGAGACAGAGTCATAGCTGTGACGACAGGTTCATGGAAGAGGGCGCTACTTCTGAGATTTATGATGCCAGAGCCCACCGTGATTTGCTAATTATTCTTTCATTTTTAGTTCCAAATGGTTATAGTAGAATCAGAATTTCAAACTTTTGTATAAATATACGAAACACAAGTAATTTGAATGTAAAACTTTAAAAAATTAATTTTAACAATAATTAAAAGTTTACCTCAGTGTCTCGGTATATAGAGATATTGAGCTGGAGATTCAACCACTTGCATCTTTGAAAGAATTACACAAATATGGTGGATTCGGTAGGGAATTATCTATTCTTGCTTTTAAATGAGGGGGATATATAGATAGATATAAAGTGAGGGGGATATATAGATAGATATAAAGAAATTATTGTCTGTCATAAAACAAGTTTTCTTTCAACGTATGATAAAATATAAAATATAATGTAGAGGAATATTATGTGACAATTTCTTGTTTGTAAATAATTTTAGTTTTTTGGGTTTTTTTTTTAATTTCCTTCATTTTCACTCTGTAACGGTGAATGTCACATCTCTGAATAGGATATAAGAGAGAACCATTATTAATCTCCTGAAAATATCTGGGTAATTCCATGTCAAATCATTCAGAATAAAGTAAAATTGTTACCCACCCCTTCAATTTTTCTGAAATTTTGTAAATTGTGGATGATGTTTAAGTTAGTCAATCCCCAAAATTTGAGCTTTCAATTCCAAAAATTGGTGGAGTTATATCAATGTTCAATATATGTGAAATGATAATGGAAAAAAATCTTTGTCCTAGACACAATGCCACATTGGAATATTGATATTGTTAGGAAAAAATCAAAAATCCTCAATAACTTAAAATTGGTTAACTTTAAGACTTTTATGGTAGCATTTTTGGATTCCTCGGACAAAAATGCTTTTATAAACCAATTTTTAGGAGTAGGGAAACTCTAGAACTCATTTTACAGACAAAAATAGGTTACAAAAAGTCGCCATTTTTTGCGACCTCCCTCAAATTTGGAGAGCTACAAATCGACATAACTCCGCCAATTTTTTGAATTGGAAGCTCAAATTTTAGGAAATGTCTAACTTTAACCCAGTCCACACCTGTACAAAATTTCAGAAAAATTGAAGGGGTGGGTGACATGCCCTGGATTATTTGACATGGAATTACCCAGTTGTTTATTTCAGGTATTTCTTCCACTTTATTTCTTCTAGATAGTAAATCTTTCCAATTATTGCATTTAATTTTCCTAAAAAAAACTGTATAACAACAATAACCTGCTAAATATAGTATTACAGAAAGAACTTAATATTTATTATCATCCTCTTTAACATCAATTCTATATTTATATCTACCATGACAGTAAGTTTCCAGTTCAAAGAGAAATATTTAAAAAATAATTCATCTTTTTCTAGTATTAATCCTAATTTTTCCAATCTCTTTCTGTAACTGTAATCTTTTACTCTTTTCATTACTTTTGTCACTCTTCTTTCTGTAACTTAATCTTTTACTCTTTTTATTGGCTGACCTAAAAAACATGCTATGACCTGACTCACTCAATTTAATTTTCTATAATCCGTTTAATTACATTTCGTATTGCAGATCAGGGTAAAGCCAGCAGTAGCAGCAGCAGCAGCAACAATGTGCCGCAGAAACAGAAGATGCGAAACAATTATGCATCTGCTGATTGTGGGGCCAAAATCGTTCTGGCTAACCCCGAGGCAGAAAATACCAAATTCATTTTAAATGCAAATCCGGATGAGTACATGATCAACCCATGCCAGGCAAAAAAATGGTGGGTCACTCAAGAGGGCTTTTTTTTTTTTTTTTTTTTTTGTGTCTTACATGTAACGTTTTTAAAAGAGTAGTAATTTTTGTTGTTTTAAAAGTTTATAATTTTTTTTAGTTATTTTAATTTAGTCATTTATCCATGACTGGCTGACCTAGAAAACGTGCTCTGACCTGACTCACTCAATTTAAATTTTCCTTTTTTTTTTTTCTTTTTTTTTTTCTTTTAAATTTTTACACCATTAACTTATTCAAGACATTTTTTCTCTTAAAATTTGGAAAAAAAACTGGTGGGTCACTCAGAGGTTTTTTTTGGTTTTTTTGTCTTACATGTATTGTTTTTAAAAGAATAGTAATTTTTGTTATTGAAACAGTTTTTATCCGTCCTATTGGCTGGGTCGTTAGAATACACCGACTGCACCTTTTTCTTCTAATTCTTCTTCTTCAATTCTAATTCTTCTTCTCAATTCTTCTTCTTTCTTCTTCTTCTTCTTCTTCTTCTTCTTCTTCTTCTTCTTCTTTCAATTCTTCTTCTTCTTTCAATTCTTCTTCTTCTTCTTCTTCTTCTTCTTCAATTCTTCTTTCTTCTTCTTCAATTCTTCTTAATTCTTCTTTTCTTTCAATTCTTCTTCTTCTCTTCTAATTTTTCTTCTTGCAATAGGACAATGGATGACAAATTTACAAATACTCAATAGTAAAAAATAATGACGATTACCTTCTCTGTAAAGGTGGGGTACAGTGGGGTGTGCAAATTGAAAAGCAATATCGGGATTTCCAACCAAACGAGTGATGATGAATCGAGACAAGCCAAAAATATCCATGTTCGATAACCCTAACCCCTAACTCCCACCCCTAACAAACAACCGGATTTTGATGGTGTAAATGAAAAAATGTCCTTATGAGTCAAGATCGCAAAAAAGGTGCCTAAAGGTCATATGGTCCTTTTTTTTTTTCTCAGACTTTTTGTCTACGATCTCTCTTAAAACGTTAACCATAACTTTATTTTTCAGTGTCCCTACTTTTCAGACCATTAACTTATTCAAGACATTTTTCTCTTAAAACCTAGACCCTAAAGATATTATCTCTAATTGGCTCAACTTCATGGTGGTTGTACACACTTTTATGACTCTCTTGAACTTTTATCTTACTGATCACGTTCTATTTTTCTTCTTTTTTTAAGTCTCTGACCGTATTCCCACTTAACAACAGTGTCACATTTTTTTCTTTTTTAAGTCTTCTATCTTTCTTCTTTTCCCCTACAGGTTCGTTGTGGAACTATGTGAAACAATCCAGATAAAAAATATCGAGACAGCCAGCCTTGAACTTTTTTCATCCCGTCCCAAATCTTTCAGATTCTCAGTCAGTGACAGGTAAGATTTTCCACCATTCATTTCATTTTATTATTGTCAGTCATATGGAAGTCGAATCTCACTGACAAAATGCCATCTCTCACGGTCTGTGTCCAGTGGTTTCAACCCCAGACTGTTAAATAATTAATGGCATAGATACCAGGGGGCTATCCCCCCCCCCAAAGCAACACCTGGCCCCTTGATTTAAAGGGGCAGCGCTTGGTTTAGGTAAGATTTTCAGCCATTTATTTCATTTTTGTTATCATCAGTGATATGGAGGTCCGATCTCACTGACAAGACACAGCTCCTCGGGGCCTGTGTCCTGTGGCTTCAGCTCATGTGTAGTCCCACATTAAAAGACCTTGTGTCGTACCCGCACATGTGGGGTGTAAGGTAAATATTCTGACAAGTGACAATTTTTCTAAGTCGTCGTTGTATCAGTGCTACTGTATGGCTGCACCACTTGGATCCTAACAAGGTACCTAGAAAATAAAATGGGAGTTACACAAGAATGCACACAATCTAAAATCATGGAATCATGGAAACAACACCCTACAAGAAAACAGCTGTATGGCCACTTGCTGCCTATCACACAAACCATCTGAGTGAGACAAAGCATGCTGGGTACTGTTGAAGAAGCAAGGATGAACTAACATTTGAAACCATATAATTGTGTATAAGCTATTAGTATTTGATAGGAATACTTGAAACCATATAATTGTGTATAAATTACACACACACACACACACACACACACATATAATATATATATATATATATATATATATATATATATATATAAAGTAATTGGTAATTTGCTTGAAGCATTGTTAAGTATGTTATAATATATTAATGATTTGAAGGCAATTACAATGCGTATAAAAATTAAAAACAAAAAGATGTTATTTTTGTCTTATCGATTTCAAAGTAGAAATCTACTTTGAAATCGATAAGACAAAAATAACATCTTTTTGTTTTTAATTTTTATACGCATTGTAATTGCCTTCAAATCATTAATATATTATATATATATATGAGAGTATGTAAATAAACAATGTGTTTATTTGATATGGCTCATTAATTATTAACTAATTAATTTTCAAAATTAGGTATGACTTCAATTAAGCACATATCCTCCAAATATATATGTGTATGTATATATATATATATATATTATACACACACACACTCATATACACATACAAACTATTGTTAGTGAGTTCGATTCTCACTGGGTGCCCCATAATTTGGTCTTGTGCCACATCTAAGCTAAGCTTATATATATATATATATATATATATTGTTACATAAACTTCATATAACGACTGCTGTTTACACAGTAGCATTGCAACCAACAAAGCCTTCATGAGATGATAACTCTGGGTTCAGGCATGGTTTTGGAGCCGAAGCATCATTACCACTAACTAACCCCACCCCCCACCCCCAGAAGCACCTCACAGTGCCACCAGACTTTGTTGGTTTGTTGTCATACTGTGGTGTTGTCATATCCACACCGATGCGCTTAGAGCTTTATCCTGATATACATATATACACATATCTATATTGTTACATATATATATATTATATATATATATATATATATATGGAAATTTCCGACAGTATGAAATATAACATTGTTATATTTCATATATATATATATATATATATATATTTAAAAAAAGTAAAGTCGACAGGGCGGCCTAATGTCGGTATCAGCCAGTCAGCGAGGAAGTCTATCCCCTTTTCAATAGCGCTAGACCAAGGAGATTGTTTTTTAGCATCTGAGGTGGAGCGCCACACCTACCATCGGCTCTTTACTTTACCGCACAGATCCCTGTGCTACTCATATGCTGAGTTGGCGAGGACCGGTATCGAACTAGGAACCTTGTGGATTCTAGCCGAACGCTCTACTGACTGAGTTGTGGAAAAAGTGACTTACCGGTGAAAATGGTCACAATGATTAGTTTCACAATGATAAGACAGCTATAGAACAAATATAAAGTGCTCAATACATGAGTAGAGCAAATTTATTATAATAATGGTATTATATATATATAGATATAAAAGTAATTGGTAATTTGCTTGAAGCATTGTTAAGTATGTTATAAAATAATAAAATTCGAAGGCAATACAATGCGTAAAAAATAAAGACAATTTCTGAAATTACACTCTGATGATAAAGCTTTGCTTTGAAATCGATTAGACATATAAAACATCTTTTTGTCTTTATTTTTTACGCATTGTATTGCCTTCGAATTTTATTATTTTATATATAGATATATTTCTGCGGTCACGTCAAGCCCTAGCACCTATATGATTTTCCCAACCCTATTGCCCTTATGGGAAGCCCCAACCCCTTTTTATCATATGGGTGCTAGAAGGCGGTGGCTGCGGGTCTACATGTCCTGGGAATGACGTTAAACTCTATCTGATGGCGAGGTTCCAGTTCTGGAGGTTTGGGGAATGTGGAGCACCCCTTCATCACCATTGCTCCCTGGTCCACTCTGACCCGGAGTGGTAGTACCTGTTAGGGTCCCATCTATGGGTTAAATAGAAAAATGTAAAAAAAATAAAAAAATTGTATTATCCATTAAGGATTGATTTATTTCAAAACTTTATCGGCATTAAATGACCCACTGAGGTTGATATGCCGTATAACAAAACAAACAAACAAAATATATTTCTGCACACACACACACACACACACACACATAATGTTATGACATGTTTAAATAATGTTAAAACTCTTTGATTTTTATTTTCACAGATATCCTTCGAAAGATTGGCAACAACTTGGAACATTTGATTCTACAGAAGAACGTACAGTTCATAAATATCAAATTTCAGAAGATAATTACTCAAAATTTATCAAAGTGGAAGTTCTTGAACATTATGGACAAGAACATTTTTGTCCACTCACACTTTTCAGGTAAGTTTTTTTTTTAATATATATATATATATATATATATTTTTTTTTTTTTAAATTTTGAGATGAAACAAAGAAATCACAGTGCTCAACCACAAATTTGTAGGAGCTTTATTTATTTATTTGTTGAATTTTTAAAATATAATTGTTTTCCATAGGCAACTACCCAGGTTTCAGGCTAATAATAATTCTTCTGGTGTTTATGCGAAGAATTATTAGCAACCTGATGATGGTGAAATAACCTGAAACCTGGGTAGTTGCCTATGGAAAACAATTATATTTTAAAAATTCAACAAATAAATAAATATATATAGTCGTAGAAAAGTTATTCTTTCTACCACGGTTTTGGTGTTCAAGGTACACCTTCCTCAGGAGAACTAAGAGAATTTACGTAGCTAATTTTATATATACTCGCTTGGTTTAAGATTATTTTTATTCTATGTCTCCTAAAAGTAAATTAATCTTTTGTCTCTAAAATTCTTTCCTTTGAAGTTATATATATATATATATATATATATATATATATATATGGAGGCACGTGGGCTAGTGGTTAGAGTCATGGGAAATGGATTCGTCAATTCAAGTTCAATTCCTAGACGAAGCTGTTGGCATTTCACATAGCGCTAATACCCTTGGGAAAGGTATGAATCCATATATTCTCCCTCCAGCTATGGGTTAAATAGTAGGGCAGACTGGGCCCTTCAGCCTTGGGTAGGTAACCAGTCTAGGAAAGGGATAACTCTGAATTCAAAATTCCTGAGGTCGGTCGTTGATTGGGTTTGTGGCAACCCTTGGTGCACCAATTCTTTCCTATCGACTGTGCCAAAAAGTGTGGATGGTCCAACACAAGCCTTCACCACTATAAACAAGTTACTGTGTGGGTGTTCATTGTGTGTGTGAACCCTCATGCGTCGAAAATAGACGAGAGAGTCCATATATATATATATATATATATATATATATATATATATATATATATTATAATTTTTTTTCTAAACTCTACCAGTGTGAAAAAACCCTGATAACTCAGTTTTCAAAATAATAAAATTTTTCAAACTGATATCTGTGGAAAAAAAATAAAAAGAGAAAATAATCATCAGTATCGTGTGTTAATGGCCAAAAGAAAAAACACCGATGGAGTTTTCTAAGTTATATATGTAAAAAGTGCTCAATACATTAAGTAGAGCATGATTATAAGGACCTACATGAGTCAGGCACTATCTACCTAGGTTTCACCCAAATGGTTCTTCAGGATAATTCTGACTCAGAATATTCATTCTTGGCTATTAATATAAACAAATAGACAACTATGAAATTCCAAGACATTTAAATTTAAGATCTGCCACTCAGGAACACACACCTGCTAAAACACAGATGTTACAAATTAATTCTCTCTACACCGAACAGGAAGGGAGGGGCTGGATGTGTGATTGTGTGTGTGTGTGTGTGTATATATATATATACACACACACACACGTACATATTCATATTCGAGCAGAATATGTTTAATTAATGCCTGAAGAAGATATCAGAAGATCTGAAACACGTGTCGCAAATGTAAAATAATAATTTAATTTTTTTTTTAAAAACATAATCCATTTTGCAGACTTTTTTTATGATATATGTATATATATATATATATATATTATTGACACATAAATAATGAATTATTGTTTCGGTACTCATTAGACATCACACATTGACCTACACTCTGAATATCAAATTCTTTTCCAAGTCAACCGACTGACCCCATAAAAATACCATTCCCCACATACTAAGCCCACCCCTACTTCTTTTTCATCCCTCTATACCACACACCAAAACCCTCCCTTACTTTCCTCCCTTACCCAATTACCTTTTCACTATAAAAGCAGAATGTACAAGCATTTATGTCAATAAATTTTGTAAAAGCTTCAACTAATAATGAGGCGAAATATCAATTGAATTTAGTTGCTGTGTTGTTATATCCACTTTTTCCTCTATTCTTAACCATATATGTGTGTGTGTGTGTGTGTGTGTGTGTAGAATTAAACAAAAGGCACATCTCCTGTTTAACAATTTTATTTTTATCTTTTCTAATTTTCTGGCCAACTTTTTAATGTTTGGGTGGAATTGGTGGATAAGTCCACTAAAGTTCAGTTCCCGAGTACTTTCGGCACTTCGAAGTGCCATCATCAGGGGTGATGTATTCGGGGACTGAACTTTGGTGGACTTATCCACCAATTCCACCCAAACATTAAAAAGTTGGCCAGACAATTAGAAAAGATAAAAAATAAATTTGTTAAACAGGAGATGTGCCTTTTGTTTAATTCTACATGTATAAATGAAAGAATGCTGCCCAAATACACACACACACATAGATAGATAGATAGATAGACACATAAATAATGATTTATTGTTTCTTTTTGTTTCAGGGTTTTTGGTTTCACGATTGAGGAAGATATCGATGGTGAACCTACGAGCAACAATCCAGCTGAAGATGAAGGTAAATCAATACCAAAACATTTTATCGACATTGTAGAACCCAGATTAATAAATTGTTGGTAAATTAATTGGTGCAATGACTCTTAACATCCCATACCACCTCATTCCACCCGGTCGGAAGTCACATTCATTTTTCTAATCCATCCCAAACGATAGCCTTTGTTTAAATGTAATATTAAATATATTTAGAAGTCTTTGATTTAAGGGAAATAACTGTTAACTTTAAATGAAAAGGCCATTTTTGGCCATTATTGATAAATCCTTATAGGAATGATCTGGACTTAGAAAATTCCCAACAGGATGTTAAGAGTTAAAGTAAGACAATCCCCAAAATTTAAATTTCTAATTTTTAGGGCAGGAGGCCAGGACGCATTTATGCGAAGAGCCCCCACTTTCCATTAGATTTCTAATTATTTTCTAAGAATTTCACCCCATTTAATGTTTATTTATTTTGTTCTTTTCTTTTTTAGTTGATGAAGAAGAAAATGAGAGTCCCCCAAATTTATTTAATAGTGCTAAAGGTAAGTTAATATTTTTAGGACACTTTCTCCACACGTCAAGCCCTAGCACCTATATGATTGTCCCAACCCTATTCCCCTTGTTGGATTTACTATTTTTTTCATTCAGTCTTTTCCTATTTTTTCATTCAGTCTTTTCCTATTTTTTTCATTCGCTTTTGCCTTTTTTTTTTCATTCACTCTTTTTCCTTTTTTTTTTTCATTCACTCTTTCCTTTTTTTTTTTTTTCATTCACTTTTTTTCCTATTTTTTTTTCATTCACTTTTTTCCTATTTTTTTTCATTCACTTTTTCCTATTTTTTTCATTCACTTTTTTTATTTTTTTCATTTTTTTTCCTATTTTTTTTTTCATTCACTTTTTTCCTATTTTTTTCATTCACTTTTTTTTATTTTTTTTTCATTCACTTTTTTTCCTATTTTTTTTTTCATTCATTCTTTCCTATTTTTTTTCATTCACTCTTTTCCTATTTTTTTTTCATTCACTCTTTTTCCTATTTTTTTTTCATTCACTCTTTTGCCTATTTTTTTTTTTCATATTTTTTTTTCATTCACTTTTTTCATATTTTTTTTTTCATTTACTTTTTTCATATTTTTTTTTTTCATTCACTTTTTTCATATTTTTTTCATTCATTTTTTCATTTTTTTTTTCATTCACTTTTTTCCTATTTTTTTTTTTCATTCACTTTTTCATATTTTTTTTTTTTCATTCACTCTTTTTCCTATTTTTTTTTCTTCTTTTATTCTTTCTTTTGCCTTTTTTTTACCTTCAGTCTTTTTTCATTCAGTCATTTTCCTATTTTTTTCATTCTTTCTTTTTCCTGTTTTTTCATTCAGTCTTTCTTTTATTCTTTCTTTTTTTGTCCCTCTTTCATTCTTTATTTCTTTTGCTTATTCTTTCTTTCATTCTTTCAAACTTTATTTCTTTCTTTCATTCTTTTGGTCTCTCACCCTTTGTTTCTTTCATGAATAATTAACACCCTACAACTTCGATACTAGCCGCATTCCTAATATTCACACGAACCTTAGCACCCTTATTGTGTCTACACGTATATATATTTAAGGGTAGGTAATTCTAAAACTGAATCTCTCTCTCTCTCTCTCTCGTTCTAACCTTTAACTGTATCCACAATAAACTCTTCCTAATCAAACCGACTTTGGGAGGCTGCAGACCAACTTTAAGGAAGTCTAGAAAGGAACAAGTCATTATGTCCCGATTATGCATTGGTCATACAAAACTAACACACTCTTATATATTCAAACAAGAACAACAACCACAATGTGAAACATGTCAAACACCCCTGACAGTCAAACACTTATTGATGGAATGCAGATTTTTTGCTCACACCAGAAAACATTATTTTAAAGCAAACAATATGAAGGATCTATTTGAAAATGTTAACATTGGGGATATTTTCTCCTTTTTGAGGGAAATAAAATTATACCATAGAATATAGACATGAAACAAATCAATGGCATACAATATAATCCCCAATAATGCTAACACATTGTTAAAACCAATTACTAAAAGTATATATATGAATACACAATATGTATAACACCCCAACCGCTAGGCATGATATAACCCTGGACGGGTTGATATGCCGTTAAAATTAATAAACCAACCAACCAACCATCTAACCTTTGTCCTTAATTGTCTTTTCCAGATACAGTTTTACGGTTGGTGAAAGTACTGACCACGACCAATGAACAGGCAGGAAAAGACGGGACAGCAACAGATGAAGCAGCTTCAACTGAGGAACATGAAAACACCACAGCTACTACCAAGGACTCTGACACCGCAATCAGCCCCCCAAATGTTACCATTCCTTGCAAAGGTAAAAGGTCACTTATTTCTGAATGGTATGGTAAAGAATTTGACTAATGTTAATCATCAAATAGTAATGAACTCTCTCATCGATTTCGACGCATGAGGGTTCATCCAATGAACAACCAACACAGTGTTTTGTTTATATAGTGGTGAAGGCTTGTGTTGGACCATTCCGCACTTTTTGGCAGAGTCGATAGGAAAGAATTGGTGCACAATGAATGCCACAAACCCAATCAATGTCTTGGAATGAGGTGGTATAGGATGTTAAGAGTTAAAAGAGAAATAAAATAATTTGAAGTTTTAAAATGAATCTTTTTTTTTTTCAAGTAACTAATGATAAAAATTATTTGTAAATAATTATAGCTTCAAGTAACTATTCTTAATACTAATAATGTAACAATACACAATTCTGTTAATTAATTATTTAATGGTGTTAAAAATTGAATTAAAATTGGACAATTTCCAGATTTTTGGTAATTGTTTTAGTCTTAATTTTTTTATTTATTACGTCCCTTTATTTCTTTTGCAAATACCTCGGTTTCTAGATGAAGGGTAGAAATAAGATGACTTGTACATTTAAGTCAAATTTAATAAATAACTATTTAAAAAGTATCCGTTTTTGGAAGATGGACGAAAAGTAAGGGTTCACTTTAATATAGCAGTTTCATTGTAAACTGAACCCCCTTTTAAATCTAACAATTTGTCTATCATTGAAAATGATACATAATTATTCAATAAATTTTTCTTTTTGAAAATTATGAATTGGCTTAGGAATGAATTTTATTTTAAAATTATTGGACTGGATTGAACGGAATTATGAAAAAGTTTTGAAACATATTTTTTTTTCTTTGAAAAAAGAGGAATTTGATTTTGTGTCTTTTGAAATGAAAAATTATTTTTTTCCGATTTTATTTTCAATTGAAATAATTAAAGAGAATAACAATTTTTAATTTTCATTATTATTATTATTATTGTTATTATTATTATTATTATTGTTATTATTATTATTATTATTGTTATTATTATTCTTTTTATTTGTTTTGTTGGAAATTAATTTTTTATTATTTCGAGCTGTAAAAAATAAACATGTTTAACGACGCCGACGACCGGAAGTGACGTTAATTTTAAACCTTGACATTGGTTATTAAACAACAAGTAATTTAAAATGCAATTTTTAATAAATACGAAGATGAAATAATTCAATTAATTTATTGAAAGAGTTTAATGATAAATAGATAAAATAAATACGCAGATTTTCTATTATAGATAAAATCGTGATTATTTTTTTTTTCATTGTTAAGTCTCGTGAAAAGTAAGAGTAACTCTGTGCTTCCCAATTTCAGACATACACCACGTGCTTCCTAACAAGCTTGAAACCCTATAAATGTGTACAAATAAATGACTTGAATTATCACTATTCTTTCAGCCATTTTTTTTCTTCTTCTCTTTCTTTCTTTTATCTTAATCTCTCACTTTAGCTCTTAGTTCTTCTGTGCCGGCAACAGAGGGAGACACCATTTTGCCATTCGTTTTTCAAAAACCACGCTACTGACTATGACATACTTTGATCTGTTCTGCTTTTCTTTTATGGTCTTTTCTTTTTCGTTTTCTTTCCTCATTGCTAAGCGCTTGGCCTTCCAGAGGTGAGCAAGAGAATGAAGATGTTACCAATGATTAGAAGGTTGAGCAAGACCCTCGAGGTTCAAACCTATCATATATTACATGACAGAAGATTGAAAGCCAAAAATGAAAGAAAAAAAAAGTTTTATGCTTTATTTAATTGTTCTTGCAGTCATATTTAAAGCATCTTTTGCCACGCGTGTTTCGTCTTGTTACTTTCATTTTTCCTTTAGTAACTTTTCTTCTTTTTTTTTTAAATTTCAGGAGATGACTGTCAAAATGTGACTCAGAAAAACACAACCACAAATGCCACGAGTTTGCCGTGTATTCCCGATGCAAGGTCAGTTTATGATATTTCTCTAAATTTTTAAAGTTAACCAAAATTTTCAAACTTACAAACTATCAGGCATCATTAGACCTGTTAGGGGCTTGCTACAAATAGCAAATTCAATGTTATTTTATTAATTTTCGATAGTGTTACACCGTTTTTTTTTGTTTTTTAATAGCCTGTTTGGAAGTAAAAGAAAAAGCCCTTCAAACCCCGATTTGGAAAATTTCCCCAAATTTTTCCAACGTACCAACTATCAGGCAAGGTGTACGGGTACGGCCCCTAACTAAAAACAACAGTTGAAATGTTAATTTCATAGTTTTAAGGGATCCGTCAGGCGTTTTTAAGTTTGTTTTTTTTTTACATGCGTCAAAACAAACCTAAAAATGGCCTGTTTTAAAGTCTTTTTCAAGGGTTATCTTCCCCTTGTTTCTAGTTTTCACCTCCAGGTGATTTGCTATTTAAGTAGGCAAGCGCCAGATTCGAATTCTCTTTCTTTCATGATATTTCTCTAAATTTTTTAGATGAGGCTTGATAATTTGTATTATTCAGACTGTTGGATTGTCTTCCCTTTGGCTGGAAGAGTTATCTTCCCTCTTGTTTCTAGTTTTCACCTCCAGGTGTTTTGCTATTTAACTCTTAACGTCCTATACCGCCTCATTCCACCCGTCCAGAAGTCACATTTGTTTTCCTAATCTGACCCAAACGATAGCCTTTGTTTAGATGTAATATCAAACATATTTAGAAGTCTTTAATTAAAGGGAATTTAATTTAACAGGTAACTTTAAATAAAAAGGAAATTTTTAACCATTTTTTGATAAACCCTTAAAGGAATGGGTCTCTGGACTTCTCAGAATGTTAAGAGTTAAGCAGGCAAGCACCAGATTTGAATTCTCTTTCTTCTCCGGGACTTGACAACTATGGGTTAGACGTCTATGTCTACACCCTCCTTGTGTGGGGGCTTCACCCCCCCAACACACAGCCACTAGTAAATGACTTTAGCCTATGGACTCTCCATAACTATCGTATCTTATCCCTTTTCTATGTATGTATATTATCTACTATGTATCTAGTCTCATGTATATCATATCTTAAATACTTCTCCATGTGCTTATATTAAAGTCCAGTGTTACATTTCACACTCTTGGTCGGAGTTGTTTTGTTCAACCAACAATTATAATTGATATTATAACCTTGAACCCAACTCAACTATTGTCCTCATCTTTCTTGTTATCTGTACAATGTTTCAGCCGATGTGCCCCCCGACCTTTTTCAGGTATTTCTTGTTGGACTCAGGAGCTTTTTTGTCGTAATCGGGAGCCATCACAACACGAAGGTTCCCGAGTTTGAGAAGGCTCTCAATTCTGACAAGAAATACCTGAAGAAGACCAGACGGCACATCGGCTGAAACGTTGTACAGATAACAATAAAGATAAGGACTAATCCAAAGTTTACATGATGTTCTTGCTATTCTAAGAAATTGTTGTTGTTAGGATCCTAAAGACGATGGAAAAATATTTTTTAAATTTTTTTTATATATGCGTCTGTGGGAATGACTGAGCAGGCCAATTTTTGAATGTCAGTCTCTGCTGCACTGACTGCACACAAACAGTGATGCTTGCTGGGGCTGCTGATGTCTTTCCTTCTTTCTGGCTCTTTTTGCTGTAGAGGCTACTCTTTTTTGTGCCTTGTTTGATATTGAAGTGTCAGGCCACTCGGGTCTTCTGCAACGACTTCCCATGTGTTTATGTTAATGTGTTTTTGAAGTGTAGGTGTGGTCTACCTACTAGTTGGGAGCTTTCTACTAATTCACCGCCCTGTCGGTTGGGCGTTAGAATGCACCGAATGCACCTCTGCAGAGGGGTAAGACTCCCCCAATGGGGCCACCTGTTGGCCGTGGGTGGCGACCCGTGATGCTTAAGGATAGAGCCCAGTTGGATGAGCAGTTCATGACATGCAGTACTCCACTTTGGCCCTATCTTGGGCTAGACGGGCGGTCAGAGAGGCACACTCCGATCAATCGGCTGGTCACGTCAAGCCCTAGCACCTATATGATTTTCCCAACCCTATTGCCCTTATGGCAAGCCCCAACCCCTTTTTATCGTATGGGTGCTAGAAGGTGGTGATTGAGGGTCTACATGTCCTGGGAATGACGTTAAACTCTATCTGATGGTGAGGTTCCAGTTTTGGAGGTTTGGTGAATGTGGAGCACCCCTTCATCACCATTGCTCCCTGGTCCACTCTGACCCGGAGTGGTAGTACCTGTTAGGGTCCCATCTATGGGTTAAATAGAAAAATGTATTTATAAAAAAATTGTATTATGCATTAAGAATTGATTTATTTCAAAAATTTGTTAGCATTAAACTTTTTTTTACCAATAGAAGTATTCGGCATAAAATAACCCAAGGGGTTGACATGCCGTAAAACCCAACCAACCAACCAACCAAACCAAACAAAAAAAAGACAGACACATAATCTCCATTGTAATAAGATTTTTATTTTGTTGTCTTTTATTTTTTCATTTTATTTTTTCTTTCTGAATCTTAGAGACCAGTGTCCACTGTCAGGACTTCTACTTTTGTGATCTGTGGTCAACTGGTCTCTCCGAAAAGTTGATCTGTCTTCCTCGGTCTCAAAGTTCTAACTGCCTGACTTTTACATTTCCCACTCCCTTCCAAAATCTTGTTTCTAAATCTCCTTCATTCTCGTATTCGCACGGGATTTTTAAATCCCTTTGTTTACGGCCTACTCTAGTGGTCAGTTTTATTGCTGTCTTGATCTCCATCTAACTTCCAACTTTGTGGAAATCCAGATATTTTGTTTGCTTATTTATTTATTTATTTATTTTAATGACCTATCTGACCTCCCATTGACACTTATACACACATACACTTATTTATACATACATACATATGTATGAAATTGATATGTTGAAAAAAACAAAAGATGTTTACAAAAGCATGGGATCATCAGGAGAGAATGTGCAACCGTTTCGGGGCCTTCCTCCCAACGGTTTTAAAAAGCAACATCGGTCCCCCCCCCCTCCCCTCACTGATGTGAGGTCCCTCGGAATATTTGTATCGACCACATGTGGATCGGTCTTCAACAAAAATAAGACATTCTCTCCTGATGATTCCATGCTTTTGTAAACATCTTTTGTTTTTTTCAACATATCAATTTCACACTGTTGGATTAATTTCCATTTTTATTTCATATATATATATATATATATATATACACACACACACACATATTATCCACTACCTCTAATCTACACACACACACATATACCTATATGTGGCTTGTCTTACTCTCATACTACTTATTTATATAACTAACTAATACCTATATATATATATATATATATATATATATATCTTATTATAATGGAGATTGTGTGTTTTTCTGTCTGTAACCGAAACTAGATTACTACTCAAGTCACAATTCCCTTAGTTATTTACGTCACATTCTCCATGATTCTATTTCTATTTAAGCCTCAATTAATAATAAGACTGTTTGACATTATTAATACTGTTGGCCTTACCTAAGTACTAATAACATGCAATTGTATTTATATATACAACAAAATGCCAGTTTTCAGTGTAAACGTAAAGCTAATTTGCATATTGATATTAAAAAAACTGATTTTAATAAAAATGTGCTTGGTATTATTGATTTCTAATTGTTTGGTTTTATCTTAATGAATATGAGTAAAAATCTCTTCAATAAATCCTAAAAGAAATTCATTAACAAGAAGAAATAAGTGTAATTTTATTCTTTACTTCCTATTTTAACTAAATAGTTAAATTAGGAAAATTTAGCATTGAAAAACGGAAGTGATGAAAGAGTAAGTTTCAGTTGTTCTATTTTCCAGTTATACCCCCTCCGTTTCAAATCTTTTTATCTGAATTCTTAATTAGTTTCATTAGCCTTTCTGATTTAATCTAATATTTTATTACATTTAAACTTAAATATATATACCGGAGGGTGCATTTATTTGCTAGTATATATATATATATATATATATATATATATACACACACTTGGGTTATTTCCTTGTTGAGTAACATGATATTACAGGGTGACCCAGAAAAAACAGAACCCAAATTATTTATTTCCCCATTAAACTAATCCTAAACCCTAAAATCATTTGCGAAATTTGTAATCAATTTCAAAAATTATTTTTTACTCTCGACGTTTTTTCAGCAACAAGTTTACTAAAAGTTTACAAATAAATAAATACTTACGATTTTGTCTAAAATTCACGTGTAAAATATTCAAAATAATTATTTAATTAATGATTGATAGATATTTGCAACATTTTATTTGAGAACTAAGTTTCATTTCAAATTGTCTTATTTTTTTTACTCCTTTAATAAATTTGATCATTTTTTATGGTACAAACTCTCTGACATTGAATTTTTAACTCCCACCCCTCTTAGACAATATCCTTCAAAAATTAATTTTTTTACACCACCCAGAGGGTGTGTTTTTTAACCCTAACCCTAACCCCCCTAGTTGCGTAACATAATATTACCGGGTGACCCAGAAAAAACAGAACCTACAAATTTTGTAATAAAACTGTTAATTTTAATTTTTTATTTTTTAAGTTTAAGTCCAACGAGGGTTTGGGGTTGGGGTTTAGGGTTAGTTTAATGGGAAAATAAATAATTTGGGTTCTGTTTTTTCTGTGTCACTCATGTTACTCAACTAGGAAATAACCCACACTTGCATGCACCCCACTGCAGCATGCGTATGTCATACATAATCTCCATTGTAATAAGATTTTGAATTTATTGTCTTTTATTTCATTTTTTTTTCTCTCTCTCTCTGAATCTTAGAGACCAGCGTTCAACGGAAACAGCAACTCTAGATCCTACTCTTCCAATACAACCAGAAGAACCCGAAGGTAGCATTAATTTGATGACCAGTAAGTAAATGAATATGTCTAGCATCTTTTTTTTTGTCTACATCTCACTTGTAACTCCTATCTTGTATGACTGTATCCCCTACACAGGGTCATACAGTTCAGTATCATACCCAGGATACCCCTGGGTATGATACTAAACTTCATCCGATAGTGAGAATAAATCTCTGGAGCTCTGAAGACTATGGAGTATCACTTCATTACCCATAGGGTAGGGCGATTTTGGAACTGCAATGTCTCCCATGTGGCGAAAGTTGCAAATTAACGTAATATTTTGTATGGTATTGCCCCTTCCAGTTGGGAAAATTTGGCTCAGGACCGCCCTCGGTGGCGGCAGGTTCTCCATAGAGGACTGTTCATGTCTATTGCATTTTTATAGTAAAAATCATTGTCCAATGCATTTTTATAGTAAAAATCATTGTCCAATGCATTTATATAGTAAAAATCATTGTCCAATGCATTTATATAGTAAAAATCATTGTCCAATGCATTTATATAGTAAAAATCATTGTCCAATTCATTTTCATAGTAAAAATCATTGTCCAATGCATTTATATAGTAAAAATCATTGTCCAATTCATTTTCATAGTAAAAATCATTGTCCAATGCATTTTTCATAGTAAAAATCATTGTCCAATGCATTTTCATAGTAAATTTTCATAGTAAAAATCATTGTCCAATGCATTTATATAGTAAAAATCATTGTCCAATGCATTTATATAGTAAAAATCATTGTCTAATGCATTTTATAGTAAAAATCATTGTCCAATGCATTTTCATAGTAAAAATCATTGTCTAGTGCATTTTTATAGTAAAAATCATTTCCAATGCATTTTCATTGAAAATGCATTGGACAATGATTTTTACTATGAAAATGCATTGGAAATGATTTTTACTATAAAAATGCACTAGACAATGATTTTTACTATGAAAATGCATTGGAAATGATTTTTACTATAAAAATTCACTGGACAATGATTTTTACTATGAAAATGCATTGGACAATGATTTTTACTTAGTAAAAATCATTGTCCAGTGAATTTTTATAGTAAAAATCATTTCCAATGCATTTTTATAGTAAAAATTATTGTCCAATGCATTTTCATAGTAAAAATTATTATCTAGTGCATTCTTATAATAATTCTATTAATTTAATTTTATAGATGCCACAATTGAGTATCCCGATGAAAACATGGTGACCAAGCTGGAAGATTATGAACAAGTTCCCGTTTCGTCCGAAGAAGAGCCGATTGTACAACTAATTGGTTGCGATGAGCAACTACCCGTATTTACTGCACACACTTCGGCTTGCATGTACTGCTCCCTGCGTAAAAAGAAAACCCCTATCAACGAGCCTCCCTTCAAGCACCCCACCCTCATGCCAAAATGCTTAGTCAGACCGTCACACACGGCAAAATGTAAATTTCTTCGGATTTTATCAGATATCTTTTTTAAGAAACAACAGGGAGTATCCGACTCCCCTACCAGACAAGAAATCCCTGTAAGCAGTATCGTCACCCTGATAGAAGCCTCATCAACCACTGCATCTTCTTCGTCTTCGTCGGTCATCAAAGAAGCCACCGCAACTGCGGTCGTACAATCTCTCGAATCTGAAGCGACGGCATCCACGCTCCCCAAATTGGCCTCCGATTCCTCTCTACACGATGTACCCAGTCTCCAACCAAGTTCGGATATCCACCATATCGATTCCAGTGAAACTGTCAGTCAGACGGATACCAGCAAGGTTTTTGTAACTGTGGAATCGCTGCAGGAAGAATCGGATGCCGTGTCGGTGATGCTAGAGAGCAGCCCGGAAGAGAAAGCCAATCTATCGACAGAGTTCTCAGACAAAGTGACTTCGACGTTAATAACGTCCTCACAACTCGCTTCGTCGGTCAGCAGTGACAGCAGCAGCAGTAGCAGCGAAGACATTGACTTCCGCACGCCCGCAGGGACCATCTACATTGAACCAAGTTCAACATCCATCAAAGAGCTAGAGATCCAGCACGCCGTTTCATCCGAGAGATCTCCAAAGGATCCCCTCTCTCACAATCTGACCCCCACTTCGTCGGTACTGCCCGACAGTCACGTGGCCTCCTCGATCAAGTCCGACATCAAGGACGAAAACGCGTTCCCCGAAAGCAACATCATAACGACAGCGAGCCTCCCGATGGCCGACGGGGAGCTGACGGAACCGGCCGCGGCAAACATTGAGCCGACCCGCGTGTCAGAATCCCCATCGAAGGTGATCCCTCCCGAGTCGATGAGCGTTTCAGTGCCGGTTTCGAGTTCGGACCAGAAGATGGCGCAACATGACGGCGACCTGGATGCTGAACCTGATTCTAAGGGACGACCCCTGTACACGCTCGTCCGTGTCGGTTTACCGCCAGCAGCTAAGAGGGAATCGGCTATCATGAGACTTAATAATCGGATTAAAGCTCTTGAACTAAATGTTTCCCTCAGTAGCAGGTAAGGAATGACACTTGATAGTTTGTTTTTGGTTTTTCTTATCTTCTATAATCATTTTCTATTCTGTGTATAATATATATATATATATAAGATTTATCCAAAACTTGGTAGTAAGGGATGATTCTATATGTGATTTCTAAAATCCACTGTATTAACAATGATGATCCAGTATGTATAAATACAGCGAATCTTTAAATCACTGAAGAGAGCTCAATGTATAATAAACTTTTTAGATTATATACAGAGCAATATTTATCAATAAAGGAAGGAAGAACTCAACACCATAATTCCATAATAAATTTATTTCGACCAAAATTGGGGCCTATATAAATCTAAGTTGATTTAATACAGCTCCCCTGATGAGACGTAAATTTGGGGAGCTGTATTAAATCAACTTAGATTTATATAGCCCCCAATTTTGGTCGAAATAAATTTATTATGGAATTACGGTGTTGAGTTCTTCCTTCCTTTATTGATATATATATATAATATACCAAACTTGTTGGTAAATCCTTGCGGTGAGAAAAAACCCGGCAAATAGTTTGATTGTAAAAATATACTACCAAACATCACATGGGGAGAAAAAAATTTTGGGAAAAAAGAAAAGACCAAGATAATCATACCAACCAAAAATAATCGATTGATACTATAATACTTGGCCAAAAGAAAAAACAATTTATATGTATATATATATATATATATATATATATATAATATATATGAAAAATATATATTCATATAAAAAACGCCAGGAAATACTAAAGCTAATAAGTAAAGAGTGCTCAATATCTAAATAGAGCAAATAATAAAGATAAACCTAATGAGTCAGATAAACCTACTTAAAGTTTTGCTTAGTGCTCTTCAGAGCTAAGATCCGACTTGGTGTCGGATCTTAGCTCTGAAGAGCACTAAGCAAAACTTTAAGTAGGTTTATCTGACTCATTAGGTTTATCTTTATATATATATATATATATAAACAAATATTAGATATTATGGATTTAATATCTCGTTACTATTAGTTTCATGCTTACTGCAATCATCAGAGAACTGTCAAAATGTTTTTGATATTTTAAAAACAATGTTTGTTTAGCGTTTATGTAAACGTTAAGCGTGTTCACGTGATGGAAAGTTATAACGCTATTAAAAAGAGGTAACAACTGAGATTTTTTTTTTTTTTTTAATTCTTATTCTTCTTCTTCTTCTTATTATTATTATTATTGAGTTTTCACATCAGCATTAGCTGATGGTCTTTCACTGGAGTCTGAGTGACAGCAAGTCTCCTCAGGTCTCCAGGACTCTTCTGAGTATTCTGGCAGATTGCAGCAGTGCAATGTTCTGAATGGTATCAATCCTTCCTCTGATTTCCAAACTTTCCAAACCCTTTTCCAATCCTTTTGGGACTGTTCCAAGTGAACCAACTACAATTGGTATCACTTTCACTTTCCATAACTTTTTCAGTTCTCTAGCAAGGTCCAGATATTTGTCCATTTTTTTTTTCATTTTCCTTTAGCTTCACCCTGTGATCTGCTGGCACTGCAAAATCCACCAGTTGACAAGTTCTTTCTTTTTTGTTTATCAACACTAGGTCTGGTCTTCTTGCTGGGATAAGGTGATCCGTTTTTATTTCAAAGTCCCAGAGAATTTTATGCGTTTCATTCTCAAGAACAGATTCTGGTTTATGCATATACCATTTTGTTGTATGATCAAAAATTCTTATTATTCTTCTTATTAGAATGTTGTTTTTTGTTTTAGATTTTTGGATGAACTGAGTCAGAGATATCGAAAACAATCGGAAGAAATGATGAACTTTCTCAATCGAACTGTCGCTCGTCTTCGCAATGCAACAAAAAAGACGGAAGAAACCGTAAATATTGAATTTTTTCTTTTTTAATTATTTTTCATTTTGAAATGTGGCACAAGGCCATAAGTAAGGGGGCACCCAGTGAGAGTCAAACTCACTAACAATGGTCTGAGAATCTAGCTTATTAATTATTACACCATTTGGTATAGTTATTTACTAAGCTTAGCTTAGTTGTGGCAAAAGACCATTGTTAATGAGTTCGACTCTCACTGGGTGCCCCATACTTATGGCCTTGTGCCACATCTAAGCTATGCTTAGTAAATAACTATACCAAATGGTGTAATGGTTAACAAGCTAGATTAGCAGACCATTGTTAGTGAGTTTGATTCTCACTGGGTGCCCCATACTTCTGGCCTTGTGCCACATCTAAGCTAAACTTAGTAAATAACTATATATATATATATATATATATATATATATATATAAACATTTTTTATATTCTGCACCCTTAACTCTTAGCCTACTTTAATCTGCTCACGACGGCTCCCTCACCACTAAGATCAAATGTCTGTATTTTTTTATTTTAAATCCTATTTTTACTTGTTTTTTTTGTTTGTGTAGGTCCAGCGACATGAAGTTCACTTGAATATACTTGAGGCACGTCTTGAGAATTTAACCCAAGCCGTTTCCAAACTCTCTGACAACATGGATGAACTAACGAGACATGTAAGTAGTAATTTATTTACCATTTCATAGTACAGTGTGCAGAATGGTGCTGTTATGGATAGAAAATTGAACTAGACATGAAAGTAGGAATCTGTACTATGAAATGGTAAAAATCATCTTTGAATTGATAGTGTGCGGAATGATGCTGTTATGGATAGAAAATTGAAACTGTTTAATTCATATTTATGGTTGTATGTTTATTATAATTATACCATTATTGCAATTGCTACACATAACTTTTCATGCTCATTTCATTCTATGTGAGAATGATGCTGTTCAGACAATTTTACTTTTTTCTGGATGATTTGACATAGAATTACCCAGTTATATTTCAGTTATAGATATTAAAAAAGCATAACAAATCTACCTAAGAGATATCTAACAATTTAATTCATATGAAATATTAAACTTGCAAAACATATTTAGGCACATATGTAAACTGAAATTTTGAATTGCATTCAATTCTTTGACAAAAGTTTTATGCTATTAATAATGAAGATTCGCTTCCGTTTTTTGTCTGTAACAAAAACTACGTCACTGCTTATGTCACATTACCCAAAATCATCATAACATAGAATAAATACACTCAAAGTTTGAACATGCAACATTAGACAGTCCTCATTGTTTTTTAAAACAAGTTTTGATAAATACATGACTGGTATTATATATCTATATATAAAGTAAAGTAAAGTCGTTGGGGCGGCCTAAAGTCGATATCAGCCAGTCAGCGAGGGAGTCTATCCCCTTTTCAATAGCGCTAGACCAAGGAGATTGTTTTTTAGCATCTGGGGTGGAGCGCCACACCTACCATCAGCTCCTTACTTTACCGCACAGATCCCTGTGCTACTCATAGGCTGAGTGGGCGAGGACCGGTATCGAACTAGGAACCTTGTGGTTTCTAGCCGAACGCTCTACCGACTGAGCTAACCCGGCCCATATATAGTTTGTTTTATTTTAATACATATTTAAAGTTTGCATTTCAAATTGTTTTATTTTTTAATCCTCTAATGAATTTGATGATTTTACTTACTTAGGGTACAAACTCTCTGACATTGAATTTTTTTACTTCCGCCCCTCAGGCAATGTGTTTCAAAAATCTATTTTTACATCGCCCGGAGGGCGTTTTTTATTTTGTACTAGTACTATTAAATATTTATGTCCGAAACTTTCATTAAAATTGGACAATTATTGATAATTGTTTAATAACCTTCTTTTTTTGTTTTCTGTTGCAGTTAACAAAGATATGACGTATTTCACATGGAATATTAATGTTAGAAAAATAAGATTAAAACAATATATAAATACATATAATTCATATATACGCATATCCACATATAATCATACATATATATAGATATAGATATATATACATACACACACATACACATATGTACAAATATACAAAATGTATACATGTATGCATAGACGTATCATGTTTTACTGCTGTGACCGGGGTTTGTAATCTTATAACCACCGATTATTGATTTGCCTATGTGTTTGGATATGTTGAAAAGCCAACTCTCCCTCCAGCTATGGGTAAATAGTAGGGCAGACTGAGCTCTTTAACCTTGGTTAGGCAACCGGTCTAGGAGAAGAAAAACTCTGAATTCAAACCTGTTAAACTCCGCTTCATATTGACCTTGTTCACTTCCTGCTTGTGCGGAGGGGTTGGTAAATATATAGAGACATTGGATTTACAATTATATTATACTAGCAGGACCTGTGGATATACCACAGTATGATAATCCAATTATAACGACGTTTGATATGTTTATTTAAGAGTTATTGTAAAATTGTTCAATGTGTAAAAAGTATGGTAATCTTTATTTAACTCTTCTTTTTCTTTCTTTTCAACTTTTCATTATGTTCGATTGAAAAAGCGTTATCGCTTCCATGCACTCGCCCCTATATTTATCTTTCCCTACTCTCTTTCTTTCTTTTCTTTCTTTAATTCTTTCTTTCTTTTCTTTCTTTCTTTATGCTTCTTTTCTGTGTAGCATGTCATTTTTCTTCCCTTTCTTTCTTTAATAATAAAAAAAAATGGTCCATCATTTAGCTGAGCCACTCATAAGAAGTCTCTTGTCATGAATGTAGGCCAACATGGCATTCCCAACATATATGCATTTTTGAAATCGAAACTATGTTTGTCATTTAGGCACATATGTAAACTGAAATTTTGAATTGCATTCAATTCTTTTGACAAAAGTTTTAGCTAGATCTTTATGAAATATGAATATGTCTATTAAATATTTATGTCCGAAACTTTCATTAAAATTGGACAATGATTGATAATTGTTTAATAACGTTTTATTTTTGTTTTCTGTTGCAGTTAACGGATCGGCAAATGGTTTGGGCGTCGATTGAAATGGCAATTTTAACGTTGATATTTGTGGTTTGTCTCAAGAAACGGCAACCGTCTCTGCCGCCGAGTTTGGTAGCCAAAGTTCTTGAAGATCTCCTTCAAACACAAAATTCTTCACACACAAGAAGACGCAACTCAGATTCGGAAATTTTGCAGTTGACTCCAAATCATCGGGAAGTTGTACGACAACGCAGTGCAGATGATCTTGGTGAGACAGACAATCACTTTTTAGGATGATTTAAAAAAAAAGAAATATTCCTTTATTAGATTATTTTATGTATATATTCATGTATTAACTTATTTGTATATATATATATATATATATATATATAGGCGTGTGGGCTAGTGGTTAGGGTTGTGGAAAATGGACTTGTCGATTCGAGTTCAATTCCTAGACGAAGCTGTTGGCATTTCACATAGCACTAACAGCCTTGATGATCTTGGTGAGACAGACAATCACTTTTTAGTGACTATCAAAATACCCGGTGACTATCAAAATAACAACGCCAGCTCATTGTAATTCTTGTTTATTTATCGTAATTTGTCGTAATTCTTGTTAATGTTTAGATATGAAGATGGATATATAGTTTGGAATAGACTGGATAGATAGATAGATAAACAAACAAAATAATATAGATAGATACAACAAATGGAGATAGATAGATATTTTCAACAAGTAAATGTATTTGGGGGGGGGGGTCGCTCTTTTTTTGTCGTAATTCTTGTTTATTTAAACTAAAAACAAGACATTAAACAAACATGAATAAAAAAAATCTTAGTATTTAAAGTAATATAGATAAATATAAACAAATTGAGATAGATAGATAGATGGATAGTTTTGAATAGACTGAGCTGGGTCGTTATTTTAATAGTCACCGGGCAGCAACTCTTGAGGCAGAAGACCGGGACGCACTTCCTCATAAATTACCATTATTTTATGTATATATTCATGTTAATACTGAATATATACATATGTATATATTCATATATTGAATCTTTTTATATATGGTGGACTCATATGAGGGTCAGCAGTGAGTGATTTGTTTCCTCGCATGTTGTGCATGCTATCAAGAAGACATTTTGTGTTTCCTCGAGTGTGATAGCAGCCCAGCCTTGCTGCAAGCTATGAAGCCACACTGACAGAAGGAATTTCCTAAAGCGGGAGTCAGATGTTTTTGTTTTAAAGTTAGACGGAGCTGATCTCGATGTTTCAGTTTATTTTCTTCAAAGCTCTTTAATTTAGCAAAACATGTCTTACGCCATTCTTTCTGATTTAATGCTAGATTTTCCCAAGCACTTAGGTTAATATTGAGGCGTTTCATATATTGAATTTTATGCACGAGTTCACAGCCAACATATATATGAGTAAGACCATTTCCTGTTCTTTTCTTTTCATAGTTGAGTGCCAGTAGCATTTGACACTGTATCCTTGTGTTTTCTCAGATGACTCACCAGGCCAGTCCTGGAGAGACATACTCTTCCACATAAACTACATGTTAGAACTTCTCCACTTTGAATGTTGCTGGGTTGAAAATTACCTTTCTAATAGCCCACTTCAATTTTTCCATAGACAGGTAGATGGTGGCTCTCCAGCCAGGTCTATTACAAGCTAGCTTCTCTCAGTCCTCCACAGCGATAGCAACATTCTTCAGAGTGTCCTAGAGGCAGTCCTTAAACCTCAATTTGGGTTTGCACTGACAACATTTGCCAGTTGATATTTATATGTATTAAATTATTTTTTATATATGTATATAGTATGAAGATCTCTTAACCTATGAGAATAGCTGTTACCTAATTTTATAAAATATATAATTCCAATACATTTTATTTATCTAGTTTTTTCTAAGTTTTTTAAACTAAAATAATTTTGAAATCTTTATTAACTTATATATATATATTTTGCAGCTTGCCCTAAATCAATTGATATTGTCGAACCAGGAATACCTTTTCTTCTCGGACAGGTGAGAAAAATATTTAGCATTCTTTGTAGAACTAAATTTTTGTTTGTATATTATTAGTAAAATAACAAAATTAAATAAGAACACATATAAGAAGATTACACTTGATTATATTTTAATTGTTTTTTTTTATATAAAATCATTCATATGATTTATTCTCCAACATATTGAAATCAAACAATAATATTAGAGATCAATAACAACAATTAGTAAAATAATATAATTAAATAAGAACGCATATAAGAAGATATTTTTTTTTTTTTTTTTATATAAAATCCTTCATAGGATTGATTTTAATACATTGGAGAATAAAACAACAATATTAGAGATCAATAACAACAGTTAATTATTTATCAAACACGTTTTTGTTAAACCAGTATGCAAATTAACCACACCATATATTATGTAAATATTTATTTCTTAGTGATATATAAGACACATTGTAGGATTTTAAATGCATTAATAATATGGGTTGTTTTGAGGCAAATCGAACTCAGATTTTCTTAGAATAAATCTTATTTATTAACAATGTATTAATGATTTTGACTATAAATTAAATACTCGTTGATAAACTCACACAATTCCTGGGAGTATTGTGATATAAGCAGTGATGTAGTTTCGGTTAAAAACACCAAATCTCCATTACAATAAGATTAAGAATAGTTATTTGAAAAAAAGAATTTGTTGATTAATAAGTCAACACAGAAAATTTTATTAGAATCAGATAATTCCCAAATCTTTTATACATAAAATAACCCAAGGCAAGTTGAAATGCCGTTAAAATAAATCAAATCGGCTTAGAAATTTTAAAATCTAATTCACCTGTAAAACAGCTAAATTTCTTAAAAAGATCCTTTGTCTCTTTTTAATAAAGTCAAGGGAGATAATCCAGTTTCTTGAAATATATTCAAGGGAGACAATCCAAGTTTTTTTTCTTTTCTTTCTAGTATTGTTTTATTTTCAAGCGTATTAAAGGTAATCTTGTGTATAATTATAGAAACCAATTGAAATAAAATAAGAACGCATGGAAAACAATTACACTCATTTTTGTTTTAACATTTCTAATTTAATATATTTTATTACATTAAAATCCTATCTAAATTTTATTTTAAATGATTTCTATATAAAATTAAATTTGATTTATCAAAAAATTTATTAAATCAAAATTAATATATTAAAGATATATTAAAAAAAAACAATTAGAAATCAATTAAAATAAAAATTAATTCATAGGATTTTTATGTAATAAAATATATTTAATCATTTTATATAGAAATTGATTAAATATATTTTATTACATAAAAATCCTATAAATTATTTTATATAGAAATCAATCAAAATAAAATTAGAATAAGTGTAATCTTTTATGTGTTCTTATTTAGTTTAATTAGTCTTTCTAATTTAATATATATTATTAATATTTTATTGGGTTTTCTTTAAGATACCCACTCGCAAATTTTTCAGCTTTTTTTTTTAAGAATACTCAAATTAGCAGCATTTTTTTTTTTCGTTTCTTTTTTTTTTAATAAATAATATCGAGTATTGTGTAGGGTTCTGCTCAAAGAAATTAACTGAAAGACAAATTCCATTGTATGAGTTAATTTTGTTTTACAAAGTTTCAGTTTTCAGGGGAGATAACTTTAAAATCTAAAAAGAGTAACCTCCCTTGAAATACTTATTTATTCATAGTATGATTAAAAATTGTAACGATGAATTTTAAAAATATTTTTTAATTTTCAAACTATTACGAAAAATCAGGGAATTGTCCAATTTTAATGAAATTTTCACCACTTTATTAATTAATGGCTTGATTTTTAAATGAATAGCTTATTTTATTTTTTAAAAAAAACAACTGTTTTTATCAATTCAAAATCTGACCTTGGAAAATTTTTTCCTTTAAATTATCAAATTCCAATTTTTTTACATTTCTATAAATATCAAATCCTAAAGAAAATCTACAAAAACATAAAAATTCAACAGTTATTTGAAAATTCATCTATACATATATAAAGGGCAGCTGTATGTATGTATGTCTAGAGGAAACTTCGAAAATAAAACAATTAACAACAAAGTAAATATATATATAACATTCACAGTCACTTTTAGAGCAAAAATAATGAAGATTTGATTTATATTTTCAAATGCATTTAAAAATTAAATAGTATTATAAAGTAACATTAATATTCTACTTGGCCATTTTCGGCATTTCTTGCTAAAAAGTAAATAAATCAATAATGGAGGCTCCCACCAGGCCGGATTAAAATAAGATTTTTTTTACATGGTGATTTTATGGGTCATCCTGTGAGGATCAAACTCGCTATTTGGTAGTAATAGATCTGCAAACGATTATTACACCTTTTTTTTTTTTTTTTTTTTTTTTTTTCCCCCTCTATCCAGGCTTTGCCGGGTGGTCGTTTCTAGTATTTTATATTTCAGGAAAATAAACTTGTTGTCTTACATCTTTATATATATATATATATATATATATATTATTATTATTAAATAATTTTTTATTACAATAAATTATTTTGTTTTTATATTTCATACCTAATATCCGTTTTGATTGTATAATGTTCCACTAGAAACAATAAAATCCTGGTCTCTTTGGTTTAGAAGAAAATCAACTTTTTATAAAACAATTGTTAGGGGTCTACTGATTTATGGGTGACACTGTAAATAATACCTAATAATATCCGTTTTGATTGTATAATGTTCCACAGAAAATAATACAATCTTGGTGTCTTTGGATTAGAAACAAATTTAAATCATATAAAAAATACTCGCAAAAAATATGTGCCCCCTGGGCTCAAGCATTTAAGTCTTAGTATAATTGAATATTATATTATAGTGAATTAGTAAGACAAATGAAATTAAATAAGAACACAAAAAAGATTAAACTTATTTTTACTTTATTCTAATTGATTTCAATATAAAATTATACATAGGATTGTTTTTGATATGTTTGAGTATAAAACAATAATATTAGAAATCAATAGCACCAAGTAATTATTTATTAAACACGGTTTTGTTAAAACCAGTATGCAAATTATTCACATCATATACTATGTAAACATTTATTTCTTAATGATATATAACACATATTGCAGGAATTTAAACACATTAATAATATGGTCCTGTGTCTGTTAATGAAATTAATGGCATTATAAGGATGGTGCAAAGTTATACATACTTTGGATACAAATAACTCCGACAAAGGTTAATAGACAAACATTTAATAACACAGCACATGGATAACAGTTGATACAACGTTCATAATAAAGAGTACATATAAAAAGAGGTACACAAATAAAGATAGACACATTCATGAATGATACAGATATACAATAAAAGGCACAGACATGAGACTAGCGATAGTCCATGCTGTGAGGACTTACAGTAATGTAAGGGGGTTGGAGCCCCACGAGAGGGTTTAGATAGAATCTACCCCATGTGGCTCGTAGTTGCTGAAACCCTAAAAAGAGCGAATAAACAACAACAAAAAGGGCAGACAACTCCACCAGGCGAATACAAACTAACGCTACAGCATGATCCCAGGAGGCCATCCTTCCAGGCAACACCTGCCCCCTTGATTTAAAGTCAGGCTGGGTTTATTGCCCAGTGCCTGAGGCAATAAGAGGGGGAATGCTGAGGGAATCCACACATTTTTTGTGCCTTTCATAGGTGCCCCCGCCCTTAATTGCACCTTATGTGAGATGCACAGTAAATATCACATTAATATCTGCTGTTTTGAGACAAATTTATCTCGGCTACTCCTTAATTAGCCTCTTATTTATTAACAATATCTCTATTAAGATTAAATAATGATTCTTTAATTAATAACCATTGATAATATAACATAAATAACTAAGGGAATTGTGACATTGGCGTTGACTTATTATAATGTCTGAAACTAAGAATTTTTTTTCTCTTTTCTTCTTTCAGACAAAAGAAGGTCATAAAAAGAAGAAACGGAAGAAAAACAAATCGGTCGATCTAAAAATGAGCCAGGTTAGTGCGACTGACGACTCGGAACTGCCTGCGCATAGAAGTGTCTCTACTACCCGGTTAAACAGTGCCGGTCTTTTATTCCTCGGTCTCCCAGAAGACACTCACTCGCCGCCAGCACCGATCGAAGGAACTACCACCCCCACCCCCTCCAAGGAGTCCGAAAGAACTAATAAAAGATCCAGCGGATTGGGGGCAGCTGGTCTCGCTAGTAGCATTAGTAACGGTAGCCATTGCAACATAATGAGTAGTAAAAGCGATCCAGACTTGTACAGCCCTTATTACCAACCTGCGCTTCTACCCCCCTTGCTGACCCCCCAGGATCACTTGCCCCATTTGAAACAATCTGTGATGACAACTAACTCTTCAACAACCTCTTCTTCTTCTTCTTTATTCAACCCCGTGACTACGACGACAGCGGCAGCGCAAGTCCGATCCGGACCAACTCACAGCGCCGCGCAGCAGGCCGGCAGGAGCGGACCTGCAATCATCACCGGCCCCTTACAGCCCAACAAGAGTGGGTCGCACATCAAAGGTTACCATCACCAAGGTCCACACTCTACGACCCTAGCGGCAACGGCCAGTAGTAGGGGTCTTCCTGGGAATCTACACCATGGCCCCCTCCGGCACACAGTTAGTCTGCCCGAGAGTGCAGAAGGCGGTGGAGGAGGGGGTGGTAACGGAGGAGGAGGAGCAAGAGGGGGTGGTGGCGGCGCTTCACATAAGCCGGTGACAATTTCTACTAACAGTGGGTCTACGGTTAAAACCCGTTGTAAACCGTTGAACGTTACGCAAAAGAATTTTTCTGAGCGAAAGAATTTGGGACGTTATACGACGACGAATGTTCAATGTTCGAATTTCCGGAAATACTGAAGTGTGTGTGACTTTTTTCTTTCTTTATTCCATCGGATTTTTCTTAATCTAATCTTCTTTTTTTTTTTTTTTTTTCTAATGTTTTATTTTTGTTTTTTTTTTATTTTTTTTTATTCTCTTGTGTATAAAGGATAAAACAAAACAAAACAACAAAAAATGTTTTACGATGAAAAAATTGAAGACATGTTCTTTTTTTTTTTTTTTTTTTTTTTTTTTTCCTCTCTGTGCTCCGGTGGTGTTGATTTTTTTTTTTTTTTTTTTTTTTTAAGATAATTTTTTATATTCAAAATTTTTTTTTTTTTTATGAAAGAATTTTTTTTTTTTTTTTAATTTTTTTCTTGTTTCTCAAATTTTTTTTTATTTTTTTATATTTTTTTTTTTTTTTTTTTTTTTAGAAAAATTTTTTTTTTTTTTATTTTAGAAAATTGTTTTAGATTTTTTTTTACAATTTTGTAAAATTTATTTTAATTTTATTTTATCTTTTCTGTTTTCCTTATTTTTGTTGTTTACGGTCAAGTCACATTGAAAGCACCGGTTCCCGAAGTTAAGCAACGATGAACCTGTTCAATACTTAGATGGGTAAACCATTTAACCAAAAGCAGGTACTGGGATTAAACCAAGTATCAAAATGATTTGATCAGGCATTAAATGACCCAACAAGGGTTGATATGCCGTAAAACAACCAACTTTTTTTTTCTTTTTTTTTTTCTTCTAATTTTTCCCTTGTTTTCTTTATTTTCATTTTATTTTATGGGTTTTTTTTGTTTTGCTTATTTTCTTCCTTTGTTTCCTTATTTTATTTTTTTTAACTTTTCAAAACTTTATTTTATTTTTTTATCTTTTTAATACACTTTTGCCCGGTTTTTGATTTTTTTTTTTTTGGTGAGGGGGGAGGGTAACTTTTTCATTTTTTTTTTTTTTTAGATTTTTTAAAAAAAAAAACATTTTCACTTTCTTTTTGTTTTTTTTTTAACTTTCTGCCTTTTCTTTAAATTTTTGAATTTTTTTCTGTCTTTTTTTTTTTTTTTTTTTTTTCACTTTTTCCAAATGGTCAAAGTTTAAAAGGACAGGGGTGGGGGTTTAATGGAGGTGGGTTTGTAGGGGTGGTTGGGGAGAGAAGGCAGGTTTACTTATTATTAATTTTATTCTTATTCTCAAAAAATAAAAAATCTTGATTAGTCTCTAAATCAATTGCCTAGATCTTTGATCAATTTTAGATAAAATCCCTTTTTTGATTTTTGACCCCTTTGCGAGTCTAAGTGACAACAAGTCTCCTCAAATCTCCAAAACTCTTCTCAATATTCTTGCCGATCTTAACAATGCTGTTGTCTCTGTTCTTCCTCTCTGATCTTTATATCCCCCAGTCTGTTTTCCTAGCCATTTAGGACTGTTCCAAGCGTACCAATTACAAACTCTAGAAGAGAACATCAGCCACACCTACATCATCCATCATCATTTACTTGAGGATACAGAATCCCCTAGATGCAGTTAATGAACGCTGTTGCGTCATTTTGTGAAAAGTTGAATGACAAACTTAATATGGAATATCTAATACTTTTTTTTTTTTTTTTTTTTTAAATATATCACGGATCTTTGCCAATCCACGAAGCAAACAAATTTATTTCTGGATTAATTAAAATTGATTTAAAAAGTGCTCAATAAAAAGAGCTAAATATACGTTTTTAAAAGCGAATGTTATAAAATATTCCGACTGCAGTTTCTTGAAAATTCCCTGAAGAATTGCTGCGGCAAGAAACTGCAGTCGGAATATTTTATAACATTTGTTTTTAAAAATGTATATATTTTTTTTTTTTTTTTTTTTTTTTTTTTTTAATATTAAACTGAAACATTTTCAAAAATCCTCTTTAAAAATTATTTACTTTTTTCTTATATTAAAAAAGAATGGCTTAAAATATTCCGACTGCAGTTTCACGCAAGAGCGAATCTTCAGGGAATTGCTTTGTCCAACCATTGGCCTGTATTTATATCTGGGTTGTACCCATTCTTAAATAAGTGGGTGTGCCACCTACCCTCCTTTTCCCCTTAGACTATGCCTAGTAAGTTCAGGCATTATGTATGTTTGTTTACGTGCCTACATTTATTTGTTAACTCTGATCGCGAGTTCAATATCATATCTGGGTCCTTGCATTCAGCTATTTTTAGTTTTTCATGTAGGCACAGCATACGCGGGGGTATATATATATATATATATATATATATATATATATATATATACACACACACACACACACATATATAAGAGAGAGAGAGAGAGATTTCGACCTGAACTTAATAAGTAAGCCCAGTTTCATCAGACAGCCTTGGTAAGTTTTTCCTTCTTATTGAAAGATATATATAAATCCTATAAAAGAAATCCATGCAAATTATTACTCGAGAATTCAACTCTCATGAGGTTGTGACGACACTCATAAGAATTCAGTGGATAAGCGGCACCAGATAATCAGTATTTACATTTTTGCATTTGCATCTTGGAAGATTTGGATGGTCTCATTTTTAACTTGAGGGTGTTGCAGGATGATAAACGGGTGGAAGATTTAGGAACAAATTTGCTGGAGGGCATAGAACCCCCAATATGCACTACATACCAAGAGAGATTTACAGTGAAACACATACTGCTAGAGTGTGTAGACTTTGATCTAGTGCGAACAAAATACTACCAAGAAAGTAAAATTCTGTTGGCTTTTTTGAGCCACTTCTTCACTACAGATTTCACTTCCTCGTCACTGGAATAATGTTTGCTTCTCAAACCCTCTTTTATGGGACCGAAGAGATGATAGTCTAAAGGCGCTAAATATTGTTATCAAATACTATTAAAGAAATAACCTTTTGTTTGATTCCAAGCTACCTTGGTATACCTGGCAAATGACAGGGCAGATTCAGAAGCAAAGAAAGCTATGAAAGACACAATCACAAAAACAAAAATACCATATACTAATTATAAAACAGTTGTGAAAAAAATTATCATTAAAAAATGGCAAAATCATTGGAATTCACTCATTAATAACAAACTTCAAAACATTAAACCTACCAATCGAGAATGGAACTTAAAATACAACAAAAATAGAAGAGAACAGGTTGTGCTGACCCAAATTAACATAGGCCACACCTACATCCCCCATCATCATTTACTAGAGGGCACAGAACCCCCAATATGCACTACATACCAAGAGAGATTTAAAGTAAAACATATACTACAAGAGTGTATTGATTTTGATCTAGTGCAAACAAAATACTACCAAGCAAGTACTTTGAAAAAAAAACAAAAAAACTTTTCACGAAAATAAAACCATCCAGGATTTTACATTTCCTAAAAGAATTGGGATTGGACTCAAAAAATATGAGTAATTGAATAATAGTTAAAATCTATACATATATACATTTGTTTTCTACCAAACTATCGCTATGAATCCAAAACTTAGTCAGCATTAAATGACCCACTGAGGTTGATATGCCGTAAATAAACAAACACCTAAACTTTAATAGAGAAGATGGTAATTAAAATAACGAATATCGAATAATCATTGAGAATGTGACGTAAATAAATAAGGGAATTGTGGTGTCGGTGTCGTCTCAGTTCTTCCTCTGATCTTTAGTTCCTCCAGTCTTCTTACCATACCATTGAGGACTGTTCCAAGCTTAACCAATTATGAACTCAGACTTTAATTGAAACATCGTTGAGAAATAAAATGCTAATTAAGATTAAATAACGAATATTTAATAATCTTGACCAGCAGGACCTGTGGATATATACCACAGTATGATAATTTAATTGTTACATTTTACATGTTTACTTTTACTTAAGAGCTATTGCAAAATAGTTCAATGTGTAAAATGTATAATAATCTTGATTTAACTCTCACTCATTTCTTTTTATATGTTTACTTTCATTATCGTCCACTTCTTATCATCTTTCATTATATATATATATATATATATATATATATATATATATTAACATAAAGGTACAAGGTATTAACCTACTCGAGTTTCACCATAAGGATCTTCAGGGTTAAATCTATTTTCATTATTATATATAATTTAACTTATATATATATATATATATATATATATATATATATATATATATATAGTATGTATATATATATATGTATATAAGAAAATTAATCTGACAGTATAAGTATAGATAAAAGGATATGAAAACACACAATGCTGTCAAAATGAAAATATTTTATATTATCTGCTTCTCTCTCGATGAGTCTGGATTAAAAAACAAGCTCTGATGTTGATTTTTATAAATCGAAATATTGTTCAATATTAGCTATGAATATATAAAATATTTTCATTTTAACAGCATTGTGTCTTTCCATACCCTATATATAATACTGGTGTTCCTCAAACTTCTGTCCGTTATCATCTGGTTAAAAATGAGACCATCCAAATTATCCAAGATGAAATGCAAAAAAATGTGAATCCAGTTTATCTGGTGTTGCTTATCCTCCGAATTCATATTTCTTATGAGTGTCGTCACCACAGCTAAATAATGGAACAGGTAGAACGAGTTTACAAGGTACAAGTAGCAGGTAAGAATGAAGACCTGGCTGGTCCAGACTTGACATACATATCTAGAATAAATACGAGCAGGACCTGTGGATATATCCCTGTATAATAATTATTACAATGTTTGAAATGTTTACTTAAGAGCTATTGCGAAATAGTTCAATATGAAAAAAATATAATCTTGATTTAACTCTCTCTCTCTCTCTCTCTCTCTCTCTCTCTCTCTCTCTCTCTCTCTCTCTTTTCATTATGTTCGATTGAAACAGATTAGCGTTATTGCTTCCTTGTGGTTACCCTCCCCCTCTTTATCTTTCCTCCTACTTTCTCTCTTTCTATCATATTTTTTTCTGTGTAGCATGTCCTTTTTCTTTCTTTATTTATAATAAAAATGGAATGGTTCATTATTTACTTGAGGTGACAACTCATAAGAATTCTGCAGATAATCAGGATTTACACTTTTGCATTTCATCTAGGACATTTTTGGATCGTCTCATTTTTAACCAGAGGGAGTTGCAAGATGATAACGGTCATACTTTTAAGGAACACGAGTATTAATATTAATATATAATAATAATATAATTCAAGACCCACTATATATATATATATATATATATATGTAAACACGGTTTGTTTGGAATGGCTTTTTTGCCGACAATTTTTGGGAGAATAAGTGCTTAATTGGAGTCGTACCTAATTTTGAAAATTAATCAATTAATAATGAATTAGGCGGGAATACCTATTTAAATGTATGGCTAAACAAATCGAGAAAAATCATGATGATTTAGCCATACATTTAAATAGGTATTCCCGCCTAATTCATTATTAATTGATTAATTTTCAAAATTAGGTACGACTCCAATTAAGCATATATATATATATATATATATATATATATATATATAGAGAGAGAGAATGAATGAGAAAAGTATTGGCATGAAAAGGTGCTCAATGCTAATAAAGCAGAGCCACGTCACATAAACGTTAAAAAAGCCACAGTTAAAAAAAAACAATTTTTAGCTTTATATTATCCCATCGCGTGAAAATGCTTCACGTTTATATAAACGCTAAAAAACTACTGGTTTTTAAAAAAATCTCGACCATTTGACGACTGGTTTTTAAGATCTCAACCATTTGACTCATCTGAGGATTGCATAACCATGAAACTTTAAGTTATGAGTCCAAATCCATAATATTACAATTGATTATATATATATATATATCTTCCCTATTTTAAAATATTTTCCAAAAAATGAATATGAGAAGAATACACATAACATGTAGTTTTATTTAAATTCTATAATGGGCACGATCATTTTACTCCAGCCTCTCAAGCCACTCGGGAAACGCATAAACTGATCTTCCCAGGAACTCTTGTGGAATGGCAGAAATAAATTTTTTTATTTATCCTTCAAGTTCTTCCAACATCGTTGGTTTCGTAGATTTGCTCCTTCACCCAACCCCCAAAGAAAAAAGTCGCAGGGTGTTAAATCAGGTCTTCTGGCCGACCACCCATGTGGACCACGTCTACCCATCCATCTCCCAAGAAAATGGTGATTCAGTCATTCACGAATAACAATAGCAAAATATGGAGGAGCACTACCACCAACAACAGCACAGATTTAATTGCCATATATTAACTCTTAACATCCTGTTGAGAAATCTTCTAAGTCCAGAGCCCAATTCCTATAAGGATATAAAAAAAATGGCTAAAAATGGCCTTTTTATTTAAAGTTACCTGTTATTTCCCATAAATCAAAGACTTCTAAATATGTTTTAATATTACATTTAAACAAAGTCCAGATCCCCATTCCTATAAGGATTTATCAAAAAATGGCCTTTTCATTTAAAGTTACCTGTTATTTCCCTTAAATCAAAGACTTCTAAATATGTTTAATATTACATTTAAACAAAGTCCACATTCCCATTCCTATAAGGATTTATCAAAAAATGGCTAAAAATGTCCTTTTCATTTAAAGTTACCTGTTATTTCCCTTAAATCAAAGACTTCTAAATATGTTTAATATTACATTTAAACAAAGGCTATCGTTTGGGGTAGATTAGGAAAATGAATGTGATTTTCGGCCGGGTGGAATGAAGCGGTATAGGACATTAAGAATTAAGGATCATACATTAAAGAATTTAGAAAAATCTAACTTTATATAAAAAAAATTATGAATAGTTTAAAATAGGGAGTTTAAAATTTCAATTGGCCTGTAGTTTTGACTTAACATTTAAAATGTTAAGTGTTGTCATCAATTTTATGTGCTCAACCCTAAGAGGATTTAAATCATACGAGGAGAACACACTTCATCATTTTAAATAATTTTCTTTATACAAAAAAATATCAACAATTTTAACCCCTTTCCAGGTAGATACTTTTTTTTTTTTTTTTTTAAATTCTTGCAAAGTTTGTCCACTCATTTTCAGAAATTTTTTAAAAAATAAAGGGTATGTTCATACAAGGAGGGCTAGCGTTACTCTTTGGGCAATCGCCTAGGGTGCCAACATCTAGGGAGTGCCACAAATTCTTATTCAGAACTGTTACATCTTTCCTAACAGGTATTGATGATGATGATCTAATTGACTCTTTGACCTGAGATCATTCTATCAATATATATATATATCTTATTATAATGGAGATAGTGTGTTTTTTCTATCCGTAACCGAAACTATATCACTACTTAAGTCACAATTTCCTAAATTATTTACGTCAAATTCTCCATGATTTCATTCTTTTAAACCTTCAATTATTAATAAAATTGATAGACATTATTAATACTGTTGACCATATCTACGTATTAATAACATGTAATTGTATATATATATACAACAAAATAGCGGTTTACAGTTTGAACGAGAAGGCTAATTTGCATATTGATATTTAAAATTTAATTTTAATAAATATATGCTTGGTATTATTGATTTCTAATTGTTTAGTTTTATCTTAATGAATATGATCAAAAATCTCGGGGATAAATCTTAAAAGAAAATTATTTACAAGAAGAAATAACTGTAATTGTATTCATTACTTCCCATTTTAACTAAATAGTTAAATTAGAAAAATTTAGTAATGAAAGATGGAAGAGTAAGTTTCAGTTGTTCTATTTTTCGATTATTTCTGTTTCAAATCTTTTTTTTTTTTCATTCTTATTTAGTCTTTCTAATTTAATATGATATTCTATTACATTAAAACTTAAAAACTTGCACCCAACGGGGGAAATATATTTGCTAGTATATATAATAAAATAAATATAAAAAGGTATTACATATCTATTTATTTGATGGCAATAGAACAGTCACAACCTTAGGTTTCATACATGCAAAATCGAATGCATTCATCAGGTGACGTTGATCCGAATACAAGGAAAATCGAAAAATTCAAAAGGTTTTTACGGGCATAAGACATAGGAAAAACGGTTTGAGTGGGGGGGTGTATGGGTATGGGTGTGGGGTGATACAATCAAGGATGTTAAATAATTCTAATATAAAGATTTCAAATATTATGTATACTGTGGTTGGGTTGGGGTATGGGTTGTGGAAGTTGGTCAGATGTTAAGCTAATCGGGGTTGGTAATAGGTTCCAAGTATGTACGCAAATACGCACGCACGCTCGTAGTTTCACTTATACATGTGTACACATGCACACACACACACATACAAACATAGATTGATGCGCGCGCATGTTCATACATCCATTCGTACGTATACACTCATACATAACAGTACTCGTACACTTACACATAATGGTACTTACACATACCTAATACATTCGCATCCCCTGCATATGCACCATATATATACACACACATGCATATACACTTATATATGCACATATCCATACACATACATCCACACATACATATGCATAAACACACGCACATATATACATACTGAGATAGGTAGAAAGAAAGAAGAAAAAGACAGAGATAGATTGATGGATAGATAAAATGGACAGAGATAGGTAGATAGAATGTTAGATAGATGGATAGATGGAGGAATAGACTGAGATAGATAGACGCGGACTAAAATAGATAGGTAGTTAGGTAGATGTAAGATATGGATAAACAGATTGAGAAAGATAGGTAGATAGGCACAGACTGAGATAAATAAATATATAGATGTAAGGTGGTAAAAAAAATATAGATAGATAGGTAGCTCGATGGATACATATATGCATAGAGGGGAACACCCACTAATACACGTGGTCGCATTCACACACATGCATCCAGGTACATATCAACATACATACACTTACAGGTATACAAACTCTAAACCCGTAGGCATGCACACACGTACATACAAGGACTCACATGGTCGCACGAAACATGATGTGAGGGTAGTGATATGTAATGAAGGGTAAACATTGTAAAAACGAGACGCATAGTATTGGGATTGATTGGGCTGGAGTGAAAGGCGGGGGCAGAGAACGCACACGTGTGTGCGTGTGGTAGAAGTGGCGTGGTGTATGATTATATACACGAGTTGCCAATTTAGTTATTGTTGTGGGAGTAATATTGCGGCTGGTGCGGAGTGGGTTATACTACAGTGGGTTGTAGATATGGTACAAGGGTACAATTATATATATATATATATATATATAGTGTATGGGCACCTCACATGGTGTAATGGTGCAAGCTAGATTCTCAGACCATTGTTAGCGAGTTTGATTCTCACTGGGCGCCCCATACTTCTGGCCTTGTGCCACAGCTAAGCTTAGTAAATTGTGTATATATATATATATATACACACACGTGTGTGGATGCTTACATGTGTTTATAGATAATTGTGTGTGTGTGTGTCTTTATATGCAAGATTGTATTTATATATACACACTGACGTGTGTGTTTGTGTTAATATGTAAGTGATTATATATATACACGCACGCACCAACACCTCTGCACAATCGGGATGTGACACAAGCTCAATTTCTTAAGTGGAGTTTAACAGCTTGGAATTCAGTTTTCCTTCCGATAAACTGCTTACTTAGCCAAGGCTAAAGAGCCCAGTCTGCCCTACTATTTACTCATAGCTTCAGGGAGAATATATGGATTCAAACCTTTCTAAAGGGTATATGTGAAATGTAAACATATATATAATTACACCTCATGTAGTGTAATGGTTAGCAAACTAGATTAGCAGACCATTGTTTGTGAGTTCGATTCTCACTGGGCGCCCCCACACTTCTGGCCTTGTGCCGTATCTAAGCTACGCTTAGTAAATAACTATATATAATTACACACACACACATAATACCTACATTCACTCTCAAGATATGACTAAATCATTTTGCAAAGAAGTCTATTTTTTTTAATGAAATTATTATGATAATAATAATTTGATCAGCAATTGTGTGCCCCCTTTCGTATAAATAAAATGTAGACCCGACCAACGCGGTGGGGGTCCAGTGGCTTCGGCCCTGGATCTTTACAAGTTAATAGCGTCGATACCAGGGGGGCTATCCCCCCAGGCAATACCTGACCCCTTGACTTAAAAGGGCAGGGTTGGGTTTATTGCCCAGCGTCTGAGGTGCCCCCATTGAGGGGGAATACCGAAGGGATCGACGCAATTTTTCACCCGCCACCCATGAGCTTCGGTTTGTGGGTGGTCCCACGTTAATAGGGCCTTGTGCCTGACCCGTACAAGTGGGGTACAACAAAAATTAATTGTGATATTGTTCAAAACAACGTTTACCCAATCCTACACCATGGTGAAGCCCCTTAGCGATGTTTCTATACATTAACATTGAATTGTGACAAAAGTAACCAATAGGAAAATGCCTTACATTGAACTGTCACTACCAACACAAATGTTGTTCTTCTTGCAAAAGGGGTAAAGCACAAAAATAGGAATTATATTACGCACGTACAAAAGGGATTGCAGAAAAATTCTTGGCCCAACCAAGTAGGGAATTATCTTTTTATTATTTTTTAAAAATTTATTTATCTATTTATTTAATTTCTTTTTTAACTTGAGAAATTATTGAACTGCTGAATGATTATTTTCTTCTTGGTTGGTTTGAGAACTTTTCAGCATCATCATCATCTTGTGTGTGTGTGCATACACTTGAGTATTCATCTCTCTCTCTCTCTCTCTCTCTCTGTATATATATATATATATATATATATATATATATATATCAAATCATGTTGAAAGGGAAAATAAATAAAGGAAAGAATGTTGAATGGATAAAACAAGTGTTTTTCGGCCATTTGTACATGAACAAACTCCTGGCCGAAACACGTGTAAGTAAATCTTTTTTATCCATTCAACATTTTCTTTCCTTTCAACATATCGTTGGATTCATTTCCATTTTCATCTCACACACAGACACACACACATATATATATATAAAGTCAAACGCCTCTGAAGACGAATAACACCGAAAAAGTGTTATTCAGAAACCAATGGTAGGACCGACTTTATAATTATAAATAAATAAATAAATATATATATATATATATATATATATATATATATATATATATTTATTTATTATCTTTCAACATATATTATATAGAGAGAGAGAGAGGTGTGTGTATGTGTTTGTATCTATCTTTCTCTTGCCTCTTCTCTCCATATCCCTCTCTCTCTCTCTCTCATTATATACATACATATATATGTGTGTATGCGTTAGAGTATTGTACACACAGTAATGCTCCCCCCCCCCCGGTGATACTCCCATGTCTTTTTTTTTGCTGTGTGAAAAATCAAATAAGATCTTAGCAAAATCTCTTCAAAATTTCTGATTATAATCTGCCACTGTGTGTACTTTAGTATTCATCAATGGGTGTGTGTATATATATATATAATATAATATTAATGTTAATTCTGAATTAAGCTGTCTTGAGTTCAGTCCTTGTAAACAGATCATCCCAGACTGAGCAAAGCCACTCCCCCCCCCCACCCTTTCACCCATGGACATTACGCTTGCATTGAAATTGGACCTTTTAAAATAAAAAAAAAATTTTTCTTCTCGCTTCCCTGGGGTGGGAGTGGTCGATTGGAGTCGATCAAGATTTGAAATTCTTTTTTTTTATTATTAATTTATTGAATTTGAAACTTGAAGGCTTCTTCCCACACCACCTCTCTCTCTCTCTCTCTCTCTCTCTCTCTCTTCTCTCTCTCTCTCTCTCTCTCCCTCTTCACCTCTCTTCACCTCTCTCTCTCTCTCTCTCTCTCACCTCTCTCTCTCTCTCTCCTCCACCATCTCCCATTTCTAGATGTTTGGCACAAGACCAGCATTAAGAGTGCCATTTTGAGATCTCATATCTGTGATTTTTCTTTTGAGATAGACCACTTATACTCCCCCCCCCCAATACCTTTGCCAACCTCCACTCTATCCACACCGCCTCGTCCCATTCTTAATTGTTAAACGTTGCCATGACATTTTCTACTAAAAAGATCGGAAGGAGTAGGAAGAGGAGGAGGGGGGCAGGAAAGGAACTTCCAAAATTTTGGAAAAAAAAAAAAAATTCCAATATCAAACAATTGGTGGATGTAACAAAGGGAGATAACTCCAATGTTTTCAAGGGAGATAACTCTTAAATAATGAAACCCATGTTTTTTCAAATTAGATAGTTTTTTTTTTTGTTTTATATTTAGGACAGACATATTTAATTAAAAAAAAATAATTACAAAAAAAAAAAAAAAACAGTTTTAAAAAAAATTGTTTTCGGGGTTTGTAAGTACTCCACATTTTTTTTCACAAAAAATTCTGACTTTGTTCCTAGTAACAAAAAAAAAAAAAAAAGATATATATATATATATATATATATATATATATATATATATATATCTTCATTGTACACACTACAGAAATATTAACATCATTATTTTAAAAAGAAAATTCATGGTTTGTCTTATGTTATTTTTTTTATTATTTTTTTTTTTACTTTTCATTTTTTTTTCAATGTGTTTAAAATTCTTTTTCAAAAGCTTTTTTTTTTTTTTTTTTTTGCAAATAATATTTGATAAACAAAAACAGATACATTACCTTGATCTTGGCTAAATATGTCAATTATGGTCAAGTCCCACTGAACAACTGGTTCCCACTAGATCACAGCGATGAGCCTGTTCAATACTTAATTGGGTGACCACTTAAGCAACAACAGATACTGTAACAACCAAGTCCTTTGATTAAGGTCAAGTCACGTTGAAATCTACAGATCCTGCTAGATCGCTAGTTAAGCAGACATGAGCTTTGTTCAATACTTAATTGGGTGACCACTTAAGCAACAACAGATACTGTAGCACCAAGTCCTTTGATTAAGGTCAAGTCACGTTGAAATCTACAGATTCCTGCTAGATCGCTAGTTAAGCAGACATGAGCCTGTTCAATACTTAATTGGGTGACCACTTAAAAGCAACGCAGGTACTGTAAGCAACCAAGTCCTTTGATTAAGGTCAAGTCACGTTGAAATCTACAGATCCTGCTAGATCGCTAGTTAAGCAGACATGAGCCTGTTCAATACTTAATTGGGTGACCACTTAAGCAACAACAGATACTGTAAGCAACCAAGTCCTTTGATTAAGGTCAAGTCACGTTGAATCTACCAGATCCTGGCTATAGTTTATTAGCAGAGATGACCCTGTTTCAGTACTTAATTTGGGTGACCACTTAAGCAACAAGCAGATACTGTAGCAACCAAGTCCTTTGATTTACGGTCCAAGTCACGTTGAAAACTCCAGAATCTGCTATGATCACTTGTGCGTTAAGCAGTAGATAGCCTTGGTTAGTCAAGTACTTAATTCGGGGTGACCACTTACAGCAAAATATCAACGCGAATTCTGTAGCACAAGTGACGTGCGAAGTCTTATGTATTTATGGTTCACAAGTACCAACATTGAAGTTCAATCTCTAGGAGCTGATCACATTGCAACATAATAGTGGCGCTATAAAGTGGCCCAGATGCACGGCAAACCCCTGCGTGCGAATTGGGGGACTGCTGATTAACTTGTCAGTACCTACTTAATTGGTACCTCAAGTACTTTAAGCACATGCGCCGTATCTTACTGCGTTA
>CM042177.1:43154140-43306640 GCA_023376005.1 Doryteuthis pealeii
AAGAGAGAGAATAATCTTTTTAACTCAACAATATCCATATCAAACGAGGAGGAGCATTTTTATTTCCTTTCAACATATCGTTGGATTCATTTCCTTTTAATCTCACTCACACACACACACACACACACACGCACGCACGCACATATTATATATATATAAAGTCAAACGTCTCTGAAGACGAATAACACCGAAAAAAGTGTTATTCAGAAACCAATGGTAGGACCGACTTTATAATTATAAATAAATATATATATATATTATGTATTTATCCTTTCAACATTATATATATATATTATATATATATATATATATATGAGAAGAGAGAGAGAGGGGGTGTGTATGTGTGTTTGTATCTATCTTTCTCTTGCCTCTTCTCTCCATATCCCTCTCTCTCTCTCTCATTATATACTACATATATATGTGTGTATGCGTTAGAGTATTGTACACACAGTAATGCTCCCCCCCCCCCCCGGTGATACTCCCATGTCTTTTTTTTTGCTGTGTGAAAAAATCAAATAAGATCTTAGCAAAATCTCTTCAAAATTTCTGATTATAATCTGCGACTGTGTGTACTTTAGTATTCATCGATGGGTGTGTGTGTATATATATATATATATATATATATATATTAATTTCTGAATTAAGCTGTCTTGAGTTCAGTCCTTGTAAACAGATCATCCCAGACTGAGCAAAGCCACTCCCCCCACCCTTTCACCCATGGACATTACGCTTGCATTGAAATTGGACCTTTTAAAATAAAAACAAATTTTTCTTTCTCGCTTCCCTGGGGTGGGAGTGGTCGATTGGAGTCGATCAAGATTTGAAATTCTTTTTTTTTTTATTATTAATTTATTTGAATTTGAAACTTGAAGGCTTCTTCAACACCTCCCTCTCTCTCTCTCTCTCTCTCTCTCTCTCTCTCTCTCTCTCTCTCTCTCTCTTCACCTCTCTTTCACCTCTCTCTCTCTCTCTCTTCACCTCTCTCTCTCTCTCCTCCACCATCTCCCATTTCTAGATTGTTTGGCACAAGACCAGCATTAAGAGTGCCATTTTGAGATCTCATATCTGTGATTTTTTTTTTTGAAGATAGACCACTTTATACTCAACCTCCCCCCCAATACTTTGCCAACCTCCCACTCTATCCACACCGCCTCGTCCCATTCTTAATTGTTAAACGTTGCCATGACATTTCTACTAAAAAGATCGGAAGAGTAGGAAGAGGAGAGGGGGGCAGGAACGGAACTTCCAAAATTTTGGAAAAAAAAAAAAAATTCCCAATATCAAACAATTGGTGGATGTAACAAAGGGAGATAACTCCAATGTTTTCAAGGGAGATAACTCTTAAATAATGAAACCCATGTTTTTTCAAATTAGATAGTTTTTTTTTTTGTTTATATTTAGGACAGACATATTTAATTAAAAAAAAATAATTACAAAAAAAAAAAAAAACAGTTTTAAAAAAAATTGTTTTCGGGGTTTGTAAGTACCCACATTTTTTTTCACAAAAAATTCTGACTTTGTTCCTAGTAACAAAAAAAAAAAAAAAGATATATATATATATATATATATATTATATATATATATATATATATATGATCTTCATTGTACACACTACAGAAATATTAACATCATTATTTTAAAAAGAAAATTCATGGTTTGTCTTATGTTATTTTTTATTATTTTTTTTTTTTACTTTCATTTTTTTTTTTTTTTTTTTTTCTTTCATGTGTTTAAAATTCTTTTTCAAAAGCTTCTTTTTTTTTTTTTGCAAATAATATTTGATAAACAAAAACAGATACATTACCTTGATCTTGGCTAAATATGTCAATTATGGTCAAGTCCCACTGAAACAACTGGTTCCCACTAGATCACAGCGATGAGCCTGTTCAATACTTAATTGGGTGACCACTTAAGCAACAACAGATACTGTAATCAACCAAGTCTTTGATTAAGGTCAAGTCATGTTGAAATCTACAGATCCTGCTAGATCGCTAGTTAAGCAGTGATGAGTCTGTTCAATACTATTGGGTGACCACTTAAGCAACAACAGATACTGTAATCAACCAAGTCCTTTGATTAAGGTCAAGTCATGTTGAAATCTACAGATCCTGCTAGATCGCTAGTTAAGCAGACATGAGCCTGTTCAATACTTAATTGGGTGACCACTTAAGCAACAACAGATACTGTAAGCAACCAAGTCCTTTGATTAAGGTCAAGTCACGTTGAAATCTACAGATCCTGCTAGATCGCTAGTTAAGCAGACATGAGCCTGTTCAATACTTAATTGGGTGACCACTTAAGCAACAACAGATACTGTAAGCAACAAGTCCTTTTGATTAAGGTCAAGTCACGTTGAAATCTACAGATCCTGCTAGATCGCTAGTTAAGCAGACATGAGCCTGTTCAATACTTAATTGGGTGACCACTTAAGCAACAACAGATACTGTAAGCAACCAAGTCCTTTGATTAAGGTCAAGCCACGTTGAAATCTACAGATCCTGCTAGATCGCTAGTTAAGCAGACATGAGCCTGTTCAATACTTAATTGGGTGACCACTTAAGCAACAACATACTGTAAGCAACCAAGTCCTTTGATTAAGGTCAAGTCACGTTGAAATCTCCAGATCCTGCTAGATCGCTAGTTAAGCAGACAGAGCCTGTTCAATACTTAATTGGGTGACCACTTAAGCAACAACAGGTACTGTAAGCAACCAAGTCTTTGATTACGGTCAAGTCACGTTGAAAGCTCCAGATCCTGCTAGATCGCTAGTTAAGCAGAGATGAGCTTGTTCAATACTTAATTGGGTGACCACTTAAGCAACAACAGATACTGTAAGCAACCAAGTCCTTTGATTAAGGTCAAGTCACGTTGAAATCTCCAGATCTTGCTAGATCGCTAGTTAAGCAGTGATGAGCCTGTTCAATACTTAATTGGGTGACCACTTAAGCAACAACAGATACTGTAAGCAACCAAGTCCTTTGATTAAGTTCAAGTCACGTTGAAATCTCCAGATCCTGCTAGATCGCTAGTTAAGCAGAGATGAGCCTGTTCAATACTTAATTGGGTGACCACTTAAGCAACAACAGATACTGTAAGCAACCAAGTCCTTTGATTAAGGTCAAGTCACGTTGAAATCTACAGTTCCTGCTAGATCGCTAGTTAAGCAGACATGAGCCTGTTCAATACTTAATTGGGTGACCACTTAAGCAACAGCAGGTACTGTAAGCAACCAAGTCCTTTGATTAAGGTCAAGTCACATTGAAATCTCCAGATCCTGCTAGATCGCTAGTTAAGCAGAGATGAGCCTGTTCAATACTTAATTGGGTGACCACTTAAGCAACAACAGATACTGTAAGCAACCAAGTCCTTTGATTACGGTCAAGTCACGTTGAAAGCTTCAGATCCTGCTAGATCGCTAGTTAAGCAGAGATGAGCCTGTTCAATACTTAATTGGGTGACCACTTAAGCAACAGCAGGTACTGTAAGCAACCAAGTCCTTTGATTAAGGTCAAGTCACATTGAAATCTCCAGATCCTGCTAGATCGCTAGTTAAGCAGAGATGAGCCTGTTCAATACTTAATTGGGTGACCACTTAAGCAACAACAGATACTGTAAGCAACCAAGTCCTTTGATTAAGGTCAAGTCACGTTGAAAACTCCAGATCCTGCTAGATCACTGCAGTTAAGCAGTGATGAGTCTGTTCAATACTTAATTGGGTGACCACTTAAGCAACAGCAGGTACTGTAAATCAGCAGTCCCCAACCACCGGGCCGCTGGCCATTTGGCACTTTATTGATTATCAGTCAAAATGTTGACGTTTTATTTTGAAAAGTGACTTTTGCGCCTTAATTTATGAACAAAAAGTTTTTTATTGTCTGTTGATGTTTGCATTTGACATAAGACCACTGCGGACGATTTATTATTAGATTACGTCATTAACAATTATCGAGCAAATGTAGGCCGGAGCATATGAAGGCCGGTCTGTGAAAATATTGTCTTAGATGAAACCGGTCCGTGGCGCTAAAAAAGGTTGGGGACTGCTGATCTAAATAACCCAAGGCGTTTGTTTATTAAAATGGATTGATTCAGCATTAAATGAGCCGGGAAGGGTTGATATGCCATAAAACAAAAACAACGAACCTGTTCAACAAATAAACCAACACAAATCAGATACATCAATAGTTTTTAGTCATTTGTGTTTCTGGTTGTAAAGTGAGGGATTATTTTGGTATTATAACCAAGTTGTAAACTGATCCCCTATTTCTTGACCACCTTAGTTTCATAAGGTTCAAGTTACACAGAAAGCACCAGTTCTTACTAGCTCACCAAAGTTAAGCAGCGATGAGCCTGTTCATTACTTAATTGGGTGACCACTTCTACAACAGCAGGTACTGTAAGCAACCAGAGTCCTTTGTTTATCAAAAATGACTTGATGACCTGAAAAGGGTTAATATTTTCTCTAAGACAAAACAACAACCAAATGAGTCAAAGAAAATACTTTTCTCACTAAAATTAATTAAGAAAAAAGTTGAATAAAGTGTAAATATTTTTTTTTTTTTTTCCATAATTCTTCATTTGACTACGGGGTCATTCCATGTCAATTCACCAGGGCGTTACACCCACCGACACCGAATTACTTGAAATTTGGCACAAATGTTCCCCTTCATGAGTTAGGAAAGTGTGCCAAATTATTTTGTCTTAAAACTTACCGTTCCGATTTTAGAGGAGGGGATATAATTTTCCTATTTTGCCTCAAAATTAAGACTGTGCCGTGTCACAAAATCTCAGTGTTTTTTTTTTTAATTAAAAAAAAAATACTTTCATACATTCAATATTTCTGAAATTTGGTATGTAGTGCAAATAAGGACTGTAGAATCCAAATATCCAACTATTTTAACCCTATACCTGATAGAAAATTAAGTAAGAAAAAAGTTGAATAAAGTGTAAATATTCAACTTCCTCAAATTTGACTACAAGATTATCAGGGCTATTCTTTCTTTTCTTGCCGCATAAGACAGATTCACGGAAACCAATAAAAAAAAAAATATCAATGATTTCCGAGGTTGGATCATTACTATACTCGGATACATAGGAAACACCTGGAGGATACAGTGGCTGAAACAATGTGTCTATACATACCACAATAAAGATGAGGACAATAAGCCTCATCTCAAAAATACAGACCGATGAAAAATTAAGTTTTCCTTTTTTCTTTCAGTAATATCAGATTTACTACAAAATCAGTGAAACTTTTAGTTTTATCCAATGGACAATGATTCAAGTGCCTAATATTCAACTACCACAAGATTATCCGGACCATTATCTTTTTAACTTTTTTTTTTTGTCACATAAGAGATTCCTGAAAACCAACAGGAGGTTTGCAATAAAAAAAAATTTTTTTTTTAAAAGACCATTCATTGATCAGCAGAGACTGAAGGTTCGATTACTTAGAGTTTCAAACACTTTTTTGTTTTAAATTCCTTTGCCACCTTGCACAGTTCTCTTTGTTTGTCGATCATGGTCGGCTTTTCCAAACACAGGTTGTTTTCTTTAAGCAGAAAAGGCACAACACACAAGACCATTAAATTCAAAAGCATTTTCATAATATCTAAGATTATATTTTAAGGCATCAATCTCAGATTGTTTCTTACTAAATGCATAAAATTACACCTCAACTAATGCATTTTTAGGTAATTTAGGAGGAAGTGCATCCCGGTCCCCTGCCTATGAAATTGCTGCCTGGTGAATTTTAAAATAACGACCCCAAGCTTCGCGCCATATCGGTGTTATTTGAAAGAAAACAACCAACTTAGAGCTTTAAATGTATTTTAAGGGGGGGATCTATTTTTGTCTTAATTCTTGTTTATTTATAGAAATTTGTTGTAATTTGGGTTTATTTATCGTAATTCTTATTTATTTATCGTAATAAAAGAAAATCTTAGTATTTAATAGATAGATATGAAGATGGATAGTTTTGAATAGACTGAGATAGATAGATAGATAAACAATAGGTAACACCTATTTTACGCGGTGAAATTTACCTCCCCCTATATTTAACACAATGAAACTTGCAGAAGCTTGGGAGCGTTATTTGAAAATTCACCAGGCAGCAATTTCGGAGGCAGGGGACCGGGACGCACTTCCTCATAAATTACCCATTTTTATAGTAAAAAATCCTTGTCCAATGCATTTTTTATTGATAATCATCAATGTATTTGACAGGTTTGAAGTCGGTTTTCCTTCTAATGTAACGAAATTAAATGGTCTATAGAAAATTTAAAATTAAAAGAAAATGGTAATCAAATTTCTGGGTAAAGCGAAAGAAAAAAATTAAAGAAAAAAAGGTTTTTAACAGACTAAGATTCTCAAAGCACTTGATATGTCGCTTGTTAATGACCCCTGAACTAGATAATAAAAAACAAAAGTCCCAAATTCTCTACAGAAAACCAGAAACGGATATGTCCCTTCCCCCACCCCTAGACCACAAGAAGAAGTAAGGGAACTCCTCCACTTTCACTGGGTGTCTCACAAGGAGACACACATCAATTTTCTGTGTTCCGTAAGTTGTGAGATATTGGTATGACACATAGGGTCCCACGCTCGTCCAGTGTTCGCACACCGTCGTCGCTTTCACCATTCTCATTCAAGTCGTCTGGAAGAATATCGGTCACCACCAATAGCAGTCTCCCAGATCGATACCTGTCACTGGCCGTCTTATCGTCAAACCCCACTCCGTGTCCGGGAACGCACCCATATGTCATAAGGAAAAACAACAGCAACGAACAAAGAGAGACAAACAAGGCAGGTTAGGGTGAAGAGTCCAAGTGGTTAGGAAGAGATTATGGCACTATTCTGCTACTCTATCATCGTTGGGTCCAGTCGAATAGGGGGGGAGAGAGCCCAAATGCTCGCCTCGGCTCAACTCTGCCCAACTCCCCCCTCTGCAAACTCAACCAAGTCGACTTCAACTCCAAAACTTCAACTGTCTTCCCTCCTCACTTCAACTTGACTATATATGTATATATATATATATATATATATATATATATATATATATAAAATTCCCCCATCATCTCCTTGACCTGGTTAACCCTTGGCTATTCTTTTGTTTGAAATAAACAACTAGAACAATCACAATACTAGCACAAAGTTAATTCCAGACTTATAGTCTCCGGTATTAAAGACTAACAATAACTAGTACAATGTCCCTTGTAACTAAATCCTTACTCTAAATAAATAATTTATATTACAAACAGAAACAAATCATCCCAGATTGTATATCATATGCGTGCCAGTGAAACAAACTGAAAAGCACTAATATCATAGGGCTACAACTAAAATGAATTGCAAATCGTTTTTACTACTAAAATGCATTGCAAATGAGTTTTACTAATGAATGAATTTATGATAGAAAAGATTAACCTATTCTTTCCTTTCTTTTACTGAAAAAGCCACAGTGAGCAAGGAACAAATAAACAACTCCTTAGGCCTTACCGTGTGTTTTGAGGTTTCCCATCTCTTCAGTGTGGCTAGACACAGCAACTACCTCTGACCAGGAGTGAAACCTGACTGACTTTTCCTCAGCCCAAATTATTAACCTCTCGGCCATTTGACAGCTACCATTAAGGGGCGGTGTTTAAACTATTAAATACATACATTTGTTTATATATTTCATGATCACCAGAGAGATCCAGTCTGTAAACAACAGACGATCATTGCTTTATGCACGGCAGTGAAAGTAAATTTAAGTTGCCCCTAGAGAGCTCTACCGGGTTTTGGGAGCATACATTATATACATATACATATATATATATATATATATATATATATATATATATATATAATCTTTAAAATGTCCAAAATAAATTGAGTGAGGGTAAAAAAAAAAAAAACACTACCTATATCTGTTTTGTGTATTTACAAACCCCTCCACATGAGCAGGATGTGTCACAAGGTCAATTTCTTTAGCAGAGTTTAACAGGTTTTGATTTAAAGTTTTCTTTCTCCTAGACTGGTAACCTAACCATGGTTAAAGAGCCCAGTCATACTATTTACCTTTTATCATATATGTGCTAGAAAAAAAAAGAAAAACCCAGACCTGAAGGTACTGTTGCTTATCTGATACACAAATGCAAAATATACCATATCCCCAACCTCAATTCTTTTTCAGGAACATCGATAGTGGTAAGATTGGGGTACTTACTACTCGCATAAATCCCCAAATGGGTTTGAATGGGCTCTTTAGCCTTGGTCGGCAACCCATCAACTCAAGAAGTCCGACACAGAACCTCTGTTGCCCTCAAGGAAAGGCTAGGGGAGTAAACCCCGAAAATAAATCAAGAGCTGGAGTCCCTAAGGTGGCGTGATGCTGAAATCCAGTGCTACTCATCAACTCATGTGATACTACCGCTGCCAAACTACATTGGTCCCTTACCTTTCTTTTGGATCACAGCGGCAGTGTGGAGAGGGGGGATTTGCTGCACGGGCAACAGCTCATCCTCCATATGAACCCGCCCAGGCTATGCAGTTCAAGTTAACAAAAACCTTGACACTACTCCATCGTCTCTCATAGACGGAAGGATGCCAACAAGCTAGAAGGTTGGGGTGGTCTCATTATTTCTATTTATTTTAATTCCATTGTATATGTTTATATTGTATTATAGAAGTACATTGGAATTTTGACCAAATAATTCAATATTTCTCTAACCAGATTTTTCCTCTCAAGAATGTTTTTAATTCCCCTGAAAATATTTCAGCATTTTCTTTGATTTGGAATTTAAACTAACAATTCACAAAAATGATTCTTCCTTTCCAAATATTTTTGTCATAGGTTTGCTCTCATTGGAAATGTTGTAGCGTAATTATTATGGTCTACAGAAAATTTGGGGATTTCTAGGAGAAAGAGAGGAAGAAGAAATAAAAAGGTTAAAATGTGGAAGAGTAAACACTAGTAATGTGACCGATGAATGATCCCAGAAATAGGTTTAAAAATAAAAACGGAAGTTCTGGGTTTTGACCGGAAATGGATGAGGCTCTTCCACCCCAGGACGAGAAACGGAAGAAGAAGAAAATCAGTCTTTTCGACTAGGGTGGGACTTTTTGCAGCTTCCCCTATGGGCTTGATATAGTAGTAGCAAATCATTTAGGACAGAGTAATTTGACCATACCCTATCTCTCTCTCTACCTTTCCTTCTCTCTGAAAAAGAACCCACGAGCCTAGAAATAAATACATTGTGACTATACAACTTGCGTGTATGTTGTTTCTAACCTAGCAGCCACTAATAATGGCGACTACTACTACTACTACAACTTGTGTTGGCCTCTGCGACACATATCACCATTACATATATAGATTTGGTACCGTGATCATATCGTTATGCTACAATGTGTTGTGGAAGTAAGTCAGAAGGACAGTGAGATTGCTGTCCTCACAGCTAATGTAGAGAAGGGAACCGCCTCTAAGCATGTGATATAAGACTGGCTACTTTATTGCATGTCCCAAAAATATTGAGGGCTGTTACTGGTGTAGTGCCACAAAGGATTTGGTCATCTCTGTGTAGACAAGACCTATGAACTGATATGTCAGCATTATTATCGGCCTAGGCTGTTTCAGGAAGTGATGGCTTATGTGGGAGCATGTGTTATATGCCAGAGCACAGAGCATGAGACAGCTCCGTTGGCGGAGACATATTCCTAAGTATCCATTTCAGAAGATAAGTATGGATATCTCAGACCCGTATGGTGAAGTATGGGGAACCTCTATATAGTTTGCTTTGTGGATTGGCTGACTAATTAGCCGGAAGGATATGCCATACCTGACAAGAAAGTCCAGTGTCAGAATTTATATTGACAGAAATATTCCTTAGATATAGAGTCCCTTTTCAGTTGGTCACTGACAATGGACTTGGAATGTTAACGATTCCCAGATATAGAGTCCCTGCTCAGTTGGTCATTAACAATGGACCTGGTAATGTGAACCAGAAAATGAGAGACTTAGAAAAGTCAGAACATAGCCCATGTAACCCCCTCCCCCTATCACCCTCAGAGCAATGTAAACGTTGAAAGATTCCACAGGACGCTGTCTGACATACTAGCAAAATTGGCAAGGAGCAACACGGAAATTTCAGATTTCAATTTGACGCAAGCATTGGCCACAATTCGGTTCTCAATAAATGAGACTACAAAATTTTCTCCATATTACCTATTATTTGGATGTAGTCCTGCTCATGGATAATTTATTAAAACTGTTGGAATATTTTGTATATATATATTTACCAAGCCCTCCGCACGAGCAAGATGCGACACAAGGTGAATTTCTGAAGCGGAGTTTATCAGGTTTGAATTCAGAGTTTTCCTTCTCCTAGACTGGTTGCCTAACCATGGTTAAAGAGTCCAGTCTGCCGTACTATTTACCCATAGCTGTTGGGAGAGTAGGATTCATACCTTTCCCAAGGGTAATATCGCTAAGTGAAATGCAATTACCACATCCAGGATTTGAACTCGGGGCGACGAATCCATTTCCTATGACTTTAACCATTACACTACGCGCTTCCTTTATATTTTGTATATAAGCCGTGCCATGATCCACCACTTAAATTTATAGACTAAACGAGGTGATGTGGTTTAAACCTCAGCCAATCAACAGCCCGAATACGTGGTTGGTTAACTAGTTAATCGGTTGATATTGACAGACGTCCATTTGCATTCATTGATGAAGGATCTGCAAGACTGAGGAGCACCAAGGAACAACCAAAGGATTATACCCAATATTAAGGAACACTAAGGAGCAACCAAAGGATTCTTCACTAAGGATCGTGCTTTGATTAACACAAAGGATCTCCGCTAGACAGCACTCTTGCTTGAAGCCTAAAGGATGGCCACAAAAATTAAAACAACAACCTCATAGGACGTATATGGGTGACGACCATCATAGACTAATATTGGAGCAACAAAGAAGGGCACAAAAGAAACGAAATGAAAGTATTAAGAGTTACATAAATGAGTAACCTCCCCTTGTTTGTTTCACTTTGAGGAAGCTATACGTTTTGGTCGGCCATTTTCATTTCACCGTCAATCTACACTGTAAATACGAATTTGGTCGAATCAATACAACTTCATGTTTTAACAGGAAAATATCATAAAATGTGTTCTTAATTGTGCTTGCGCATTATTTGAAATGAACTTAATTGTTATTAAGAACACATTTTATGATATTTTGTGTTAAAACATGCAGTTGTATTGATTCGTATTTTCAGTAAGGATTTTACGGTGAAATGAAAATGGCCGACCAAAACATAGCTTCCTCAAAGTGGAACAAACAAGGGTAGGTTACTCTCATTTATGTAGCTAATGTTCAGATTACCAATTGTGGAAGTATTATAGTGCATAGAGTTGTGTTAAGTTGTTAGAAGATGATAAGTTATTGGCATCGTTATATAATTGTGAAATATGTAATCAATTATAAAAATTATTTTTTACTCTCACCGCTTTTTCAGTAACAAGAAGTTAACTTAAAAAGTGTACAAATAAATAAATATCTACAATTTTGTGTAAAAATGGCCGACCAAAACATATAGCTTCCTCAAAGTGAAACAAACAAGGGGAGGTTACTCATGTGTAAAATATTCAAAATAAATTTTTTTTGTTGGCAACCTTCCGTCTATTTCAGATGATGGCGTAGTTTTTTTTTGTTTTTTTTTTTCTTCTCTCTCTCTCACTTACAGCTACGTGAGTGGCTGAACAGACCGATCCTCGAATGGCAGTCTCTGGTGCAATGGCTGCAAACAAAAGGTGATGCTCTCTGTAGGTGTTGGGGGTGCTGCTGTTTCTCCTTTCTTTTAGCTCTCTTTTCTGTGGCAGCTTTTTTCCTCTCTTTTTCACTTGAAAATAATTATTCAATTAATAATCAAGGGCTTCATGGTCTACTCCCGGTTGCCCCGAAGATGACTGACTGTCGAATATATATGGACGTAAGAATTGGTAATGAATGGACCAATCATCTTAGGCATAACACAGTCGTTGACAGATGATGATACATCACCACGAAGTACTTTCTTCCTCCGTGTAACCATTTGGTTTGCATTCTTTTTGGTTTGGTTTGTTTTACGGCATATCAACCTCAGTGGGTCATTTAATGCCGATAAAGTTTTGAAATAAATCAATTCTTAATGGATAATACAATTTTTTTATAAATACATTTTTCTATCTAACCCATAGATGGGACCCTAACAGGTACTACCACTCCGGGTCAGAGTGGACCAGGGAGCAATGGTGATGAATGGGGTGCTCCACATTCCCCAAACCTCCAAAACTGGAACCTCACCATCAGATAGAGTTTAACGTCATTCCCAGGACATGTAGGCTCGCAGCCACCGCCTTCTAGCACTCATATAAGGGGTTGGGGCTTGCCATAAGGGCAATAGGGTTGGGGCAATCATATAGGTGCTAGGGCTTGACGTGACCAGCCAATTGATGGGAGGGGGCCTCTCCAACCGCCCATCTAGCATAAGTAAGGGTCTGAGTGGAGTGTTGCAGGTCATGGGCTGCTCATCCACCAAGACTCCGTCCTTAAGCATCACGGGTCGCCACCCACGGCCAACAGGTGGCCCTATTGGGGGAGTCTTACCCCTCTGTAGAGGTGCATTCTAATGCCTCAGCCGACAGGGCAGGGCTAGACCAGAAACTAGGAGCAGTTGCTCGATATAAAATTGAGACTGAATTCCTGGCTTTGAAATTGGCCTGAAGAAAATTCCTGCTGTTGTCAAATGTAGAAGCAATAAAGTGTAAGAATGATGCCTTAAAAACTTGCACCTCTGTGAGACCCATACATGTAACGGCTAAGGGCACCTCATGTGGTGTAATGGTTAGCAAGCTAGTTTTGTAGACCATTGTTAGGGAGTTCAATTCTCATTGAGAGACCCACACTTCTGGCCTTAGCTTAGTTTTGGGCACCTCCTGTTAGTGAGTTTGATTCTCACTGGATGCCCCATAATCTGGCCTTGTTCCACATCTAAGCTTAGTAAATAACTGAGGCGTCCCGTCGCAGTGTCAAATGCTACCCATAGGGTAGATATTTTTTAGGGTACCTCACATGGTGTAATGGTTAGCAAGCTAGATTTGCAGACCATTGATAGTGAGTTCAATTCTCATTGGGCGCCCCATAATTCTAGCCTTGTGCCACATCGAAGCTAAGCTTAGTAAATAACTATATATAACGGGTAACCACAAGTTGTGTGTACTAGAGTTATATAAAAGGGAATAAAAAGAGGAATATGCAGGAATTGCCAGACGGAACAGTTGACAAACATAATATGGTAATTTATGAGAAAGTGCGTCCCGGTCTCCTGCCTCAAAAATTGCTACCCGGTGACTATTAAAATAACAACCCAGTTCAGTCTATTCAAAACTATCCATCTTCATATCTATCTATCTATCTATCTCTCAATTTGTTCATATTTATTTATATTACTTTAAATACTAAGATTTTTTTTATGTTTGTTTAATGTCTTGTTTTTAGTTTAAATAAACAAGAATTACAACAAAAAAGAAGCGACCCCCCCCCAAATACATTTGTCGAAAATATCTATCTATCTCCATTTGTTCGTATCTATCTATATTATTTTGTTTGTTTATCTATCTCAGTCTATTCCAAACTATATATCCATCTTCATATCTAAACAAGAATTACAACAAATTACGATAAATAAACAAGAATTACGAGCTGGGGTTGTTATTTTGATAGTCATCGGGTAGCAATTTTTGAGGCAGGAGACCGGGACGCACTTCCTCATAAATTATCCATAATATTGCTCCAAGCTATCAGTATGACTGATAGAATCTGGGCACTTGTTACCCAGGAAGAATATTCACTCTCAGAGGTCTGTGAAGTGCAAACCCACAAAGACAGTGAAAGTAACGCCACCATTAACCGTAATAGAATTGACATCAGGATGTGCGGCATTTGGAGCATCTGTCTCCCTCCCACCATATTGTCAAGTTGAAGAGAAGTTTGAGGAAAAAGAATCAATTTCTAAATTATTGGAGACCAATATGAGAAAGTCGGTTGAGTTATGGAAAGCCCCTAGTTGAAGGACTTCCTGAGACCTCGTTGAGGATGATTATAGCGTAATTATTATGGTTTATTGAGAATTTGGGGATTGAAAAGAAAACGGTAATAGGATTTCTGGAGAAAGAGAGAAAAAAAAAGAAATAAGAACAAAAAGAGGTTAAAGTTTGGATTGGTAAACACTCAACATTGACCAACCAATGACCCCTGAACTAGATTTAAAAAATAAAAACGGAAATTCCTGGTTTTCTGGGGAGGAGCGGAAGCGGATGTGACCATCCCACCCCTGGGACGACAAACGGAAGAAGAGGAAAAGCAGCCTTTTTTTCCCGGCTGGGTCTACGTAAGGGGCTGACGGGGTTTCCTGGGTTCCCCCATGATGAGTTTCACATAGTAGTACCGAACATGATTTATGATAGAACAGCTTGACCTCTCTCTCTCTGAAAAAGAACCCACGAGCCTAGAAAGAAATAAACAACCCCTTTTTGACTATACAACTTGAGTATGTTGTTACTCAGAACTAACGACTACTACTACATGTCGACCATGGCCCCTACCTACCATGATACTTAGGTACTCTTAGGACCAGTTAAGAGGATTCATTTAGACCAATTAAAAGGACAAGTGCAGTAGGGATATCGAATTCAGTGTGGAGGGTCTTTGGGGATTATAATAAACTGATCAGTTAGAAGTGTTACTATCAACAATATTCCTGTTGAAAAGACGTAGGAAAATATTAAGCAAACGGCCAACCAAAACAAACAACTTCCTCAAAGTGAAACATACAAGGGGAGGTTACTCTCATTTATGTAATTAATGTTTAGATTACCAAAAACTTTGCATGACTAAAGAAGAAAGAACATTGTCCTGTTTGTACTACAGGATTAGTAGAAACGAATTTACTGGTCTTAAACTCACCAATCGGCAGGTAAGTTTGGAAAATACATCTACAAGATGCGTCGGGATGCATCGTCAGTAATGTTTCCCTGTGTTCATTACCAGTTTCGGGTCTTTCAACATTATACTGGTTCCCACAGGAGACCCAGTCCAAAATGTTAAATTTCGGGCTTGCATCCCAGCAATATTTGCTACTTCACTGTGTGGCATCACTTTTTTTAAGTATGGCATTTTGTGTCAGTGTTGGTTTATAAGAGATTCTTTGACCATACCGAGGTTGAGTGGTGGCATCCCATTGGCCAGTGCTACTCGCTTCGAGTACTGCCAGCCAATGGGCATCCTCCTCTCTGCCTCGGCATGTGCCATAGTTATTAAAAAGGCAGAGATCTTTTATTTCGGTTTTCCGGTACTGATCCCTCAGTTCGGATATTTTCCAAGCTCTACGTTTGTTGCTGTATGTTTTTTTTTGCTTCTGCCTAGGCTCTGCCTGCCCAAATCTCTCTGACGCTAAGTTGACGATGATAGTAGTCATTGATTTTAGTCGACTGTCTACTTCACCTCGTGTTGTTGAATGGAGTATCTCGTAGATATCCTCATTGAACCTTTGCCGTTCTCCCTTGTTGAATGGGGGGGGGCACTTGATTAGCTATATATAGATTTTGATCGGCAGTTGCTTGGAAAGACTGGGCTCTGTGGTTTGACTCCTGGCCCTTCCCTTCCTTCGTCTTACTAGGTTGTGTTCCTTTGCGTGGCTTCTGTCTCCCATCATCCATACATTTCCTCCAACTTGGTGTATTTTTAGGCCGGGCAAATTTTTTTTACATATTTTCCAATAAACGCAAGTCTGACTCATGATCTGTTCTGTTCCAGTTAACATTGTCTTCTAGTAGTCTTTCTTCCTACTTAGATTGCTGCTCGTCCTCTGGAGAAAAAAAAAAAAAAAAAAAAAAAAAAAAAAAAAGACTAGCTCCTTTTATACAGTCGGCATAATTTGCATGGGCGACGCTATACTCACACCATGAACGAGACCACACTTTATAAATCTGCTCGTCAATGGTGACTATGCTTCTTTAGCTTAGTTCAGGAAAAACCTGACAAGCTAAGCAGATGCGTTTCGCCAGAGGTAAGTAAGCTTGTTCATCACAAATATACAAGGGGAGATTACTCTCATTTATGTAGTTATGTTTAGATTACCAAAAACTTTGCATGACTAAAGAAAGAAAGAAAGAACATTTTTCTGTTTGTACTACAGGATTGGTAGAAACTAATTAACTGGTCTTAAACTCAACAATCAGCCGGTTAACTCTTAAAGTCCTATACCACCTCATTCCACCCGGCTGGAAGTCACATTCGTTTTAACTAATCAGCCCCAAACAATAGCCTTTGTTTAAATTTAATATTAAACCTATGTAGAAATCTTTGATTTAATGGAAATGATAGGTAACTTTAGATGCAAAGGTCATTTTTAGCCATTTTTTTAATATATCCTTATAGGAATTCTCTGGTTTTAGAAAAATCTCAACAGGATGTTAAGAGTTAATATAAAAGATATTTGTTAAATTTTTTAAAAAAAGAAAAGTATCATAACCATAAAGCCGCCGTTAGCCAGCTTTCTGGTAGTTTGAAATCAGGCACAATATTGGCATTCGACCGGACTAAGACACTGCAACCTATGGTTCATGGAAGGAATCCAATATTGGCGGCCAATTTCGGATATTCAGTGAGCCCTTTAGCTTCATTTGGTGCTGTGACAAGGATTTTTGATGCAGGAAAAGATGCCCTTGAGCTCATCGGCCTGACAGGTTATATGGTTACTTTTATCTGTATGACAGTGATTTTCCACTGTTTGCCATTATTTTAAACAACTACACTACTAGCTAAAAATGATAGGCTATGTATATTCATTATGTAAGACAACACTACTTGCTAAAAATGACAGGCTATGCCTATGCATTATGTAACAATGTCATCTTAGTAGTGTATCAGTAAAATGTTAAAAGAGCAGATTTCTTTGTAACAACCAAATATTAAACAAAGGTCTGACTACTTTATATATAAAAAGAACATTTGGACAGTGGGCATAGGCGGAAAATGGTGGTGGGGGAAGATAAAATTCAACAAACACATTTTTCTATTTTATCATTGTTATTATTATGTATGATGTCCTGTTATATAACCATCAAGCCTCCGTTAGCCGTGGTGTGCTAATTCCTGGTCGTTTGAGATCAGGCACAACGTGGGCATTCGACCAGACTTTTGGCAAGTGTAAAAGACACTGCAGCCTAGAGTTGATATTCAGTGAGCCCTATAGCTCATCCGGTTAATGGGGTATATTTGGTGCCGTGATCAGGATTTGGGATCCAGGGAACAGATGCCCTTTAACACATCAAGCCGACAGGTTGTATATACAGGTTAAAGTTATTATAAAAAGGACAAACATTTGGGCAGTGGGTACAGGTGGAGGGGGAAGACAAAATAAAATTCAACAAACACCACATTTTTCTGTTTTTTTTTTTTATTGTTATTATTATATATGACAGGCTTTTATTATTTTTTTTTCATCCTCCAACGAATTTTTTGTTTTGGTTTTTTTTTCTTTTCTCTTTTTTTTTTTCAAGATTTTTGTTGTTTTTTTTTTACATATTTCATCGACACTTCTAGTGAGTGTAAATGTTTAATGATGTACAGAATGAACTTGGAACACAAATTCTTCCTGTATTACATTATCTTAATTACCAAAATAACAAAAAATAAAAATTCTTTAAAAAAAAAATTTTTTTTAAAATGAAACAAACAAAAAAAAAAACAAAGGAACAAAAATGGGAAGAAGTTAGAAAAAGAAAAAAAAATCAAACATTTTAAGCAAAGAATAAGGGGTAAATGGGTGGGGGGACTGGTAGAAGGGGGTGACCCCTAAAATTTGATTAAAAAAAAAAAAAGAGGAAGGAATACTTGGCCCTGAAACCATGTAAAGTAAATGTACATTTTTTTCACCACCCCCTCCAAGCCGACCCCCCCTTAATTATAAATCAGAAAGGAATAAAAATTCCGTCCCAGGAGGGGGGTATATCTGCCAAAAAAGACATTTTGACACACGCACACACACATACAAATCTTCTCTTTTACATTTGCCCAGATTAAAATTATCTTGGAATTTTTTTTAAATAATAAAAAAATAAAAATAATGGGGAAGTGGTTCAATCCTCTTTTTTGTGAGAAAGATAAAAACAGCTGCTGTGTCTTCCCACCATTTTGCGGGGGGCGGGGGGGGGTGTTTCAAGATGGGCACTTTAAGCACAGTACCTCAACCGCCACAGATTATGAAAACAAAAGTTAACACCTAAGACTTGTTTGTTTAAAGACAAACTTTAATCAGATGTAAAAAAAAAAAAAAAAAATTGCCCCCTGGGGGTCAGGGATTGTTTAGGGGGGGAGCAGGAGGGTGCTAATTTCACACAACTAGAAACAAACTTAAAAGTACCTTGACATAAAAAGAAGACCAACCACTTTACTTAAAAGAAAAAGAAAAAAACTCTTTTCATAGGAAATTCACCAAAAAACTTTAGCCAATTGTTATACAGTAACCTGAGGAAGGTTGGAGAGTTTTCAATCTTTTTTCTTCTTAAAAAGAAGAAACTTTGTGCTTTGCAAATCTATTTGCCAGAGAATCAATATCCAAAATGAAGGAAGGAGGTATGAAGGCATGAACCTTAGATTTCCCCCTTTTTTTTAAACACTAGAATAGAGCAAAAATATAAAGCCACAAAAACTAATCCCATATTCATGATAAATTCAAAAATGGAAAGAATCTTCTTAAGCAACTTTTATTTATTCATTTTTCTTTTTGCAACAAGCAGTGAAACTTTTAGTTTTATCCAACTGACAGTGATTTAACTGCCTAATATTCGACTACCACAAGATTATCCGGGCCATTATCTTTTTAAAAAATTTTTTGTCACATAAGACAGATTCCTGGAAACCAACAGGCGGTTTGCAATAATAAAAAAAAAGACCATTCACTGATCGGCAGAGACTGAAGGTTCAATTTTTTTTACTTAGAGTTTCAAACACTTTTTTGTTTTAAATTCCTTTGCCACCTTGCACAGTTCTCTTTGTTTGTCGATCATGGTCGGCTTTTCCAAACACAGGTTGTTTTCTTTAAGCAGAAAAGGCACAACACACAAGACCATTAAATTCAAAAGCATTTTTCAAAATAATATCAGGGATTATATTAGTTTTTTTTTTAATAATGGGACAAATTTTCTTTGTTGCTTAGCAACAAAGGACGAGGAGGAAGATAATCTTTCAACAATGCCAAATCTTTTTCATGGCATAAAATCAATTGTCTTTGGTATACTGATTGACATCTGCTAATATATTTCATTGGATTCCATTTTTCAAGTGTGTGTGTGGGTGGGTGTGTATAGTCTGTAGATGTTGCTGGCTTGACACAATGCAAAAAACTTTTTGTATTAACTCTGAGGTGTTCTGAGGATGGGATTTTAATCCCAAAATATCAAGAGAAGAACAAACAAATTTTTAAAAAATACAGGTAAATCAACAACATACTCGTTACCTTTTCTTCCTTGGCATTGTGAGAAGCCCTCAATATCAATCTACAAACCAAATATACACTAAATATATATATATATATATATATATATATATATATATATTTACAATTTACTGGCCCTTAAAGAAGGAAATTGTTAACTGCTAAGGAATATGATAATATGGGGCGGTTTTCATAAAAACTCTGAAGTATGTCATAAGGTGGTAACAGACAAGGCACAGCAAAATAAAAAAAATAAAAAAATAAAATAAAAAAAGAGCAGAGGTTGTTACAAAATTACAATCAGGCAAAATATATATATATATATATATATATATATATATCATGTGCATACCAACTGGTGATGAGGGGGCAGGGTGGGGGTGTATACAACTATCAACACGCACGCACTCCAATGATCAGCTCCTAAGCTATTACAATCTTAACAGATAAATTTCTTTTTTTTTTTTTTAAATATTTGTGCGTTTGTCTCATTAAAAAGCCATTCCACAATCTTAAAATAGATTTAACCCCCCCATAAAGTAGACCCCACCTTTTTTTTTCTTTTCATATTTTTAAACTGGACTAACGAGAAATTTTATAAAAAAAAAAAAAAATTTTTTCAATATAAAACCCTAAATTCAATTATCTTAATTTCCTGCCAGAAACCACAAGTATACATTTCTATTTTACCCTAGTGTGTGTGTGTGTGTGTGTATATGTGTGTGTGTGTATGTATGTGTAAAAAAAAATATAAAGAAAATGCTGAATGGATAAAAATTATTTATTGGAGTTCCAACACTTGTTTCAACCAAGAGTTTGTCTTTGTACACAGTCGAAACAAGTGTCGGCACTCCAATAAATCTTTTTTATCCATTCAACATTTTTTTTTTCAACGTAATTGTCTGATTCACTTCCATATATAATTTTTAATTACTGATGTTAGGTGTGGGGTGGAGTGGAGGGGGGGATAAAAGTGCCAAGTTGAGAGAACCAAAAACACAACAGGCTACTCCTCTTTCCGGGGGTTGCGCGGGGGGTGCCACAGAATGTAGTACAATAAGTAGCCACCCCCCTATCCCCCGGTTTCTAATAAAAGAGCAGACATCAGCTACAAAAAGGGGGGCACTCTCACCCAGTAGCGTCATTCATCTCCACTTAGAGCCAATAATAAAAATTTTATTTTTAAAAAAAGAGGGGGGTGGGGGGTTATAAGTTTGCCCCCCCCCCCCAGTGTGCCTGTCAGAGGGCTGTCCAAAGAAATCAGGGGGGTAGGGGCTAAATGAAATAAGCATACAGCAAGATAAACAGTTTATTTTTGTTTTGTTTTTCAGAAATTCCAGGAGAAAGTACTCCCATTCCAACTGGAATTTCACTGATGATTTTTTTGGGTTTTTTTTTTTTTTTTCAAATTTCTGCGCACTGCAAAATTTTTGCTGCAAAGCAAAGCAAGAAGATGAGAAGAAAAAGGAGGGTGTAGGGGAGGGGGCGAAATCCGTTCTCAAAGGTCAATTTCCCAAATTTTAACATCAAAGGTCGAATTTCATTTTGGATGTTTTCTTTTTTTCTCTTCTTCCTTCCTTTTTTGTTTTCGCCCCACCCCCCAAACTAAATTGATTATAATAATAATAATAATAATAATAATAATAATAAGCAGATTTTAAAATAACAATGAAATAAAATTTTTTAAAAAAAATTAAAAATTATAAAAAAATCTTCAGTCCGTTATTTTTCTTTCTTTTTTCAAGTGAGCCTTTAATATTTTCCAAACATACAAGAGGAGAGAAAAATTATATATATATATATATATATATATATAACATAACATAAGAGAAGGAAAACAACCCCCCCTCCCCAAAATTAAAGGCAACATAAACATTTTTTCCTGGGGGATGAGATGACAGCCTGTCAGAAAGAGAATACAAAGAATTGGGGGGCGGGGGGGTTCATTAGAAATACAAAGAAAGATGGTCAGCAAATTCTTCAAATTGATTATACCCCCCCTATCCCCGGAATAGAGGGGAAGCTCCCCCATAACCTCATCTGTATTTATTTCATTATAGTCCCTTTGAGAGGGGGCGGAGGGTTTTTAAGGGGGGGTCGGGAAGAGGTGCTTAATTTATTTATTTTTGGTGTAAAGTATAAAAGGAGGGTGGGGGTTGATGCCCTAAATAACAAGACAAGCAGTCCAAAAATAGAAGATTCGGGGGGCCATAAGGGCTGGGGGGTCAAAATGGTCTTTCTTTAAGGCAAAAATGTTGATTATGTTATAATAAAAAGGTAATTTGCTTAGACCAGCAGATTGTGTGTGTGTGTGTATATATATATATATATATATATATATATATATATTTCAATGAAAGTTCTCACTTAGCTATTTTATAGGACCAGATAAAAAAAATTGAGCGTTAATCAAAGAGAGAGAGAAAAAAAAAAAAAAAAAAAAAAAAAAAAAAAAAAGAGAGACCCACCGATTCCACCCCCAAAATAAAAACATACACATACAATAAATAAGAATATCTTATGAGAGAAAAAGAAGGGGGTGGGGGAAGTCAATTTGTCGGGGGAAGGTTATTTGATGGTTTCATTTCTTTCCTTTGGAAAGGGACAAATTTTAAATAAAGTTTTACCATATTCCACAAGATTCAAAATTTCCCGACACCAAACTTGGTTTAACACCCCCATCCAAAAAGGGGGAGGGGTGCCCCAAGAGATGAACAAAGATTATAGAAGGTTTTTTTTTTTTTTTTTTAAGTTTCCATGGACACCGAATCAGGATACACGTTCCTGCATCATCATCATCTCTTTCAGAGAGATGGGGGGAAATACTAAGGAGCTGGGTGGGTATCTCTGGACAGCCATAGCAGGAGTTTTTGTTTTGTTTGTTTTTTGAAGGGGGGCAAATAATAGCTAGAATCGCACAGCAAATAAATGACCAGGAGTTAGGGTCAGTTTGGTATTAGGGGGAGACAGATTTGATTGGAGGGGGGGGTGTCTTCTTCCCGTCTCAATAATGTAAACATTTTAAAAGCACGAGGCAGTTGGGGGGAGGAGGGAGAGTTACAGCCAGAAGGGGAGAAATTTGTAAGCTAAAGCCTTTTCTTTTCAAATCGGACAAGAAATCTAACAGCACACACACCCCTCGCACACCCAGCCACATTTGCTCAATAATGAAAATATACCCAGGGCGCCAAGAAGCAGGAAAGAAACCCCCCCCCACGCACCCTCAGACAACATTTTCCGTCAATTATCACTTTCAATGGACAAGAAAACTTCAATGAAATAAAATATTTTTTAAAAGTTTGAAAGATTAAAATTAGAAATAAAAGATTTTAAAAATAATAAATGTAAAAAAGGAAAAAAAAAAAAAAAATTATGAAAAATATCAACCAAATAAGAGAGGGGGTCGGGGGGTCTTTCTTTGAATAAAAACATAACTTTGTTCTTCCAAATATTTAATGTTTTTAAGCCTTTTTTTTTTTTCAATTAATTTTTTTAGTGTTTTTTTTTTTTTAGGGGGGCCGATTGAGAGGGGGGATAGAGGCAAATAAAATAAAACTAGTCATACAAAAAAAAAAAAAAAAAAACTTCAAACGTATGTACAAATGTAGATAATCTCTCATATATACATAAATTTTCAGACAAAATTTAGCTGGTGGCAATTTCCTTTTTTTTCTTTTCTTTTTATTTATTTCTTTTTAGTGAAATTTTCAAATTCCTTTCCAACAAAAAAAAAAAAAAAAAAAAAAAATTCATGCAATTTTATTTTTCAGAGGAGGAGGAGGGGGAGTCAAGACCCCCCGACCCCCCAATTTTTGCCAGCCTTCCCACCAAGTTCACATCGCATTCATACAGACATTTGTCACAGGTTTTTTTGTTTTTGCTTTTTTAAATCTTTTGTTGTGACTTGGTTCATAAAATAAAGCTACTTTTTTCCGTTTAAAGGTGACAGGGTAGGGGGGGATTAAGAGATGGGGGGAGGGAGAGGGGATCTTGCGGGTCGGGGGTCATCGTTACAATAGTCAGCCAAACATTTTTGCTTCTTCCAAACTGGCAACTAGAAGAGGATTACTTTCTTTTTCATCATCACCAAAATTTTGTTATTTACAAAGTTTTGTACAAAAAAAAAAAAAAAAAAAAATTTTTTTTATAATGCAAGCTATTTTTAAAAAAATTTATTTAAAAAAAAAAAAAACTTCAATACTGTATTTTTTTTTTTTTTTTTTTTTTTTTTTTTAAAATATTTTTATTTTTTTTTTTTAAATTTTATTTTAGTCCTTATCTTCAATAAAGTCAAAGAAGTTTTTGCGTACAACTTGGTATATTTCTTTTTTTTTAAAGGACAGAAAAACCAACTAGCCGAAGTAGATAGTGTAGATATAGTCAGTCAATTAAAATATCTAAACTTTTGCTGTTAAGTGACTCACCCCCCCTCTGCCCCCCTCCCCCCAAACTGTAGGGAGGGAGGGAGGGGGAGAGGGTGGGGGGCTGAAGAAAAGACCAAAATAAAACTTTTTTTCTTTGATTTTATTTATTTTTTTAATATATTTTTTTCTTACCTTAAGCTACAAACTTATTTCAGTTAATCCTAATAAAAATTCTTTAGTGGGCCCAAAAAAAGGGGGGAGGGGCGGGCAAGTTATTGCTAAACAGGACTAAAAAGCAGAGATGGGAGGAGGGTGGGGAGAGAGAGAGAGAGAGAGAGAGAGAGAAAAAGGTTTTGGTTTGTTTGTTTTACAGGCACTTGGAACTGAACTTCACAACATGAAAGAAGTCGCTGGAAGGGGGAGTTGAAGGGGGGTGGAAGGGTGAGTTGAAGGGGTGGGGGTGGGGTACTGGGCCTTCGAGGGGTGGGGTGGGGGTTGTAATCAACAAGAGGCAAATTCAGAAATCTAAGATCAAATCTTTTCTACCCAAAATGAAAACGGATCTAAATTAGCCTGTAAATTCTTCTACCAAATTAGTTGGGGGGGGGGGGGTGAAAGAAAAACTGGAGGGGGCAGGGGGAATAGGAGGATTAAGTGCACGTAGGGGGGGGAGAGAGAGAGAAAATGCAACTAGTTTTTCAGTTCCTCCTGTAGAAATTGGGATTCGTTATAGTTTATTTTGCATTTATTCTTTAACAACATATTTATTAAAAAAAAAAAAAAAAAAGGAAAAATGTTTTAAGTATATTATCTAGGTGTTTAACATGGCCAGCTCATTTATTCAGGTGTGTTAAAGGGTCAGGTCGGGGGGGGGGGGGGCAGAACAAAAAGAAACGTATAATAGGAAAAAAAAGAAAGAGGAAAGTTGAGGGTTGCAGGGGGGGGGGGAATAAAAATATTTTTTCCCATAAAAAATAAATAAAATAAGTAAACAAAACAAAGCTAAATACGTAGATACCAAAAGAACGTACAGGTAAGACAAATTTATGAAATCAAAAAAAGACGAGAGAAAATTTAGTAACAAGTTAAGAGAGAAAAAAAACAAAAAAAATTTTTTTTTAAATGGTGATGGATGGGGAGGATAACGTAACAAATATATATATATATATATATATATATATATATATATATATATATAGTTGATTATAAAAGGAAAGGGTAATAAATAAAATCTTAGAGAACCCATATCTTAACCAAGCATTATAGCAAAAATATTTTCTGTAAATATTTTTTTTAAATTTAAAAAAAAAAAAAAAAAAAAAAAAGTTTTTTCCTCAATTAAATTAAGCAAATGTATAAACCCATCTTAAAGTGATTTCTTTTTAAACTATTAATTAATGATTAAAAAAAAAAAAAAGATTGAAATTAAAAATTTTAAAAATTAAACAAATTCGGTTTATAGAAAGTTTTACATCCCATCTTATTCATATCTTGTTTTTTCTCCAGTGTATTTTTAACTCAATCCGCACAGGATTATTATTATTATCATCATTTTCTTTTTTTTTTGTCTTTTAAGGAAAGCTGCTTGCAAAAGGTTCTTCCGGTTCTAAGTCCACATAAATATTGTGAGATCTATCACATTTTTCAAGGAGAAGGAACATTTCCTTCACCCGACACCTTTTTTGTCTTTTGGATTATGGAATTATTTTTCCATTACATTAATTTTTTAAATTTATGTGTATATAATTTTTCTTCTCATTTTTTGAAGATAAACACTTTCTTTTTTTCAAGTCCAGTCAGTATGGATGTTGTTTGAAGATATTGTGGTTATTATTGTCATATAAAGGGTTTGTTTTTTTTCTCCCCCTTTTTTTTTTTCGTATTAACAGAAAGACCCTTAAAATCCACAACAGCTTCAAGTCCTTGAAAGTTCCGTTTCAACCATTTTTTTTTTTTTTAAATTTTGAATCATTTTGTTCTTTACTGTGTTGGACAGAAGTTCATACAATAAAAGCCAACATCTTAAATTTCTTTGTCAAGTCTTTTACAAGGATGGAAAGAAGCTGTCAGATACAAAGGTGGTCAAAACCACCAAACACCATCCTTAAAGGTTCCTAGTTTTTTTTTTCTTTCTCTTTTCCCAGCAAGGAAAAGAAAACTTTCTTAGAGCAAAAAATATATATATTTATATACGAGTGAATGAATGCTTGTGTGTATGTCTGTCTGTGTGTATGTGTGTGTAATATTGACAAACACAAATGCAGAATATCTTCTCTACGGCCCTTCTTCTCCAGTTTTTGTTTTTTTAAATCGGAAAATTGGAGGTGTTGGGAGTCTCTGAATTAACAAAGTCATGAAGGGGTTTTTTTGTTATTTTTTTTAAAAAAGATTTCTGCTTAGCTTAGGATTTCAACATTTTTTTTTCTTTTCTTTTAAAAGCAGAAAAAATTTTTTCTCAGGGATTAAAAAAAAAAAAAAAAAAAAAAACTGCTTTGCATATTTTTTTTTTTTTTTTTTCAGTGTGCAGCAAAGAAGGAAGTTTTTGCAAAAAAAAAAAAAAAAAAAAAAAAAAAAAAAAAAAAAGGTTGCTGTTTATGTACTTCAACACCAGCCAAGGCCGTGCCCTTCGGTATTACAAGAAAACGACCGGTTATACATTTCAAGAAAATGCCATACACATCTCTTAAAGAGATGGACAATTTTTTTCAAGTTCGACCATTGTAAAAACGGAGGGCACTTCACAACCAGCTTGCAGGCCAGAATTACAAAAACAAAAGATAAAGAGGGTGGGTGGGTGGGGTGGCTTGGAGAAAAAGCACACAGAAAAAAAAAGAAAAGGGGGAAAGAATAGAAAGTGGGGTTTGAGAGGGGGGGGTATAAAGAAGAAGAAGAAGAAGAAAGCAAACCAAAGTATATTTAAAAAACCCCACCTCCCATTTTTTTTAGTTTTTTTTTTTTAATAGAGTGCAACTGAGGATATTTCTGTCAATTCCTTTTGAAGACCCGCGCAAAGCATTACAAGTAGTGGATAGATTAATATATATATATATATATAATATATAATTTAGTTAAAATAAAATATCCTAAAATTCAAACCTGCAAGTTTGTCTTCTTTTTTTTTTCCTTTTTAAAACTTTCTCTTAAATCATCATCATCATTGTCATCATCAACCAAAACAAAACAAAACTTTTGGGCCTCACGCTGCACTTATGTCAACAGCAGTAGAAATGTTCCTGGGTTGGTTGGTTGGTTGGAATTGTCTCCCCCACTCATCATTTTTGGTAGGGGGATGGGATAAAGAGGAAAGGGGAAGGAGAAAGAGGGGATCTGAATGGGGGGGGAAATAAAGCAGAGCAGTTAAAATAAAACTTAAAAATGGAATAGAGAAAGTAAATTCTTTTTGGGTATATATATATATATATATATATATATATATATATATAAAGAAATAAAGAGGAATAATGTGAATAACCAACTAGTTGGAAATTGGCAAGGTTAAAAAAAAAAAAAAAAAAAAAAAAAAAAAGAGAGAAAGAATTCGGGAGTGGGGGGAAAGAAGGCAGAAAATGGGGGCCCTGGGGGAGTGGGGAATACTCTGCCATTTTACTCCAAAAATCAAAAAGGGAATCTTTTGTTTTTTTTTAATAAAAAAAAACTGTTTTCTCCTCATTTTGAAGTCCTCTCTCGGTCGGTTTTCCTCCTTTGTCTTTCTCGATTCTCCTTGGCGGGACGTCTGCCGCTCAAGTTGAAGCGTTGCTCTTTCGGCTCCAAATCCTTACGAAGAATGTGCTCTTTGGGGGGCAACTGTGAATGAGTAGCCGATGGGGAACTCACTTTGAGGGCCTGCGACTGCTCTTTCAACGCTTGGCTTCGCTGACTGGAGACAGAACCCGAAGGTTGGAGGAGATTGTTGGTAACCATCTTGCACATCTGATCGCCTGGGGCTTGCTGCTGCTGCTGCTGCTGCTGTTGCTGTTGTCCTGCATTTGGTGTTTGCTGAGAGATGGGGGCTTGCGTCTTGTCCGAACTGCTCACGGCAGAGCCATCATTTCCGGGATCTCGTTTACGAGCCGCCATTTGGGCATAACTCAACTTCGAAGTTGATTTTTCCTCCTGTGAAAATAAACAAACAAAATGAGAATTAAATGATATCTTAAAATTTTTGTTGGTTGGATTTTAGGACATGTCAACCTTTGTTGACATAACACATAGTATATAAACACAATTATTTTATCATTTAAATTTTAAAAGAAAAGGAATAGTGAAGATGAAAATGAAAATAGTGAAAATATTTAATTAAACAAAAAGGCTAAACTTGCAAATCGGTCGGAAATTAGGGTGACCTAGAAAAAAACAGAACCCATAAATTTTGTAATAAAACTTAATTTTAGCTGGGGGGGGGGTTAGGGTTAGTTTAATGGGAAAATAAATAATTTGGGTTCTGTTTTTTTCTGGGTCACCCTGTAATGTGTTTTAATTTTCCGACCGATTTGCAAGTTAGGCCAACAAAAAATATTAAAGTAACAAAAATATAAGAGGATGATCAACCGTCCACAACATTCACAGAAGCTTCTATTGTTTAATTGGTCACCCATCTAAGCAGTGAACAGTTGAATATTCTAACCAGAACAGCATCATTCTGATGCAACATGAAAGGAGCATGAAAAGCTGGAGGAGACTGGTATCGGACCTGGAACCTTGGGCAAATACTCTATAGTATGTTATTAAGTTGTCACCCATTTAAGCATTGAACAGACTCATCATTGCTTAACTTCTTATTTAACTAAGCTTTGCTTAAACATAGCACACAGACCTCAGGTTTCTTACAGTACCTTCTATTGTTTAATTGGTCACCTATCTAAAGCAGTGAACAGGCTTTCAGTGTCAAAGTGTGCGTTGCATCCCTCCCCCTTCATTACATATACCCAACAACAATTATAATCAAACTTATTTGCCAATCTAAAGCAATTATTGTCTTCAAAATAGAATACAATCATTCATTAATTAGCTTTTGTTCTTAATATAAGATCATTTAATTGTTCTGTAATATTATTTGGCACAAGATCAACACAGACAACAATACGTTCACAAATCGTTGCTTTTGTTCAGAAAAACTAAGTTAACACAAGGAACAAAAACAAGACTGAAAGCCAATAAATTTAACATTTCTCTTGGACAAAAAAATAAATAAATAAATAAATAAAAAATAAATCTAAAGATGTGTAAGCCAGGGAACCACAAGGTTCCAGGTTTGATACCAGCCCTTGCCAACTCAGCATATGAGGGTTCTGTGCAGTAAAGGAGCTGATGGTAGGTGTGGCGCTCCATCTCAGATGCAAAAAACAATCTCCTTGGTATAGTGCTAGAGAAAAGGGGATAGACTACCCTAGTCTTGCCGATACAGACTTTAGAGGCCACTCGATGACTTATGGCAAAGGTAGGTAACATCCTACCCATGGCAAACATGTCGGGTAAATAGCTAGAGCATTCCATCATAGTATAAGCTAGTCTCTCGCAAATCCATTACTGCCGAATAGAGAGTTTGATTTTTGTTGGATGCTGCCGTACTTGTGACCCAATATCACATCCTACCCTTGGCAAACAGGTTGGGTAAACTATTTACAATAAATAAAAAAAAATTTTTTTTTTTTAATTATTACTAATTCCAGTGCATTTTCTATAGTAAAAAATCATTGTCCAATGCATTTCTATAGTAAAAAAAATCATTGTCCAATGCATTTTCATAGTAAAACATATTTTAAAAGAAAAAAAAAAAAAAAAAAAAAAAAAAAAGTATCTACTTACCAAAACGGAAACCTTTGTATTCTGCTGCTGCTGCTGTTGTTGTTGTTGTTGTAATGCAATTGCGTTTGAAACACTGGCTGCAGTAAGTGCAGCTGGTGAGCTGGCAACTGCAGTTGAGGCCATTCCCTGTGGAGCAGTCGTCTGTCCGGAACGGGAATGTCCTTGCTGAGTAGAGGCACCAACAGCAGAAGAAGGAGAAGAAGCTTGAATGCCATGACCAGATGACGATGACAAAGGTAACAAAGACACTGACACCAACTGGCTACTGCTGGCTGGAGGGGTGTGGTGACCAGACGGTGTGGAAAGTGCAGAGCCCACACCTGTCTCTTTGGGACTAGCAGTGGTTGTAGCAACGGCAGCGGCTGCAGTTGGTGGAGAGGTTACTACGGAAACTGAATGAGGCTGAGAACCTCCCACCAACGAAACTGAATGGGAGTCTGTAGACTTGCTGTGGTCTGCAGAAATCCCACCGCTTAACTTGCCTGTAGCACTTGGAATTGCACAAGTTGGCCTGAAACAAAAGCAAAAAGAAATTTGTTGAGAATTTAAGTGGAAAAATTGGGTCAAAATGAACACATTAAGAAATTACATTAAAATGCATACAACAGTTCTATTAGAAATTTTTAAATTTCATATTATAATTGCAGGGATGAGCTTAGACACTGTCACACAGTAATGCTGATAGCTTTTAGATTTAGTGTGTCCTAGGACGCACATATTTGCTTTGAATGGGTCCCCAAGAAAATTTATGGGGACCAACTAAAGTTTTGGGTTTTTATTTATGATCTGGGGAAACAACTAAAGCTATCTAACCCTACCTTGTAACCTATCATACAACAGTTCAATTAGAAATTTTTTAATTTCATATAATTGCAGGGAGGAATTTAGACCACACCACTAATATAATATATATATATATATATATATATATATATATATATATAAAAATAGAGGAGTTGGAGTTGGAGTGGAAGTTTGTATTATTCGGACTATTCTCTCATCTTCATTGTTATATACACAACGTTTCGGACGATGTGCCATCTGGTCTTCTTCAGATGTTTGACAAAGTTGGAACCTTCTCTTCAAACTCAGGAATCAAGTTTGACAAAGAACACCTGAAGAAGGCTGGGGGCACATCAGCCGAAGCATTGTGTATATAACAATGCAGATGAGGACAATAGTGTGAATAATCCTAATAATCCAAATTATCAAACCTCATTTAAAAAATTCAGACAAAACGTATCATAGTGGAAGGTTTTGCGTTCCAACTCTACAGCCGTCTTTGTAACGTATCAATTCTTTAAAAACTCTTGTAAAACCATTTCCTATTAAAAAGGACAAAAACAAAAAGAGGAGGCTAAGCGTTTTACTCGCTTATTAGCTGGACAAATTTGTTGGTTAGTCTGTGCAAGTGTAAAGTCTGTTCATATCTATCCCATAATACTCAACTAGAAGTGATTTCATTTACATTTATTTTTAATGCAAAAACTTCTAACACCCATATGATAAAAAAAAGGGTTGGGGCTTGCCATAGGGGGAATAGTGCTGGGACAATCATATAGGTGCTATGGTTTGACATAGCCAGCCGATTGATCGGAGTGGGCCTCTCCGACCGCCTGTCTAAACTAAGTAAAGACCAAAGTGGAGTGTTGCAGGTCATAGACTACCCGGCCACCTGGGTTCCATCCTTAAAAACTCTTGTAAAAACATTCCTATTAACTCTTAACATCCTGTTGAGAATTTTTGTCAGTCTAGGGCCCCATTCCTATACGGGTTTTATAAAAAAAATGGCTAAAAATGGCCTTTTCATTTCAAGTTATGTTATTTCCCTTTAAATGTAGTATTAAACATATTTAGAAGTCTTATTTTAAACAAATGCTTTTGTTTGGGTTGGATTAGGAAAATGATTGTTTGGTTTGGTTTGTTTTGTTTTGTTTTACGGCATATCAACCTCAGTGGGTAATTTAATGCCCATAAAGTTTTGAAAAATCAATTCTTAATGGATAATACAATTTTTTTATAAATACATTTTTCTATTTAACCCATAGATGGGACCCTAACAGGTACTACCACTCTGGGTCAGAGTGGATCAGGGAGCAATGGTGATGAAGGGGTGCTCCACATTCCCCAAACCTCCAAAACTGGAACCTCACCATCAGATAGAGTTTTACGTCATTCCCAGGACATGTAGACCCTCAGTCACCGCCTTCTAGCACCCATATGATAAAAAGGGGTTGGGGCTTGCCATAAGGGCAATAGGGTTGGAGCAATCATATAGGTGCTAGGGCTTGACGTGACCAGCCGATTGATCGGAGGGGGCCTCTCTAACCGCCCGTCTAGCCCAAGATAGGGCCAAAGTGGAGTATTGCATGTCATGAACTGCTCATCCACCTGGGCTCTATACTTAAGCATCACGGGTTGCCACCCACGGCCAACAGGTGGCCCCATTGGGGGAGTCTTACCCCTCTGCAGAGGTGCATTCTAACGCCCCAGCCAACGGAGTGGGAAAAATGATTGCGATTTCCGTCTGGGCGGAATGAGGCAGTATTCGGATGTTAAGAGTTAAAACAACAAAAACAAAAAGATGAGGATAATCGTTTTACTCACTTATTAGCTGGACAAACTTGTTGGCTAGTCTGTGCAAGTGTACGGCTATTGGCACTAGTGGCCGAGGCAGAAGACGATAGAGTTGTGGCAATCAGGGGCAGGTGTGAAGCAGAAGGTGCTGTAGCAGATAAGTTGACAGCAGAGGCAGGGGCCAGACTGCTAACGACAGCAGCCGAAGAGCTGGAAGAAGAAGAAGTAGAAGACGGGGCCAACATGGACGTTGCAACAGCAGTGGACACTTCCTTGCTGGCTGGAGACTGTAGAGGGGGAGGCGGTGGAGGAGGTTGTGTGTTGAGTCCTATCGCAGCAGAAGATGAAGTTGACATGGGAGCCACTACCACTGCGGCTGCAGTGGTACCACTCGCGACTGCACCAGTCGTGCTGCTAGACGGTGAGCTGGTAGATGATGACGACGACGACGAGGCTGTGGCAGCGACCACAGGAGAAGTGATCACAGAGTCTTTGGCCAACGGCTTAGCAGTACCTCGCACGACATCGGATAATTTGTTCTCAAATTTTTCACCTGATGCGGCATTGTTCTGGAAAGATAAAAAGAATTTTAGGTTTTGTTTAAAAAATCATCAAATTCTCACTTTGTTTGTTGAAGAGGGTAAAAGAAAAAAAAATGTAAAAAAATCTTTTTTAATTTTAAAAAAAAAAAAAAAAATCTTAAAAACTATCTAGGAATCAATTTCATGGCACATTAAAATCTATATGGGTAATGTGACAATCTCTATTGTGCTTTAAATAAAACTATCAGTTTTTTTTTTTTTAAATAAATAAACTCTCAAATGGGTCAAGTTAGTAGCTTTGCAGAGATGCCTTTAAGCTACTAAGTTACTTCTTTTAAGGAGTGTGGTATTCTTTACTAAAAAGGACATTTGTATAGTATTTCCTTGTGGTAACCCCTAATTAGAAAGAATTGAACGCAATTCAATTTGTTCTTTCTCAAACAAAATCTTATTCTTGCCATGGTAGACTTGTCTTGTAGTAAAACCACCAACAGGGGAATGCCTTTTCTTTTTACACAACTTGTTCAAAATCAGAAAGAGAAAAATAAAATTGAGAAGGAAAACGGACAGATTTTTCTGTTTGAGTCACTGGTTATTTGTGATTTCGTCTCATTTTCGTATTGTACAGACGGTTTTCTATTTAAGTCGCCAGACCTTCGGGTTTCCATCTCATTACTTTTTCATGTTGTACTCACAATTTTTTTTTTTTTTTTTCAATCTCTGGCATCCAAATCACTTAATGTGTCGCATTGTCCATTACATATTTAGATTTATTTTTTTATGCCTCTTCAAGGTTCTGAGTTATTTCCCCTTGAATCTAAACTTACTAAAATAATTATTTGATATCCAATAATTATTTGATACATACAATCATTTTAATGAATTTGATAGCATTATATAATTCATATAGTTTTGTGTTTCCTAAGTTTATTTTGTATGTGTGCATATATATTATATATATATATATATATATATATATATATATATATATATATATATATATATATATATAAATATAAATTAATAGTAAAGAAATGAATCATAAAATCATAATAGATGTTGTTCAAATAAAAAGTCCGGTATGAATTAATCTCATAAAATTGTCTTTTTATTAACATATGCTCTGAAGATTTTTAACAGATCAAAATATGGCAATATCAGCATAATAACGAAACTTTATTTGAACAACATCTGTGTTTTTCATCCTTGCTGGATGCTCCACACTTGCAACCATGGCGAATGGGTTGGGTATATAACTACATGGGGGGGGGGAAGCACTGCCTAGACTCCCCCCCCCCCCATAAACTGAAGATATACAAAATGTTTACTTACTTGTGATCCTGGCAAGGGCGGGAAAGAATTAGATTCAAATTCAAATTGTGGCTCGGTATATTTGTTATTGGCAGAGATTTGAGACGAATTTTGACGCTGGAAAAAGAAAGAAATAAAATCATTTAATGAGGTCATTAAGCAGAGAAGAGAGAGAGAGAGAGAGAGAGAGAGAGAGAGAGAGAGAGAGAGAGAGAGAGAGAGAGAGAAAAAAAAAAAAAAAAAAAAAAAAAAAAAAAAAATTTCTGGTACACAAATCTGATCTCACTGACAAGTTAAAGCTGCAATTCTTCCAAGTTGTAGTTGTATCAGTGCTATAGTATGACTGCACCACTTGAACCCTAACAAAGCACCTAGAAAATAAACTAGAGGGAAGTTGCATCATAATGCAGCACACGATCTTGAACAAACCGTGGACCCCCCCCCAGAAAGCAGCTGTACAACCACTTGCCACACAAACCATCCGAATGATATGAATAAGACATGCTGGAGAAGTAAGGATGCACTCATAAATGACTTTCTCTTGCGGAAACCAGCACGTGGGTACACCAATGCAGGCTGTCCAACCCTACATTAACAAGCTCTGCACAGATACTGGATGCTGCATAGAAGATCTCCAAAGGACAATGAACGATAGGGACAGTTGGCGAGAGATTGTCATGAATATGCATGCTGCTGATGCGACATGACGATAATGATGATAGTGCATAACTAGCAGGGCACCGTTGCATTATGGGTTGGTTGGTTTATTAATTTTAACGGCATATCAACCCGTCCAGGGTTATATCATGCCTAGCGGTTGGGTTGTTATACATATTGTGTATTCATATATATATATATTTAGTAATTGGTTTTAACAATGTGTTAGCATTATTGGGAATCATACTGCATTATGGGGTCTGGATAAAATGCTAACAAAACCACATCAATTATATAGTTATTTACTAAGCTTAGATAGGGTCACACAGTGAGACTCGTACTCACTAGCAATGGTCTTCCAGTTCACATCAGGGTAAAGTCAGACACATGGTCACAGAATAAATACCACTCACTTTATGACCGTTTCAAACCCCACTCTCAATAATTTTCAACCTGCTTCCATGATAAGTTAATCAAATTTTGTAGGGGTCTACGGACTTAAAGGTTTAAGAACCCCTAGACTAGACAAAACTTAATTGGAAAATAACCATAAAATAAACAGTTAAGTCAGCATAACATAAGAAAGAAAAAAAAAAGAGCTGCAAATAATTAATACTAACTTAACTTACCAAGGAAGCACATTTACTAATATGATGGGTGAAGCTGATGACTTTTGATAAGTTCATGAATATTGGCCTTAAACTTTTGAAAACATCAAACATCCAGGATTCTTGTGGAATTAATTTCTTCTAATTAAGAAGGCTTAGTAGTTTCTATAGATCCCTGAATACTTACAGACACCCTTAGTTGTTGTATAGACCTCAGTGGGTTTATGTAGACCACTTTGAGAAACCCTGGATTAAAGAAGGGTGGAGGGTGGTCAGACATTATTTCCTAGACCAACCCCCACCCCCAAGCAGAGAGATTGAAAACAACAAACTACTCACAGATAATTTGGAATAATCCTCGTCTTTTTTTCTTCGTCCTTTGTTGTACAGTTTCCTGTTAGAAAGAGAGAAAAAATTATTTTTATTTTCTATTTTTTTTTTATTTACATGACGAACTGCATGTACACACACGTCTGCAAAGATGTACAAAGAAAAAAAATAGTATCAGATGAGACTTGTAAAACCTTTTTATTGTGAACTGGATACGATGAAACCCGAGACAAAGGAAAAGTAATCCCATTAATGTTTTAATAAAAAAAACTAGCAGGACCTGTGGATATACCACAGTAGGTTATTTCCTATAAGTCTAACATAAACAAAGGGAACCACTCTTGACTGATAAATTACTTATTTTCCAATTAAACTAACCCTAAATCTAACCCCATCTTTTTTCCTAGTAGATCAATAAATAAATAATTTATCAGTCAAGAGTGGTTCCCCTTTGCTTATATTAGACTTATAGGAAATAACCCCATAGTATGAGAATTTAATTGTTACATTTGATATATTTACTTTTGCTATTGCTAAATAGTTCAATATGTAAAAAAAAGCTATTGCTAAATAGTTCAAAATGTAAAAAAAAAAAAAGCTATTGCTAAATAGTTCAAAATGTAAAAAAAAAAAGCTATTGCTAAATAAAAGCTATTGCTAAATAGTTCAATATGTAAAAAAAAAAAGCTATTGAATATGTAAAAAAAAGCTATTGCTAAATAGTTCACAGCTAAATAGGTAACTATTGCTAAATAGTTCAATATGTAAAAAAAAAAAAGCTATTGCTAACAATACTATTGCTAAATAGTTCAAAATGTAAAAAGCTATAATAATCTTGATTTAACTCATTACTAGCAGATATACCACAGTATGATGATTTAATTATTACAACATTTGATATATTTACTTAGAACTATTGTAAAATAGTTCAATATGTAAATATAATAATCTTCATTTAAATTTTTTTCCCTACCATCTTTTCATTATGTTCAACAGATTAGCATAATTGTTTCTACACGCTCACCTACTATCTTTCCCAAAATCTTTCTTCTATTAAAAAAATTTCTACATTAATTTGCCGGCAAAAAAGTGACAAAATATCTAAGTTGGGCTGTAAATTCGCCTGATGCTGGCTCGCTGAAAACATAGGCTAAAATAAGGCAGGAGTCCGGGATGACATTAGTTCAAAATTACCATAATATATTCCATAATTTACTATTTCAATATTATAAATGAAATAAACATGTAACTTTTTTTTTTATCAATTCATTTTAATTTTATGTTGGGCATTTAAGTAACGCAAGACTATTTGGAATGTTTCATTTTTAAAATCGAAAGAAATAAAAATGGGACAAATAAGAAATCTGCGATTAAGCGACACAAGACAATCTGGATTTACATATTTGCATTGCATCTTGGACAATGTGGACAGTCTCAATTTTAACAAGAGGGTGTTGCAGGACGATAACAGACGGAAGATTTAGGTTGGTTTGGTTTATTGATTTTAACGGCATATCAACCCGTCTGGGGTTATGTCGTGCCTAACGGTTAGGAAGTAATATAGGTTGTGTATTTATATTTATACTTTTTAGTAATTGGTTTTAACAATGTGTTAGCATCATTGGAGATCATGTATGGTATTGATTAAGTTCATGTCTATATTCTATGGTATAATTTTATTTCCCTCAAAAAAAGAGAGAATATCCTCCATGTTGACATTTTCAAATAGATCTTTCATATTGTTTGCTTGGAAATAACAATTTCTGATGCAAGCAAAAAACCTGCATTCCATGAATAAGTGTTTAATTGTCAAAGGTGTTTGACATGTTCCACATTGTGGTTGTTCTTGTTTGAGTATATAGGGGTGCGTTAGTTTTGTATGACCAATGCGTAATCGGAACACAATAACTTGTTCCTTTCTAGACTTTCTTAAAGTTGGTCTCCAGTCTCCCAAATTGGGTTTGATTAGGAAGAGTTATGAAGATTTATGGAAGATTTAGGAACCAACACAGGAGAGACTTCTAGATCTTTGACTAAACAGGTCTCTGAACATAGATATCATATTAAATGAGGTTTTCTAAACAACACCCTAGCTAGACATATTATAGACACTAACCATACCTTTGATTTTAAAGGTGCCAAAATATTGATTCACATACACAATAGAACATTACGTAGAATTGGGGAATCTTGCGTTATTCTCACCCATCAAACCATCCCCCAAAGTCAAGGCTTTTTAAATATATCTCCTTATTTAGCGACACTTGTACTCAGAAATCATAAAACCCCTTTCACATAACCATTTTAGACATACACTTCCTAACAAATTTAAATTTCACATTATTCCAATACACCCTTACACCATTCATTTTACATAAAAAGTAATTTTTTTAAATGATTAAATAAAAACATTTCTTTTCTGAAAAAATCCGTTACTAACCGACCATGAACGGGTTAAAACTCTTCTTTTTTTTTTTTTTAAAAAGAGAATTTTTCTATTTTTGAATTTGAAGTATTTCTTTTTCTTTTTAAAAACTGTTACACTGAAGAAACACGATATAACAGATTACAGCACATAAATCATTACATTTTTTTAAAAATGGTATGAAAAATACGACAAAAGAAAAGACACCCCCACCACAAAAAAAAGAGGGGGTGTTGGTGAGTGTGTGCGTACGTACCTCTGTGGTTGTGAAGCTGGAGAGTCTTTACTGGAATCGGAAAGGAGACTAACATTCATTGAGGTGCTAGACTCTGCAACAGCAGAATTATGATGAACAGGTACGGCGGCAGGAAGACCTCCCCCTCCTCCTCCCCCACTGCTGCTCACCCCGGCTCCTCCTCCTCCCCCACCACCTCCTCCTCCTCCTCCTCCACTGGTACTAGTGTGCTGAATGTGGTGAAGGGGATGACTGTGGTGGCTAGAATTGTCACTGCTCTTCCTCTGTAGAAAAGGGGCTGCTGTCACATGGGCATTCTCTGTACTTCGGGGACTGGACCGGTGAGCGTTAGGGTTTTGGTGACGATCATGAGATAACCGACTGTCACTGCTGGCTCTCTCTTGGTTAAGACGATGAGGTTTTGGTGTGCGGCTAAAATGGGGGACAGAAAAAAAGAAAAAATTATTTTTTTAATTTCTAAAACAATTAGGCAGTCTTATTTAAATCAAGTGGTGGCACCAAATCCCCTGCTCAGAAATTCGAACCATATGACCTTTAGGCACCCTTTTGCGATCTCGATTCATAAGGACATAATTTTCATTTACACCGTCAAAATCTGGTTGTTTGTTAACAGACAATTACTCCTGACAAAGAACCAGATTTTGACGGTGTAAATGAAAATTATGTCCTTATGAATCGAGATCGCAAAAGGGGTGCCTAAAGGTCATATAGTCCAGAAAGTCTAAGCAGTGTATGCATTGACACAATTGAGAGTATTTTATCACAACGCCAACTGCGATGGTTGGGTCACACCATCTGCATCCCTGCAGACTCCTCCGTAAAATCCTTCATGGCAAACTGGCAGAAGGCATGCGAGGATAGGAGCCCCCCCCCCCCCCCCCATCAAGTATTATCAATTTTGAAAAGAAAAATAAATGTTAAAATTAGAGTAAATGAAATTTGACATATCTATGGACGTTAACAGCTAACAAAATTTCTTGACCAATTTCATAAAGGTTGTATCATTAAAAATACCCTTAAAACAAATTTTCAACAATTTATCAACCCTTCTGCAAGATTAGGATGTAACAAGGTCAATTTCTCATACCGAGTTTAACAGTTTTCCTTTTAGACTGGTTACCAAGTGAAGCCCAGTCTGCCCTACTATTTACTAGTAGCTGAAGGAGAGCAGGTGGATGCAAACCTTTCCCAAGAGTATTAGTGCTATATAAAATGTTAAATTTGTCTGGGATTTGATCTCTGGTCGATGAGTCCATTTCCTATGACTGATCATTAAACAATGCACAAAATTATATAAATGTTGTTAGGGAGTCCACATATACTTCTTTATAGATATGTGATGGTTATTTGTTTTTGGTTGTATTGGAAGCATGGAAAAATATAAGATAAGGAATAAAAAAATAAAATTCAAGGTAATGAATATTGTGTGGTTTTTAATCTTTATATTTCAGGTGGCCTCCAACCTTTGTCAAAGGTTTCTGCTGACTATTTTATCTTTTCTTTTAATTATACTTTAAAAAATTTTTTTAAAAAAGACAACCTAGTGTAGCCATTAGCATTCTATTTCAAAATATGGGAGATAACATTTTTTATTATTATTATCATCTTGTTCACATCATATATATATATTTACCAACTTCTCCACACGAGCAGGATACGACACAAGGTCAATTTCTTAAGCGGAGTTTAACCGGTTTGAATTCAGAGTTTTCCTTCTCCTAGACTGGTTACCTAGCCATGGTTAAAGAGTCCAGTCTGCCCTGCTATTTACCCATAGCTGGAGGGAGAGTAGGATTCATACCTTTCCCAAGGGTATTAGCGCTAAGTGAAATGCAATTACCACGTCCAGGATTTGAACTCTGGGCGACGAGTCCATTTCCCATGACTAACCATTACACCACGCGCTTCCTTCACATCATATATAGTAAGTAAAAAGTCAACGGGGCGGCCTAAAGTCGGTATCAGCCAGTCAGCGAGGGAGTCTATCCCCTTTTCACTTGCACTAGACCAGGATTATTTTAGCGTCTGAGGTGGAGCACCACACCTACCATCAGCTCCTTACTTTACCACACATATCTCTGTGCTACTGATACACTGAGTTGGCGAGGGCGGGTATCGAACTAGGAACATTGTGGTTTCTAGCCAAACACACTACCAACTGAGCTAACATCTCTAGAAAAGATATTATTACAAAAGAAAATATAAAATCACCCATACTGTCTCAAACTAATTGTCAGTATTGTGGTTAATGGCCAAAAGAAAACATCAAAAGATTTGACAAAGTTAAATATGTAAAAAGGGCTCAATACAGAGTAGATAAAAATTATAAGGAGTTAAAATGTATCAGAAAGTAACTACCTAGGTTTCACCAAATAGCTTATCAGAATAATGCTGACTTAGAATTACCCTGGTGAGCCATTAGGTGAAACCTAGGTAGATAGTTTTTGATACCTTGGGGGTGGAGGTTGAAAATGGAAATGAATCCGACGATATGTTGGAAGGCAAAATAAATAAAGGAAAGAAAATGTTATATAATAAACATTTTCTTTTCTTTGAACACTCACTCATACATTGAGATTTTGTGTGAAGCATGAGTGTGAAATAAATGAGAAAATCCATTGGATGAGTTTCATATATATATATATATATATATATATATATATATATAATATATATGGGAGAATATGTGCTTAATTGAAGTCATACCTCATTTGAAAATTAATTAGTTGATAATTAATGAATTAGGCGTGCATATATGTTATATGCATGCCTAATTCATTAATTATCAACTAATTAATTTTCAAATGAGGTATGACTTCAATTAAGCACATATTCTCGCAAAAATTGTTGGTTATCACCATCTCAAAAACTTTTTGTGTACTCTCATATATATATATATATATATATATATATATATATATATATATATGCCCCAAGCTAAGCCACACCTCATCCAAAACATAGACCTTCCCGCCTCATCCAAAGAAACTAACCCCACCCATTCCAAAATAAGACACCAACCCTCCCTCCCCTAAATTGATAGATATAAAAGAGATGTTACTTTGGGAAATTCTCAGTAAGAGTCATGTTCTTGTGATTACCTGAAGATGCCGTATTAATACGGTTGAAATAAATTATTGTAATGAAGCAAGTTTAGAGTTTTTCTTCATTTACTATATATATATATATATATATATATATATATATATATATATATATATATATATATATATATTAGATAATATGGGTGCTATATTTCTAAGCAGATAGTGCTCAATACCATTGATAGAGCATTTGTATTTTAAATAAGGTGACATGGGGTGAACATCAGTTTATTAACAGATGTGATTTCCGAAATTGATAACCATCAATTTCTCTCCTATGCGTTCCGACAAAAGTGGAAACTAACAGTTACAAAATGCTGTTGTTGTTGTTGTTATGGTAAGAATGGCAGAACACAAAATACTTCCAAGTAGCTAAAATGATAAATTAGAGTTTTAAATTCTCTACGTCAAGAGAAATTAAAGTTTGTATAGATTATCTTCCCTTGCTTGCTACAATTGCCATTAGGTGAGGGATTATCTTCCCTTGCTAATTCTCATTGAGGTTTTCAATTACAAAAAAATATTTATTATGTATGCATTAAAACTTATTTTAAATAAGTTAAATTTTTTTTCTTTTCTTTTGCCAGGTTTTGTCTATTTTATGAAGCCATCAAGATTAAATCTTATTATAATGGAGATCATGTAACTGTAACCGAAACTACGTCACCACTGACATCATGATTTCCTTAATTATTTAAGTTAGTTCTCAACAATTATGAAATAGTCTTGCCGCAAAACTGACCATATCATTAATGCATTTACAATCCTGAAATACGTGTTATATATATATATATATATATATATATATCTTTAAGAAATAAAGATTTACATAGAATATGGTGGGAGTAATTTGCATAATGATTTTAACAAAACTGGGTTTAATAAATCATTTTTTTTATGTTACTGATTTCTAATACTATCGTTATTCTCAAATGTATTAAAAGAAATCCTATATATAATTTCATATAGAAATCAATTAAACCAAGTAATGTTTTTAAATTCCTTATTTGATTTCATTAGTCTTTCTGATTTAATATTTTATTACATTAAAACTTAAATACTAGCGCCCAGATGACGCATACAAAAATAAATAAAAGCACAACACTTACCCTACTCTTATATTAGTAAATTGGTGTCGCCCAGGAGCATTTATTTTAACACCAGCTGCCTGATAACCATTCATTGCAAAGACCTGCTTAAAAGAAATTAAAGTAGAAAGGTTTTTTTAATTATTTCTTAACTGTTGGGCTGAAAAGAAAAACATTTAAAAAAGAAATATGAGAGATGCCCAAGAAGATAAAGATGACTGGAATAAAAACATTTGTGAAAGCTAGAAACACAAAAGGGGTTGGAGTTTTGTTTAACGGCATATCAACCTCTGTGGGTTATTTAATGCCAGAAAAAAGGTTATTTTGGATTTCAGTCTTTAAAGTAGTGGTTCTATGGAGATATTCGGTTATGTTCTGTTATATCTTGTTGAAAAACTTGCTTAAAAAAAAAAAAAAAAAAAAAAAAAAAAAAAAAAATTTTTTTAAAGAAAATTAAAAATGTTTTCAGGGTTTGTATTCTTAAAGATGTCCCTCAGGTTTCTTGCTTGATAGTAATTAGCGCGGATATGTTTAAGGCTGTTACAATTTAAAAGGATATGTTTGGTTCTAAGTTGTACAAACAAAAGGGATTTGGTTTGTTTTATGCATATCAACCTCAGTGGGTCAATTTAATGCAAACAAAATTTTTAAATAAATTCATTCTTAATGGATAATCAATTTTTTTATATAAACATATTCTTTTATTTAACCCTCTGGGTCAGAATGAACCTGGGAGCAATGGTGATGAAGGGGTAATCCACATACACCAAACCTCCAGTACTAGAACCTCACCATCAGATAGAGTTTAATGTCATTCCCAGGACATTAAGACCCATAGCCACCACCTTCTAGCACATATATGATAAAAATGGCTGGGGCTTGCCATGTGACATTACATTTCAGTTTAGATTAGAAAGTAAAAAAAAGAGGAGAGGGAGATTTCTCAATTTTGAATAATAAATAAGTTTGCCTATTTATTTTTTAAGTTAGCGTAGAATTTAAAAGTAACAGTAGATAATTCATACAAAAAAATAAAATAAAAAAATCATGTAATTACAGACAGGTAATAGACAGGTTGAGATCTTTAGCTGTTAGCAGTTATCTGATTGTTTGGTCGTGAGAATTGCTTAGTTAGAAAATTTACGGATTTAATCTGGGAGCCAATATTTGGATCCAGGATAGGACACAAAGGTTTTTCATTAAAAGATCCATCAAATAATACAAGAAATATAAGTAAGCAACAATAAATAAAGAGAGAGCAGGTAGGGGAAGATTACTTACCATGCTAGGATCCATAATAGCTGGAGCTGCAGGTGCCCAAGACGACAGTACCGCTGGTCCTGGGTGATAAAATACCTGAAAGAAATGGAAATAAAAAAAATTATTACCAACAACATTAGCAGATCATCTAACAGAGAAACAAACATTATGACATTATTCACTTTATATCAAATGTACAACACACAGGGGAGAAATAAAAACAAAAATAATCCACATAAATGAAGGTTCAGGAAATAAAGCCCTTGAAAGGGGTAAAATAAAATAATAATAAAGCCCTTGAAAGGGTAAAATAAAAATAATAAAGCCCTTGAAAGGGGTAAAATAAAATAATAATAAAGCCCTTGAAAGGGGTAAAATAAATAATAATAATAATAAAGCCCTTGAAAGGGGTAAAATAAAATAATAATAAAGCCCTTGAAAGGGTAAAATAAAATAATAATAAAGCCCTTGAAAGGGGTAAATAAAATAATAATAAAGACCTTGAAAGGGGAAAATAAAATAATAAAGCCCTTGAAAGGTGTAAAATAAAATAATAATAAAGCCCTTGAAAGGGGTTAAAAAATAATAAAGACTTGAAAGGGGTTAAAAAAAATAATAAAGACCTTGAAAGGGGTAAAATAAAAAAATAATAAAGACCCTGAAAGACTTTATTTTTTAAATAAAAAGTTTTAAAAAACCTCTCAGATTGTATTGTAATAAAGTCCATCAATCCATGACAAGATACATGTTAGATACTAAATGCAAAAACTGAATCCACCCCCCCCATCATTATTTATAACAATATATAATTAGGAAAAATAAGAAACTATCAAATAAAAACCTCTATAATTTAATTTTAATGGCACATCAAACCACCTGGGATTATTTTATGTTTAACGGTATCTCTATAATAGAATCGGGGGAATAATTCAGACATTGTGAGTCATTCAAAATTTTGGCCATAATACATAAATTATCTTCCCTTCCTTGCTATGGTTTGCCATTAGGTGGTGTTAGGCGTGGATACTCAAAGGCAGTCCCACGAAAGTCAAACCCTCTTTCTCCTGGAATCTCCAGCCTTCAGAATGACATGCAAGTTGTGTCTCCATATGTTTGTGTGGGGGCTTAGCCTCCCAGCAATAGGCAATATGTGTACCTGTACACAGGCATTTTTTTAATACTCTATGGTTTCATTGAGGTTTGGCACCCCTGTTTTGTCCCTTTATTCGAGTACCAGCTAAGCAAGGCTTTCTACACGGTAAATGACAACCTTTATTCTTCACTTTATAGCCTCTTTTCTTCAGGATATTTATCTGCCCTGTTTTGTATTCTTTCTTTTAGACTTTGCTTAGACAATAAAGTCTATTTGTTATAACTCTTTGTTGGGATTTGTTCAATTGATATGTCCTGCATTAGGTTACTCTCCCTTGGACAACTTACTATTTTGTACAAATTATGCCAAAAATAAAAAGAATATTTTAAAAGAAAATTCCAGCAAAATAATGAGATGTGAAAAAGTGGAATGTTACTTAAATTTTGGAATGACGTGTGAAAGGCTACCTGTTGGTTTTTGATTGGTCGAGGAGTGCCAACAGAATTTGGGGTGATATGTGAAAGGCTGTCAGTTTTTGACTGGTCAACACAGGGAGAGAGAGAGAGATAGAAGTTTGGGAGTTTTGGAGAAGACAGTTTGCTACTTCTGTACCGTTGTGGGCTCAATTAAAAGAAAGATAAATGTAGATAAATTTCAGTATGTAATGTGGTGGGTTCAATTTGGAAATGTTTGTATGGTCAATATAGATGAGTAGAAGTGTAAATTGAAGCAAGAATAAAAACAATCTAAAAGTTATACTGGTATACAGAAAGTTATAAAAAGGGTCACAGGCTGTCCATAGTTGTCACTCAACCAATTCATGTACACCAAGATTCTGTTTCTGCTTTCTCTGACTGAGCCAGCTCCATCCAACAAATTCACCAGTAAAGACTAACAAGGGAATAGCAAATTCCCAAGCGGTCGTCCCCAAACCCTGCTTAGGGAAAGGAGGTGCCCTTGTTTGCTGCTGATTTTCCAGATGCAGTGACAATTATGCCAAAAGTCGTTGATTACCAACAATGTTGGGGACAACCTTTAGATTTTCGTCAGAGACCCCTTTGGTCAGGTTATGGCCCTAATAACACTGAGTGTCAAACCTGTTCACCTTAGGTAACCCAACCAGGAACTTCTCTGACACTACCAACTTAACACGGCCCTGCTGTGATGAGGAGGGGTTAGACCAAGGTTCAAATTAGTTTTGGATTTTGTTTTTTTTGGTTGTTTTTTTAATCCTTTGCATTTTGTAAAAGTTTTATGAAAGATAAAACTGGCAATATTAACTTACCTGTTGGCTATACTGCAAATTTGGTAAAAAAGCATATCTCTGTGGAGAAGGAAATGTTTGTTGCTCAAAATGTGGCTTTAAACCATTCCTAGGGACGTAGCTTGGCCGTATCAACGGCTTAGCTTTTATGCGAGCCTGGAAAGAAAGAAAAAATTTTTTAATGATTAAAAAAAACTAAAATAAAAATAAATTTTTTTAAAACAATTCCAAAAAATTTTTTTAATCAAGAATTGTGAACATTTACAAAAGTTTATCTTATTATAATGGAGATTCAGTGTCTGAATGTCATTGTTTATGACACCATACTCTCATGAATTGTCTAAGTTTATCAATAAATATTTAATTTATTAAAATCATTCATACATAAAATAATTCCTATTTATCAACCATGTCTATGAAAAGCTTAGATTTGCCTCAAAACAGTCCATGTTATTTGTGCGTTTAATATACTGCAATGTGTCTTATATATCACTAAGAAAAAAAAGGTTTACATAATATATGGTGTGGTTAATTTGCATACTGATTTTTAACAAAACAGACTTTAATAAATAATTACTTTCTAATATTATGGTTTTATTCTCCAACATATTAAAATCAATCCTATGAATGATTTTATATAGAAACCAATTCATGTAAATTTTTTTTATATGCTTCTTATTCAATTTTCTTAGTTTTTTTTTTTTGTTTAAAAAAAAAAAAAAAAAAATTTCATTATATTAAACTTACGTCCGATTTAGTATTTGTACTAAATGCTGCAATCAGTAGGAAACCTTAAAAAAAATAACTTTTCCTTAATGTGATAACAAGCATCACCAACTAGGCACTTTGTTACAGTGCCAAAAATAATTTTGTTCTAAAGAATATCAACCTCAGTGGGTTATCTAATGCCAACTAAGTTTTGGATTCATAGTGATAGTTTGGTAGAAAACAAGTATATTTTACAATTCTTGTTTGACTAGTTTTTGTTCAATCCTCTTTAACTGTCTGGCCATCTTTTTAATATCTGGGTAGAATTGGTGTATGAATCCAAAGGTTTTTACCATGAGAGCTTTCTGCACTACTTAATTCCTACTGCTACTGTTGGTTTAAAAAGAAAATATATATAAATAAAACTATTGTTCAATTTTTTTTTTTTAAAGGACAATCCCACTTTTAGGATATGTAAAATCCTGGATGGTCTTATTTTCATGAAAAGTTTTTTTTTCCAAATTTAATGTTTTGTAGTTTGTTATTAATAAGTGCACTCGTCGATACAACAGATAAAATAATCAAATAAAAAAATTTTATGTTTTTACTTTGTTGTTAATTGACAAAAATATTTAAGATATAAAAATATTTGAGATAAAAAAGGGGGGGATTTCTCCTGTTTGTCCTTACCATGATTGGCTTGCCAAGGAAAGACTTGACTTCTTCTCTTAAGTATTGGTAAGCCCTTTGTGCATCTTCATCAGAATCAAAAGTCACATACCAACTATCATTATGGGCAAATTCACAGCTCACAAATTTGGGGCAATTACTGCCAGAAAATAAATTCTCAACATCCTGAAAAAGGTAAAATAAATAATTAAATTAGGGGTGAGAGAAATAGAAATATTGGGTTGGTTATTCAATAATAATGAATTTATGTCTTGATGAAAAGCGGCTAACATGCTGCTTGGAAACCAATGGTAACAATTGCACCTTGTGTGTGTGTGTGTGTGTTTATGAATTAAAACAAAATAACAATAACTGTTTAACAATTTTATCAAGCTTTCTGAACAACTTTTTTTTACATTTGGATGGAGTCCAAAGTTTTTATCCCAAGTTACGTGGAAGAAAAGAAAAAAAAAGCAACTGGAACATAATCCGTGGATTAGTCAAAAAATTTATCCCAAGTACTTTTGTCAGTTCGAAGTGCCGAAAGTACTTGGGATAAAAACTTTGGTGGACTAATCCACGGATTCCATCCAAATGTAAAGAATGCTGCCCAAATACACACACACACATATATATATATACACATAGATATATACATACACATATATACATATATACAATACACATACATACAATACACATAGATATATATACATACACACACACACAATGGGTTGGTACATAATTATTGTGGCTTTTTTTTTTTTTAAACAAAAAAAAAAAAAAAAAAAAAAAAAAAGTGTGTGTTTAATTTGTTTCAGAATGCATATCGAATATCATATTGACATGTCATTCTGCTCAAGAAAGGTTGGAATGCACGTTACGATTTGTGTGGCCATTTTAGGACTGTAGGCGAGAGCAGTTTTACAGCGGAGATCCCTTGTGGTACAAAGTTTGATCCGTGTTAAAGAATCCTTGTTTATGGGTTTGTTCATTCATGTTAATCCGGAGCAACTGAGTGCCAGTCTACTACCGTCTTTAAATAGATAACCAACAACATATTCAAGTGTTGATTGGCAGATTCAGTCCACGCAGCCTCAAAGAGTCTATAAATCTCAAAGATGAAGAAGGAAAAGGCTGATCATCAAATTTCAACGACCAGGGTCAAAGTGGAGTGTTGCAAGTCATAGACTGCTCAGTCACCAGGATTGCATCCTTAAGCATCACAGGTCGCCATCTACAGCCAAGAGGTGGCCCCATTGAGGGGGTGGGGGGTCTTACCCCCCATCTGCAGAGGCACAGTGATTTCTAAAGGCCCCCAGCCAAAAAGGCTAATGAGGACTGAATGAATAAACAAAGAAAAGGAATTTTGTGGGATGTATTACTACTACTACTACTACTCTACTACTAACCCTGGAATTTCCCGTAGTATCACAATGCATCTGTTATGATTGGGTCGGACCTTTTCACCTTTTTCATCAACTTGAACATTTTGACATTCTAAAAAAAGAAAAAAAAAAAAAAAAAAGGAAAGAAAAAAAAAGAAAGAAAAGAAAAAAAAATTCATATTAAACATTTTTCAAGGAAGAATCAGTTTTGGGTGGACATTTATTTGACATTTCACATTAAGAGTACAAAATAACTTGGGATTTTGTTAAACAATTTACCCTTACCCTGAATAATTTGTTGACCAGGGTGGGGGCGGGGGGGACATTGTTATTTGGTTCTAAAATTTACTTTATACAAACTAGCAAGAATATGGGATTTTGTTAAACAATTCCTACTCTGAATATGGGTGGGGTAGGGGTGTGGAGGGTACCCCGTGTTATTTGGCTCCAAAACTTACTTTATACAAACTAGCAAATATATACACCCACCGGGTGCAACTATTTAAGTTCTAATGTAATAAAATATATTAAATTAGAAGCAGCTAATGAAACTAAATAAGAATGCAGATAAAAAGATTTGAAACTGAAGGGAGTATAATCAAAAAATAGAACAAACTTACTCTTCCATCACTACCTTCTTTCATTGCTAAATTTTCCTAATTTAACTATTTAGTTGAAATAGGAAGTAAAGACAGTTATTTCTTCTTGTTAATGGATTTCTTTTAAGATTTATCCCTGAAATTTTTGCTCATATTCCTTAAGATAAAACCAAACAATTAGAAATCAATAATACTAAGCAGACATTTTAGATAGAATCATTTAGTAAAAACCAGATGAAAGTTCAACTCCTGTAGTTTTCTTTTTTGTAATGTACATTTGATTATTGTATTTCAACATTTTAAATCTGTTACAGGATTTTATAGACAATGCTGTGTGTGTATTTATCAGACTGGAAAATGTTTATTGCAAGAGACTTTTGAAAGGTTAAAAAAAAAAAAAAAAAAAAAAAAAAGAGATGCAGATGGCTACTTACCTCGAAGAACATCGACAACTAAATCAAGGTTACTGGTCAACCTCTGAACCTGACTAAAACTGGCAACAGCTGAGATAGCCACATATTGGTCAGCATCCATTTGTGACATCAAATACGTATCTGATGTCAAATTCTCTCTGCAAAAAAAAAAAAAAAAAAAAAAAAAAATTGAGTAACACAAACATTTTAGCGGGTTTTCATCACTAGACACAAAAATAGTTTCTCCCTACTTTATCACATAGATTTGTTTGAAAACTGAAACAATAAGTGGATTTGTGTTTTTGACCATCAGAGGAATGCCTAATTTATTTGAACCAATCTCTACTGGTAGAATCACTGTTGCCTTTCTTAGGATCCATGAATAAGGGTTAAAGTAATCATCAAACAAGAAGAATAAACATAAATGAAGTAAAGAAGTTGCACTAAAACAATATCAAACACTTGTTCAAGATATGACTGATGATGCTGCTTGGGTAGATTCAACCAGCCTTTCAATAGTCATTCACATGACTTCTGTTTTTATCTTGACACTATATGTTCTAAGTCTGAAAATTTGTTTGATAACTGAGGCCTTTTTACTCAAATTTTTTGTTCAAACTTTGAATTGTTAGAATTTAGAGTCATTCAAGAATTAAGGTTCCAATGTATATGCATCCTTGCTCTAAAAATAATACCAGGCAAGATATATATATATATAAGATAAATATATAAAGGTTTTACATATCTATTTATTAGGTGACAAAGGAACAATCACAACCATATTGGTTTCATGCAATGCAATCATCAGGTGAAGATGTTTCAAATGTAAGCAAAAGCTGAAACAGTGACCATCTCACACACACACCACATATATATATATATATATATATATATATTATATACATGTTTCACTATATATTGCTGTACCATTTGTAATAAGTATATGTATTCATGTCCTAAATGTATCTCCATTGCTCACAGAATAGTGTCTGTTATTATTTTATAATTTCTTTGTCGGAATATTTTGTGTACTTATATGTACCCAAGTTGGAAGGTGACTCTAAGCCTTCCAACTTTATTATAAGACCCTAAACCCTACATTTGTTTCTTGAGAGAGGTATCCCAAGTTGGAAGGTGACTCTAAGCCTTCCAACTTTATTATAAGACCCTAAACCCTACATTTGTTTCTTGAGAGAGGTATCCCCAAGTTGGAAGGTGACTCTAAGCCTTCCAACTTTATTATAAGACCCTAAACCCTACATTTGTTTCTTGAGAGAGGTATCCCCAAGTTGGAAGGTGACTCTAAGCCTTCCAACTTTATTATAAGACCCTAAACCCTACATTTGTTTCTTGAGAGAGGTATCCCCAAGTTGGAAGGTGACTCTAAGCCTTCCAACTTTATTATAAGACCCTAAACCCTACATTTGTTTCTTGAGAGAGGTATCCCCAAGTTGGAAGGTGACTCTAAGCCTTCCAACTTTATTATAAGACCCTAAACCCTACATTTGTTTCTTGAGAGAGGTATCCCCAAGTAACACCATAAAAGACTCAGCATGGTACTTTTAAAAATATAAATGGTATTGGGTTGCTTGATGGTAGGCAGGATTATTCACTAAAGTTCTCACTCACAAAGCATTAGTACATTTATGATACACAAACACTGAATAAACGGAAGGAATGACAATATAAGCTCATTTACACATACAGAAATATTCAGTTCCACTGTATTTAGTTAACCCTTATTTTACCATGGAAATTTATGATTTTCAATCATCATATGACACGTGAAGTCAAAAGACCACAACAGTTCAAGAATATCAAAGGCATGACACTTTGTCCCAAAAGATCTGTCCAAAACAGGTATTGGCCAAAAGAAGTCAGAATTAGTAGGATGAGTATTAAATACAAGGGTGATACCAAACGTAAGGTCTCCAAAATATTTAGAAATCACAGAAATGTTTATTGTCAATGATATTTACAAGTGGAGCATGTACGTACGAAGGTAATCCCAAACGTAAGGTCTCCAAAATATTTAGAAATCACAGAAACGTTTGTTTATTGCCAATTATGTTTACATCATTTTAAAGTTTGAACGAGTATATATATATATTTTTACATATTTTACTTGATATGTTTTTGTAGGCACAGTGGCAGTTTTTGTATGTCCATGTCATTGAGAAAGAATTGAAAACACCTTACACCACTTGTGGACGTTTTTGACATCCATGCACAATTTTCCATTATTATTTGCATCAAAAACCAAATAACTGCGCTAACAAAAATTGTTTCTAAACAAAATCTTTAAAAAAAAAAAAAAAAAAAAAAATTTTTTTTTAAAAATTGAAACAAAGGAATCCAATGGGTAATATAAGTATTTAAAATAAGAGGAACTTACCGAGAAAAATAATATTCCAATTGAATTTTGAGCATTTGCCGAATCTGCTCATCTGACTGTGTGCCCTCAACTTGGGCTGGACTCTCATCTGAAAAAAGAAGAATGAAAAAATAACAACTCTTTCTCATACACATGTATCTCCATTATGCAAGTCAAACCTTCTTTTATCACAATTAGTGGATTTTTAAGAGATTTAGGCCACCATAGAAGGGACAAAAAAAATAAAATAAATTTTTTTTTAAATTTAAAAAAATAAAAAAATAACTTTTGTATTGAATAATTTTGTATTTTTGGGATTGTTATCCTCATCTTTATTGTGGTATGTATTAACACAATGTTTTGGTTGCTGTATCCTCCAGCTTTCCTCCTTCTGTGTATCCAAGAATAGTTATGACCCAACCAGGAAAATTATTTTGAATAGTTTGACAGTTGATCAAACAGGCAAAGAACTTTTGAAGATCGCATTCAAATAATGATTTCATTGTTTTTGCACACCTATCATTCTGACATGTGTCACAAGAAAAATCACAAGGGGGAAAAAAAAGGTTTATTGGCATTTCCTGTACAACTCAAGGTGAAAAATCCAATGACAATTTCTTTTGTTTAAAGTAATTTACTTTAAAAACAATTTGATTTAGCCTTTTCAATGATTGGTTCCCATATTGTATTCATCTCTATACTTGGTCTACTCAAGGTTACTATAGTGGAGGATACAGCAGCCGAAATGTGTTTATACATACCACAATAAAGAGGAGAAGAACAGTCTGAAAAATCAAAATTATTCACGTCAAGTCTCATCACAAAAATAACTTGTTGTATTGTTCATTCAGAAAAATGTTAAATAAAACATTTTAATTCACAAAGTCAAATGATAATCAAACTTGTAGAATTAATCAGTTAAATTAAATTTAGACACAAAAGATTTTTTGACATTATTTTATGAAAAGAATTTTTATTTCTTTTTTCCATCTGAATTGTTTCTAATTTGGTCAGATCAAAAAGAACTTCAATAGAAATATTTTAATTTCAAAATGGTCAGATCAAGGGCAGATAACTCTTTAACTAGAATGACTTAAATCTAACTCTTAACGTCCTATACCGCATCATTCCATCTGGCCAGAATTCACATTCGTTTTCCTAATCGTCCCCAAACGATAGCCTTCGCTTAAATCTGATATTAAACTTTAAATGAAAAGGCCATTTTTAGCCATTTTGATAAATCCTTATAGGAATAGGGCTCTGGACTTTGTTTAAATGTAATATTAAACATATTTAGCAGTCGTTGATTTTAAGGGAAATAACAGGTAATTTTAAATGAAAATGCCATTTTTTGATAAATCCTATAGGAATAGGGGCTCTGGACTTGGTCTTTAACTCTTAACATCCTGTTCAGAATTTTCCAATAGATTTTGTTCCATTCTTTGGCCCACGAAGAGAGGTCCAAAGTTCATGTACCAGACACGTATGCCCGAAAAGGAGGGGGTAAAAAAATTGCGATTTGTAAAAAGTACCAGTTACCTATTAATTAAACATTTATTTATATCTAGACAATTTATTATAAATTATTTTAATTTATTATTTCAATTTTTTTTTTTTTTTTTTTTTTTTTAAAATGCATGTCATCATGTCCTTTTCTCTATTAATTTTAACAACATTTTATAATTCAACAAAAATATTCAGTCATTCAACTGTGGCATATGCAAATCTAATAGACTGCAAAAAAAGTTATCAGAATAATAATTAGAATAATTTTATCTTATGTTATTGTCTAAAAGAACTACAATGATTAAATTACAATAATACTAACAGTACCGGTTATCTCATTTTAGTAATGACCTCCCCTCCATGTCCAGTACCTAACACCCCCACTGCTGATTGGCCATGAATATAATTAAAAGTCAAGTTAGTAGAATGGCCTATTGTCGGTATCAGCCGGACAGTTAGGGAGTCTATCCCCTTTTTAACTAATGCAAGACCAGTGAAACAGTTTTTGCATCTAAGGTGGGGTGCCACACCTACCACTTTACCGCACAGATCCAAACTGTGCTACTCATGTGCAGAATTGACGAGGGCTAGTATTGAACCTGGAACTTTGTGGTTTCCAGGCAAACACTCTACTAACTGAGATAAACTGACACCCAAAGATTGATTGATTGATTGATTTTAATGGCATGTCAACCCATCAGGGTTATTTTATGCCAAGTGGTTAGGGAATCATGTTCATTGTATGTTCATATTTACATTTTTGTGTAGTTATAAGGTTTTTTTTGCATATGGTACAATCAAATACAAATAATTCTTAAGTGGATTTCTGACTCCTAGATGGAACCCTAAGAGATGCCTCCACCCCCCAAGTAAGAGTGGATCTGAGAGTAATGAAAAAACCTTAGTATATGATTATCATCATTATTTTTGAATGAGCATCATCATCAGGTTGTGCTGACAGCACAGATCTCCATGACTTCCCCACCACCCATCCCTATTAGCCATTTCTCCTGGAAGGTCCTTTGCAGAACATCCAGTATCTGCACATATATGATCAATGTAGGTTTTTGTAGATATACATGGACACACCAGTGTGGGTCTATGTATATGTGCTCACAGGAAAACATCACTCACAAGCTCATCCAGCATATCTTGCTTGTCTTAGTTGGTTTGTGTGATAGGAGGAAAGTGGCTGTACAGCTGGGGTCCCCCCCCCTCTTTATTTTTGGTGGAGTGCTGCTTCTAGAATTTGTTCAAGACAGCACACAGCATCCGTGTACAGTTCCCATCTTTTTTTTTCTTTTTCTCCAAGCTTTTTGTTAGAGTCCAAGTGGTACAGCCATACAGTAACACTGACACTGCTTCAAAGAATTTTCATGATCTTATCAGAGCAGATTTACAAATAATTGATAATTTATGGTAGACCATGCCTTATGTGTATATTGACATCACTTTCTGTAGATGAGATATTACTACCTAGGTATGTGAAATGGTTTACTAATTTCAGGGGCTTACCATCTAGTGTGGAGAAATGTCTCCATCTTGGTTGTAGCATGTGAATTCTGTTTTATCTGCTAGATATATTTAGATTAATTTTGTGCTAATGGTGTGGGTTGACCCACAACAGAATGTCTTATTTCAATTACAATGTTCTCCTGGATATAACTACTACCCATGGACACACCCTTTTATATAAACACTATAATTCACTTTGTTGCCTTAATAACATTCTCCTATGAACATAACTACTACCCATGGACACACCCTTTAACTCTTGGCTCACAGCGGGCCTCACACCAAACAACTGTTTCTACACATACCACACCCAAGCAAAGTACAAAAACTGATGGTTAGTTAATTAAATTGAGCAGAAGGACTCAGAATACAATAATAATAGAACTTCATTTGAATAGAATGAGTTTTGAGGTGAATAGATAGTGAACTTTGAAATATCCCATCATACGGGTAAAAAATAAAAATAAAAAAAATAAAAATTTTGGTACGGCTGGGGATACTATAATTTACATAGTTGACTTAAACACTCTTAAGGACAAACTACTACCTATGGATACACCCTTTAAAAAACACTATAATTTAAGATAAAAAGCTATCAATTGCTAGTATCAAAATGGCGGCACAGTAAGAGGGAAGTAACCGACTTTCCCAATGAATGACATTTCTTTGAGAGAAGTCTTTAAACTTAAAAAAATTACTTCAAATCAGAGACCAGATCTCCAAATGATTGATAACCTGTCTATGGCAGACCATGCCTTAGGATTATATTGACATTGGTCTCTGTAGATGAGATATTACTACCTAGGTATTTGTGTCGGGTCAGGACAAGACAGATTGTTATGTGTGAGAGTATATATTTACATATCATTTTGTCTGGTTGCATGCACATCAAATTCAGTAAAACTTGCAAATTATACTCAAAATCCCATTACACAGAACCCACAAATTTTGTAATAAAAAATAAAATTTTAACTAGGGGTTTAGGGTTGGGGTTTGTTTAATGGGAAAATAAATAATTTGGGTTCTGTTTTTTATGTAATATGATAGGATTTTGAGTATGATTTGCAAGTTTTACCTTAAATTATTCCACAAGATTTCTGAAGCTGTGGTGACAAAACTTCTTTCAAAAAGAAAATTGAGGGCCTTTTACACCATTTTGTAGATGTACCTTATTCTTAAAAATCATAAATCAAATATTTTTTTTTATTTTATTTCTCTCAAGAACGACAAAATGCCATCTATGTTAACATTTTCAAATAGATCTTTCATAATATTTGTGTTGAAAAATCATTTTTCTGAAAAGAGCTAAAGCTCCACATTCTATGAGGAAGTGTTTAACAGTGCAAGGTGTTCGATGGGTTTCACACTGTGGTTGTTGTTCTTGTTTTAGTATAAAAGAGTGTGTAAATATTGTGTGGTCAATGAGTGGGTCGGTTAGTATTACTTCTCGGGATTTTCTATATTCTGGCTCCCATTCTCCTTGTGTTGGATAATTGATAATTTATTTGGTACACGATGATTCCAACATTGTTGCCACTTTTAAACTAGAAGAGGATTGTGTTTAGAGACCTGCTGTCACATGACAACTAGCATTAGGAAATAGAATATATTTGTGTGTATATGTGTATGTATATCAGGGCAGGTCGATTTTTCACTTTTTTAAAATATCAAATTACATGAAACACCGAAAGTTGTGTATTGGTCTATTAAATATGGATACCAAAAATTAGGTCTTTAATTTATACCAATTTTTGAGGAAATGGCATCAAATATTGTAGACAAAAATGCACTGAAAAATCCTCGGTTTTTGCAACATTTGGCGAAAAAAATTGATCCGAAAATCTAACAATTTCAGTATTTAAACTAAGGTACGTTGTCATTTTATTTTATCAAAATGAAATTAAATGACGAAATTATAACTTAACATCAAATTAAAAAGTGCCCAGCTTGGACTGCATACAACAATAGGGTCTGATGTTGACAACGACACAGTATGACATACAACAGTGGGTAGAGCATGCAGAGAGCACCATGCATCCTTACATTGCTCATTAGAAAAGGGGGTCAAAATTATGTAAAGCTTTTAACTGGGATATTCTGAAATAGTTGACTCCCAACCCCAAGAAAGAAAAAAGGAGGAAGAAAAAAAAAAAAAAAAAAAAAAAAAAGTCCTTACCTTGCAGGGTAGCAGTTTCAGTTTGTGAGGAATAAATAAGTTGACTTGAGGTGGTAGGAATCCCAGTGGTGCCAATGATAGTGCCGGCACCAGCCGAGCCAGTGCCGGCACCACCACCACCAGCCGCTGCAGCAGCAGGTCCAGTGTTGATAGCACTTACTGTCTGGTCAGCGGCTGCGGCTGGGGGTGGTGCTGGAGAGGCAGTTAGTAAAGAGCCAGGCCCAGTACCAGTGGCTGTGGGGGTAAAGTCAGCAGAAATGGACTGCAGTGGGGGCTCCGAAGCGGCTGCTGGAGAGAACACCCCACTACTTGCTTCCAGCTTGTTTATGTCACCATTTGCATAATGATAAGGATCTGGAAAAAAGAGAAATACACAAATGATTAGCAGAAGAAATAATTTTATGGCATGTCAACCCTTGTTGGGTTATTTTATGCTAAAGACGTTTTGTTTCATTCATTCTTGATGGGTACTCATTTTTTTTTTTTTTTTTTTTCAAACTCATTTTGTTGTTTAACCAATTCAAGCCTTAGTATCAAAAAGATGGATTTTATGGCATCTCAACACTTGTTGGGTTATTTTATGCCAAAGACGTTTTGTTTTATTCATTTTTGATGGGTGGTCAATTTTTTTTTAAACTCATTTTTTTGTTTATCCCATTCAATTCTTAGTATTAAAAAGGTGTTTAGTGGGTTAGATTTTACGGCATGTCAACCCTTGTGGAGTTATTTTATGCCAAAGACGTTTTTGTTTTATTCATTCTTTACGTGTATTCCAATTAAAACTATTTTTTTTTTAAAACTCATAGTGACCCTAACAGGTACTACCACTCCGGGTCAAAGTGGAGTAATAGTGATGAAGGAGTACTCCACATTCCCCAGAGCTCCAGAATTGGAACTTCACAATCAGATAAATTTTAACATCATACGCAGAACATTAAGACACCCAGCCACCACCTTCTAGCACCCATATGATAAAATGGGTTAGGGCTTGCCCTAAGGGTAATGGGTTGGAACAATCATAAATGCTTGTGAACTTGATGTGAACTGCTGACTGACCGACCACCAACTGTCAGTCTAGCCAAAGTGTAGTGTTGCAGGTCATGGACTGCTCAGTCACCAGGGTCCCATCCTTAGGCATAATGGGGACCAACAACGGCCAACAGTTGCCCCATGGAGGGGGGAGTCCTTACAAAGGTGCAGTCATATTCTAAAGCCCCAGCCGACATAGCAGGTGTTTATGCCACAGTGGTTATCAACCTGAGTTTGAGTTTTGTTTAATGGCATATCAACCTCTGTGGGTCATTTAATGCCAAAAAGGTTATTTTGGTTTTCAGTCTTTAAAGTAGTGGTTCTATGGAGATAATTGGTTATGTTCTGTTATATCTTGTTGAAAAGGTTTTTTTCTTGTTGTTTTTTTTTTTTAAATAAAATTTAAAATGTTTTCAGGGTTTGTATTCTTAAAAGATGTCTCTCAGATTTCTTGCTTGATTAGCGCGGATATGTTTAAGTCTGTTACAGTTATCAACCTAAGAAATGGACTCTGTAATCAGAGTTCAAATCCTGGACAAGGCAGTTTGCATTTTACAAAGTGCTAATACTCTTGGGAAAGGTCTGAATCCAACTATTCTCCCCCAGGCTCCTTTATTTTTGGCAACGCAGACTTCTCTTCATGTTTGAGTTTGAGATTTGTTTAACGACATATCAATCTCTATGGTCATTTAATGCCAGAAAGGATCATATAGAATGTTTCTACATATGGATTTCAGTCTTTAAAGTAGCAGGTTTTATGGTGGTATTCGGTTTATGTTCAGTTAGATCTTGTTGAAAGGGTTGCCCACCCTCCCCGAAAATTTAAAACGTCTTCTGGGTTTGTATTTTTAAAAGGGTTTTTAAGTTTTTTTGCTCTTTATGTAATTTAGTGAAAAGATTTATTACAATTCATAATAAATACACCCATGATTTTTTTATAATCTATAAGGAGTGTGCACTGTATAACATGACAGACTAAACTAGGGCCATATAAAGTGTAAATTCAACTTGAATCAGTACAGTTTTACTGACTTCAGCTCTAGTGACCCCTTAATTGCTTCTGACTGGATAGCCCTGAAATTTTCAGTACTTATTCTCAGCAAGAGAAATAGTGTTTTTAATGCAAGGAAATGATTTGACATTGTCTGTTGGCAAAAATAGAAGTTGTGGAGGAGGAAGATCCCAACAATCCAGCAGCACCCCCCACCACCCCAATCTGAGGATGGAAATGTGCCAACACCCACCTTTCTAAATGCTTGAAATAATTTCTTCTGCATAGTAGGTTTTTTTGGGGGGTACAATTGAACCGATATACATACCATTGCCCCAGACCCCAAAAAGAAAAGTGTAGCATGAATCTCGATAGATATATTCTAACAATTAGTTAGTTGGTTGGATTTTATGGTATATCAACCCTTGTTGGGTTATCTTATGCCAAATAAGTTTTCTTTCATTCATTCATGATGGGTAATCATTTTTTCTATTTAACCCACAGATAAGAACCTAACAGGTACTACTACAACAGGCAAGAGTGGACCTGGGAGTAATGGCAATGAAGGGGCACTCCACACTCCCCAGATATCCAAAATTGGAACTTTAACATTAGATGCAGTTTAAGATTCTAATGGTACACCAAGCTGTCTAGGTTATCTTATGCCTATGAGGTTAGGGAATCGCATTCATTGTACATCTATATTTACAATGATTCACCCCTCTGCCATCAGATGCAGTTTAGAGTCATACTCAGCGGGGGGGGGGGTTACAGGGGAATACAGTCAGTGTATTCTAAGACCCACAGACAGGGCATCAAAAATCTTAAGGGGAGATTTACAGTTGGGCAGTTACATCCCCACCCCATCTATTTTAGAAGAGCCCTCTAGCACCCCCCCCCACATCATTACTGGAGAGGCCTTATTGCCAAACACCCTTAAGGAAAAGGAAATCATTTTTATTGTTACTAATATACAACTCCACAAGGGCAAGTCATGTTAACACCCTTATTAGAGGTCACCTTTATTTGACCCTTAGCAATACTAAACCTCCCTCACAACATACATCAAGGTGTTCTTGGGGAGAGGGTTCAGTTATAAATTCACACAATCTCAACAAGGAGAGAGTGAGTTGGGGGAGAGGGTTGCTAACAGTTTCCTGTGAGGGAGGGGGGGGGGGTTGCTGTTGTCATTCTTATATCAAACAAGCTGACTTTTTTTTCCTTGATAAATTTGATTATCATCAAACAAGGATATTGATGACCCCTATCTCTCTCTCTCATATATATATATATATATATATATATATATATATATATGAGAGCATGCTATATTTAGATAGTGCTCAATATTAAGTGGCCAGTTAAGCTCTATCAATAGAGCACCCGCCTAGGAATCGCAAGGTACCAGGTTCAATACAGCGTAGTACAGATTGGGTAATCTGATCTGTGTAATAAAAATGGGGAACTGAGGGTAAGTGTGGCGCTCCACCTCAGATGCTAAAACAACCTCTCTGGTCTAGTGCCAGCAAAAGGGGATAACTCCCTCGCTGTCTGGCCGATACCAACAATAGACTATTGGCCAACTTTGTTGGTGTTCAACATATCTAAGTTAGGGTAGCATGGACATTAAGGTCTTTGGTAACTGAAGTTTCTCACCTATGTGATTTTCAAAACACTTTATTACAATGGAGCTTTGCTGTCAGTGTAACCAAAACTATGTCACCACTTACATCACAATACCCTCAGGAATTGGGAAAGTTTATCAATGAGTATTCAATTTATAGTAAAAAAAAAAAAACATTAATATATAAAATATATTAATGTTATGAAAATATGGGATTTTCTTAAAAAAAAAAAAAGCCCATGTTATTAGTGCATTAAAATCCTGCAATGTATCTTAATATATCACTAAGAAATAAAAGGTTTATATAATATGGTGTGGTTAATTTGCATACTGGTTTTAACAAAGCAAGGTTTAATAAATAATTGGTGTTGATCTCTAATATAATTGTTTTATTCTCAAATGTATTAAAATCAATCCTAAGAAAAATTTTACATAGAAACCAATTAAAATATAATTAAAATAAGTAATTTTGTTAGTTATTACATGAACCATTATTTCTTAGTGATATATAAGACATAACGCAAGATTTTAAACGCACTAACAACATCAGTGGTTGTGTGGCAAATCTAACTCAGATTTTTATTGAGACATTGTTAATAAATAAGCTTTATTCTATGTATTAATGATTTTGATTATAAATTGATAAACTTAAGCAATTCTTGAGGGTATTGTGACATTACAGACAGTAATAGACACTGAATCTCTATTATAATAAGATGTTAAAGGCAACCAGCCTCATCCAGGATTTGAACTCATATCGCCATGTCCATTTCCCGAGAGGATAACCATTAAACCACTGGCACCTCCACAAAGTCATCCATGTAGAAGCAGAGTAGTGGTACCTACATCTGGGGGATAAGGGAGTTTTTTTTAAAACCTTTCCCAAGGGTATTAGTCCTTAAGTGAATGTAATAGAACAAATAGAGTTTAAAGTCACTCTATGTTGTCACAGTCTAGGGTGTTAGCCATTATGCCATAGGGATCACTCGCACCCCTTTTAAATTCTTATTAATTTTAATTAGCCCAATCATTTGCCTTTTAAATGATTTTATTAACAAATTCATGCCAAATATCAAACCTGGATTAATTTTAATTATTTTAATGTTCTGCATTTCAAAAACTTGACCCGTAATCTACCAAATATGCAAGTTCTGGTAAAAGGCCAGGATTATGGGGCACCCAATGACAATGCAAAGACCATTTAACCCTTATCCTGACAAACATGCAAACAGTAACAATTATTTCTAGCATTGGAGGTGTTATTAGAATCGGTAAAAAATTACTCTTGGAGAATTTTCTGAACTCTATTGTACATTTTTTAAACCGACTAATAAATACTCAGAAAACGAACATTCTGGGATTCCTGGAAAATTTTTTCAATTATTATTATTATTATTCATGAAATTTTTTTTTTTTTTTAACAATTTAAACTTTTTTTTAAATTCTCAATATTAACAGATTAAAAAATAAATAAAAGCAATTAAGGGGTCACTGAAATTAGTAAAACTATACAAGCTCGAACACCAGTTGAAGTCACACTTTATATGGCCCTAGTTTAGTCTGTAAAGTTATACAGTACACACACCTTATAAATAGATTATAAAAACCCATGGTTTTATATTTATTATGAATTATAATCATTTAATTACACAAAGTTGAAGTAGAGTCAGAGATTTTGTGTTCCAACTCCAGAGATCTGCAATGAATTACAATAATCTACAAATTATTTTGGCTTCTATTTAAAAGAATAAATAAAAATACAAGAATTGTAATTTAAGAAAAGAACTGGGTGTGGCTTCATATAAATGCACTGAACAAATAAAAAAAAAAAAAAAACTGACATTAATATTAAAAAAAAGTTTGGCGATTAATTTAAAAGTTTTATGAAAAGGTGGAGGCCGATATATAAACCGGTTAAGTTTATAAAAGAATTTTGTTTCTATTCATTTAATTTCAATACAAAAAGTTTTTTTTTTTTAAAAAGACCATTAAAACTAAGTCACATATTAAAAAGGCTATACAGTTATTGACCGAGTTTGGCTTTAAAAGTAATAGGGCATCTGTGTTTCTCTGTTCTGTTTCTGTGATAGCATTCAACCTGGTGAATTCATGGAAGGAGTAACAAGGGATTAGGAAATTAACAAGCCCCCCCCCCCTGCATATTCTGGTCAAAGAAAGGAGAAGCTCTTGTTTGCTGCAAATTTTCCATGCAGTGACAAGTACACCAAAAGCTGTTGATTCCTGACAATGGAGAAGCACTTTGGATTTTCACCAGAGACCCTTTGGCCAGATTGTGGCCCTAATACAACTGAGAGCCAGACCTGTCCACCTTGGGTGACCCAACCAGGAACTTGAGTTCTTGACAGTATGGCTGGACTTTAGAAATAATGTGCTAGATGGCTGTTAAGCAGCAAAGAGTTTCCTCTGCTCTTTTACAGATATTGTTTTTAGTTCTGCAGGGTGTCTAGCCACCCTCCTCACTAGACAAAATCTGTGGGGTTACTGCTTTAGTCGCTGATGATACAACTATGAAACAGGTAGTACTGGTTTACATAGTACCACATTGAACGACCTGACACACATGTGTTAAGTAGCAGGGCATCCCTGTGAGGATCAAATTCAAATAACTAGCTTGTTAACTTCGACATTCCAATGCGCCTCACCCAGCAGTTCTTACAGAAAGCAGGTAAACACTTTAAGTTCTCAAAGATGGCATGGATGCACGCATACACAGACACACAGATGTTGATAAGTATGTGTCTTGCGTCCTTAACGCACAAAAAGCTAAAAGGACGCAGTAAAATCATATCTATGCATCCCAGTGTTTTTCTTTTTTCTTTCCTCAACATTAAAAGCTAACTGTAAATAAATTGCAATAGTTTTTGTTTAGAAACAAATTACACAGGATAGGTTACAAGGTAAGAGTTAGCTTTAGTTGTTTCCCCAGATCATAAATAAAAACCCTACAATTAATTAGGAAACTTAGTTGGGACCCATTCAAAGTGAATATGCAGGTCCAAGGACGTACTAAATCAAAAGTATATATATATATATATATATATATATATATATATATATTTAGAATGGTTAGTTTTCATTATTTTTATTCAGTTATTTATTCATAAATACACATACATTTGTAGTAAATACATTATGCTTTATTTTTAGGATTCAAAAATTTTGGGCAATTAGTATTATTTGTATTATTCAAACTATTGTCCTCATCTTCATTGTTATCTGTACATCGTTTCGGCCGATGTGCCCTCCGGCCTTCTTCAGGTATTTTTCATTGGATTCGGGAACCTTCTTTTAATCGGGAGCCCTTACGGAACTTTGAACCTAACCCTTTATTCAGTCCACAGGGCGTATCCTGTTCTCATTCTGCTAAGTAAGCTGTATTAATTATTATTCTATGTTACTGATGCCCCTGACCAGGATTGAACCTGCAGTCTAGAGATAACTGTCACTTAGAATTGTCTTAACCTAACTCGTCTATCCACTACGCTATGTGTCCAAACGGCAGAAACATTGTACAGATAACAATGAAGATGAGGACAAAAGTCCCAAATAATACAAGTCTCATCTAAAAAAAATTCAGAGAAATAGTAAATTTTGGTCTCATCAGCAAGGTTATAGACATGGGAGACTAGTGGTTAGAATCTCTGCCTGTCAGCTTGGCAGTCGAGGTTTCAAGTCACACACGGCGCAGTCTCCCATGTTTATAACCTTGCTGATGAGAACTAATAGGTCGAAATGTACATTCAGGGATTGACATTTTCTCGATTTGTTTAGCCTTACATTTGAACATATATGCCTGCCTAAAATTCAATAATTATTAACTAATTAATTTTCAAAACTAGGTATGACTTCAATTAAGCACATATCCTCAAAAAAATTGTTGGCTAGAAGCCACATCAAATAAACACATTATTTACGTACTCTCATTATATATATATATACACACACACACACATATATATATACACATCCACCAGGGTTTAAAAAGGTCAAATTGTTTAGATTTTCTCCCCCCCTCTCCTTAACCTTATCTATGTAAGTATATCATGCAAACAAGTGCATTCAACACTTTTTCATACAGTGCATATGGCAACAAATTTAATGGCTGGAATGCACTTTTGACCAGAAAATAAATAAATAAAATAAAAAATAAGTTTGGTTTGATGAATTTTATGGCATGTCAACCCTTGCTGGATTATTTTATGCTGAAGGCATTTTGTTCTATTTATGCTTAATGGGTATTTCAAATTTTTTTAAAAACTCAATTTTTTCTATTTGACCCATAGTTGGGACCCTAACAGGTACTACCACTCTAGGTTAGAGTGGACTTGGGAGTAATGGCAATGAAAAGTACTCCACACTCCCAGAGCTCCAGAACTGGAAATTCACCATTAGATGCAGTTTAACATCATACAGGACACTAAGACCCTTAGCCACCACATATATGATAAAAAAAGGGTTGGGGGCCTGCCATAAGGGCAATCGGGGGAAAAAGCTTTAAATCATGAGTTATTGACAGTATGGCTTGACTTTAAAAAATAAGGATATATAATACAGAAGGGACTCAATTGGAGTCAAGTTACAATCAAAGTATATGAAAATGTGTGTGTGTTGAGATTTTTGCTATATAAGGTGTGTGCTAGATGCCTGCTTTTACTTATAGACTCGGCAAGAACCATGTATTCTCTCTTGGCCAATCACTGGCAGTACTCTGCTGCTGATACAATACTTAAACCAACAGTACTGCCCATAACTACTTTGAACCTTCGTGGACGACGGACATAGGATTAAATCACTGGACCTTTAACAATATGCAGGATAGGACTTATACGCTTACCAAAGGATTCCATAACTCAGGACTTACTTTAAGCCTTTTTCAACTGACCAAGGATGGCATTTAAAAACTTTACAGTGTATATAAGAGAAATTTTTTTTAACAGATATTTCTAATAAGTGTTTTACTACAGTTTTAAAAGCTAGGGTAGATATTCACCCACCCGTTCAGAGGTAAGATGTGATACAAGGTCGTAAGTATGGGGCTATCCAGTGACGATCAAACTCCCCATTCCATAGTAATGGATCTGCAAGACTAGCTTGCTAATGAATGGGACACCCTAGTTTTAGAGCCAAGATATATCGAACAATGGACACTTTCAGAAGTAGATCACACCAAATCTAACATTTTTTAAATAATGTGAATGAAACCAGAACGTTGCCCTCACGTATTAAGCATATTTGGGTTACTCTCAGCACCAAAGGGTTTTTTTTAAAAAAAATAAAAAATTTCTCGTGTTATTAAAAGAAAAGATTGAACAGACAAATAATTGAGAAACTACAAGACAGGCCATCCTAATCAAAACCTTTAATCCTAACCTAACTCATACAAAAGTAGTAGGTAATATCTACACGGTCAGGGGTCAAAGTTTAGTCTCTCGTTATCACATCTAGACATTGCTCAAAAACACTGAGAGGCGTTCTATCATGGTGTAATCGTTAGCAAGCTTGTCTCACAGATCCATTACTGAAAAGAAAATATGATCCTCCAGGATATCTCATATCTTGTGACTGTGTCACATCCTATGACAAACAGGTTTGGTAAAATGAGCATTTCATTGCGGTCTAATGGTTAGCAAGCTAGTCTTGCAGATCCCTTACTACTGAATAACAAGTTCAATCCTCACAGGATACTTCATATCTTGCAATATTTTTTTCTTATCCTACCAGTGATGGGGTGCCATCATGGTGCGGGGATGCCGATACGTACGCATCATGTGTTACTGACGCAAAAAAATCTAAAAGAACACAGAAAAATCATCTCCATGCGGCCCAGTGTTGGTTTTTTCCAGCTAACTGTAAATACATTTCATATTTTCTTGGAAACCAATTACACTGTATGGGGTACAAAGTAGGGGTTAGACAGCTTTAGTTGTTCATAGTGCATCCCAGGATGCACTAAATTAAAAAGCTATCAGCATCACTGATGGTGAAATGATTAGCAAAGCTAACAGGATACTTCATATTGAAGTCAGGAGCTGGCCCAACCCTTGCACTTATATGTTTAGAAAGACGTCACCACCCCCCCACCTTCAGATGATGAATATACAATTTAACTGTAAAGTTGTCATAAGAACCCCCCCACCCATTTTTTGATAAATGCCTAATAAAGAGTTTTTAAGATGTTTCTCACAATTTTTTTAGATGAGGCTTGATAATTAGTATTATTTGAATTATTCGGACTATTGTCCTTATCTTTATTGTTATCTGTACAACGTTTCAGCCGATGTGCCCTCCGGCCTTCTTTGAGTATTTCTTGTCAGACTCTGGAACTTTTCCCAAGTCCGAAAAGAAAGTTCCCGAGTCCGACAAGAAACACCTGAAGAAGGACGGAAGGCACATCGCCCGAAATATTGTACAGATAACTATGAAGACAAAGAAATTAAAAAAATATCAAATTTTTCCTAGCTTATATTAAAATAAAATTTATATATAAAAGAGAAAAGAAAGAAAAACCCATTTTATCATCACAAAAACGTTTTCTTGGAATTCAAAACTGTGTGCCGTCATCAAAACAAATATATTCATTCAGTGCATGCCCGTTTCATTTCTACAACATATGCTAAGCTAATGTTTGAGTTCTTTTTTAAAAACACGTTCCACAGCAATTTTTATCATTGCTAAGAATAAGACTGAAAAGTTGTCAATGATTAAATAAAGAATAATTATAATCATATTTTTTTTACCATTGAATAATATCATGACATCTTTCTATACATGTTGCTGTTGATCATGAATCTAAGTATGAAAAAAGGAAGTGATAGGTGAATGGATATATTTCTACATCAACGCTTAAAAAGAGATACATTGAATTAATTTTATCCATTCAACATTTTCTTTCCTTACTCTGATGGCTTGAAAAACCAGAAGGTGCAGTTTGTAAATAAAGAAAAAATATTTTTTTTAAATGAAAAGACCAAAGCACCCATACTCTCTGAAAATAATTGTTGGTATCCTAATGAATGGCCAAAGGAGTTGTCTAAGTTATATTTGTAAAAAGCGCTCGATACACTAAGTAGACCAAAGGAGTTAGAAATTTCCTACATAGATTTCACCTAACAGCTCATCAAAATAATTCTAACTTATTGAGATTTTAAAATTATCTTGAGCTGTTAGGTGAAACCAAGGTTGTGTGTGTGTGTGTGTGTGTGTGTGTGTATAGGTGCTGATACATATGTGTCTTGTGTCACTAACACATAAAAATTTAAAAAGATGCAGAAAAATCATATCCATGCGTCCCAGTGTTTTCTTTTCTTCCCCCACCATCACCAGCTAACTATGAATACATTGATATTTTCTTAAATATAAATTACACTGTATGGGGTACAAGGTAGGCATTAGATGGCTTTAGTTATTCATAGATAAAAACTCTGTAATATATTAAGAAATTTAGTTGGGACCCATCAAATTTCCTGGGGGCTCATTCAAATCAAATCTGTGCATTCCAGGACACATTAAAAAGCTATCAGCATCATTGTATGTGTGCGAGTAATATATATATATATATATATATATCTGTGTGTGTGTGTGTGTATGGACAGCATTCTTTCATTTATACATGTAGAATTAAACAAAAGGCACATCTCCTGTTTAACAATTTTATTAATCTTTTCAAGCTTTCTGGCCAACCTTTTTTTTTTACATTTGGGTGGAATCCGTGGATTAGTCCAAAGTTTTTATCCCAATTTCTTTCTACTGCTAACTTGGCGGGGGGGGGGAGAACAAAAAAAACACACACACACATCACCCCTGATGATGGCACTTAGAAGTGACAAAAGTACTTGGGATAAAAAAAAAAACTTGGCCAGAAATCTCAAGATCTTTAATAAAATTGTTAAACAGGAGACGTGACTTTTGTTTAATTACACATATATATATATATATATATATATATATATATATATATATATATATATGCAATAATCAACTTATTTCTTTATCCCCTTTAGAGACTCCATATAATTTGATATGCACAAACTCACACATTCCAACATGAAAATAAAATTGTCACATATTTCCCATATGGAATAAGTCAAGTGGAAATTGAGAGAATTGTTTTAACCCTACTTCCCAGAATCACCTGCAGCTTTTGCAAATATTCCTGGCATCTATTAATAAAAAGTAAAAAAAAAAAATATTATATAAAAAAAATTAAAAAAAATGAACACATGCACAGGTTGGTTGAAAAATGATTTGTTTAAAAAAAAAAAAAGAAAAAAAAGATGGCCGATTTTACTTTTCATATACGTAAAATAGTGACAAAAGAAAGCTAAATGGGGCATATTTAAACCAAATAAAAAATAAAAACTTCTTTTCAACCAGAATTCCAAGTAAGACAAGTGCTTGTTCCAAATAAATAAATAAATAAATATAAATAAAAAAAATAAAAAACCCTAAGTGTCTCTTTAATATTAAGGCCATATGGAAAGTTGGATCATCTGACCTTTGTAAAAGGTCATTCACTCAACCAAAAAATGTTTTCTTGCTTTTTTTTATTTTTTTTTAATTATATCAAATCTATTAGATGTAAATTCAATTCATAGCCACAGATTGAAATTGAACAACTCCCCCCCCATCCCCTTAATTATAGATCTACAAGAATTGAACCCACCCCCACGCCACCCTGTGAAATAAGAAAATTTGAAGAGCTGCTGCTGCTGCTTGTATGACAGGTCATAGGTCATCAGGATGAAAAAAATGTTCAATATCAAAGGGGAAACTATCCGAGTTGAATTGAACAAATAAAAGAAACGATTTGTCGGAATTTTTGTCCAGTTCGACGCATAGCGCAATGGGTATAAGGGTCAAGTTAATACAATATAATTCTAAGTGACAATCATCTGTAGGTTGCAGGTTCAATCCTGGCCAAGAGCAATAATAACAAAATACTTAACATAGCTTAACACTTGTAGCCGGTCATGGTTAACAGAATGAGAAGAGTCTCTTCCCATAAAGGGTTAGGTTTAAAGTTCCATGAAGAAGTTCGAAGAGAAGGTTCTCAAATTCAACAAGAAACACCTGAAGAAGGCTGGAGGGCACATTGTCCGAAATGTTGAGTATAAAGATGAAGACAATTGTCCGAAAAATACAAAGTGAACAAAACGTTTTTTAAACTTAAAACACAAGAGGCCAAATTATTTACTAAATGTAGTTTAATTTTGGTACAATTCCATGAGTAGAAGACTCGGTGAGAATCAAACTCACTACTTAAGCAATGATGTTCAAGACTCGCTTGCAAATAATGTTAACCATTATATCAAAAAGGTGCTGCTCTAGGATATTATCTCATTATATATAGTGATGCTGATAGCTTTTTAATTTAGTGTGTCCTGGGACGTGCATATTTGCTTTGAAGGAGGCCCCAGGAAAATTTACGAGTCCCAACTAAAACTGTCTAACTCCTACCTTGTAACCTATCCCGTGTAATTAATTTCTAAGAAACTATTGAAATGTATTTACAGTTAGCTTGAAATGGTGAGGGAGAAAGAAAAAAAAACAACACTGGGACACACGGAGAAGATTCTACTGTGTCCTTTTAGATTATTGTGCGTCAGGGACATATATAATAAGAAAGAGAGTAGGGGAAAGATAGAGAGAGGGGTGAGCGCATGGAAGCGATAACACTGTTTCAATTGAACATAATGAAAAGGAAAGAAAGGGAAAAAGTGAGGGAAGAGTTAAATCAAGATTATCATACTTTTTACATATTGAAGTATTTTGCAATAGCTCTTAACATATCAAAGGTAATAATCAAATTACCGTACTGTGGTATATCCACAAGTCTTGCTAGTTTTATTGGGTCATTTGTTTTATTCATTCTTGATGGACACTCAATTTCTTTTTAAAACATTTTTTAGAACCCATTTTCTTTCTATTTAACCTATAGATGGGACCCTAACAGGTACTACCACTCCGGGTCAGAGTGAACCTGGGAGTAATGGTGATGAAGGGGTGCTTCACACGCCTCAGAGCTCCAGAATCAGATGTAGTTTAACGTCATACTGGACACTAAGACCCTCAATCACCGCCTTCTAGCGCATATATGATAAAAAGGATTGGGGGGGTCTGCTATAGGGGCAATAGACTTGGGACAATCATAAAAGCACTAGGGCTTGACATGACCAGCCAATTGTAAGGGGGGGGGTCCTTTTAAAAAAAAAAAAGCCATTACAAAAGCCCCCCTCCTCCGTTTTTTCTTTTTAAAGAAAAGGTGTGTCAGGCGTTCCACATTTCCTTTTATGTTGAAAGAGACAGTGGTCTGACAGCAAATATCAACTGGTAGGTCATAACTTGCGCTATGTTTAGAAATTGCCTGAGAATCCAAAGTCTATTCTAGCCGTCTGAAGAATTCGGACAGTTTGGTGAGAAAAGACATCTTGAAATTGACACAAATTCCCACCACATTATAGATAGATATATAGATAGATAGATATAGAGAGAGATAGATAGATATAGAGAGAGATAGATAGATATAGAGAGATAGATAGATAGATAGAGAGATAGATATAGATAGAGAGATAGATATAGAGAGAGATAGATATAGAGAGAGATAGATATAGAGAGAGATAGATATAGAGAGAGATAGATATAGAGAGAGATAGATATAGAGAGAGATAGATATAGAGAGAGATAGATATAGAGAGAGATAGATATAGAGAGAGATAGATAGAGAGATAGATAGATAGATAGATAGATAGAGAGATAGATAGAGAGATAGATAGAGAGATATAGATAGAGAGATATAGATAGAGAGATATAGATAGAGAGATATAGATAGATAGAGAGATATAGATAGATAGAGAGATATAGATAGATAGAGAGATATAGATAGATAGAGAGATATAGATAGATAGAGAGATATATAGAGATATATAGAGAGATATATAGAGATATATAGAGAGATAGATATAGATAGAGAGAGATAGAGAGATATAGATATAGATAGATAGAGAGATATAGATATAGATATATAGATATAGATATAGAGAGATAGAGAGATATAGATATAGATAGAGAGAGATAGAGAGATAGATAGAGATAGAGAGATAGATAGAGAGATATAGATAGATAGATAGAGTTAGAGATAGAGATAGAGAGATATAGTTAGAGATAGAGAGATATAGTTAGAGATAGAGAGATATAGTTTAGAGATAGAGAGATATAGTTAGAGATAGAGAGATATAGTTAGAGAGATAGAGAGATAGAGAGATATAGTTAGAGATAGAGAGATAGAGAGATATTAGAGAGAGATAGAGAGATAGAGAGATATAGTTAGAGATAGAGAGATATAGAGAGAGAGATAGAGAGATATAGTTATAGAGAGATAGAGAGATAGAGAGATATAGTTAGAGATAGATAGAAAAAAAAAAAAAGACATGCAAATTAATTTATTCACGACCAACGATTTTTGTTTCCCAAGAAAAAAATATTCTCATCAAAATTAATTGGCAATCAAAAACGCTGGTAGTGGGCGGACTTGAAAAGCATCACGTGTGAAACGATTTATCTTACAGATATTTTAGTTTTATAATTTGATGGGGGTGGGGTGGGTGGGAGGTGGGGACAATCACACAGGTTACTACTTACTGTTACCAGTGATGCCGATAGCTTTTAAATCTAGTGTGTCCTGGGACGCACATATTTGCTTTGATGGAGTCCCCAGGAAAATTTATGGGTCCCAACTAAAGTTTCTTAAATTGTAGGGTTTTTATTTATGATCTGGGGAAACAACAAAAGTTGTCTAACCTCTACCTTCTACTCTATCCTGTATATTTCGTTACTAAGAAAATATTGAAATGTAATTACAGTTAGTTTGAAATGGCAGGGGAAGAAATAAGAAAAACACTGGGACGAACTGCGATTTTGATGACGCAGGTAGTGAGCCTATAGGCTTCTATGTTACTGTTTGGGCATTCACCTTGGGTCGGTCGAGCTCTAACCAATGAATTCACTCGAAGTGAATAACAAGGGAATAGAAAATTAAATGGTCCCCCAAACCCTGCATGCATATTGTGACGAGACTAAAGGGCAGCCCTATGAACAGGTGGATTCCCAGCCCCCACAAACAAAGCGCGTCAGGATATGTTTGGCCTGTGCGAGGGGGAAGAGTGCGGCGAGCAGCTACGGATACTCGAACTCGCTACCTCCTCGTAGCTGAGGTGTTGTTAGTACAGACCCAAATAAAGTATATCCGAATTTGCATAAGCGTGGCTGGACGGGCAGAAATAAAGATGGACTGTCACTGACAACGCGAGTGAGGAAGAAAGTGTTTGGACGGCAAGTGAAATCTGACGACTGCTATTTGAAGTGAGAGTGGTGTGTTCGGTTGGGAAAGGAATTGCATTTAGTTTGTTGGGAGAGACTTTCAAAGGATTGATATTACCTTGAAATTTTGGACTCTTTCAAAAGACATATCCCGGTCAAAGGAATGAGATTCCTTTGTTTGCCACAGATTTTCCACAGACACAGTGACAAGTATGCCAAAAGCAGTTGATTCCGGACAATGACGGAGACGCCCTTTCGATTTTCACCAGAGTCCCTTTGTGGTCCTAATAACATTTGGACACCAGAGCTGCTTGCCTTGGGTGACCCTATCGGGAACTTAAGTTCCTGACGGCGTGGCTCTGACACCATGGGGGGGTTGGACTTTAGAAGTAATGTGCTAGTTGGTTGTTGAGCTTCTGCCATCCTTTTACAGGTCTTGTTTTTCATTCTGCAGGGTGTCTAGCCACCCTCCTCACTGACAAAATCTGTGGGATTACCGGTTTAGTCATCGATGATCCAACTATTAAACAGGTAGTACTGGGTTACATGGTACCAGTAGCACACTGAGCAACTTGACACAGAAGCATAGAGGTGGAAACCAATATATTCTATTAGTCTCAACTTTTTCTGTTAAAAGGGGGCTCGATACATATTTTGATCATCCGAACCTGTCCTCAATCTCTAATTGTGAAATTTACATAGACATTTCGGCAGATGCACCCTCTGGTCATCTTCAGGTGTTCCTTGTAATCTATTGGGGCAACCTGCTCTCATTCCGTTACAAGTGTCAAAACTGTCTAGCCAAGTAAGTTACTGCTATGCTCAGATAGACAAAGTATTGACACTTGTAACAGTGAGAACAGTCTACCCCAAAAAGAAGGCCAGAGGTCACATTGGCCAAAACATGTATGTACATTTCACAATGGAGATGACGACAACAGTCAGAAAAGTGCAGGCATAGTGATATTTTTTTGTTATTGAAGTAGCTCAATGTAAGGCATTTTCCAATTGGCTGCTCGTTGAGAAAATCAATGTTGTATAGAAAATAATCTAACCTCTCCACGAGGATTTAAAAAGAAAAAAGATTCCATCTTTAATATAAACATTGGATGGGGAGGGGGGATGATTGCATCTACAAAATTATGACAAAGGGAAAAATACTGAAGCAACTTTAGAAATAGTCCTTAGTTAATAAAAAAAAAAAAATCAATACAAACTGCGGTAAGTAAATACTATACAGTCAAACCATATATATATATATATATATATATATATATATATATAATATATATATATACATACACACACACACTATACTATTAGTAAACCCTTGCGGCAAGGAAAAAAAACACAGGTAAATAATTTACAAGTAAACTAATAAGTGAAACTTTAGTTGGTAGTAACTGACTCATTTGTGTGTGTGTGTGTATATATATATATATATATATATATATATATATATATATTAAAAAGAGAAAGAAAATTAAGATATTTTATCACAGCAACATTTTTTTCTAGGAATTCAAATAAATATCAAATTTTTTGAAAACGTTCCACTGCAATGAATATCATTGCTAAGAATTCTAGTTATCTTAATCTATGTTATTTGTCAATAGAAATGTTTGATTTTAAAGCTTTATTCTTTATTTTTAGAATAAAAAAAAAAAAAAAAAAAAAAAAAAAAAAAATGAATGTCAATTTTACTTTTTATATATAAAAAAGAAATTCGGCAAAAATCTTTATAAAAATAAATAAAAAAACATTGCCAGGGTGCCCTCATTTTTAGGGGGTCATCCATATATAAGTATTTTCCTGACCTCCTATGAGGCTGGGGTGTGACATAAGGTATTTTTAATGTGGGGAGTCACACTCAAAACAAAACTCATGTGATATCTTGTGCAAAAAAGGTGTGGTTCCCATCAGCATTCCCCTTTTGGGGCACCTCAGGTGCCCAGGAAATAAACCCATCCATGTGACAGGGCAGGTGTTGCCTGAAGGAATACTCTTTTTAAAATTATCACCCCATGGCCTCAAGATGTAGGGTCGGCATAGAAAACAAGAGCTTGGGGGAGGCAGTTCTGGTGAGTATAGAGAGTGCTGCACTTGCATAATGCTGTTTTTCACATTAAAATCTACCAATCTATTCATTATGAAATATTATGTACCTCCAGTTGGTGCTTACACTTGTGATCTGATCATCATTAAACTTTACACATGTTAAGCTAATACTCAGAAATAGGACTGGCCAATTAGATTTTAATTAAAATCAATAATAGAACCGCTGGGGACATCTTTACAATGGAGGGGGGAAAGAATACGTTTCAGTGAGGGGGGGGGAAGGGTTGTAATAGTATATCTGAATTAAGTAACGAGAAGAATTATTTTTTAAAAATTAAAATAATTTTTTAGTGAAATAATATAAAGATTCCCTCAAATATTGCATGTATATTAAAATTAAAACATTTTTTGGTAATATAATACCACTTTTTCTTAATTAAAAAGGCAAAATTTGAATTTTTATTAATTTGAAGAATATAAGTGTAATCTATCTATCAATCTATCCATATATAAAGGGCAGTTGTGTGTATCTGTATGTCCGGAGGAAACTTTGAAAATAAAAATAATTAACGACAAAGTAAATATATATATATACACACATTAAATACCACCAGGGCTTGGTTTTTGGAACAAAAATAATAGAGATTTGATTTATATTTGTGTGAATTTAAAAAAAAAAACAACAACAAAAAAACTAAATGATAACAGCATGGATTTTTTTTTTTCCCCCCATTTAATATTTTAGATCGTATACATTAACATTTCTTTTCAGAGTAGCTGGATCAAGGCAAGGTCTATTTTTTTTTTTTACATAGGGATTTAAATGGGGCATCCCACAAGGATTCAACTCACCATTCAGAAATAATGGATCTGTGGGACTAACTTTAAAAAATCCCACTCTACCCAGGCGATGCCGGGTAGCCACTGCTAGTCTCTTATACAAATATCAATTTCTATCTGTCTGAATAACCTGTGACATAAACACACCTTGCAAATGTTGCTATTGAAAATCTAATATGGAACTGCAAATGACCTCACCTTTCCCGGGTATTACAGCTAGTAATAAATATAATCTATATAATAATACTCAGGTTCATTAATTGTACAACCATCATCCTGCAACACCCTCTGGTTAAAAATGAAACTGTCTAGATCATCCAAGATTAAATGTGAAAATGTAAATCCTGATTTTCTGGTATTGCTCATCCGCCAAATTCTTATTTCTTAGGAGTGTCATCACCTCAATTAAATAAGGGACCATTAAAAATATAAAGGAAGCAAGTAGGGGAAAAATAGAGAGGGGGTGAGCATGCGGAAGCAATAACACTAATCTGTTTTGATCAAAAGATGAAAAGAAAGAAAAAGAGCGTGAGAGAGTTAAATCCCAAGATTATTATACTTTTTACATATTGAACTATTTTGCAATAGTTCTTAAGTAAACATATCAAAGATTGTAATAATTAAATTATCTTGCAACACCCTCTGGTTAAAAACGAGACTGTCCAAGATGAATTGCAACAATGCAAATCCTGATTATCTGGTGTTGCTTATCTGCCAAATTACTTATGAGTGTCATCACCTCAGCTAAATAATGGACCATTCCTTTTTTATTATAAAGAAAAGGAAAAAAGTACATGCTACACAGAATATAAGAAAGAGGGGGGGTATAGAGGCGATAACGCTAATCTGTTTCAATCAAACATTAAGTAAAAAAAAGAAAAAAAATTTGAAAAAAGGAAAAAGAGTGTGAGAGTTAAATCAAGATTATTATACTTTTTACATATTGAACTATTTGGCAAAGGCTCTAAAGTAAACATATCAAACCTTGTAATAATTAAATCATCATACTGTGGCATATTCACAGGTCCTGATAGTTATAATAATAATGCTAAATATTACAGTACCAGTATAAGAGGGGGGTAAAAAAAAAAGTTAATTTAAAAAGCAAGTAAAAAAAATAAAAAATGCCACCTAGCCAATGAGACCATTACATCATTATGGGGGTGGGGGCATGTATGTTTAGAATCATTTTCCTTGGATGTGACGATGACACCTTCAGCGTGGATTGGCAAGGGCCATCAAGCAATTTTATTAATTAACCTGGTATAAAGACTAACCTCACCCCCCAATCCTTCACCATACACAGAGAGAGAGAGAGAGAGAGAGAGAGAGAATGCTATTTCATTATATTACTAATAAAGAATTTTATAGAACAAGTCAGTTAAAAATGAGACTGTCCAAGATGAAATACAAAAACCTAAATCCTGATTATCTGGTGTTGCTTATGTGCCGAATTATTTATGAGTGTCATCACCTCAGCTAAATAATGGACCATTCCATTTTTATTATAAACAAAAGGGGGGGGGAAAGCACACCCTACACAGAAAAAAATAAAAATAAAAATAAGAGTAAGGGAAAGAGGGGGTGAGCGCACAGAAGCAATAACACTAATCTGTTTCAATCAAACATATATATGAGAGAGAGAGAGAGAGAGAGAGAGAGAGAGAGAGAGAGAGAGAGAGAGAGAGAGAGAGAGAGAGAGAGAGAGAGAGAGAGAGAGAGAGAGAGAGAGAGAGAGAGAGAGAGAGAGAGAGAGAGAGAGAGAGAGAGAGAGAGAGAGAGAGAGAGTTCAGAAAGAGCAAGACATTAACAGATAAAAAAGGTCTCACAAATATACCTAACATTACACAATATTTTTTTAGGGAAAGATTTTCTCATCAACGGTATATTTGACCAATCATACATACATACATATGACTTGCACACTTTTTGGAACATCAATGTTTTTTGTTTTGAATTTAAAAAATCTTCTGCTCTCTCGAAGAGTCCGGATTAAAAACAAGCTATGAATATGATATGATTTTTATAAATCAAAATATTGTTCATTATTAGCTATGAATATGATATCAAATATTTTCATTTTAACAGCATTGTGTTTTCATATATATATATATATAATATATATATATATATATATATATATATATATATATATATATATATATATATATATATATATATATATATAAAATGTCTTTTACTAATAAACAATTTTATAGAACAAGTTGTAGAGAGTGAAGACTTTCTTCTTCCAATGTTGACACCCCCCCCCCAAGGACGGAAAGAGCCTCGGAAGCTCGCAAAGAGCAAGACAATAACAGATAAAAATTGGTCATCCAAAAACAAGTAGCCGGAAAGAGAAGATAATAATCAAATGGACAATAAATCCTACTTTCTTCCAGAATGGACATTGCAAACACACAGCCACCCACTCACTCAAAGATAATCCCGGAAGGAGGGGGGGGGGGTCTATCCATCAAGAATTGTCAGAGTCTAATGAGCTAGAACAAAGTTCTAAATATGGAGATTTTTGTTTGGTAAATATTAAAAATAAAAATAAATGGAAAAAAAAAAAAAAAAAGGGAGGAAGAGGGAGGAGTGATGGTGCGAGGCTAGTAGCAGGTTTTTGTGACACACGTCACATAAAAATATAAATGAAACATTCAAAACAGCTGTTATTCGTATAACCAATTCCAGTCAAGTGAAAAGAATCTCAAACCATGCCTTTTCCAATTTTCTATCGATTCGGATAAATACAACCAAAAAAAAAACAAAACAAAAAAACAAAACAAAAAAAAAACAAACATGACTTTTTGTGTGTTTTTGTTTAGACAGACATGGCCATATTTACAAAGACAAAAAAAATTTCCATTTCTAATAAGGGGTGGGGTGGGGGCAGTTGTGGGTACACAAGTGCAGTTATTAATGACATCATATAAAACAAATATGCTATATTTTTAGAAACACAAAAAGCCTCCCCCCCCAACCTAATCAAGCATTGGTTTTTAGAGGGGGGATTGTTTTGTTTGTTTTTAAAATCTAAAATGTTAACCTGTTAAAATTATACATTTTCTTAAATAATAAAGACTAAATGTATAGATTATATTTTTAGAAACACAAAAAAAGCCAACAAACTCTCCACCTAATCAAACATGTTTTTTGGGTTGTTATTTTGTTTTGTTTTTAAATTTAAAATGTTGACATGCTAAAATTATACATTTTCCTAAACAATAAAGACTAAATGTATAAAATTTGACAAGTAGGAAGAAGAAAGACCCCTGCAATAATCTAAAAAACATTAAAGACAGAAATTTTGTAATAAAAGACATTGTTTATATTGGAGACTTTAGATTCGTTGTTAAAAGTTTTTAATCATTTCGGGTAAAAATAAACAAGTTTTTAAAAATTGTCTATAATTTCAAAAATTACTTATTAAAATGTAAAAAGTTTTTTTTTTTTTAAATTTTTGGTGAAAAACCTTAGTAATGCAAAGATAGAAATATTAATCTATTAGCTTTAAAAAATTAAAAATTTAATTAAAATTTTTTTTTTTTTTTTTTTTTTAAAATAAGTCTAGTTTTTAAACTTTCCAACTGCAGTTTGGGGGTGGGGTTTGCAATAGTAAATTCATTTTGGTACAAGATATGGAAATTATTAATTCAACGCAAACAGCTTGATAACAAACCTAGTGACAAATACAATATAAAATGTATTAACTTATTATAAATAAATAACTAAATACTATAAACTGCAAAGATCATATTAAATAAAACTATCAATTTTTCCATTAGGGGCTAAAAGAAAACGCATGGGGTGCAGTAAAAAGAGAGCTAGGTCAGATAGAGCATATGTTGCTTTCAAACGAAACATATTAGCCACAACAGCAATAATGGGCTGGTCGGTCGGTTGGCTGGCTGGTCGGATTTGTTATGTGTGTGGGTCGCACATGTTTCTGCCTTATCAACCTACCTTTTTTGGTTGTTTTCTTTGCACACACAAAACACACGAGTTGGCTGAATAATAATATACATCACCAGGTATCATCTATTTTCCTGTGGGTATTTCAGGCCGAACGTCACACCAACCTGTGGGTAGCATTTAAGCCGAGTCAAAGTGACTATCAAGGACAGAGAGGCAAATGGAAGCAGGCAAAGACAGCGCCACGGCTAAACCATATGGTGTCGGGGAGAAAAAAAAAAATAAGCAAAAGATGCTACGACGACAATACTCCCAAGATAGGTGCTTTAGTATAATAATAAAACAAAAAAAAACAAAAAAACATTCAAACGCCGACAGTCATTAGTGGTGTTTCCATGGCAACTAATTAGCTATTGGTAAAATTAAAATGACAGGTAATACTAATGATCTGGTTGCAAGGTATTTTCTATAGCGGCCATAACAGACTTGACCACCTAAAAACACAGGTTGTTGCTTTCAATGTAATAGTAGCACTATTACGACAACTAGCCAAAGAGAGAGGGGGAGGGTAATGGTGGCAGGAAGAGAGATAGTAACAGTAGTAAATAAATAGTAGTAGTAGCTAAGTATATCATTAGCACTAGTAATAGTAGCAGGCATTTACTGTCCCACCGTCTGGCAGGTGTTTTGGTCTAATAAAAGATTTTAAATTAAATTAAGAATAATCACCCTACCCTCAAAAATTAAATTTATAAATACCTATAATTTTTTTTTACTATTTTATTTAATAAAATTAAAATAACTAAAATGATATTTTTGTTGAAGTTAAAGACAAAAAAAAAATAAAATAAAAAAATAAAATAAAATAAAAAATCAAAGTGTTTTTAAGACTTTAAAAGAAAAAGTGTTGTAGAGAAATACTGCAGAAAGGGTTGCGGTTTTTAATTCATATCTTGAAATATCTCTTTAAAAAAAATTAAAAAAAAAAAAAAATTTTTTTTTTTTAAATGGATTTTTAAAATTAAAAAAAAAAAAAAAAAAAATCAACAGGTCTGTTGCAAATCTGTTCCTCCCCACAAGCCAAGACGCATTAATAAAGGTGGCGGCCGCAGAGGTGGTGACAGCAACTGCGATGACGTTTGCGGTAACAGCTGTCTATAAGAGCCAGCGACACCATGATGATGACGACCAAAGCCAGCCAAAGAGAAAGAGAGAGAGAGAGAGAGAGAGAGAAAGCGGTAGCAGCAGCAGCTGCAATTTTAAAGATTGGAGGGAGGGGAGGTTGGGTTTACAATGTGCAATTCAGACAGGCAACTCCTGCGATCACAGAGCTAATAAGAATATTCATGAGGTTGTGCTTGCTACCTAACAGCAGTCAAAGATATATAGAGCCCCTAGCACCAACACACTACCACCATCATCATTATCATCGCTGCTGCTGCTGCTGCTATCACAATCATCACAGACTCGGCGGAGGGGTGGGGTGTGTTTGTGAGGGAAGACAAAGCAGTAAGTTACCACAATTTCATTTCGTTAATCATCTGATAAGAGAGAGAGATGATTAAATATCGAGATTGACTGACACTACCTTTGATCTTAGACCCAAGTCTTTTTTTGTTTAGTTTAATGGCATATCAACCCTGTGGGTTATTTAATGCCAATATAATACATATAGCATAATGTATGATTTAACATAATATCTAACATAACATACAATTATACATACATATATATATACATACATATACATATATATATATATATATATATATATATATAAGTAAGTTGTCAGAGTGGCCTGATGTTGGTATCAGCCAGAGAGCAAAAGAGTCTATCCTCTTTTCACTAGAGCTAAACCAAGGAGATTGTTTTGTGTTTGAAGTGGAGTGCCCCACATACCATCAGCTCCTCACTTTATCGCACAGGTCCCTGCGCTACTCATGAGCCGAGTTAGTGAATCAGGAACCTTGTGCTTCCTACACGGATGCTCTACAAACACACGTTTTGTATGGGAATAGTTTGTGGTAATTTTTTTTTTTTTTTTTTCTTTGTTAGAGTGTTAGTAATCTATTTTGTTTTTCAGGTGTGTTCCCAAAATCGGTGTTATTGACGTATTTCATATCCGATTCATAATTTTCGATATATTTCTTATTTCTCTGAAAAAAGACAAAATCTTTAAGTCTATTGAAATTTTATATTTGGCTCGCTCTGTAAAGTCGAACAATAGTTAACAAGGGTGGTGATAGTTGTAGCTCAGGAAATGGAAGAGAAAAAAGAAGAAAAAAAAAAGGGTCAGCCCTACAAAGATTCCCTACTCCAGTAAAAATTAAGGACTACCCCACTCTTCTCTTGATGCATGCTCCAGCCCCCCCACACACCCCCCCTAGATAACTGAAGAACAAATATACAAACTTTAAGACAACTTTTTATCAACTCCAAACTCAATACCTGCACAAGACCATCTATATACTTGTGTCAACTCAAAGTCCTTTATAAAGGGTCAGAGGTTATTACAACACCCCCACCACAAAGAAAATATCTAGAAGTGTTTACATCAAAATAGTTTAGTTTATGTATTGAACAACAGTTCAACATAGATAGAGACAGAAATGGTACAGATAGATAGATAGATAGATAGATAGAGATAGAGATCTAGATAGATAGACACACAGATAGAGACACAGAGACACATAGATAGACACACAGATAGATAGAGATATAGATAGATAGACACACAGATAGATAGAGATATAGATAGATAGACACAGATAGATAGATACACACAGATAGATAGAGATATAGATAGATAGAGATATAGATAGATAGAGATATAGATAGATAGAGATATAGATAGATAGACACACAGATAGATAGAGATATAGATAGATAGACACACAGATAGATAGAGATATAGATAGATAGACACACAGATAGATAGAGATATAGATAGATAGAGATATAGATAGATAGACACACAGATAGATAGACACACAGATAGATAGAGATATAGATAGATAGACACACAGATAGATAGAGATATAGATAGATAGAGATAGATAGATAGACACACAGATAGATAGAGATATAGATAGATAGATAGATAGAGATATAGATAGATAGAGATATAGATAGATAGAGATATAGATAGATAGAGATAGAGATAGAGACACAGATAGATAGAGATAGAGATAGAGATAGAGATAGAGACAGATAGAGATAGAGATAGAGATACAGATAGAGATAGAGATAGATAGAGACACAGATTATATGTGTGTGTGTGTGTGTGTGTGTGTGTGTGTGTGTGTAAAAAAGTGTCCATGCTCAGTTAAACTGAAAACTTGTTTGTAAGAAATCATTCAAAAAGATCGCAAATATTAAGTCATGAAATTTTTTTTTAAATGGGTGCAATGTGAGGAGGGGTTGGGTCTGCAGTAAATGGGGAGAAGGAGGAGGGGGTTGAAGAAAAAAAGATTTAATTTGTCCAGACAGGTAAGTAGAATGACATGGTTAATAAGAAGAAAAAAAAACTGTCTTAACTATGTCATCCTAAAATAAACTAAGTAGTGTGACTAGATTTCATCGCAACCGCACTAGAGAGAGAGAGAGAGAGAGAGAGAGAGAGAGAGAGAGAGCACTACCCACTACGACTACTCTACTACGACTCCTATTACCCTCACTGCTGTTATATAGTGTTTTAGTAATAGGAGTTATAAAGGGGTTTTGCTTTCGAGGGGATCGAGTATCTCCTCTCTTTTTCTTTACTGTCAAAAGGGAAAAGGACTCCCACATATCCTTGCTCCCCCCACCCCCCAAAACATACCATTTATTCTTTAGAAAGTAGCAACCCTAAAGTTGGTGCAGAATGACATGATATGTAGAGGTTACTACAAAACTGGCTTAGTAGACAAGAGATATTCATATCCATTGATGATATAACTAAAAGGGATATTAGCATCATTATTATTATTATTATTATTAATAATGTTTTCTGTGTAATATAACTGACTCAGATTTAATCTTATAAGCCGTTAGATGGACAGACAAGTCTTAGTCAAAAACGGCTTACATCATCAAGAAACGAGCCAACAAAAGTTAGACATTTTTTTTTTTTTTTAAATACTATCCTACCATATGTAAGATACATATATAGATTTTGCAGTGTTTTGAAAAAATGTTTTAGAAAAATTATGGTATACTTAGCAGGACCTGTGGATCTACCACAGTAAGATAATTCAATTATTACAACATTTGATATATTTACTTGAGAGCTATTTCAAAATAGTTCAATATGCAAAAAGTATAATAATCTTCATTTAACTCACTTTTTTTTTCTTCTTTGATCTTTTCATTATGTTCGATCGAAACAGATTAGCGTTATCGCATCTGTGTGCTCACCCCCCCCCCTCAATATTTTCCCCCTATTTCTTTCTTTTTTTTTATGCAAGGTACATATATAGATTTTGCAAATAAACTTGTTGTTTTGAAAAATTTATTATAAAAATGATGGTGTACTGATGTGTGTGTGTGTGTGTGTGTGTGTGTGCTAGCAGGACCTGTGGATATACCACAGTATGATAATTCAATCATTACAACATTTGATATGTTTACTTAAGAGCTATTGCAAATAGTTCAATATGCAAAAAGTATAATCTTCATTTAACTTTTTTTATTTCTATCTTTTTTTTTATGTTCAAGTAAACAGATTAGTGTTATTGCTTCAACGTGCTTACCCCCTCTATCTTTTCCCAATATTTTTTCTGTGAAACCTGTCCCTAGCACAAGATAATCAGGATGTATATTTTTGCAGTTTAATTTATACGGTCTCAGTTTTAACCAGAGTGTGTTACATGATGATGATGGTCGGAAGATTAAGGAACAAGAGCGATATATATATATATATATATATATAGATAGAGATATATATATATATATATATATATATATATATATGGGAGAATATGTGCTTAATTGAAGTCAAACCTAATTTTTTTGAAAGTTAATTCATTAATGATTAATTAGGCGGGATTAACTTTAAAAAAAAATTAGGTTTGACTTCAATTAAGCACATATTCTCCCAAATATTGTCGGCTGAAAATAGCCATATTTGTTTATATATATATATATATATATATATATATATATATATATACACACACACACACACACATACATACATACATTTATACATATACACGGTTTGCAATATTTATAAAAGAGTGCTCAATATTGTCAATAGAGCCTATGTGGATCTAGGATCTATTAAAGAATTTTTTTATATTGCTTTAAATTATAGTGTTACCTTGAATTATTATACAAGTACTCTACCTTATGAGTTTTCCAATTTACGAGCTTTCACTTAGGCGATTTTTTAAAAAAACTTTTTGTTCAGAGATAAAATCTGAAGTATGAGTGAGCTTCAGATATGCTTATGCTAATAAGTTCACTAAAAATATTTTAAGTTTCCAAATTTATTACAAAGAAAAATATTTATAAAAAAAAAACAACATTAAAAACATAGTACAGCACATATTTCATTACATCATATTTTATTATATACAATGTTATTTTTCTTATTTAAAAAGAAGAAAAAAAGTATTTTTTGTGAAATAATGGCATTTCAATTTATTTCAATGGGGAAAACTTATTTGATATACAAGGAGATGCAGTTATGAGCACAATAATTAAATTCGTAGGTCAAGGTACAAACGTATATGTCTCGATATATATTTATTTACGAGGGGGAGGGGGTGCCTTCAATTTTAGAAGTTAATAGGTTTCAAAAAGGCTTTGACAACCCAAAGAATTCATTTTTTTTATATTCAATAAACATTTACTCATTAAAATACTTCAATCATTTAATCATACGAGAAGAAAAAATCAACAGGGCAGGATTTAAAAAGGTCACTGGGGTAACAAAATTTGGAGACCCTTATATTATCAATGTTTACCTCCACCCCTCCAAATATATTGAATTTAAAAGAACCACTCCAACTAGAATGGCCCAAATACTCAAAGTTGTTTCAAATTGTCTAGTGATAGCACCCCACCACCACCACCACCATTAAGTCTGAAAATAAACAAACCTTTTTTTTTATTTTTTTAAATTATGAATCCAAGACTAAAGTGACCCCTGGGCTACAACCCACACATAAATCCGCAACTGATTATGTATGGTGTCTGGAATTCCGATAAGACCTTCAAACAAATTAATGCAAACAGCTTTTAGCTTTTTGTTTAATGGCATATCAACCCTCTTAGGTTATTTAATGCCAAATCCACTGTTGTAGAAAAACAGTAGTGGTACTATTAAACCCATCGTGAATGGGGGGGGGGTCAACCCATTGGGTCATCTCACGTCAAAGATGTTTTGTTTTATTCATTCTTGATAGGTATGCAATTATTTTCTTTGAACATTTATTTTTAAAACTCATTTTGTCCTAGTTATCCCATAGATGGGAGCCTAACAGGTACTACCACACAGAGTTGAGGAGGTTCATACCTTTCCCAAAGGTATTAGTCTGGAAGTGAACATAATAGCCTGACAGGAGTTACAAAGCTGCAGTCCAGCACATTAGTCATTACGCCACAAGGTCTCATCCAAAAACAGATTTTAAAAATATATACAGTGTTAAACTGTGTATATATTTTTTTTCTTTTTTTCTAAAAAAACTAGGCCATTATTTAAATGTGGATATGATTTAAGTCTTTAGTTTTGTTAAAATTATATAAAAATGTTAATGAATGAAATATGAACACATTTTGCGATTAAATGTCAACATAAATAAAAGACGTCCATATTGGGTAAAAGTGTTTTTTTTAATCTTGTTTTATTCTTTTTTTTTTTAAACTATATTTGATACGGTTATTCATTTTATACAGTACATATTGGCTTTAAAAGTATTGAATTGAAATAGAATCCCATTTAGAAATATGTATAATTAACTAATTAGGAGAAGGTTTGTTGTTTTATGGTGTATCAACTCTTTTCGGACCATTTAATGTTGATTTAAGTCATTTTGATAAACAAAGGACTCCAGTTACTTACAGTACCTGCTATTGCTTAAGTGGTCACCCAATTAAGTATCGAAAAGGCTCATCGCAGCTTAACTGCAGTGAATCTAGCAGGAACTGGGGCTTTCAGTGTGACTTATCTGTAATCAAAAGACTGGTTGCTTACAGTACCTGCTCTTGCTTAAGTGGTCACCCAATTAAATATTGAACAGACTCATCACTGCTTAACTAGCGATCTAGCATGATCTGGAGATTTCAACGTGACTTGACCTTAATCAAAGGACTTGGTTGCTTACAGTATCTGTTGTTGCTTAAGTGGTCACCCAATTAAGTACTGAACAGGCTCCAGAATTGGAACCTCACCATCAGATAGATTTTAATATCAAACCCAGGACATTAAGACCCTCAGCCACTGCCTTCTAGTACCTATACGATAAGAAGGACTGGGGGGTTGCCATAAGGGCAATAGGGTTGGAGCAATCATATAGGTGCCTCTCCAACCACCTGTCTAGCCCAAGAAAAGCCTAAAGTGGAATATTGCAAGTCATGGACTGTTCAGCCACCCTGGTCGCCACCCACGACTAACAGGTGGCCCCATTGGGGGGAGTCTTACCCCCTCTGCAGAGGTGCATTCTAACACCCCAGCCAATAGAGCGGTGAGAATTTTAGTAACATCGATATATTAATACTCTTGTTCCTTAATTGTATGACCGTTATCTTGCAACACCCTCTGGTTAAAATGATATTGAACAAATTTGCAATAGCTCTTAAGTAAACATCTCAAATGTTGTAATAATTCAACTATCATACAGTAGTATATCCACAGGTCCTGCTAGTAGTAATAATAAATTCATCTAAGTCTCATGTAAGGGACATAGATGAAAAAATTTATTAGACAGCAAAATTATTAATGTATGTGAAATGATATTAGTGTTATCTAGTCCCTCAAAAGAATAATGGTGATGTCTGTATGCTCAAGAATAGTCTGACAAGGCAACCTTTCAGGTTTTTTTTAAAAAAAAGCTCTAATCAAGTGATTTGCAAGACTGTAAAATAAATGTACATACTGAAGTGAAATTATATGAGCGTTATTTTGCAGAGCTTTGGTTGGTTGGTTTTTATAGCATGTAAAAACTCTACAATTTATTAAGAAACTTTAGTTGGGACCATTCTAATTACCCAGGTCTCATTCAAACCAAATACATGTGTCCCAGGACGCACTAAATTAAAAATCTATCAGCATGTATGTATGTATGTGGATGATATCAAGTGTTTTTTTTTTTTGTAGGATTCAACCAAAATTGAGAACTCAAACATACATATAAAAATTTGTATATATATATATATATATATATATATATATATATATATATATATATATATATACACACAAACATGCAGAATTAAACAAAAGACATCTCCTGTTTAACAATTTTTTTTGATCTTTTCGAGTTTTCTGGCCAACTTTTTAATATTTGGGTGGAATTCGTGGACAAAGGGACCTTTGGTGGACTTATCCACGAATTCCACCCAAATATTAAAAAGTTGGCCAGAAAACTCAAAGATCAAAAATAAAATTGTTAAACAGGCGATGTGTCTTGTTTAATTCTACATGTATAAATGAAAGAATGCTGCATAAACACACACATATATATATATATCTTTTTTACATATACAGAGTATTATAAATAAATGGATACTTTGGTACAGAATTAAATTTATTTCGGCAAAAAAATGCCAAAATAAATTTGTGTGTACACACACACAAAGTAGCATTACCAAAGACAATAAATATATTAATGCACATTAAATTTCCATCCTATTTGCACAAGTAATCCAGTCTTTTTTTTTTTTAAAGTACCACCTCCATGAGTGTGGACGAATTAGATCCTCATGATCAATTTTAAGCTAAATATGTTCTGGGCACCACTGAAAGAGCGTGTGCTAAGGGGGGGTGGGGAAATGCAATACTCCACATTCCCTAGACCTCTAGAATTGGAATCTCACCACAAAACATTTTGTTCACTCTCAGAGTTGCGGAAACATGGAATAAACTGCCCGCATCTGTTGTAGGCTGCTGAAGCACCGAGTCTTTCAAAGCCTCCATGCTTCCTGTAGTCTGCCGACACTATACCTGATGCCACTCTCCACATACATATGCACACGCATACATGCATATTACTGTAAACTGTTCATGTTCCTGACACTAATACATTATTCTGTGTACTTGACATGAGACTTTGATGAGTTGTGGTGCAACCGCGCACTGTACACAATAAATTTCATTATTCATAATGATCATCAGTAGAAGACAGAGTTTAACATCATACCCAGGACACTAAGACCCTCACAGCACATATGATAAAAAGTGGTTTGCTCTAAGGGCAATAGGGTTGGGACATTTTCCAAGAGATAAGGGAGTGAAATATATCAAAGACCCTAATCTTTTCAAGCAACCCTAAAGTTTTATGGGTTTCATTTATGAAAATTTCTGCAAAAGTCAAAATGCAATAAATAAAGTTAAATTCAAGAGTTTATCTGTATAAACAGAAATTAACCCCAAAATTGAAGAAAAAGAAAAAAAAAAAAAAAACCTAATAGACAGTTAACCTATGAAAATCTTCAATAGCTAAGGGTCATAAAAATAAATCATCCTCCCTATACCAAACCTTTTAATTATTTGACCAGTTATAAAAAAAATTTAAAAAAAGATTCTTTTTTAAAACAAAGAAAAAATTTTTGTTATTAAATGGTGCCATAACGTTGTACAATGTCGAATTATCCAATGATTTGGAAATACCCACAATTTTTGGCATAAGTAATAATATATTAATTAAATGTGGTGCATTGCCATAATTTTATTTTTTTGATGGGGGTGGAGGTGGGGTGTTTGTTCAGGGGAGATAATTAGTGTTTTATCTACGACTTCTTTCCCTTGACAATTTAATGTAGTGTCATCATTCCATAAAAGAATAAGCTTCTCTGTTATAATAACCAAATCTTATGGCACTCATGTAATAGTGAGTTCGATTCTCACTGGGTGCCCTCTAAGCCTGACCTTGCACAACAACTAAGATAAAGTAAATAACTACATTTTGTGCTTGGGCACCTTAACTGGTGCAAGGGTTAACAAGCTAAATTAGCAGACCATCATTAGTGAGCTTGATTCTCACTGGGTGCCCTATACACCCGGCCTTGTGCCACAACTAAGCCAAGCTTAGTAAATAACTACATTCTGTATCTGGGCACTTCACTGGGTGCAATAAATAAGCTAGGTTAGCAGACCATTGTTAACGAGATTGATTTTCACTGGGTGCTCTATACACGTGGCCTTGTGCCACACCTAAGCCAAGCTAGATTAACAGACCATTGTTAGTGAGATCGATTCTCATTGGGTGCCTATACACCTAGCCTTATCCAGTTGAATTTACACTTTATATGGCTCTAGTTTAGTCTGTGAAGTTATATAGTGCACACTTTATAAATAGACTATAAGGAATAAATTGTGGTTTTATATTTATTTGTAGGCCATAATCTCTTAATTACATGAAGAGGAGTTGCAGGTGCCAAAAATAGAGGAGTCGGATTCAAAGGTTTTGTTCTGACTGCAGGGCCCTGGCACTAATACCCTTGGGAAAGGGTATGCATCCAACTATTCTGCCAGTTATGGGTAAATAGTAGGGCAGACCGGGTATGGCAACCACTCTAGAAGGAAAACTGAATTTAAACCTGTTAAACTGCTTTAAAAAATTACCAAGCGAGGTCCTTCTGAGAAAACCAGCACATGGACATGCTAGTGCAGGTCATCCAGCAGTGGCCTACTCTGTGCAGATACTGGATGCTGTGCAGAGGACCTATCAGGGACAATGAGTGATAGGATTAATTTATTCTGTATTAATGGAAACCAGCACATGGACTTGCTAGTGTAGGTCATCTAGCAAAGACCTACATACATAGACCAGCTCTGTATGGATACTGCATGCTATGCAGAGGACCTCCCGGGGTCAATGAATGATAGGGATGGTTGGCGAGAGAGTGTCGTGAATATCCATGCTGCTGGTGCGACATGGTGTTGTATCCTTTTTGTGTGAAGGAGTTGATTTAAATGCATAGAAGTCCCTTTTTTTTACTGCAATTTTACAGTATGTTTGCTTTTTGTCAACTAAGCACTATTCAAAGTATGATATGCCACATCCTGTTTATGAGGAGGGGTTGGGTAAATACATATTCTAAAATTATTTTTCTGACATGATATTTACCATGTACCCCACAAGCCCTATTAATGTGGGGACCACCTGTAAACAGAACCTCATGGGTGGTGGATGCAAAAAAATGCGTTGAGCCCGTCGGCATTCTCCTTCAAGGGAGGCGCCTCGGGCACTGGTCAATAAACCCAGCCTTGCCCCTTTAAATGAGGGGGCAGGTGTTGCCGGGGGGGGGGGATCAACGATGTTAACTTGTAAGATCCAGGGCCTAAGTAACTGAAGAATATAAAGCGATGGGGGGGCTGTTTTGGTTTGTTTTAAGAGAAAATTGTAATTTTTTAAAAAATAAATTTTTTTATTTTTATGTACAGAAAATGTAATTTTCCAGAGTACGGGGGAAAATTTGGGTACAAAACATTTATGCAGAAAAGGGTTTTTTTTTTTTTTGTTGGCTTGATATTGAAAAAAGTACCTGGTACCGAGAGGAGGGGGCATTCCTTAAAATTTTAAAAAAAAAGAGCTAACCCAGCAAGTACCCAGTACTATTGGTATTTTTGTAATTTAATCATATAGTTCTTTTAGACAAAAAAAATTCTAATTAATCATTATTCTGATAACTCCATTGCAATTTATTAGATTTCCATATGTCACAGTTGAAAGTGCTGTCTATCTTTATTAAATTCTAAAATGACTCATTAGTTAGAAAAGAAAAAAAATTGGAAGTAATTTATTATAAATTATTTTAATTTATTATCTAGATATATAAATAATTTATATCTACATCTAGATAATGTTATGCTTAAGTAATAGGTAGCAGATACTTTTTTACAATATCACAATTTTTCCTTAAGGGACCCCCCCCCTTCAGTGTATATATTCAGTACCTAAACTTTGGACCCCCTCCCCCTGAATTAGTCAATATGGAAGATCATTTAAAAATAATAAAATTATCTTTGGTGACTTAACACTTTAAATATACAAGATAGTATTCATATAGAAAACAGCATTGTGCCATTTTTGGTCATCCATACTTCAACCATCACGAGACGATCAAATTTGCTGACGTCATCAAGCTAATTTGAATAACCTAATAAAATCTGCGTTGTATAAACTATTTTTTTTTTTTCTTTCTTTCATGACATACTACACTTACCTAATAAGTAAAATAAAAGACATTTTTGCAATATGTTTTTTTTTTTTTTTTTTTTTTTTTTTTAAGTATGGAGGTCTGTAATAATGATTGGTTAGTTGTATTTTATGGCATTTCAACCCTTGTTGGGTCATTTTATGCTGAAGACGTTTTGTTTTATTCATTCTTCATGGGTACTCAGTCTTTTATTAAACTCAATTTTTTTAAACCACATTTAAAACTCATTTCTATTTAACCTATAGATGGAACCCTAACAGGTACTACCACTCAGAGGAGTAATAGTGATGAATGAGTGCTCCACAACTGGAACCTCACCAGCAGAGTTTGACAAACAACAAGATCTTCAGTCACTGCCTTCTAGCACCCATATGATAGAAAGGGTTGGGGGTTGCCATAAGGGCAATAGGTTTGGAACAATCATATAGGTGCTAGGACTTGACATGACAATCCGACTGATCAGAGGGGCCTTGCTGACACTTAATAAAGTTTGGGGGTCCAATTTTATATTATTAACCCTCTCACAAGCAGAGAGCATTGCCTGGCACAAGGCCTTCATTATTGCGGGGTGGGGGAGAGAGGAAACAAAGATACTTACCGAAGTAGGTGTGAGTTGCAGCTCAGCCGCGCCACTGTTTCCTCGGTCAGACGTCATCAGGGCAGCTGAGCCACAGGCTCTGGCACTGGTGCAACCAACTAAAATAGAAAAAAAAAGAAAAATTATAATCAGTACATCCTAAATAAATACGAGCTAGTCAAAAAACAACAAAATCTCATCTGTAAAACAAAATTTTTTTTAAAAAATCTTTTTTTCCCTTTCTCTCAAAACATCTGGTTATACAAGAGACACGAACAATGGGTCAATGGAGTGACGGATTCTTTTTTTTTTTTTTTTTGGTGTGGAGGGAGGGTGATTGTTTTTATTCTGTATGTATAAAGACATCCAAGTCCATTAAACAATAATAGTTTAAAAAAGAAAATGCTGCCAACAATTTCAGCCTTTGACAGGTTGCGGACTTCAATTCTTTCTGCACAGTGAACGGGAGGGAGAGGTCTTCTATGGCGTCGTGGCTAACTGAACTGCGACATCATAGTAAGTGAGTTCAAACTCTAGTCATACTATTACATTCACTTTTGGACTAATGCCCTTTAGGAAAGATATGAACTCCTCCGTCTTTGGGTACCATTATGGTTATTCTACACAACAAAGAGAGAGAGAGAGAGAGATACTGATAGGTATGCGTCCTGAATCACCAACGCAGAAAAAAATCTAAAAAGACTCAGAAAAATCATATCCATGAGCGTTTTTTTTTTTTTTTTTTCCTTCTTCCCATCATTTCCAGCTAACTGTAAATACATTTCAATATTTTCTTGGAAACAAATTACACTGTATGGGGGTACAAGTTAGGGGTTAGGTGGCTTTAGTTGTTCATGGATAAAAACTCTACAATTTATTAAGAAACTTTAGTTGGGACCCATTCAAATAAAATACAGGTGTCCCAGGATGCACTAAATCAAAAAGCAGAGTCACTGAAGGGATCAATTTTGTATTATAACCAAGATATAAACAGGTTCCCCTATTTCTTGCGCACACAGCATTCTATACATTTCTCTAATAGGGGAGGGGGTCCTAGGTGGGTTATATGCTGAGATGCTAATACCCTTGGGAAAGGTATGAATCTAATCTCCCTCCAGCTATGGGTAAATAGTAGGGCAGACTGGGCTCTTTAACCTTTGTTAGGCAACCAGTCTAGGAGAAGGAAAAATCTGAATTCAAACCTGATAAACTCCGGTTAAGAAATTGACCTTGTGTCGCATCCTGGTCGTGCGGAGGAGTTTATATATATATATATATATATATATATATATATATATATATATATGCTGAGCTGCGCCATGATATTAAGCAAGTTCAAACACCAGGCATGCTATTACATCCACTTTCAGACTAATACCCTTGGTAAAGGTATGAACACCTCATCCCCCAAGCTATGGGTTAAATAGTACCCTTATGGTTCTTCGACAGGACGTAAAGCAAGGATCAATTTTATATTATAATGAAATTATAAACAAGTCCCCCATTTCTTGTTCATGCAGGATTCTCTCCTTTTATTTTAGTGGGAGGAGTCCTGTGTCCTAGTGGCTAATGTGCTGGGCTGCAACATCATAGTAAACAGGTTCAAACTCCAGCCGTGCTATTAGATTTATTTACACATTTAAAATATGCATACATAAAAGAAAGGGATCAATTTTGTATTATAACCAAGTTATAAACAGGTCCCCCATTTCTTGTTCACACAACATTCTAGAGATTTCTCTAATGGGAGGAGTATTGTGTCCTAGGTGGCTATTGCGCCGAGCTGTGATATATTGAGCAAGCTCGAACTCCAGTTATGCTATTATGTTCACTTCTAGAATAACATCTTTGGGAAAGGTATGAATGACCCTCACCCTCCCAGATATGCAGCATTTCCCTGAAAACGACATTACAAAGTAGAAAATTACGAAATTTCTAATTAAAAAGTTACAAAAAAAACAAAAACAAAAAAAAAAACAATCTACATTTATAATTACAATTAACATGTTCTTTTATTCAACAAAACTCATTAACGACAATTCATTCAAAAATAATATTATCCTCAACTAGGGCTTATTTTAAGGGAGGGTTATGTTAAAATCACTATGAAAAATCATGCTAGGTCTTATTTTCGGGAAACGCAGTACCACTACAAGGATGGCTTTGGCATTAAATAACCCACAAAGGTTGATATGCCATTAAACAAAGAAACTACTTTGGCATATATTTACCAGGATAATTAAAAAAACTTAACAGAACAGGTTTCTGTACATTGCTTAGAGCACAATACAATTAGCTCAGTCGGTAGAGCGTTCGGTTAGAAACCACAAGGTTCATAGTTCGATACCGGCCCTCGCCAACCAGCGTATGAGTAGCACAGTGATCTGTGCAATAAAGTAAGGAGCTGAAGGTAGGTGTTGCACTCCACCCCAGATGCAAAACAATCTCTTTGGTCTAGTGCTGGTGAAAAGGGGATAGACTCCCTCGCTGTCTGGCTGATACTGACTTTAGGCCAACCTGAAGACTTACCATATTTGACGGCATATAGGATGCACTTTTTCCCAAAAAAAATTTGGGCTCAAATTATTGCCCTGCAATTGTAGGTGAAGTTTGAGACCTTCCGTTGGCCTAGGCTAATCTTCTCTATGAGGCTCACTAACCCAGCTTATGCTCAGTACTTTTACCTACCCTAAACTCCATGCATCCTTATTTTATTGCTGGTATTGTTATAATCAAGGTTAACAGGAGCGCATGGTAGACTGTTTTCAACAATATATGCTTAAATACACTAGAAACTTTTTTTCCTGAATCTGACCGGCTGAAATGGGGGTGCGTCTTATATGCCATCAAATACAGTACTTGTGTTAATAAAAAGGCACCTACCAAAAGGGACAATAGATGATGGGCTAACATTAAAAATGGATTTGTAAAAAATAAAAATAAAAAAATTTTTTTAAAATGGTGTGATCTACCAGACGTTGTTGTGATAGACGTATTGGAGATCCCTGTTGTAGGATAGTTTGAACAGAAGCAAAAAAACAAAAAATGAAAATAAGCAGTACTTTTTTTTTTTTTTTTTTTTTTTTTTAAATTCCTGTTCATTTGAGAATTACAATAAATAAATTAAATGCAGAAAAAAAAAATTTTTTTCTAATTAAAAATTATGTTTTTAAAACTCCAGAGTCATGATCATTTTATGATTAAGAAGCTAGTAGAAAGTCCCCGCTCTGAAAATCTGGATGATATCCTTTCCTTCGGATTAATCACAAAGGAAGAAGAAAAAAAAAAGGGGGGGTACCAAACGGCTAAGAATACCAAATTTTCTATTAACTCTTAACATCCTGTTGAGAATTTTTTAAGTCCAGAACCCCATTCCTAAGGATTTATCAAAAATGGTTTAAAATTTCCTTTTCATTTAAAGTTACCTGTTATTTCCCTAAAAATAAAGACTTCTAAATCAGTTTAATATTACATTTAAACAAAGGCTATCATTTGGGGCAGATTAGGAAAATGAAAGTGACTTCCGTCCGTGTGGAATGAAGCAGTTGTAGGACGGTAAGAGTCAATGAAGGAAAACAAGTCGGTTAGTCAATAAGAAGGTGATATACAAATTTTACTGCAGCGTTGCACTTTTAGGTTATTATGGAGACTAATCTATAAAAGATGGAAAGAAAAAAAATATATATGTGGAGGCGCTATGGTGTAATGGTTATAAGCATAGGAAATGGACATAAGACAAGTTCAAATCATAGACAAGCTTTTAGCATTTTCACATACCCTTGGGAAAGGTATGCATCCAACTATCTTCCCTCTAGCTATGGGGAAATAGGTTAGACAGCTGGTCTAGAAGAAAAACTGAATTCAAACCTGTTAAACAATGCTCAACACAGAGCATCTTGTGTTTGACAGGTTTCTTCTAGATCTTTCCCAGTTTTCTGGGGGGGGTCTTTTTAACATCAAGATGGTGGATAAGTCCAAAGATTTCATCCCTAATACTTTCACCCACTCCTTAGTGACATTCTCAAGGGAGATGGAGTAGAGTTGATTCCTGCTTCTTTTTAATTAAGTACTTATATATATATATAGAAATGTTTTATATGTAAAAAAAAACAACAAGATGTTAAAAATTTTTGCTGACAGATATCTGTTTCGACATTATGAATATGTCCTTTTCAAAGTAACATTGTAAGCGGAAAAACGAAATGAATATATCAGTAATTACAAGGCACAGAACGCTCTCGATCAGTACCGGAATTTTTTTTTTTTTTTTAATTCTAAAAATACATATTTGTTGTTAAAAATAAAATAAATTTTATTTTTAAAATGTTTAAGCATTTTTATCATAAAAAGCTCAAAAGAGTTTGTAGTTAAAAAATTTTTAACATCTTGTTTTTCTATAAAACTTTCTTACATATTGTCGGATTCAATATCCATTTTTACCTTCATATATATATAAATATATATAAAAATATATATAAAAACTGCGTGTGTGGAGAAAATTTAGAAAAACACAGGATATTACGATGGATGGAAAATTTTGTCGATACTCGAGTATTTCTGTTTTAAAGTGGAAATTCAGGACTAAGAATGTGTGTGGATAGATGTTTAGTATGCGTTGAATTAGAAAAATGTGTGGAAAAAAAGGGTATTTGCCGTTAGTTGCATGCCGTATGTAGTTGAAAGTTGATGACGTAATTATTGCATGCAAAAGCGAAAATTAAAATTATATATATATATATATATATATATATATATATGCATAGACACAGGGTCAATGGCATTTGGTAACTATGAGACTATATAATGTTCTATTGAGCCCTCTATAAATATAGCAAACTCCAATTGACTAGTATGTTGGGGATAATACTATTTGGGATCATCAATCAAGGATTTTTACAAATCCTAAGAGAGCTCAATGCATAATAACTAATAAATTAATTATATACAGAGTAATATTTATACTTTCAAAGAAAGAAAAACTTAAAACCTCATTTGGCTATTATAAATTTATTTTGACAGAACACAATATGAGCCTAGTTTTATTAGATAGCTTACTACATAAAGACTGAGGAAAACTAGAAGAGACAAAATATTTTCTTTTCTTTCTCTTTGACAAGATCAGTGAAAACTCTCCTCTTTGAGACCAGGTTTATATGGAGTTCTGGTCGAAATACATTTATAATAGCCAAAATCATGGTTTGTTTTCCTTTCATTGAAAATGTATGTGTGTAATATATATCAAGACATATATGTAAGATATATAATAAGATAGATATATAATAAGATATATAATGATATAGATATATATATATATATATGTATATGTAAGATATATAATAATATATCATTATCAATCAAAGCCTGAAGAAGATACGAGAAGATCTGAAACACGTGTTGCATATGTAAAACAAAAGAATTAAACATTTTTTTCTGAGAACAAAATACATTTTGCGGACCTTCTTTTTTAAATAAAATATTGAATTTTCTCCCGTTGGAACCAGAACAACATTATATATATATATATATATATATATATATGCATGTTGTATTCCTAGTGACATGTCTTCATTCTTTCATAACAAAAAGATAAAAATAAACAAACTTTAATATATATTACAACCAGTTTGTGCTTCCCAACATAGTGTAATGGTTAGCAAACTAGTATCGCAGCTCCATTACTACTGAATAATGATTTTAGTCCTCACTGGATGCCCCACACTTGCAAACTTGTGTCACATCCTCCCCGTGGCAAACCCTTGGTGGGCAACTAACAACAAGGGGTAATGGTTAACAAGCTGGATTAGCAAACCACTGTTCTCATTGGGCGCTCCCTCCACACATGCAACCTTGGGCCACACCTAAGCTAAGTAATTTTATTCACAACCAGTTCTGTATTATTGCTCATCTAATAAAGAAATTTTAGAGGGGGGGAGGGTTGACTAATTCAATTATGTAGAGAGTATGGGTCATATTTGAAGATCCAGCTGAAATCATTTGATTAACTTTAAGAGTTAATTAGAAAATGATTTGCTCCTAGGCAGTAGCAGGTGACCTTACTTAAGACGCGTGTACACACATTTTTCAAGCACCAAATGTGTTATCAGCCACAAAAAAAAAAGAAAGAACTAATCAGTGTGTTGATAGCACAATGATCATGACTTGATTGTTAATGTCACAGAGTGTGCGTAACATTCCTACAAATGGAACTCTCTCTCAAGTAATCATCAAAAGAAAATGAAATACACACAAGTAATATACAATCACATCTCGATGGATTTATCAAGGAGGCTGATATTAAAGTGGGTTGGATTTTACGGCATGTCAACCCTTGTTAGGTTATTTTATGCCAAAGACATTTTCATTTTATTCATATTCAATGGGTATTTCATTTTCTTTTTAAACTTTTTTTTTAAAAACACGTTTAAAGTAAAAGTAAAGTCGTCGGGGCGGCCTAATGTCAGTATCAGCCAGACAGCGAGGGAGTCTATCCCCTTTTCACCAGCGCTAGACCAAGGAGATCGTTTTAGCGTCTGAGGTGGAGCACAACACCTACCATCAGCTCCTCACTTTACCGCACAGATCCGTGCGCTACTCAATATGCTGAGTTAGCGAGGGCCAGTATCGAACCAGGAACCTTGTGATGCCTACCTGAAAGCTCTACCGACTGAGCTAAACCAGCCCTTTAACACGTTTAATCTCATGTTTTTTTTCTATTTAACCCATAGATGGAACCCTAACAGGTACTACCACTCCATTTCAGAGTGAACCTGGGAGTAATGGTGATTATTCGCCGGAGCTACAGAGTTGGAATTTCGCCATCAGATACCCAGGACAATAAGACCCTCAGCCACCACTTTCTAGCACATATATAATAAAAAAGATTGGGGCTTGCCATAAGGGCAATAGGGTTGGGAGTCATAAAATGCTCAGCCACCAGGATTCAATCCTTAAGCATCACAAGTGGCCCTACTGGGAAGGGAGGGGGCCTAACTCCTCTGCAGAGGTACAGCCTTAACCTATTAGGGCATTATAGAGTTAGCTTACAAGTTTGGTTGGATTTTATGGCATGTCAACGCCATGTTGAAGGTGTTTTGTTTTATTCATTTTTTTTCTTTCTATTTAACTCATAGATGGTTTTTATAGAGTTAGCTTACAAGTTAGAAAAATACTTTAAACCAGACACGCACTGTACTAAAACATACAAAATAAATCTCTAATAAACATTTCTGCTTTGTGTGCGGTGTGTTGTATTTAAAGAGACATGTCTTCATTTTTTCATAACGAGGGATAAAAGTGTAGGGAAAAATTAAGTTTAACATACATTATAATTTGTTTAGGCTTCCATCATGGCGTAATAGTTACAAGCTAGTCTTGCATATCCATCACTACTGAATAAGGAGTTTCAATCCTCACCGGATGGCCCACATTTGCAACCTTGTGTCACATCCTACCTGTGGCAAACCCTTGATGGACAACTCACAAGGTGTAAATGGTTAGCAAAGTGACCCCCCCCCCATTGGGATGGAAGGGGATCTTACTGATAGGGCATTAGACAGTTAGATTAGGAGTTTGAAAAATACTAAAAAATTTTTTTAAAAACACACACACGCCCAGTACTAAAAACGTAGAAAATAAATCTATCTATATCTACATATATAAAGAGCAGTTTGTTTGTATGTATGTCCAAAGGAAACTACGAAAATAAAACAATAACAAAGTAAATATATATACACACATTCACTATCAACATATCTTGCTTTTTGAGCAAAAATAATGAAGATTTGATTTATATTCGTAGGTTGATACTTTTTAAAATATCAAATTAGATGAAACACCCAAAAGTTGTGTGTTGGTCAATTAAGTCTGATACCAAAAATTTGATCTTGAATTTGTACCAATTTTTGAGGAAATGGCATTAAAGATCGTAGACAAAAAATGCACTGAAAAATCCTCAGTTTTGCAAAATCTGGCAAAAAAAAAAAAAATTGATCAGAATGCCCCACATTTGCAACCTTGTGTCCCATCGTACTTGTGGCAAACTCTTGGTGGGGAAATCACAAGGTATAATGGTTAGCAAGGGGTCCATTGGGATGGGAGGAGATCTTACCGATAGGGCATTATACAGTTAGATTACGAGTTTGAAAAATACTTTAAAACGCAGACCCCACACCCTGTACTAACAGCGAAGAAAATCTCTAAACGTTTTGGCTAATGAGAAGGTTACAAAACTAAAAATCTATTTACATTCAAAGTTTCTTAGAAAAACCCAAGTCATTACAAATGAAGTTTTTTTTTTTTTTTTTTTTTTAGAATCATTAAGTTGAGATCATTTAGTTAAGAAAAGTCCGATACATGCTGAGTAAGAGTCCAATTGAGACAAGGCAATTATCAGATTTGGAGTGCAAAGCAGTTTATAATTTGTCTAGAAAAACGGAGACAACGGGCAGGTGCCATGTGGAGCACAGGAGAGAGAGAGAGAGAGAGAGAGAGAGAGAGAGAGAGAGAGAGAGAGAGAGAGAGAGAGAGAGAGAGAGAAAAAAAAAAAAAAAAATTTAAACAAATTGCCTCCGAAACAACCAGTTTGAATGCTGTCCGACTCCATCAAGACAAATTTTCGGCTACTCTTTAATAACATGGACATCTAACTGAAAAGTTCCAAATCCAACCAGAGTTTTTTTTTTTTTTTTAAATATGTGCTTCTAGGACATTAGAGCAAATATCTTACTATAATGGAGATTTGGTGTCTATCAAAGTGAAACTGCATCACCAATAGGGTAGATCCAAAGGAAACCAATTTACATGAAAATTGGGTAACTTAAAGTAAAAAAGGATTTTTTTTTAGCTCAAAACACACTAGGAAATGGATTTTTTGTCCAAATATCCAGAATTATCACTGCTTCAGCTTTTCTTAATGTTTATTATGCTACTGATGACTGACAAGTGTAGATAATGCTAATGAATTTAACAAAAATATTTTGATCTTGGGACAGTCCAAACCCCATTCGGGATGGTTGATAATTTTTGTTCGGGACAATCAAGAAAAAAGTTAGTGTCGGGGCCTGGGTAGATCAATACGTTTTTAAAATATCAAATTACACAAAACACAGTAAAGTTGTGTATTGGGCTATTAAGTACTTGAACTTGTACCAATTTTTAGGGAGGAAATAACATCAAAGATCATAGACAAAATATGCGGAAAAATCCTTGGTTTTCAAACATTTGGCAAAAAAATTTATTTAAAAAAATCTAACAATTTCAGTATTTAAATCATGGTGTGTTGTCATTTTATTTTATTAAAATTAAATGACAAAATTATAACTAAAATTCAAATAAAAAAAAAAATATGCCCACCTCCCTATTATTGCAATAACCACTGACATCACGATTTCCTTAGTTATTTAATTTATATTCAACGATTATGAAATAATTATTTAATCTTAACCAGCATCTTATTCATTAACAATGTCTATTAAAGTATACCAGAGTTCAATTTACCGCAAAACTGCCCATATTATTAATGCATTTAAAATCCCGAAATATGATTTATATATAAGAAATAAAGATTTACGTAGTATAGGGTGGAAATAATTTGCATAATGATTTTAACAAAATTGGGTTTAATAAATAATAATTGACGGTTACTGATATACATTACGATTAGTCTTTCTAAATTGATATAACATTCAATTCCATTAAAACAAATGCACCCATGGAAGACATTCTTTTGCTCGACTAAATAACAAGTTATAGGGCCTTCCTTAGTGAGTTACTTTATCAAAAATAGGATTTAACCCTTTGCCTACTTTCAACCACTCATTACAGCGATCCTACCGTAAGCAACTGGCAGTGGGTCTCACACGTCGTTATAATTGAGCAGAAGGGCTGATTACAATAATAGGATTTTATTTGAATAAAATGAATTCTAAAAAGGTGAAAAGATAAGAAACTTTGAAATATTCTATCATACATACAAAAATAACAAGAAAATTTGGTTGGTTGGATTTTATGGCATGTCAACCCTTGTTGGGTTATTTTATGCCAAAGATATTTTGTTTTGTTCATTCTAATACTCATTCTTTGATCTATTTAACTCCTAGATGGACCCTAACAGTTTACTACCACTCCAGGTCAGGGTGGATCTGGGAGTAATGGTAATGAGGGGGGGGGGTAATCCACACTCCCCAAAAACTTCAAAATTGGAACTTCACCATTAGATGCAGTTTAACGTTATACCCAGGACACAGACCCTTGGCCACCGCCTTCTAGCACATATGATAAAAAGGGTTGGGGCATGGCATAAGGATAATAGGGTTGGGACAATCATATAGGTGCTAGGACTTGATGTGACCAGCCAATTGATCAGAGGGGTCTCTCCAAACACTCGTCTAGCCTAACTTGGAATTCTGTTTAATTTTTTTTTTTTTAAACATTTGATACATTAATGTACACTGGCAGGACCTGTGGATATACCAAATTATGATAGTTTAATTATTACAACCTTTGATATGTTTACTTTTAAGAGCTAATACTAAATAAATAGTTCAATATATAAAAAGTATCTTGATTTAACTCTCCCACACATGCAGTAAGAACCTTGGTGTTTGTGTGTGTGTGTATATATATATATATATATATATTTAATAATACACTAACCTTAGCAACCCTTAAGAAAAGAAAAAAAGACTAATTGTATAAACAATGAATAAATCCTAATGAATAAAAAAAAAAATTTAAAAAAAACACTACAACCAACAATCCCTAGGACGATCGTGAAATGGTTGAAAGTGCTTGGGTGAAAAAAATATGGGATAATTTCTCCATCTGGATTTTGATCTACAAAAAACTACTAAAAGACTTGAACACCTACAACTGAAGATCATAAAGAAGAAATATTCTGCAGTCTTTAACAATACCTGCCTAAATACACAATTATATATTCCTGATGTTGAGGATCACTGCATGTAGAGTTCATTTATAAAGGTCATCCCTGTGTAAACGGACAGAGCAATATAATGAAAAAATAAAAAAATAAGTTTGCTTATGTAAATTTATTTCAACTGCAACAAGCTTAGCTTGTTACAGCATCTTCAGACAGCGCAAAATGTGAGTAGTACTAATATATACACATAACAGGTTTTATACCTTCAGTTCAAGGCTGTTCTTCTATTCATTGTATATACAAGCCTCCTACACACACATATATATATATATATATATATATATACACACACACACTAAACTTATTGGTAAACCCTTGCAGTAAGAAAAAAAAAAACAGCAAATAATTTGATAGTAAAAATATACTACCAAACTTCACCTGGGTGGGGAAAACAAACAAAGGTTCATAACAACCGAAAATAATCGATTAATACTATAACCCTAGGCCAAAAGCAAAAAAAAAAAAAAGTCAGATTCTTGCCCTGATAAACTATTAGTAGGTATATGATTCATAAAAATCCAAGTAACCCCTCTTCCTTCAACCAAGTTGAGATACATACAGGTAAGTAAAAAGTAAAGTCAGTTGTCGTATCAGCCAGACACAAGGGAGTCTATCCCCTTCTTATTAGCATGAGAGCGATTGCTCTAAGTCAGAGATGGAGTGGCACACATTTTCAAGAAAGTAATTAAAAGTTCTTCCATGTCAATTGCTAGTGAGTTTTGAGTGAAGAAGAATTTTTTTTATTTACAACCAATTATGAGAAGAGGGGGGGGGTCACAGCAGAGGATACAAGTGTTTCTAATAAATCACACACCACAAAAAAAAAAAAAAAAAAAAAAAAATCAGAGAGGTGGGGGTTAGCACTAAGCTGCGTCTTTTTAAATTGACAAGAGGCACACTTAAGAAGCGAGAAGCCCGTTATAAATATGTAAAGAAAGAGAGAAAGAGAGAGAGAGATCCCCACCTTTATATAGGTAGCAGTAATACTAACTGATAGCAAGAAAGGCTGGTAGTATTTACAGTGGATTGCATCATACAACAAGCAGTTAGAGAGAAGCGGGAGGAGGAGGAGGGGTGGGGGATGAGGAGGGAGTTCAGACAATATTGTCGTTCAGAGTTTTATAGACTATTTATTACAAGTCTTTAGTCACACACACAGAAAAATAAATGGTGCAACGGGCAAATCAGTCATATATCTATATCTATCTATCTATAGGGCAGTTGTCTGGTGGAAACTTCGAAAATAAAATAATTAACGACAAAGTAAATATATATACACATTAAATATCAGCAGGGCTTGGTTTTTGTGCAAAAATAATGAAGATTTGATTTATATTTAAAAATTCAAATTTGAAAAAGTAACAGAAGAGGAAAGAAATATACATGTTATTTTGTTTATCTTTTTTTTGTACCCCCCCCACACACACACACACACACTTTGAAACATAATATTGATTGATTGAATTAATTGCATCATTTATATCTTTTTTTCTTTTAGAATTGTAAATCAGCGAGGATCTCACTCTCGATAAGTAATAATGGATCTGCGAGACTAATTTTTTACCCCCCCCCTCTACCCAGGCAGCGCCAGGTAGCCGCTTCTAGTAAATATATAAAGGGCAGTTTGTGTGTATGTATGTCCGGAGGAAACTATGAAAAAACAATTGATGACAAAGTAAATATATATATATACACACATTCACTATCATCAGATCTTGCTTTTTGAGCAAAAAATAATGAAGGTTTGATTTATATTAGTGAAGATAATAAAAAAAATTAAATGATCACAGCATAGCATTTTTTTTTTACATTTAATATTTTAAATAATAGACATTAATTTTTCTTTTCAAATTGTCTAGATCAATGCAAGGTCTTTTTTACATCGGGATTTTAATCAAGCCTACTATAAGGATCCAACTCACGATTCAATAATAATGGATCTGTGAAACTAAATTTTACCTCCCCCACTACCCAGACAACGCTGGCTATCCACTTCTGGTATAATATATATTAGAATAAAAAAATTTCTCTCCATTCTACTTTTTCTTGGTGATTATGTGTATTTTTACCAACCCCTCCACATGAGCAGGAAGTGACATGGTCAATTTCTTACGCCGAGTTTAATAGGTTTGAATTTAGAGTTTTCCTTCTCCTAGACTGATTACCTAGCCACAGTTAAGACCCCAGTCTGCCCTGCTATTTACCCATAGGTGGAGGGAGAGTAATTGGATGCATACCTTTCCCAAAAGGTATTAGCACTATGTGAAATGTAAACAGCTTCATCCAGGATTTGAACTCTGGGTCGATGAGACCATTTCCTACAACAACCCATTACATCACGCACCTCTTGGTGAATATGTCGTTGGCCGTCTGATGAAACTGGGCTCATTTATTGAATTAGGGTTGAAATAAAATTATAATAGCAAAATGACAGTCTGTTAAGTTTTTCTTTATTACTGAAAGAGTAAATATTGCTCTGTATATAATTAAGTTATGAGTCATCATACATTGAGCTCTCTAGGGATTTGTAAAAACCCTTGGATAAAAAAAAAAATATAAATGTTCGTCAACATATGCATGCATTGTGGAGGTACAGAAAATATTGATGATCCCAAATAGAATTATCCCTTACATACCAGTCAGTTGGATAATTTTATAGTAGAAATACCCCATTGAGGGAGCCTTACCTCTCTGCAGAGGTACAGTCGGCATATTCTAGAGGACTGGGTTATATCAAAACTACATTCAAACTAGTTGAATTTACACGTTATATGAGCCTATGTTAGTATGTAAACTACCTTGGAACCACAAGGTACAGTTTGGAGTTGTGGAAAAAGTAGGGAGCTGATGGTAGGTATTGCATGCCACCTCAGATGCAAAAACAACCCCCCCCCGGTCTAGTGCTAGTGAAAAGGGGATAGATTCCCTCGCTGTCCAGCTAATACAGACAATAGGCCACTGCCTAACTGTATATAGTGCACACTCCTTATAAATAAATTGTTAAAAAAAATATCATGGTTTTATATTCATTAGGAATTAATTACATTAAGAGAAATTGGGAGTTGGGGGTGGGGGTGCCGGGAGTTGGAGTCAAAGGTTTTGTATTCAGGTTGGTTGGGTTTTACAGCATGTCAACTCTTGTTGGGTTATTTTATGCCAAAGACATTTTGTTTTATTTATTCTTGAGGAGTACTCAATTTCTTTTTCAACTCATGGAGGCACATGGTCTAATGGTTAGAGTCGTGGAATTGAACTCGTCAATCCCAAGTTCAATTCCTGGACAAAGCTGTTTGGATTTCACAGTGCTAATACACTTGGGAAAGGTATGAATCCAATTCTCCCTCCAGCTATGGGTAAATAGCAGGACAGACTGGGCTCTTTAACCATGGCCAGATATCTAGTCTAGGAGAAGGAAAACTGAATTCAAACCAGTTAAACTGCTTAAGAAACTGACCTTGTGTCGCATTCTACTCATGTGGGGGAGTTGGTAAATATATATAGCACATTATATGATAAAAAGGGTTGGGGGTGGCCATCAGGACAATAGGGTTGTGACAATCATATAGATGCTAGGGCTTGACATGACCAGCTGAGCAATCAGAAGGGTCCTCGCTGACCACCCGTCTAGCCAAGTTTTGTGTTCAGAGACCATAGAATTCTGATAAAATGCCATTTGAAACAGTTTCACAATTGTTAATAAACCAAAAGTATTAAAAACTTTATTTATTGCTTTATTGTCACATCCTTAAATGCATTTACATTTATTCACATCATTATTATCCATAGCTTTTGTTTTTAACTATTTAATTGTAATGCTAGTGTTAATTACCATCATGTGACTTAGCAATGCGGGGGTGATACACACCTACCCCAAAAGCACTGCTATCCACAAGAAATAATTTCTGATAGTCATTTGGATATCAAGGTTATGGAGTTAGAACACAAAACTGTAGGCTATTTTTAGCACCGCCGACCCCAACTCCTCTTTATGTAATTAACTTATTACAATTCATAATAAATATAAAAACCAGGATTTTTCATGATCTATAAAAGAGTGTGCACTGTATAACTTTACCGATTAAACTAGGGCCATATAAAGAGTAAATTCAATTGGAGTAAGAATTGATATACGTTTACTGACTCAGACTCCACAGCCCTGGTAAATAATAGGGCAGATTGGGTTCTTTTATACCAGAGCTGTGGAGCCAGAACACAAAACATCCGACTCCTAACACTTCTATTTTTGGCACCTCCAACACCATCTAATCTTTCTGTAATTCATGATAAATATAAAACCAGGATTTTTTTAATCTATTTATAAAGAAGTGTGCACTGTATAAATTTACAGACTAAACTAGGGCCATATAAAATGTAAATTCAACTGGAGTCGGTGTCGATATAGTTTTACTGACGCCGTCTCCACAACCCTATTGAGAATTTAAAAGACATTTTTAGCCGGAATAAAAAATAATCCCATCATCTAACCTTGAAATAGTGAGACTATTTCTGAAAGAGATAAAAATCTTTCATTGTAAACAGCTATCTCGATAAGAAATCATCCTTTTTGTCAAAATCTTTTCAAAAATTATATATTTTGACTCCATAACTCTATAGAAAGTGAATGTCTTCAGTTAACAGGGGAAATAAAAAGGTTTTGATGGAAGATTTTCAAAATAGAGAACAAATCATAATTAAATAAGATTTTTCATCTGCTTTTGGAGGAAAAGGTGGGGTCTTGATCTACAAAAGAAAAATGACCTGTTTAAAAGTTACAAGGTGGTATTTACCCGATTCGTTTGCCACAGGTATCAATGAGATATAAGGTTGTAAGTATGAAGTATCTCACAAGGATGAACTTACTATTCAGTAGTAATGGATCTGCAAGACCAGCTTGCTAACCATTAAAACATGATGGGCCATACCTTTTTACCAAACCCATTTGCCACAGATTGGATGCGAGACAAAGTCACATGCATGAAGAATCCAGCGAGATCAAACTTGCTATTCAGTAGTAATGGATCGGCAAGACTAGCTTGCTAACCATTAAAACATGATGGGATGCCCTTATAGGAAGGATGTGACACAAAGTCGCAAGTATGGAGCATCCAGCGAGGATCAAACTTGCTATTCAGCAGTAATGGATCTGCAAGACTAGCTTGCTAACCATTACACCACGATGAATGCTCTATGTACCAAACCCATTTGACAGAGATAGGATGTGACTCAAGGTCAGATTTATGTGGCATCTAGCAAGGATCAAACTTGCTATTCAGTAGTAATGGATATGTGAGACTAGCTTGCTAACCATTACACCACGATGGGATGCCTAGATGGTTACCCAAATAAGGAAAAGAAATATAAATATTGGGAGAACTGAAGACATTAAATTAATCAACAGAAAGACATGTTTTCCTTAAGTGAAAAGAAATCCTGCAAGTATCTGGTTGAATACAACTGACCAGTAGTGACAGTAGTCTACCAATGACCTGACCTTGTGAGTAATGAATAAGGTAGAATTTACATAACCACTTATCTTATGCTACATTACTAGACATGAGAGAACAATATACACCAGTATTTAGCAGTTGAAAAGATTGCATTGTGTGTTAGCCTCATTCCAGCATCCATTCCTTTGTGTCAGATTTCTTGTAGAAGAGACAAGATAATCAATAAATGAAAGTTACAAAATGGATACAGATTTGTAGAAATGTATTATACAAAGGTTGGCTGAAAAGTTCATTGACTGACCAAGATACTCTGGTTGGAATATGACCAAATGAGGTTTATTTGTCAATAAACAGGCCCACTTGCAGTCAACACTTCTTCCACAGTTGCAGTGCTTGGATCCCATTGGTCAATAAAGTTATCAACAGCAGATTATGATATCAACTTAACTTTCTCTCTCTCTCACACAAATATATATATATATATATATATATATATATATATATATATATATATGACTGTTGGTGTGTATCTATGTCTGGAGAAAACTACGAAAATAAATTTTTTTTTATATAAAGGATACAAGGACAGTTGGCATGTACGTATTTTATGTCCGGAGAAAACTATGAAAATAAAACAATTAATGATAAAGTAAATATATATATATATATACACACACATTATCACCAGAGCTTGCTTTTTGTGCAAAAATAATGAAGATTTTATCTATATTCATGAAGATATTTAAAAATTAAGATTTGAATAGAGAAGAGAAAGTCATTAGTGACGTTCATGATTAAAACAAAACAATTATGCAAGACCAAAACAATCAATGGATCTGCGAGACTAACTTTTCAAAAATTCCCTCTCAACCCAGGCAACACTGAATAGGACCATTACACCATGCACCTCCACATGTTTCATAATATAAGACAAAAAATTTTTTTTTTTAAATTGGCAAACAAAATAAATTCAGAAATAACCTTATTTTACTAATTCATGTTCTGACTATAATAACAACAAAGATGAGGATACTCGTCCATGTAGATCAGTGTATAATAATTCCTCATCTTAGAAATAGCGCAAAAATAGGGTGAACTTACACGATAAGGAAGTGTATATAATTTCTTATTTAACAAAAGTTAGAAGTTTTTACTGAAGGGCCATAAAACCCAACCTATTTATAGGTGTGGCACTCAAAATAAATTCTTTTATATTGTTGCTGCACTCAAGAATAGTTTGACCCCATTACTCTGAATTTTTGAGATGAGGCTTGATAACTTGTATTATTTGTTCCATTGGACACATGGCATTGAATTAATACGGTTCTAAATGACAATCATCTCTAGGTTGCAGGTTCAATCCTGGCCAAGGGTGATAAGATAGGATATCTAACATAGCTTAACACTTGTACCTGCTCATGGTTAACGTTATATCCACATTTCAGCCAATGTGCCCTCCAACCTTCATTAGGTGTTTCTTGTTGAACTTGGCAGAATAAACGGAACTTTGAACTGAACCGTATATTCAATCCATGGGGGTGACACTGTTCTCATTCCATTAACCATGAGCAAGTACAAGTGTTAAAGCTATGTTAAGTATTCTATATTATTATCACCCTTGGACTGTCACTTAGAACTGTATTAACCAACCCTTATATCTATTGCACCATGTGTCCAACCAGACAATTAATACAAGTTATTAAGCCTCATCTTAAAAAAAACAAGAAATGAGTGCAGCAACAATATAAAAGTTTTGTTGTTTTTTGCGTGCCACACCTGAATAAGTGAGGTTTTACAGCATGTCAACCCATTGGGTCTTTTAATGCTGAATTTTTTTTTTAGTTTTATTCATTCTTGAAGGGTACTCAATTTTTTTTTAAGTCTATATTTTCTCTATTTAACCCATAGTTGGGACCCTAACAGGTACTACCACTCTGAACCAGAATGGATCAGGGAGCAATGGTGATGAAGGGGTACTCCATATTCCCCAAACCTCCAGAACTGGAACTTCACCATCAGATAGTTTAATGTTGTACCCAGAACAAATAAAAGTATTAATATATACATATACATACAATATATGTAATTTTAAAAAAATCAACAAGGTCTTAAAAACACATACACACACACGCAAACATACACAGGCAAGACCCCCTAATAAAATTGAGAGAGAAAAAAAATATGGGCCTGGAAATTACACACACAGAGAGACACACATCAACAAATAAACAAACAGGTTACTGCTTAATAAAACAAAAAGGGTAGACAAAACCTGGAACGATAATCAGATATTGTTGAACAGACACACAGAGAATTTGGAAGATAGAAGACACAAAACAGAATGAACAGTCACTATCAACAACTTCAGTCTCAGAAATCTTCTGTTGAAGAGATTTTTATCTCGAAATATTAAGAATAAATTAGAGGTTAACAAACAACACCATAGTTACCTTATTTTTCTTTTACACTTGCATTGTGTGATAGCCTTCAAATCAACAACCAAATTAATATATAGATTTGAGATTTTCCATTTGTTTTATTCATTTTTGAAGGGTACTCAATTTCTTTTTTAAAGTTTATATTTTTTCTATTTAACCCATAGATGTGACCCGAGAGCAATGGTGAAGGCGTGCTCCACATTCCCAGAACTGGAACTTCACCATCAGATAGTTTTAATGTCGTAACCAGGACAAATAAAAGTATTAATATATAGATTTGAGATTTTCATTTGCAGAATAACGATCCATTGGGATCAAAACTATTCTCGAGTGCAGCATCAACCTGGTTGACTATTAACTGAGCAACTGCCAAGTTTATTTGAATTATAGATTAAAAGCTCAAATCAAAAAAAAGCTGATACAAGTAGATGACATTGACAACAACAATAATAATAATAAGATTGATTTAATCAATAAGCTAATATCTTTCAACCTCTCAATATCTACTACAATAAGCTACGTGCAGATTTACAAGGGAGGTACCAATAACATTCTTTTTAACTTACTGCTTTACAATAAGGATTTTTTTCCTCCTTTTTTAACTCTTAACATCCTATTCAGAATTTTCCAAGTTCAGAACCCCATTCCTATATTTATCAAAAAATGACTAACGAAATTAAATAAAATGTATTTAAAAAAGATTATACTTATCTTAATTATATTTTGATAGGTTTCTATATAAAATAATTCATAGGATTGATTTTAATAGGTTGGAGAATAAAACAATAATATTAGAGATCAATAACACCAACTAATTATTTATTAACTCTTAACTGTTGAGAATTTTTTTTTTTAAGTTCAGAACCCCATTCCTATAAGGATTTATCAAAAAATGGCCTTTTCATTTAAAATTACCTGTTATTTCCCTTAAATCAAAGACTTCTAAATATGTTTAATATTACATTTAAATAAAGGCTATCATTTCGGGCGGATTAGGAAAATGAATGTGACTTCCAGCCGGGTGGAATGAGGCGGTATAAGACGTTAAGAGTTAAATAATTCTGATAAATATTCAAGTTCATTTTGAAGCCACCATGATTTATTCTAGAAACCTAAACCTAATTTGTTAATACAAAAAAAAATAAAAAATTCATCAATCAAAAACCTTTTTAACTTGTACTAATTTTTAAAAAAAAGAAAGAAAAGAAAAGAAATAATGTATTAAAACCATTAAGGGGTCACAGTTTAGTTCAGTCGGTAGAGCACCAGTCTAGGAATTACAAGGTTCCTGGTTGAATGCAAGTCCTCATCAACTACAATAAGCTAGGTGCAGATTTACAAAGGAACCATTTACATTTTTTTTTCAAACTGCCCCACAATAAGGATTTTTTTTTTCTTTGTTAAATAATTCTGAAAAGTATTCAAGTTCATTTGAAGCAACCATAATTTGTTCCAGAAATCTAATTATTTAATAATAAAAAAAATTTTTAAAAATCTACCAAAACCTTTTTAACTTATACATGGGGGGGGGGGTGTATCAAGCTATTAAGGGGTCGGTTTAGTTGGTAGAGCACCCACCTAGGAATCGCAAGGTTCCTGGTTCAATACCCGTCTCCACCAACTCAGTGCATGAGCAGAGATGCAGATAGATACATGTCCTATGTCCCTGACGCACAAAAATCATATCCATGCATCCCAGTGTTTTTCTTTCTTCTTCCCTCACTATTTTAAGTTAACTGTAAATACATTTCAATAGTTTCTTAGAAATTAATTACACAAGATAGGTTACAAGGTAGGAGTTAGATGGCTTTAGTTGGACCCATCAAATCTCCCGGGGATTCATTCAAAGCAAATATGTGTCTCCCAGCATGCACCAAATCAAAAAGTTGTCAGCATCACTGCACGAGTAATATAGATTGGGCATTTTGATCTGTGTGGTAAAGTGGGGAGTTGATGGTAGGTGTGGCGCTCAACCTCAGCAAAAACAATCTCCCTGGTCTAGTACTAGAGAAAGGGGGAAACACTCACTGTCTGGCTGATACCAACAATATGCCACACCGCCAACTTTACTTTTATCAACCGAATGTAACAAACTAGTATAAGAATACAAGGCTAGGCCTGACTGGGTTGGAAAGGTGATCCACTAGGAATTGTGCAAGAAACTAAATTTTGACTATACAAACAAATGGTATAGGCATAAACCAAAATCTGTTCTTGAGAATGAAAGTGATAAAATTCTCTGGGACTTTGAGATAAAGACAGATCACCTTATCCCAGCCAGAAGACCAAACCTAGTGTTGATTAACAAGAAAGAGAACTCAGCAAGTGATAGATTTTGCAGTTCCAGCAGATTACAGGGTGAACATGGAAGAAAACAAAAACAAATAAATACCTAGACCTTGCTTGAGAATTGAAATAAAACATTGGAATATGAGACTAGAGGAACTGGAAATTAATAATCTTTGGTTAGTTTAATTTTAACGCATGTTATTGGGTCATTTTATGTCAAAGCCGTTTTGTTTTATTCATTCTTGATGGGTACTCAATTTTCTTCTATTTAATCCATAGATGGGATCCTAACAGTCGACAGGGCGGAATAGTAAAAGGGTTAATGATAGAAACGCAAAAAATATTACAATAGGATTCTCTTGACTATCTCTCACCATCCCCCCTATTGCTAAGTCCTTTCAGTCCACACAGAGCTGATTAATGCAAATTTTTCATAGTTAACACCATTGGTGTATCCATGAGTAGGAGTTCATAGAACATCGAGTTAATCCTTACTTCTCCAGTAGTGCTCAGCATGTCATTAGTCCTGCTCGGAATGGGACATGGCCATACAGCTGCCATTTTGTGGGGTACTGCTTCCAGGATTCTTTCAAAACAGTATACAGCATCCACATGTAGTTCCCACCTAACTTTTTCTCCTCCAAGTGTTTTGACAAGACATACATACCAACTGTCCTTTATATATCTATAGATAGATACGTTCCCAGTCATTGTACAAACATACAGATGAACATACAAAATACACACTAGACAAAATGTGACCCGTTGAGCTCTAGGTAGATAACTGAGATTAGGGAAAGTGAGTTTGCTAAGTGAATTAAATTTTCTAAAAATAAATAAATATGTCTGGAGAATTAAAAACAAAAAAACATTAAAATCATTTTGTAAGATTTCTATGAAAGGGAATGTTTGACCTAATTTAAATTTATTAAAAGCCAAAATGTTGGCCAGGCTGGCTGTTTATGAAACTTACAAATATGCTTTGCACTCTCCAATCTCTCTATACTCACTGAGAAATTAACATATATAATGAGGAGGTAATCAAGATATACATAGAGAGGGGGAAATGATAGGCAGAATGTGAAGTAAGAGATAGGTCAGTTATTTTACTTAATTGCAAATTACGACTAATTAGAACCAATTAAAATGGATTTTCCCCCCAAACATACCTCAATTCTAAAACTAAGGAATAATTTAGTATAACTTTCATGTCATTAAACTAAACAGTAAAAAAGCCTTCAAGAGATAAACATTGATTTGCTCAGCGTTAATATAATTTATATATATGTTCCCAAAACCAGGTATAGCTCTCTAGGAGTGACTAACTTTTACTGCCAGCATAAAGCAACGATTGTCAGTTGTTTACAGACTGGATCACTTTGGTGATCGTAAAATATAGAAACATGTATATATTTAATAGTTTAAACACAGCCCCTTAATAGCAGCTGTCAAATGGTTAACGAATCAGGCTGACGAAAAGTCAGTCAGGTTCCGCTCCTGTTCAGAGGTAGTTGCTGTGTCTAGCCACACTGAAGAGACGTGAAACATCTAAACACGTTGTCTGTGGATGACACACACACATATATTGGCATTTCAGCCTCGGAAGATTATAATATGGTTTTTGTGCCCCTGAAGTTACAGCGCCTCCTGTGACTGAAGTCAATGTTTGAAAAACATTCTCGACCACAGATGTCACATGTGAAAGTGATGTGCTGGTGCTTTGTTGCCGCTGTTTTCTTCTGGACCTCTTAGCTTCATGGTGTTGCATTAGGGTGACTTCAGACATCAGCAGTCCTCTGCAGAGACTGCCGCCACCGAGGGCGGTCCTGAGCCAAATTTTCCACATTATATTATATATATATATACAATTTTAAGGATATATTGAGAAAAAGAAAAAAAGAAAAAGATAAGGGGTAGGGGTTAAAAATCTATACCAGCTGACAGTCGTGCGTTAGGTCATCCTGCCATTTAGATGATAAAAACCTTTTTAACAATTGAAAGCTGGTTTTAGTTAATCCTTAAACAAATTATTACAAAAGTTTACAAAATTGAAAGACCCGAGTCCAGCACAATCACTGCTGTCGTCGTCACCACCACCATCATCATCCACCTCCCATAATATTTTATTCCCCAAGTCATCATTTTATGCGTAAGCAGCTTATAACACAGGTGACGACATTTACTAGTTAAGGTGAGGTGGGGTTGGCTAGGATTACAATTTTACTTCTAAAAATAATAATAAAAAGTTAAGAGTGCAGTTTTTACAATAAAGGAAGAACAGAATCAAATGCACTGATATCTATGTGGGTCATGGAATGCTATACCCATGTGCTAACCTTCAAATAGAATAAGAAAATCTTAATTCCTAGAGCCTAACAGAATTTAACCAACAAACATACACACACACACACATATATATATATATATATATATATATATATATATATATATATATAAAAAAGGAGGATTGGAGTAAATCCGACAGAATGTAGTAAAGATATGTGGAACAAAGGAACAAAACTCAGACAAGTGTATGTAGAAGATATATTTCGCCAAACATTAACTGATGAAGCCGAGCTTAATGTTCGGTGAAATATATCTCCTACATACACTTGTCTGAGTTTTGTTCCTTTGTTCCACACACACACACACTTATATAAAAAGACTATTGTTTTTCATTTTTATATATGTACATAGCGTTGGATTCATTTTTATATATATCATTTACATTCTTTATATATATATATATATATATATATGAAAAATGTAAATGAATCCAACACTATGTACATATATAAAAATGAAAAACAATCATCTTTTTATGTTATACACTGACACTGTTTCGACATATCACAGCTCCTCCGTGTGGCTAGACTTAGTAGGCTACCTCCAGCCAGGATAGAAACCCAATTGTTTTTTTTTTATCAGTCTGGAGTCTTAACTACTTGGCCATGTGTGTGTGTGTGTGTGTGGATGGTATCAAGTGTTTCCTTGATAGGATTCAACCAGAATTGAGAATGTATACATAAAGATTTGCATATATATTTTTAACATATGTGGAATATTATGAAAATGATACCATAGCTTAGTGAAATGGGAAAAATCGTAGTCATAAGACCAGATATGAAGTCTTCAATTTAGACTGAAAGAGGCAAAAAATGCTGAAATAAATTTATATCCAAACTAAGGTAGAATATATATGCTATTTATCATAGATCATATGGAGCGTATTGAGCAAAGCAGCTATTATCATAGGAAAATGGAAACAGCGACCAGAGTTCAAATCTTGGACTAGGCTCTTTGTGTTTCATTTTGTACTGATATTCTTGGGAAAAGGCATGAATCTATCTACTCTAATAGTATGGCAGACTGGGTTCTTTAGCCTTGGCTAGGCAATGAGTCTAGAAGAGAAAGAAAAAAAAAAAAACTGAATTTAAGACCAGCTTTATTCTTAAAATTGACCTGTGTCACATCCTACACATGATAGAATGGATACTTGGTTTTACAGCATATAAACCCACTTTCAGGTCATTTAATGTCACTTTTGATTAACAAAGGGCTTGGATTGCTTACGGGACCTCCTGTTGCTTAAGTGGTCACCTATTCAAGTATTGAAAAATCTTAAACCCTAAAATAAACAAACAAGATATCTATTCCTCCTCAATCACCAGATTTATTTATCTTATACCTTAAAAGGGCATCCTCATCATGGTGAAATAGTTAGATCTATTAATATCAAATAGCATGTTCAATCCTTGTTGGGTGTCCCATACTTGTGACCTTGTGTCACATCACACCTGTGGCAAACAGGTTGGGTAAATAGGGCTTCTAATTAAGGTGAAATGGTTAGCAAGTTAGTCTCGCAGATCCACTAATACTAAATAACAAGTTTGATCCTCACTGGTTGCCCCCACACTTGGGACCTTGTATCACATTCTACCTTGGCAAACAGATTGGGTAAATATGGTGTGTCATCATGGTGTAATGGTTAACAAGCTAATCTTGCAGATCCATTAATATTGAATAGCAAGCTTGGTACCCAACCCTTTTTTATGTCTGGTTTAAATTCTGAGTTTTCTTCTCCTAGACGAGTGAGCATACAAAGATTTAAGAGCTTAGATTGCACCTCTGTTTACCTATTCATTTATGTTTACCTTTCTCTCCTAAGTGAATCAGTATTAGGTGACATGCAGACAGCCTCATTCAGGATTTGAACTCTGGTAACAAAGTTCACTTCATACGAAGATAACAAGTTATACAATATTTGATAAACAAAAACTCTCAAAACCATACAACTTGCCTAAAATCAAAGTATCTGTGAAAACTAATATTCAGATTTTTACAAATTGACTTTAGAATACACCAACTGCACCTCAGCAGAGGGGTAAAAAAACCTCCCTCCCTAATAGGGGCCACCTGTTAACCATGGGTTGTAACCCATGATGGGTTTAGGATGGTGGATGAGCAATCCATCACTTGCAATAATCTACTTTGGCCCTTATTTAGGCTAGGCAGATGGTCAGAGAGGCCCCTCCGATCATTCGGCTGGTCACGTCAAGCCCTAACACCTATATGATTTTCATAACCCTTTAGCTTTATGGCAAACCCCCAACACTTTATATATTTGCTAGAAGACAGTGACTGAGGGTTTTATATCCTGGGTATGACATTAAACTATCTGACAGTGAGGTTACAGTTCTGCAGGTCTGGGGAATGTGGAGTACCCCTTCATCACCATTATTCCAGTTCCACTCTGACCCGGAGTGGTAGTACTTGTTAGGGTCACATCTATAGTCAAATAGAACAAAATGCATTTAAAAAAATTTTTTAAGTAACCATCAATATTGAATAAATCAAAACTTGTTTAGCATAAAATAAACCCAACAAGGGTTGAGATGCCATAAAATCCAACCAACTAACAAATTCACTGAAGAAAGATTTTTAAAACCAGATCTAAGCCAAAACTTTCCCACCACCCACCAATATTACTTGAGTGTCTTTCCTTAAACCGAGTGTTAATTTATACAAAACAAAAAACTTTGATGGTGAAGTTCCAATTCTGGAGATCAGGGAATGTGGAGCATCCCTTCATCACTATTAATTCCAGGTCCACTCTCACACGGAGTGGTAGTACTTGTTAGGGTCCCATCTAAGGCCAATTTTTTTTTTTTTTTAACTATCAATAATGAATAAATCAAAACTGGTTCAGCCCAAAATAACCAAAAAAGGGTTGACATGCCATAAAATACAACCAACCAACAAATTGACTGAAGAAAGATTTTTAACACTAGATCTGAACCAAACCCCCCCACCACCTACCAATATCACTTGAGTGTTTTCTCAAAAACCAAGTATCAATTTATAGGAGAGAAAAAACTGATTATGCTAATCTCTTACTGATTATAGAGGTCAAGGGACCAACAAGCCTGTATCTTATTTTAACTGATAATATACCAACCAAAAACTCATGATTTAACAATGTAGAAATGATAGGGATGTAAAATTACAGGTAGATAACAATATCAGATTTACACACACAAAGGAATAGTTTAACACCAAGAAGAAAAAAAACATTAATTATCAAAAAAAAAAAAAAAAAAAAAGTGCATTAATTGGCATGTATACTGCTTGAGGGTAGGGGGTCAAGTAAAGACCCCCCCCATCCATAATCTTTTTTGTTAAGAATTTAAGAATAAAAGGAAAAATTGCCAAATAATGGATTTAGCCGAGAATTTCCTGTGAAAATTTGATGATCAGTCATTTTTTTTTTGTATGACGCCAACAGTGATCAACGGGCAAGTGTGAAGATCCAAAATTTGGATTAGAACAGACATGAGGGGGAGGGGTTCAAGAAGCGGCCACATGAGACATGACTCATCACCAGGAGGTGAGTTGCACTACTAACAAAATTCAAGATAATTTTTCTTTGAAGGTCCCAAATCCATTTTTACTACAGAAGACTATACACAAGCATTTGCATTAGAAATAAAGAAAAGTTGATTTTTCTTTGGTAAAAAAGATCTTTACAAAAAAAAAAAAATAAATAAATAAATTTTTGTATAATATCATCACTAATACCAATGTGATAAACACACACTGCTGTTGTGATATAAATCATCTTAAGACTTTATAAAGGATTATCGATACCATTATAGTATGTGGCCTACGAAATCATGTCTCTTTTAGAGTATGTGGCCTACCATAAAAAAGCATATAAGGTTATAATAATAACTGCTAACCTTAACCCTATTTCAGAATTAAATAGATCTGATTCATGTAAATTATGGATAAATTCTTTTTTAATTATTCTTAATTACTATATACAGCTTATGACTGAATTGCATTTCTTGAAATTGAATACATGTGAAAAATAATTAGTTTCAATAAATTGCATACTACTCATATCTATAAATATACTCTTACTGAAGTAGGCCACATACTCTAACAGAATCAAAAAGGTAGGCCACATACTATAACGGCACTGGATTATCTTTATGGGGATGATTTTATAGTCCAGTTAGGGGAGGTGATGCCAACTGCAGCCACATGTGACCTGCCTATCTTTCTGAATGACCCACCTAATTTCACAAGGAAAATGTAAGTAATATATGATAGAAGATAAGTAATAAGATATGATAGAAGAAGTAATAAGATTGCACCTGTAGTTTAAAGAAAATAATTCTAATAAATTTTGATTTATGGATTACAAAAATATTCTTTTTTTTCCTTTTCTTCCCGATACATTGATCATACTCATATCGGTAGCCGAGCAGTCCATGACAGGCAACACTCCACTTTGGGCCTTACTTATACTAGACAGGCGATCAGAGAAGCCCTCGCCGATCAATCGTCATGTCAAGCCCTGCCACCTATATGATTGTCCCAGTCCTATTGCACTGTTTGCAAACCTCCAGCCCTTACCATATATGTGGCTGAGAGTCTTGGCATCTTGGGCAGGACACAAAACTATCTGATGGTGAAGATCCAATTCTGGAGCTCTGGAGTACCCCTTTATCACCATTGCTCCCAGGTCCACTCTGACCCAGAATGGCAGAACCTGTTAGGGTCCCATCTATGGGTTAAATAGAACAAATTGTGTTTTTTTAAAAATAAGAAAAAACATTTGAGTATCATCACGAATAAATAAAATAAAAATGTCTTTTGCACAGAATAACCCAATAAGGATTGACATTTTGTAAAATCCAACGATCCAACAATATGATACAAACCAAACAAAGAACACTAAGATACAGTGGGGGGGGACCCATAAAAGTCACTGGTGTCAATTTACAGAGCAGCTAATAACTTTTTGCTTGGGGGGGGGGTCACATCCAGTAAGGCTCAAAGAAAGATGACCAAGAATGGACTGAGCCTTAATTTAAAAAATAAGGATTGAACAGCAGAAACAAAACACTTTTCTCATTCATCAACATCTACAGGGGACATGGTGCAAAGAAAATCTTCATTAACAATAGCAACAAGTTGCTTGGATTTTATGGCATATTAACTCTTGTTGGGTTATTTTATACCAAAGACATTTTGTTTTATTCATTTTTCATGGTTACTCAATTTTAAAACTCATTTTTTCCTATTTAACCTATAGATGGGATCCTAACAGGTACTACCACTACAGGTTAGGATGGACTCGTGAGTAATGGCGATGAAGGGGTACTCTATATTCCCCAGAGCTCCAGAACTGAAACTTCACCATCAGATAGAATTTAAGACCCTCAGCCACCACCTTCTAGCACATATGATAAAAAAGGGTTGGGGTGGTTGCCATAAGGGTAAAAGGGTTGGCGTGGACCTGGGAGTAATGGTGATGAAGCAATAGCAACAAGAATGAGTCAACAAAAATCAATATTATCAGTCACCTTGACCATTAATCTAGGACACACACACAGACAGACGCACATTGTTGCTGTATATCTGTAAAATCATTGTGTCTACATTGTAAAATTCAAGAAATAGTCTAAGATAATAAAAAAAATTTTTTTTTTTTTTTTAATGGAATTTTACTGCCATTTTCTAACTCAATCTGTGCTACTCAAGCGCAGAGTTGGCAGGGTATTGAACCCAGAACCTTGCGATTCCAAGGCGGATGCTCTATCAACAGAGTTAAAACCAGACCCTTAGGGAGCTGATGAGTGAGGCGTGCCACCCTTAAAAAAAAAAAAAAAAAAAAAAAAAAAAAAAAAAGTCTCCCTGATTTAGCGCTAGTGAAAAGGGGATAAACTCCCACGCTGCCCGGCAAATACCAACAAAAAGCCACCCTGCCAAAAACCTTTTATTCCTCCTTAGAATTTGGTAAATGGATTTTGCACAAAATAGAGCGATATTAAATAGAGCAATACCCCCAAGACATGAGATTTCATCCTATTAACAAAACATATTCAAGTATTAATAAAATAAGAAATAAAACTTTAAAATTAAAAGCTGTTTTATCCACATGAGGTTTAGAATATGCTGTTTTAACCCCCCCCCACAGCTCCCCTGCAGAGAGGCAAGACCCCCCACACACACACTAAGATAGGGTTGTTCTGAGTAGGACACTAAACTAAATCTTATGGTGTGGCTCCACTTCTGGGGAGCGTGGAGTACTCCTTCATTAATCGCAGACCACTTTGACTGAGTGGTAGTACCTGTTAGGGTCCCATCTATGCGTTAAATAAATGTTGGAAATTATTGGTATTAGATAGGAATACTTGAAGTGTAAATTATTTGTATTAACTCCTGTTGAGAATTTTTTAAGTCCAGAGCCCCATTCCTATAAGGATATAGTAAAAAAATGGCTAAAAATGACCTTTGCATCTGAAGTTAGACTTCTAAATATGTTTAATGTTACATTTAAACAAAGGATATCATTTGGGGTGGATTGGGAAAATGAATGAGACTTCCGGCCGGGTGGAATGGGGTGGTATAGGATAAACATTGATAACAGTACTCCACATTCCCCAGAGGTCCAGAATTGGAACTTCACCATCAGATAGTATCCTGGGTATGACGTTAAACTCTTAAGACACTCAACCACCACCTTCTAGGACATGTATGATTAAAAGGGTTGGGGGCTTGTCATAAGAGCAATAGGGCTGGGACAATCATGTAAATGCTAAGGCTTGACGTGACCAAAGGGGATGTCTCTGACCAGCGGTCTAGTAAGGGCCAAAGTGGAGTATTACAAGTCATGAACTGCTTAGGCAACAGGATTATGTCCCCTTAAACATTATAAGGCCACAACCAACAGGTGGCTCCATTGGGGGGGGGGGGTACCTATCTGCAGTCTGTTGGATTATCTATGGGTATAAGATGCACAAGAAATTGCCACTTATATTTATGGACTTTACCAACATCAGTAGCAGGTATTGACCAATAAAAAATGACAGTGCATTTAAGGTCTTTGGTAATTGAGCTGAAATCCGTTGTTAACTGGACTTAATACCAGAAAGAGCTACACTTGGATTTCTACTACTAACACTATACCCCTTTTCTACCATTGGATATTCTGATAGGAGATCTAAACGCCTAAAATGGTGACCAGAATTATAACATGGAGTATTCTACAGCCCCCCCAGCCAATAGGGCAGTTTTTGGGGGGTGGACAAATTCCATGGATTATGATAAAAGACCTTGTGAAAGAGTATGGATTTGGTTTGTTTTGTTTTATGGCATATCAACCTCTGTGGGTCATTTAATGCCAACTAAATTTTGAAATGAATTCATTCTTAATGGAGAATCAATTTTTTTTTAAAACTCGTTTTTCTATTTAACCCATAGATGGGACCCTAACAGGTACTACCACTCCAAGTCAGAGTGGACCAGGGAGCAATGGTGATGAAGGGGTGCTCCACATTCTCCAAATTCCAGAACTAGAACTCACCATCAGATAGAGTTTAACGTCATTCCCAGGACATGAAGACCTTCAACCACCCCATATGATAAAAAGGGTTGTCATAAGAGTAATAGGGTTGGGACAACCATATAGGTGCTAGGGTTTGATGTGACCAGCCAATTGATCTCCGACCGCTCGTCTAGCCTAAGAAAAAGTGAAGGTGCCTGGAACTAAGCAAGCAAAAGAATTGCGCTGTATTAAATAACGGAAACAAACAAAAAAACTTTATTCATTAGTAATGGATCTGCGAGACCAGCTTGCTAACCTTGACACCACGATTAGACTCCTTTTCTTACCCAGCCCTTTTGCGCCATGGATAGAACGCAACATAAGGTTGCAAGTATGTATGTGGCATTCAGCAAGGATCGAACCCGCTATACAATAGTTATGGATCGGGCTATACTAGCTTGCTAACCAGTATATCACGATGGGACACCTTGTGACTTAACATACATGTTGCTAATTTTTTTTTTTTTTTTTTTTTTTTTTTTTTTTATATGATCTTATATTTAACACTGGTGACTTTTGTTCAGTGTACGAATTTATCTTAATGACACCCCCCCCCATGTAAATAAATATTTACAAGAAATACAACTAAATACTAAAGTTCTATTTTAAAAAGTATTATGTGAACGAGGGTGGGGAAGGTTCCAAAATTGGTGCTAATGAAAGATGTGCGTGTCCCCCACCCTCCCCCCAAAGTGAATTGTTTCACAGAGAAATGGTTCTAGCAAATTTAAGACAAATTCAATATAGTTTCAAAAATGCACATTGGGACCCCCCCCCCCAAATCAAATTCAGTTCTTTAAATAAGCGCTAATACAAAGTGAAAACAGGTTGATTTTAAACATGTTTTTGATGTAAATGAATTCCTTTAAACTTAACCAAAATTTTCAACAAATATACTTCGATCTGGTTAAATTGACCTTAACGGACCTAAATTCCACCATCGTATGTCACCCTGCCGCAAGAAAAAGAATAAATAAAAATAAAAATCAGGGAATAACCGATTTTAATGAAATTTTCAGTGTTGATATATTAAGGAATAAAAGATAAAATGCAAGTTATTTTATTTAAAAACTTTTATATTTTTTCAGGTCAGTTAACTTGAACCACTCATCTTTAGGCATAACACAGATTCTCAAAGACACGTGGTTCAAAGTTAACCGACCTGAAAAATGTAAAACCTTTTAAATAAAATAACTAGTGCATTATTATATCTTTTATTCATTAATATATAATTAAATTCAGTTAATTCCCTGAATTTTGGTATATATTTTTTTCTTTCAGCGGGGTAACATACGATGGTGGAATTTAGGTCCGTTAAGATTCTATATAGGCTTGTTAAAAACCATTTCAATGTTATTTTATTAGTTCTGAATATTTCTACACAAGATCTTTTAATAAGTGCAAATAAATATTAAAAAGATGAGCACTGGACGTGCAATTGAAAATTTCAAAATACACAATTCTTTAAAAAATTTTCCAAAACTTTCAACCTTAACAAGAGTTAGATATGGTGCAACACTATAAACTTTCTGTAAACAGTCGGATCATTATTTTATTAGTTTTAAGGGTTTTTACTTTGAACTGAACAGAAATAGAGGGTTTATAATATACTGATCAGCAGAAAATTAATAAAATTGGTACTGAAAATAGATTACAATAAGTCGCCATTTTTCGTGACCCCACCCCAAAACAAAAAAAATGAAAAAAATGTGGATAGCTAAAAAATTTACATAATTCTACCAATTTTTGGAATTGGAAGTTCAAATTTTGGGGATTGTCCAACTTTAACATAATCCACACCTTGACAAAATTTCAGACATGGCCTGGATGATTTGATGGAAAATGGTGGAGATAGAGGGCTTACAATTTCTTGTGGGTTATTTGTGGGCGGGTTTTTATTCTATTCCATGATAGATTACTGTAGCTAATAAGCAAAATATTGAAAAGCAATTTTCGGAAGGAAAAAAAAGTTAATATAAAACCCCAAAGATCTATAATCAACTAGGACCGGCTACCTGGCGTCGCCTGAGTAGAGGGGGATTTTTTTAAAGTTAGTCCTGCAGATCCATTATTACTGAATCGTTAGTTGAATCCTCATGGGATGCCCAATTTAAATCCCTATGTAAAAAAAATAGACCCTGCATTGATCCAGCTACTCTGAAAAATATTGTTAATGTCTACCATCTAAAATATTAAATGAAAAAAATCCATACTGTTTTCATTTAAATTTTATTTTTTGATTATTTCGCGAATATAAATCAAATCTCTTATTTTTGCTCAAAAACCAAGCCCTGATGATATTTAATGTGTATATATATTTACTTTGTCATTAATTGTTTTATTTTCAAAGTTTCCTCCAGACATACAGATTCACACAACTGCCCTTTATATATGTATGTATAGATAGATATAGATTATGCCCCACCCCCAGAATGTCAAAATATTAAAGTAACTGCTTACATAGAGAGTTTGTCCCACTAACTCAAAGTCAGGGTTAAAAGTACTTAGAATTCATTGTAATATCAAATGACTTAACCAATCCTTTACTCTACAACTGATTGGGGGAGGGGAAGACAAAGTACAGAACTTTCTGGCTCAAAACTATTCACACACCTGAGAATTTTTTTTTATCTAAATAACCCTGCCCAAATCCAGTGACACTTATATATAATTCATTCTTAATAAAATAAATAAATAAATAACCCCTGCCCTCACATATTTAGAGTAACAATAAAAAAAATTTTTAAAAAAGAATTTAATCTTCATATACTAACAATGAGGTTTTTTTTGTTTGTTTGTACAGTCCAAACAAAAAAAAGGTTTCAACTATTGAACAATGAAAAGTATCCATAAACACATTTCTTACATTTCAAATTTAATACAAACATTAATAGACAAGTTCATTATCTAAACCTTTTTAGAAAATAAATAAAATAAACTTTTTATAAAGTCCAAAGATTCTTTATCATTGTTCTTAACAAAAATATTTAATAAAAAAATGGGTACCATTATTGAATGTGGCCTACCAAATCAGGTCTCTCCTATAGTACGTGGCCTACGAAATCATGTCTCTCTTATAGTATGTGGCCTACCTTTTGGATGTGGCCTACGAAATCATGTCTCTCTTATAGTATGTGGCCTACCATAAAAAGCCTATTATAAGGTTATAATAATAACTGCTAACCCTAACCCTATATTAAATAGATCTGATTCATGTAAATTATTTTTTTAATTATTCTTAATTACTATATACAGCTTATGACTGAATTGCATTTCTTGAAATTGAATATATGTGAAAATTAATTAGTTTGAATAAATTGCCTACTACTTATATCTATAAATATACTCTTACTGAGGTAGGACACATTCAAACCGGGTAGGCCACATACTATAATGGCACCAAAAAATGTTTATGAAAGATTTTTTGTTTAACTTGAAGTTCAATTGGTTGGTTGGATTATACAGCATGTTAACCCTTGGATTATTTTTATAAAAAGACGTTTTTGTTTTATTAATTCTTGTTGGGAATTTTTTTTTTTTTTTTTTTTTTTTATTAACTCATTTTTGTAAACACATTATTTATCTATTTATCTAATCCATTGACAAGACCTTAACAGGTGCTACCACTGGTGGGTCAGTGAACCTGGGAGTAATGGCAATGATGGGGGTACTCCATACCCCCTCAGAGCTTCAGAATTGTAGCCTTATAACTAGATGCAGTTTAACACCATACCCACTTAACTAGTCTAAAAAGTAAACTTTGCACTTGATGGGGGGGGGGGTGATTTACAATTGAATTTTAAAACCTAATATTACTATACCACTCTGGATCAGTGAACCTGGGAGTAATGGCAATTAAGGAGTACTTTACATTCACCTAGAGCTCCAGAATTGTAGCCTCACCATTAGATGCAGTTTAACATCATACCCAAGACACTTAACTGGTTTAAATGTAAACTTTGCACTTAACTGCGGGGAGGGGGGGTGCGTTGATTTCAATTGAATTTTAAAACCTATTATCATATAAAGCAATTTTAAGCAAAATTTGAGCAAAACAATAGAAATTGGTTGATTGTTTTGTTTTACAGCATATCAAACCTTTTTTTAAGTCATTCAAGCCAATTTTATAAACAAAGGACTCAGGTTGCTTACAGTACCTGCTGTTGCTTAAGTGGTCATCCAATTAAGTATTGAACAAGCTAATCGCTGCTTAAATTTTGGTGATCTAGCGAGAGATGGGAATTAGTGGTGAAAAAAAAAAGTAAAAAAAAAGGTAACCTAAGATTAAGACAATATGGAAGACTAAAAAGAACATAAAAATTTCATTATTAAAGAAAAGAGGGGGAAGGGACATATGGAGGTGTGTGGTCTAACGGTTAGCAGTAGGAAATGGACTCATCAACCCGAGTTCAATTCCTGGACGAAGCTGTTTGGATTTCACATAGCGCTTTGAGAAAGGAATAAATCCAATACTCCCTCCAGTTATGGGCAAATAGCAGGGCAGACTGGGCTCTTTAACCATGGCTAGGTAACCATCCCAGAAGAAGGAAAACTCTGAATTCAAACCTGTTAAACTCCACTTAAGAAATTGACCTTGTGTCACATCCTGCTCATGCGGAAGTATTGGTAAATATACATATGGTCAGATCGGGGGGGGGGGATAACTATTTAACCACAAAGAATATTAAATACACAGATATCTGAAAACATGTTTGGGTGGGTGGGGGTATATTCTACTTTTTTTTTAAATTTAAATAAATAGATAATGTTTTTTTTTTCTTTTGTTTCTTTCTTTACCGTAAAAAGAAAGGGGGAGGGAGAAGAAAGCTGAGTGTCGGTTTTTTTGTGTGTAGAAGAGGAAGATAAAGAAAGGCAAGAGAAGACGCTAGTGTCAAGAAAAATTGGCTGAGATCCAGGGTCAAAAACATTGATGCACCAAAATGGGAACAAACTTAGTCAATGTCAATTTTGGAGGAGGAACAGGAAGAGGAAGAGATTAAAAAGGGAGTAGGAGGAGAGGGAGAGAGATTGTAGGTGTGTGTGTGTGTGTATATATATATATATATATATATATATGCGTGTGTGTGTTGGAGTCCATGTATGCTCCTTTGTCGGTATATCTGATGCCTATGTGATATATATATATATATATATATATATATATATATATGTATACACACACAATGTGAGAGGGAATGCAAACAACTTTAGTGTTTATCTTTTTAACCAGCCGGTTCTCCAATCATCATCAGATGACAGTTTATTATTTTGAGCCCATGGGGACGAGATCAAGTTACCTGATGAAAAGAGAACACACCTACTGATCAGAAAAATTGATTTAAAAATAAAAAAAATAAAAAAATAAACCCAAGAAAAACACAGGTGGAAACTGAACTGTGTCGTTTAAGATATCAATAGGACAAAAGGGGGGAAATTCTAGGACATCATAAACCCCCCCCCCCCCGTTTGTCAAATTTAAATATAAGTTATATCTAGATGAGGAAATTTAATTACCTTTTTGAATCCCCTAAAATAGAAAAAAATTTAATGAAAAATGAAAATTTTTAAAAAGAACACATTTTGAAAGGATTTAATAGATTTTTTTAATTATTTTTTTTATCTATGTTCAGAAGTTTGTTAGGGGAATGCAATAATTATTTTTATCCTTTATCCAGGGATGCTAAATTTAAATTTGGTTATATTTGTAAGGAAAGAAAGAAAAAAAAGATGTATTTATTAGTAGAAAGAGAGAGAGAGAAAGAGAAGCATATTGATCCATCTGGCTTCTTCATTTTCTCGTGGCTTCTTTCAGAGAAAAAAAAAAAAAAAAAAAAAAAAAAAGAGGGGGGTATAGGAAAAGAAAAAAATAAATAAATAAAAATAAAATTTAAAAAATAATAAAATAAATAAACAATATCTGGGAATTTGACTTCATATATACAGCAACAATCATCTATGATCAGCAAACAATATTTTTTTTAAATAAATAAATAAAAATAAATAAACTTTAAACAGGACTTTTTCCCTATTTTTTTGACATCATATACAAATGAGACTTTGATCATTAAATAAAATTCAAACCTATTAACTTTTGTGGTGATCAATTTCTGTTCTTTTCAATATGATGCCTCTAGTTTTTATTCAACTTACGAAAACTGTTCCCTTTTTTCTATGTATGGATGACCACAAATAAGGGACCATTTATTTTCTAACACACACACACATTATATATATATATATATATATATATATATATATATATATATAATCTCTACGTCAGAAGTTAATGTATGATTATTTTGTTATATAATAGAGGAGGCAGTATCACGCTATTTTCTTAGCAGTCACATTCCAACCAATTTTATTTCTTTTCTTTTTTTAAATAAATTTGTCTTCTTTTCTTTTGGGTAATTTAGAATTAAACGAGTGAAAATAAGAAATGATAGAACGGTGACCAAACCGAGACAGGGTCATCAAATCAGGGAGGGAGCCAAAACAAGAAGAAGAAAAAAATAAGATAGCGGCTAGAATCAAATTTAAAACGATCATCAGCTGAATAAATAAAATGACCCCTGACACAAAGTAGATATAATAAATTCAGATAATTGTCTATTTATGGTAAGGGTCTGGGTTTTTATAAAATTTGCTATATCACCAATATGGCTACTACTATTACTACTACTACAACAACCACTTGCTTTATTATTATTATTATTAAATAGTAAAAAATTCTTTATGTTAAGATCAAATAGAAATCTAGTCTTAATTCCACGGATTTTTTTTTTATCTAAAGCTTTTTTTTATTTTTTAAATTAGCCTTGAAAAAAAAATCATTTAGGTTTAACAATTGGTGGTATTTAAATGCGGTATGTTGTAATGGGGGAGTCGGTCTCAGCTGTTCAGGTCACAGCCAGAGAGAGAGAGAGAGAGAGAGAGAAAGAGAAAGTGTGTGTAGAGAGAAAGAGAATTGAGGGGAGAGAGAAAAGACAACAGCAGCAGCAGCTTTTTTTTTTTTTAACTTATATATATATATATATATATATATATATATATATATATATATATACACAAAGGTTTATTATGTAGATAACATTAATAGTGATATTTTTTTATAAATTAAAAAAAAAAAAAAAAAAAAAAAAAAAGAAGGTTTCTCCCTCGTTTCTCAATTGAGAAATACAATTAAATCTACCAATTTTTTTTTAAATTAAAAATCTAGTCACAACATACAGTAGTAGTCACGTATGTACACACAAAATACAAAAAATATCACACGTTGTGTGTTGTACATAAGTCAAGTTTCTTTCAAATCCACACCGATTTTTAGTCTAATCAAATCATTACACACGATATTTTTCAACTAACTCCATAGCTCGATGTTATGTGCATCCGTAGATTCATGCCGTAAAATATGGATGCACATAATTGAAATAACCGGGTTGTAACGAAATACCTCAAAACGTTCCATAACTTAAAAAGATGAATCATTTTACACGAGAAGTTTAAATATATGTATATATATCTCAAACATTCAATGCACAAATGAGATATAATTTAAAAAAAGGTTATAGAAGAGTAAATATAAAAAGGTTCTAGGTTATTCTATTGCTTGGGGGTCTGGAAAGAGTTAATTATCTAAAATAAATGAATAATGGAAAATAACTCTGGGTTTTTTTTTTCTTTCCTTCTCCTTGTTGTGTGATTATTTCAATGCATCATCGTAAATATATTCACACATATGCAAACAAGGAAAGATTTTTTTTTAGCTTTTAGAGAGGAAGATATTTACATATATTAACAAATTATATCAATAATTATTTTTTCAAGGGCGGAACTCAAGAAAAAAAAAAAAAAAAAAAAAGATAATAGAAAAAAAGATCAAATACAACCAAATACTATTTTTAGGGAAAGGAAAAATATAAGTTAGAAATAAAAAGCAAAGAAAATAGATAGGTAATCTTAACTTATTGTAGTAGATATAAAAAAAAAAATAAAATTAAAAAAAATAAAAATTGTGAAATAATACAATGAAAGGATATGTAGGGTCATTTTTATTTCAATTATTTTTTAAATATTTTTTATGTAATAAAATAACTTGTTTTGAGGGGTATTATTTTTATGAATATTATTTATAATTTATAGATTTTTTTTTATGTAATAAAATTGTTGTTTTGGGGGTATTTTTTTATTTATTTATTTATAATTTAACTATTTTTTCATGTAATAAAATAACTTGTTTTTTTGGGGAGGTAATTTTTTTTATCTATTATTTAATTTTTTTTTTAAGTAATAAAATTACTATTTTGGGGGTATTTTTATTTTATTTTTTAAAATATAGTTTATATTTTTTTAATAAACCTTATATATTTAAAACAAGGCTTATATCATCTTTTTTTCATAAAACAAGCCCTAGCCTCATGTCGATCAAAAATATGGACAATAATGAAGCAAAGATTTTAAAACGATGATCGTCCTGGGGGAGGGGATTAAAAAAAGGAATAAAAAAAGCATGTGGCTATATATATATATATATATATATATATATATATATATATATTATATATATATGTGTGTGTGTGTTATGGCGGAGTGATTAGATATATAAGTGGGGGTGATAAATGATTAGGGGGGTTATAATCAGTTAAATAATAAATAAAAAAAATAGGCGTTATTTCCCCCCCCCCCCGGATTTTTTTTGTCTTTTCTTTTTAAGAAAAGAAAGAAAGCAAAGATTTTTTTTTCTCTTTTCCTTCCTTCCATGTTGAGGCTGATGCTGCATTTTTTCTTTTCTTTTTTTTAAATATAAAAAGATGTCTGGCCTTGCGGGTGAAATAAATAAGTAAAAAAAAAAAAAAAGAAATAAAAAGATCAGAGGGGTGGAAACTAACATAGTAATTTTTTTTTAAATAATAAGATATAAAAAAAAAACCCTGAAAAAGTGAGAAGAGAGGCTGGGTATGTATGTATGTATGTATGTATAAAAGCTTTGTAAAAAGAAAAGCTATTAAAAAGCAACAAAAAAAACAAGGCGTAGGGTCGGGTAAAGAAATCAATCCACTTACGTTTTGGTGTCGACTCTTCAAGATAATAATAATTGTTTTAGGAGAAATAATAAATAAAAAAAAGGGCCGAGTTATCGAAGCGACGAGGGGTAAAAACGAAGCCGAGTGAAGAGAATCCGATCTTGTCGGGAATCTTTTTAAAAGATTTAAAGAGAAAGGAGGAGGAAAAGAGGAGGAGGGAGGAAGAGGAATAGTAACAGGAGACAATTCAATGAAAGTGGGAGGAGGTCTCACGTTCAAATGTCTCCTCCTACCGCAACTCCACAGACCGGGAAGGAGGCCGCCATCTTGAGGTCTCGCCTCACACATCTAGAGAAGGCCACCATGCAAGATTTAGACATTTTTCACTTATTTAATCAACTTTGTGGCCGTTTTCTTTCCGATATTAAACAATGACAAACCCGGGGTGACCATTTGCAGTGTCGTTTTGGGGCCCAATAAAGATTTTCAGTAACGAAAACGGATTATTTCTGCTTTAATTAGGGACATTTTTGCACGACTACAAAAAGCAGCATGGGGGTCGACGGCGCTACGAACTCGCAGCTTCAAAGTCGACTTTTTTTTTCTTAGGCTTTTTTAGAAAATAATTACACTCGTAAATTATTTTATATTATATTCAAGAATGAGAGGGGGTTTTAAGGGGTCAATTTAGAGGGTTAAATAAAGAAATTCAATGAAATATATTTGAAATATCATTGAATTTGTAATCAACGGTTTGGTATGGTCTCTCCACGTCGTCCTCTAAAAAAGAAGAAGAGGCCATGTGCAAAAATCTCGACTTTACGAGTTGAGACAAGACTTTTCTAGCCTTTTATTCAGACTTATTTTAATGTCTAAATAAAATAGATATAAAATAGATATATACATACATACATATGTATAAGTATCGATATAAAAATAACAATTAAATTATGGAACTTTTAAATTAAATACAACTAAAACTAAAAATTTAATGACTTTGTGAAGTTAAATTCACACATGAGACCAGTCTTTTTTTTATATATATAGGTTCTTTTAATATCTAATAATTAATTATATATATATAAAATAAATATGTATATAATTATTATTGTAGAAAATTTAATTAAAGAACTTTTAAATTATAAACTTATTGAACTAAGACTAAATTTGACTTAGTGAAGTTAAATCCAATTTCTTATTTTAGAAGTAAAAGTTAAAAATTTGGGACATTATTAAATTATATATATAATATATATGACTATAGGAAATTTAATTATTAAAGAACTTTTAAATTATAAACTTAAAACGAAGAAGACTAAATTAATTAAATGACTTTGTGAAGTTAAATTTCTTATTTTATAAGTAAAAGTTAAAAATGGACATTTTTTTTCTTTTTAAAAATTTATTAAAGAAAAAAAAAAAAAGGAAGTTAACTTAACTTAAAATTAGTTTAACTTTCTCTTTTTTTAATATTAAAAAATAAAAATAAGTCTAAAAACAGGACATTTTTAAGAAAGTAACTTGTACATATTCATTCTAGAAACATTTTGAATAATTCAACTAAATTTATTTTATTTTATTTATTGTATTATAATTTTTTTTGTATTTTTATTGTATTTTAATTTTACTTAGAAATAAATTCAGAAATATGTATTTCCTTTTAAAAAAAAGTAAGGAAAAATGCCTTAATTTAAAATAATAGGAAAGTTTTTATATTTCCTATTAATTTAAAAAAATAACTTATGATAGATTGTACATCTTTTATATTTTCTTATCTTAATTTAAATTCACTAATGTTAATAATTAAAATAATTCAAATTTGTTCTAGATTTTTAGTGAAAATTATTAACTAGGAAAAGTTAGTTTGATATTAAAAACTAACTTGTGGGTAATATAAGATTTTAATTAATACCTTTATATAAAGTATATATTAAATATAAAGTGTGTATACATTATTTATATTATAATATATATATATATATATAAAAACTTTAAACTAACTTTAAGTAAAGTTTGAAATTATTTAAAAAAGAAATTAAAGGTTCCTTTTGAACAAAGGTTAAAAGTTTAATATTAAAACTAACTTGAGGGTAATATAAGATTTTAATTAATACCTTTATAATTTATATACATATATTTAAATTAACCTAAAATAAGTTTGAAGTAATTTTTAAAAAATAAGGAAATTAAGGAAGTTTTCTTTTAATGAAAAAACAGTTTGAAAAAAAGTTTTGTATCTATAAAGTTTTGTTCTTTAAAAAGATTTTAGGATTTTTCTAGAGATTTTTTCTTTTAAATAATTTAAAACTTTTGTCCGTATTTATTATCTTATTTTTATTTTAAAAAAAAATTATTTAAAATAAATAAAAATTTCGCTTTGGCGTCCGATGAAGAAAAAAAAAAGTCGAGTTTTTAATATTAAAAAAAAAAAAAAAGTTATATACATTTAAATTTGTAAAAAAGATTCAATGGATATTTTTTTAAAGAAATATATCAGGATTAAATACAGGTGTCATTTTGAGAAATTGGAGGAATTTTAAGGGTTTTTTTAGGGGGGAAAAAGTTAGTTTTTGAAGGGGGTGTCCGGTTAAAACCAAAAAATTAAAAAAAAGACATGAGGTGCTACACGTGACTCACAAGAAAAAAAAAAAAAAAGGGAGTAAAAAAAGTTTTAACTTTATAAAAAAAAGGGATTTTAATTTCATTTATGCCCTTATAAATTAAAAAAAAAAAATTAAATGTACCTAAAGAAATCTACAATTCCCAGATAAATAAAAGAAATATATATACATTAATTTTTAAATATAGAGAAAGTCATGAAAACGCGAGTGAGAGAAACGAGACGAACTTATGGTCAAAAAGACGGTGACCAAAAGAAGACAAAGAAACTATTAAAAAATGAACCCCCACTTTAGGGTAACATTTCCTTTTTTGCACTTACCTATATTAAGAATATATCTTCACGTCGGTTGCCTTTTTTTAAATGTTTTTTTTTTATATATATATATATAAAGTTGTTAATTTTCACAAAGAAAATTTGGTTGTTTTTTCTTTCCTTTTCTTTTTTTTAAATCAAAATCTTTTTTTTTGGTTGCCGTATATATATAAAAAAAACGCGTGCTTTTCGAAATCTCTCGGTTGGTGGATCTCCTTTTTTTTTTTTTTTTTTGAAGAAAAAAAACAAAAAAGCACCTTTGTGTATCTCTCTCTTTTTTTTTTCTTTTTTTCTTTTTTTTTTTTTAAATGTGGAAAAGTCCGAAAAATAAAAAAGGAAAAGAGAGCTTTCCTAAAAAAAAAAAAATCCGATCCGCGTAACCTTGAGTTTCTCTCTCGCTCTCATATGTGCCAGGACCGCACTAAACAATAGTAACCCGTACCGACGGTAAGGTACCCAACACTTTTGAACCACGGAATAAAATTAAAAACCGACAATCTAGAAAAATTATTTCTTAATTTTCATTATTTTAGCATCCGGAACAAATCCTTGTTTCCTTCGTTACAGCATCTTTTATTTTTGTGCCGAATAGTACTAGCCGGAGACATTTGCTGCCGACGACTTCCGGTTAATGACGCATTAATGCCCCGGGACTCCCTGCCAAGATAGGGGTAACTCCCGAACCTTCCGTGTCAAGGTGGACCGCTTGGCGGAAACCAGGCTGGAAATCCACTGCAATCGGGCTGTTTTCCTACTGCACACCATTAATATCGCAGTAGTAGAAGTAGTATTTACTTAAAACCACCTCCAACACACGATCACATGTGCAACAACATATTATATTTGTAGATATCTACAAATATATATATATATACATATACAGTGTGTGTGTACGTACCTTGACACACAGGCTCACTACGAGCACGTATGTTAAACCGGATATTGTATATACGTCCGTACACGTGTGGACTCAAAAAAGAAAATTTCTTTTAGACTACAATTATATACGTTTTTCACGTTTTTATTTTAGTTTAAACCGAAATGTATGACACAAGGTCAATTCCCTAGAGGGATTTTATCTCACTGGCAATGTAATGGTTTGCTAGCATAGCTTGATTCCTAATCACAATTAAACCACTCTAGGTAGCTAATGTTAGCACTCCACTGAAATTCGAAGGTGTTACTCCGAGTTCCACGCAATATTTAAGACACGATCATCAGTAGACAGCATTTGATTTATTCTGGCTTATATATAAGATAAATATATAGGTTTTACATATCTATTTATTGGGTGACAAAGGAACTTTCACTTTATATATATATATATATATATATATATATATATATATATATATATATATATATATATGGCTAAACTTGAAAATTGGTCGGGAAATTAAAGCATATTACAGAGTGACCCAGAAAAAACAGAACCCAAATTATTTCTTTATTTTCCCATTAAACTAACCATAACCCCCCCCTAGTTAAAATTAACAGTTTTATTACAAAATTTGTGGGTTCTGTTTTTTCTGGGTCACCCTAATTTTCAACCGATTTGAAAGTTTAGCCATATATATATATATATATATATATATGAGACCGAAATGTACATACAGAGATTGATTTTTCTCAATTTTGTTTAGCCTTACATTTAAATAGGTATGCCCGCCTAATTAATTAATTATTAATTAACTTTCAAAATTAGGTACGACTTCAATTAAGCACATATTCTCCCAAAAATTGTCGGCTAAAAAAAAAAAAGCCATATCAAAACACATCGCTTGTGTATTTACTTCTCATACTGTCGTGTAGAAGAAGTCACTATAAGAGGAATTCAAACCTACTTCTAAACAAAACGATAAATCTAAGAAAGTCCGGTTGGTGTAGGGGTTAAGATGCTCGCCTGTCAGCTTGACAGTAGGGTTTCGAATCACGGACAAGGCGGTCTTCCTATCTATAGCTCTGCTGATGAGGCCTAATAGACCGAAATGTACATACAGAGATTGATTTTTCTCGATTTGTTTAGCCTTACATTTAAATAGGTATGCCGCCTAATTAATTAATTATTAATTAATTAACTTTCAAAATTAGGTACGACTTCAATTAAGCACATATTCTCCCCCCCCAAAAAAAAAATATATATATCATTTTAGATTTAATTCCGTCTGTGATTCAATTTCAGGATATAGACTGAGCTTTTTTAGTTTATGACTGTTTTTGTCCATAATGGGTAATTCCATGTCAAATCATACAGGCCATGTCACCCACCCCCTTCAATTTTTCTAAAATTTTGATAATTCTGAATTATCCTGATGATCCGTTAGGAGAAACCTAGGTAGATATTCTCAGATTCATTAGGCTTACTTTATTATTATTTACTAGCAAATATATGCACCCTCCGGGTGCAAGTATTTAAGTTTTAATGTAATGAAATATCGTATTAAATTAGAGGCAGAAAAAAGATATGTAACTGAGTGGGGGTATAATAGAAAAATAGAAATGAAACTTACTCTTCCATCACTCCCGTCTTTCATTGCTGAATTTTACGTATTTAACTATTTAGTTAAATTAGGAAATAAAGAATAAAATGACAGTTATTTTTTCTTGTTAATGGATTTCATTTAAGATTCATTGAAGAGATTTTTGCTTATATTCATTAAAATAAAACCAAACAGTTAGAAATCAATAATACTAAGCACATATTTAATAAAATCACATTTTTAATATCAATATGCAAATTAGCCCTCCCGTTCACACTGCAAACCGCTATTTTTTGTATATATAAATACAATTGCATGTTATTAGTATGTAGACATGGACAACACTAATAAAAAGGTGAAGAAATTTTATTAATAATTGAGGTTTAAATATAAATAAAATCATGAAGAATGTGATGTAAATAACTATGTTAATTGTGACTCGATTAGTAATATAGTTTCGGTTACAGACAGAAAAACACACAATCTCCATTATAATAAGATTAGCTCTACTTTTTGTATTGAGCACTTTGGTATATTTAACTTAGGCAACTCTTACAGTATTTTTTTCTTTTGGCCATTTTTATAGTACCAGCTGATTATTTTCAGGAGGTGCAGATGATTTGGTCTTTTCTTTTATATATATATATATATATATCAAGAAATTTGAAAAAACAAGTGTTCCAAAAATAAGATGAATTTATTTATTGACGCTTAAGCGTTTCGGTTTCATTAAAACTTCATCAGGATGTATTAAGGGGTGAAGAAATTGATGGATGTTTTATAGATGACAGGAGATAAAAAATCTTTATAAAATTTTTTTTTGTTCTGTAACTGTATTTACAGTTATTTACACAACAACAAAAAAAAAAAATTTTATAAAGATTTTTTATCTCCTGTCATCTATAAAACGTCCATCAATTTCTTCACCCCTTAATACATCCTAATGAAGGTTTAAAGAAACCGAAACGTTTAAACGTCGATAAATAAATTCATCTTATTTTTGGAACACTTGTTTTTTTAAATTTCTTAATATTGTCGGATTTATTTCCATATTTACTCCCATATATATATATATATATATATATATATATTTTTTTTTTTATTCTCTAAGCAAAAGTTTGTATTGTTTAATTACAAACTATAAAGCCAGGAGTATTTTTATACTGTTGGAGTTTAGCAATAAAAATAAATATATATATTATTATCTACGTTATTCGGACTATTGTCCTCGTCTTCATTGTTATCTGTACAACGTTTCGGCCGATATGACCTCTGGCCTTCTTCAGGTATTTCTTGTCGGACTCGGGAACCTTCTTGTCGTGATTGGGCCATCACGGATCTTTGAACCTAACCCTTTATTCAGTCCACGGGGGTATCCTGTTTTCATTCCACTAACCATAGCTGGGGTACAGGTGTTAAGCTGTGTTAATTATTATTCTATGTTACTGCTACCCTTGATCTAGAGATAACTGTCATTTAGAACTGTCTTAACCTAACTCCTTTATCCATTAGGCCATTTGTCTAATTGGACAATGAAGATGAGGACAATAGTCCGAATAACGTAGATAATGATAATCATCAAGCCTCATCTCAAACATTCAGAGAACTAAAATATATATATATTTTAATTTGTTGAGTTTTTAAAAATAAATGCTTATTATAGACAGCTACCCAGGTTGTCTTGCTAAGTCGCAATCATCAGGCTGTTAAATTAGATCTTATAGTGTTTATTTGAAGATCTTTTCTTAATGTATATTCTGGACCGCAAATAATAGTCCATCTACACAAGAAAAAGTCTGTTATAAAACCACTGCGACCTAATGGCTATACCTCATTTCAAGGGAAGGCAAGGGGATTTAACCCTGAAATCAAATCTGAAGCTGGAGTACCTACGTCATTGTTTCTAATAGACGGAAGGATGCCAATGAAGGAAAATAGGAAGATAGGATGAAGAAATAAATAAGTAAATAAATGAAATCAAAGGGAACTGGGGTTGTCTTTTAGTTGAAATAATAGATTGATTTAACAGAAATTCCTAACAAATTACTGACAGCAATTATAAACTGGCCAAATACCCATTTTTAATGACCCCTAGCAGAGGGAAACAGGACAATAAGATTAAAAAAAAAATTTTTAATCTGTTTTCAAATGCCTTAGAAGTAATAAAGAATTTCTCATTCGCATCTGCTGATTTGGGAGAGTTAGACACAGCTTCCTGAAATAGACTATAACGCAAAAAATCTGAGTCTTCTATTATATTTTTTTACTTATAAATTAGCTCTGTGACTAACAATATGAGCACACATTGAGCTCTGTAAACTGCGACACATTTTTTTTAAAAACTGTCGTAAGGAAGATTTCTTCTCCAGATTTTTGGATTATATATATATATATATATATTATATATAAAAAGGGAAGTTTGGTATGTACGTGTCGACTTATAATTCCAAAAAGGGAGGTCACTCGGATTCAAAATCTGGCATACACCTTGAAATCCTTCAAACTAAGACACACACCAAATTTGGTTATTGATTTCTACTGATTAAGGTTTATAATTAATTAATTAATTATAACAAAAATCAAACGACTTGCGATAATCGTGGCATTGCTGCTGCTAATATAATTATTTTCTCTCTTCTCATTCACTCTCTGGCATTCCGAATTTTTCTTTTTTAGTCTGGTCATGGACTGGGTAAATTTGCTAGTATATATATATGTATATGAGGAAGAATGAATGAAGAAAAGAAAGAATGGAATGGATAATAAAAGATGAATTTAATCAATATCACTTACACATGTGTTTCGGTCAGTTCATCTGTGTGAAAATATTCCGCACACAGAGAAGATTCGACCTTCATCAGAGTGAAATTTTTTTTTGAATGAAGAAATTCTTTGGGGAAACAACCGAGAAATTTGTTCGAATAGAATTTTTTTTTTTTCTTCTCCCATTTTTACATTATATATATATATATATATATATATATATCCATCCATCCATAGAGGAGTTACCAGGTTAGTTGGTATTAGGATGATTCTAAGTTGGACCTTTCTTCCAACAGCAGAATGTTAGAGTTGTTCCGGTCCAAATTGAGAGCTCGATGTTCAATATTATTGAACAGAGCAATATAATTGGTAAAGAAAAGGCTTAAAGATCTTTCCTTTTGCGGTTATAGATCTATTTCTACCCACAGGTATCAGTGTATAGGTATAAGTATCATCTGACCGCTGACTTTATTGGAAATGGTAAACAGAAAATTTGTGAGGCTTTATTTTACAATTTTTCTGGGAAATCATGAAAGGTTTCAATTATAGTTCTTATCATCTGGGGGGGGGGGGGTATGACTAGGGATTTGCTCGCCAGGTGGTCTTACTCTGGGTGGTTTTTGGTTTGGTTTGTTTTACGGCATATCAACCTCAGTGGGTCATTTAATGCCGATAAAATTTTGAAATAAATCAATTCTTAATGGATAATACAATTTTGTTTATCAACTCATGTTTTTCTATTCAACTCATAATGGGACCCTAACAGGTACTACCACTCCGGGTCAGAGTGGACCAGAGAGCAATGGTGATGAAGGGGTGCTCCACATTCCCCTCGGGGTGGTTTTGTCCCTACAATAAATTTTTATTATTTAGAGAGATTGGCCACTTTGCCTCTCTGACCTTTGAATTTTTTAATTTTTTAACTGGTCATTTTCAGTGAGCCACCCCCCACCCCACCCCCGGATGCTTCCCTTCCGAAAATCCTCACAAATTTTAATCTTTTTGACATAGCATTCCCCAAGCCACACACTACTACTACTACTACTACTACTACCATACAATGGAAGACATATTTCAAACAAACTGAGAGAGAATCAAATAATATAAATTAGAATTAACAATTAACTATCACTTAAGGGAAATTATTTAATAAACATTTTTTTAAATCCTCAAATTCTTGACTTGTAAAATCCAATTTTTGTCAATATTATTTGTTACAAATTTTTTTAAACTTTTTTTCTGAATTTAAAAAGAATTTTTTTTTTTTTTTATTATAAAAAAAAAAATTTTTCTAACAAATATTTAAAAAGAATTTTTTTTTTTTCTAACAAATATTTAAAAAGAATTTTTTTTTTTTTCTAACAAATATTTAAAAAGAATTTTTTTTTTTTCTAACAAATATTTAAAAATTTTTTTTTTTCTAACAAATATTTAAAAAGAATTTTTTTTTTTTCTAACAAATATTTAAAAAGAATTTTTTTTTTTTTCTAACAAATATTTAAAAAGAATTTTTTTTTTTTTCTAAAATATTTAAAAGAATTTTTTTTTTCTAACAAATATTTAAAAAGAATTTTTTTTTTTCTAAAAAATATTTAAAAAGAATTTTTTTTTCTAACAAATATTTAAAAAGAATTTTTTTTTTTTTCTAACAATATTTAAAAATTTTTTTTTTTTTCTAACAAATATTTAAAAAGAATTTTTTTTTTCTAACAAATATTTAAAAAGAATTTTTTTTTCTAACAAATATTTAAAAAGATTTTTTTTTTTTCTAACAAATATTTAAAAAGATTTTTTTTTTTCTAACAAATATTTAAAAAGATTTTTTTTTTCTAACAAATTTTAAAAAGATTTTTTTTTCTAACAAATATTTAAAAAATTTTTTTTTTCTTAAAATTTTTTTTTCTAACAAATATTTAAAAAGAATTTTTTTTTTCTAACAAATATTTAAAAAGAATTTTTTTTTTTCTAACAAATGTTTTAAAATAATTTTTTTTTCTAAAAATATTTAAAAAGAATTTTTTTTTTTTCTAACAAATATTAAAACGAATTTTTTTTTTCTAACAAATAAATTTTGTTAAAAAAAAAATTTTTTTTTTCTAACAAATAAATATTTGTTAGAAAAAAAGAATTTTTTTTTTCTAACAAATATTTAAAAAGAATTTTTTTTTCTAACAAATATTTTCTTTTTAAATTCCTGGTTCACTGTGGCATAACACAGTGTCCTGTTACCAGATGTAAGGTCTTTTATCAGCCACCCTCTCGATCCAGGGTAGCACTACCTCTTGCAGGTAGTTCATGTAGGCCTCTGTGTTGAGTCTGAGGCTATGTCGGAATATGACTGGGGGGTATAAGGTTGCAGTAAAGTCTTTTCTCTTGTCCTTCATGACCTGTGATAAAAAATTATCATAGTCTCATATTGTATGAGAAATACTTAATGTCTTCATACACTACCCGCCTGATAAGAAACTATATTATAGTATATATATAAGTATAGATAAAAGGATATGAAAACACACAATGCTGTTAAAATGAAAATATTTTATATCATATTCATAACTAATATTGAACAATATTTCGATTTATAAAATTCATCTTCAGAGCTTGTTTTTAATCCGGACTCATCGAAAGAGAAATATATAATATATATGGGGTGTACCTATGAATATATATGTAGTGCATATTGGGCATTCTGTGCCCTCTAAAAAATGATGATGGGTGATGTAGAGAGTTAAATCAGTATCATTATACTTTTTACATATTGAACTATTTGCAATATAGATAGTAAACATATCAAACATTGTAATAATTAAATTACCAGTGAGAATCGAACTCACTAACAATGGTCTGCAAATCTAGCTTGCTAATCATTACATCACATGTTGTACCCAATATAGTTATTTACCTGGCGTAGCTTAGACGTGGCACAAGGCTATAAGTATGGGGCACCCAGTGAGAATCAAACTCACTAACAATGGTTTGCTAAACCAGCTTGCAAACCTTTACACCATGTGCAGGTGCCCAATATAGTTAATTACAAAGCGTAGCTTAGATGTGACACAAGGCTAGAAGTATGGGGCACCCAGTGAGAATCAAACTCACTAACAATCGTCTGCAAATATAGTTTGCTAACCATTACACCACATGAGGTGCACATTTAAGCCTGTAGCGGGGGGGGGGCTAAGCCCTTCCCAGTCCAAATGGATAGAGACACAAGTTGTATCTAGTTCAGAAGGCTGGAGAGTCCAGGAAAAAGAGAGTTTGACTTAGGCGACACTGCATTTAAATATCCAGGTCGCATCGCCCCTTCATGACAAAACGTAGCTTGTAGAATTTTTTTTTTAAATTATTGAGTTTATTATTTGGAGAAATTGAGTGATGTTTGATGAAAGAGAATAAATATTTGGTGAAGAGTAACATTTGTAAAAAAGGGGGAATCTTCAATTTCATAAGTAATATTATTATTGACTTGTGCAAAGAAAAGTTAAGATTCTGTTGTTAATATATGATTAAAATTTGTTTTGTTTTGTTCATCAAACATCACTACTTCTCCAACCGTAAGCATCTCAAAAAATTAAAAAAAAAAAAAAAATTATTTTTTCGAACACTTCAAAATTCTCTGTATTTTGACTGTTTTAACGTCAAATATCAAACATTTTACTGTTTAAGAAAGCCATTTTTCTTTGTATATTTAAATATTTTATAATTTTCTATTATTATCATTCATTTTTATATTTAAAATAATAAATAGAATAATATGTGTACATGAACAAACTGCTAGCCGAAACACATGTTGGTAATTGATTAAATTAATTTTATCCATTCAACATTTTCTTTCCTTTATTTATTTATCCTTTCAACACACACACACACACACACATATATATATATTGTAGATGACATGAGTGCTACATTTACATGCTGACAGTGCTCAATATCATTAATAGAGCATTTATATTTGAGTTAAGGTGAGATGTTGACTCCATGTCCATGCTACCTAATTGATCCCTTAATTTTCGCTCTCCTTTTATTTATTAAAAAATTCATCTGAACACCGCATGCATTAAGACCAAAGCAAGTTTGTTTGATTATCATGTTTTTTTAAATACAAATTTAACGTCATGACATTACATCACGTGAACACGATCCAAGTCACATAAACGTTAAACAAGCCAAAGTTTAAAAAAAAACAATTTTTAGCTTTACATTTCCCATCGCGTGAAAACACTTCATGTTTATATAAACGCTAAAAAATTACTGGTTTTTAACATCTCAACTATTTCACGACTGGTTTTTAACATCTCAACCATTAGACTCATCTGATGATTGGATTACCATGAAACTTCAAGTTATGAGTGTAAACCCATAATATTACTATTCATTATATATATATATATATATATATATATATATATACTAGCTAATATATGCACCCTCCGGGTGCACGTATTTAAGTTTTCATGCAATAAAATATTATATTAAATTAGAAAGACTAATGAAACTAAATAAGAATGCAGATAAAACTATTTGAACATAGGGGGCTATAATCGAAAAACAGAACAACTGAAACTTACTCTTCAATCACACCAGCCTTTCATTGCTAAATTTTCATATTTTAACTATTTAGTTAAAATAGGAAGTAAAGAATAAAATTACAGTTAATTCTTCTCATTAATAAATTTCTTTTAAAATTTATTGAAGAGATCGTTGCTCATATCCATTAAGATAAAACCAAACAATTAGAAATCAATAATACTAAGCACATATTTATTAAAATCAAATGTTTAAATCAATATGCAAATTAGCCTTCCCGTTCACACTGTAAACCGCTATTTTGTTGTATATATAAATACAATTGCATGTTATTAGTTTGTAGATATAGTCAACCATATTAATAATATAAACAATTTTTATTAATAATTGAGTTTTAAAAGAAATTATATCATGAAAAATGTGACGTAAATAACTAAGGGAATTGTGATTTGTGTAGTTATATAGTTTCGGTTACAGACAGAATACCATACAATCTCCATTATAAGATATATAGACACAAGCTCAATGTGGAGTGCTCCGCAGGAAGCAAGTCTTAACAGTTTTTAAAATCGGCAATCCAATTGAAGGACACCTCAGGCACAGGCATTAAACCCAGCGCTTACCTCTGTTTTAGGCGAGGGGACATGTGCTTCCTGTATTGGAACCCAACTCTTATCATTCCTCACCCATCTGGCACAGCCGTGCCACGTAAGTGCTGTAAGTGTCCAATCATTTTTTTTTCTGGGAATTTTAGATATTTTTCATTAGCATAATGCCCATCAAAAATGGTGGAACTGCCTAGGATCAGAGTGTAGTATCAGCATGCTCTATGAAAAGCATCACACACTGTTGGACTATCAAAGGTATAAGCTGTACAAAAAGTCTCCACTTTTATTTATGGACTTTCATAAATAGTCTGTTGGATTATCTATGGGTATAAGATTTATGAGAAATTACCACTTATATTTATGGACATTCCCAACATCGAGAGCAGACATTGATCAAACAAAAAGTCTCCACTTTTATTTATGGACTTACATAAATAGTCTGTTGGATTATCTATGGGTATAAGATTTATGAGAAATTACCACTTATATTTATGGACATTCCCAACATCGAGAGCAGACATTGATCAAACAAAAAGTCTCCACTTTTATTTGTAAGTAAAAGTAAAAACAATCTCCTTGGTCTAGCGCTAGTGAAAAGGGAATAGACTCCCTCGCTGATAGGCTGATACCAACTTTAGGCCACCCCGTCGACTTTACTTACTTTTACTTATAAATAAAATTTAAATGATAACAGCAGGGATTTTTTTCATTTAATATTTTAGATAGTAGACATTAACATTTATTTTCAGAGTAGCTGGATCAATGCAAGGTCTATTTTTTTTTTTTTACATAGGGATTTAAATGGGGCATCCCACGTGGATTCAACTCCCGATTCAGTAATAATGGATCTGCGGGACTAACTTTTAAAAATCCCCCTCCACCCAGGCGACGCTGGGTAGCTGCTGCTAGTTGAACCTAAATACTGACAAGTATCGTAATGCACGTGCACACACCACGTGGATAATATTAATCCGTACTTTGATATCTGGTGAAGATAGTGGAGTATTGCAGGTCATGGACTGCTCAGTCAGCAGGATTCCATCCTTAAGCATTACAGGTCGCCAACCGCAGCCAACAACCAACAGGTGGCTCCATTGGTTTTTTTTTACCATTCTGCAGAGGTGCAGTTTATTGATTATTTATAGGTATAAGATGTAAGAGAAATCACCACTTTTATTTATAGTCTTTCCCAAAATCAGCAGCAGGCATTGACCAATGAAAAACAACATAGAATGCATTTAAGGTCATTGGTAAATTGTCTTGAAATCACTTGCTAAATGCAGTTAATACCAGAAGGGGCTGAACTTGCACAAAGGTGTCAAAATTAGGGTGACCCAGAAAAAACAGAACCTAAAGTATTTATTTGTTTTCCCATTAAACTAACCTTAAACCCCAACCCCTAACCCCCCCCCCCAGTTAAAATTAACAGTTTTATTACAAAATTTGTGGGTTCTGTTTTTTGGGGTCACCGGTATACAGGGTGCCCCAGAAAAAACAGAACCCAAATTAGTATTATCTGCATTATTCAGACTATTATCCCCATCTTCATTGTTATTTGTACAATGTTTCGGCCGATATGCCCTCCGGCCTTCTTCAGGTATTTCTTCTCGGACTCGGGAACCTTCTCGGACTCAGGAACTTTCGGGAAGAAGGTTCCCAAGTCCGAGAAGAAATACCTGAAGAAGGCCGGAGGGCATATCGGCTGAAACGTTGTACAAATAACAATGAAGATGGGGACAATAGTCCGAATAACGCAGATAATACTAATCTTCAAGCCTCATCTCAAACATTCAGAGAAATAGAACCCAAATTATTTATTCATTTTCCATTAAACTAACCCCCAACCCTAACCCTAACCCTAGACCCATAGTTAAAACTAACAGTTTTATTACAAAATTTGTGGGTTCTGTTTTTTCTGGGTCACCCTAATTTTGACACCTTTGTGCAAGTTCAGCCCCAGAAGGACTATGAGTGGATTCTCTGCTACAAGGAGCTACACTCTCGTTCTATCTAGGATTTCAAGGAATACAACAGACTTTCTACTACTGAGACAGACAGTTTTTCTATCATTTACATATTGAACTATTTGGCAATAGCTCTTAAATAAACATATCAAACGTTGTAATAATTAAATAATCATACTGTGATATATCCATTTACCTCAGAACTGCAAAACTGGACTATTTTAATTTTTTTTTTAATTTTTTTCTCTGAAATAGAAATATTGTTAGACATTCTGCAAAAATAACCAGCGAATTTTAATTTTCAGTTTATTTCAATATAGGACTTGATAAGTTTATAATCTCAATTCCCTTAAAATAACAATGCTGAGGTTAAAAAAAAGTGTATAACTGAATCACTATGCAGCAACCTTAAATCTATAAAACATCAATTAATGCTGGTTCCTGAATATAAAAAAGAAAAAATTATAAATGAATTAACGTATTAATTTTCCTTCGAGTTTCATTTTTTATCAAAAGTATAAAAATTCAGTTGAGAAATTAAAAATATTGGACTTCATTTCCTATTCCACTAACATCTGTCCGGTAGACACTGGTAAAAAAAAATTACGCTCCTAAATTCACAGTCTACCTAGCTTAGTAAATAACTAAGAGAATAAAGCAATTTCCTGTAGTGTTTGAAACTGATAATTTTGTGGTGTCTGCGTCCGCGCTGAATTAAATAAAACTATATTCCCTATAGATTCACAATAAAACTATTTTTTTCTTAATATAAATAAACTTTTTTTTCTTCCTTGTGATTACGATATCAATTTATGATTTTATATATATATATATATATATATATATATATATATATATATATATATATATATAAAAAATCAGGATATCTATTTAGTAAATAGATATCCTTGTATTCACAAACCATTTAAGGCTAAGTTCCAATCGTAAATGAAAAAAAAAAACGCATTTCTTCGAAATAAAAACGAATCATCATTTTTAAATTAAAAGACCGAACTTATATTAATTTAAATCAAATACATACATCACAGAACAATGTAAATATTACAGGTTTAAATCAAATAATCGTGGAAATAAGCTTCGTCACCTAAAAACAAGGAAGACTATTTGAAAAAAAAAGAAGAAAAAAACAGAAAGTTCGACATAGTATGAACATTTAATCTAAGTTGAAACATAGTATCGGATGGGCTATTACTTATACAAGGCAAAAGAAAAAAAAAGAAAAAACTTACAAAAAGAGGTTTTTACGAACCGATTTTTTTTTTAAGTTTTTTTTTTTTTAAGATATATATTTTTAAATTTATTAAATATACTGTTTATATTTATTTATATATTTATATATTTATTTTTTAAAAAAAGTGTTTATATAGTTTGAAAAGTTAGTACAAAAAGCCTAACGTCTGTAGTTAACTCTTACGAGTTGTTTTGTACAAATTCTATTTCTTCTTGTTTTCTCAGAAATATAGTAAACTTGTTTAGTGTTTTGTTTTATTTTTTTGGCTTTTACTTTTTCTTTTATCTTTTTTTTTTAAGATGAGTCAGTCAATATGTTTCTTTCTTTTTTTTTTTTTTTTTTTTTTTTCGGACATTTAACTATTTCTTCAAACCTGATGAAATATATTTAATTTCCGGTGGGACGGGAAAAAAACAACGAAAAGAAAAAAACCTTGTGAAGGTGAAAAATATCCTTTCTTTAAAAATAGATTTTTTTTTAAAATTATATATAGTTTAGAAGAATTTTTATTTCATTATTTTAATATATATATATAGTGTGTGGAAGAATTATTATTATTAATAATATTATAATAATAATATCATTATTAATAATAATATCATTAATATAATATCAATAATAATATTAATAATAATAATAATATAATATTAATAATAATAATAATATTAATCATCATCATCTTGTCGCGCATGCAGCACGGATATCCATGACAATCTCTCGCCAACCTTCCCTATCATTCATTGCACCTGGGAGGTCCTCTGCAGAGCATCCAGCATCTTCACATAGTTGATCAATGTAGGTCCTTGCTGGGCTCCCCACACTTGCATGTCCATGTGTTGGCTTCCACAGGAGAACGTCGTTTATGAGTTATCCTGCTTCTCCAGCAGTGTCCTGCATGCCTTGTCCGTCTCACTCGAATAGTTTGTGAGATGGGGGGCAGTGACCGTACAGCTGTTTCCTTGTGGGGTTCTGTTTCCACAACTTGTTCAAGACTGCACGCAGCATTCTTGTGCAGCTCCCATCTAGCTTAATATATTATTATTAATAATAATATGAATATTATAAATGTTAAATATATATATATATATATATATATATAAAATAATGTATAAAAAATATATAGATAAACAAATATAAAAATACATCTGAATATATAAATGTTTTAAAAAATCTTTAAAAACAAATATATATATATATATATATAAATAAAGGTATTACATATGTATTTATTTGATGGCAATAGAACAGTCACAACCTTAGGTTTCATACATGAAAAATCGCATATATATATATATATATATATATATATATATAAGCCAGACAGCGAGGGAGTCTATACCCTTTTTGCAAGAGCTAGACTAGGGATATTGATTTTGCCGAGGATGGGGCGCTTTATCACGCAGATCAAATTACCCAATCTGTTCTACTCATGCGTTAATTTGGCGTGCACCAGTATCGAACCGGGAACCTCGTGATTCCTCAGCAGTTGCTCTACTGACTCAGCTAAACCTATATATATATATATATATATATATATATATATATATATATATATATATATATATATATATATGTAAAGAAAAAATGGAAGTAAATCCGACAGTATGTAATATTGTAAAAATTGAAAAAACCCAAGTTTCATCAACAAATGATGTTTATCACGCCCACGCTGCAGTGTTTCATCAGGGCTTTCATTGGTTTAAGGAAAAAATAAATTATTACTGAAAACAAAAAGTCTGTTTTTGGTGTGTTGGGCTGCTTTTTGTTGATCTTCAAATGTGAGGAAGAAGAGATCTATTTGAAATTGTCGACTAACATCTTAATTTAAACTATGTGACGGCATCCCAGTTTATACTACGAGTCGTCATCGGGGCGGCGTAATGTCGGTATCAGCTAGACAGCGAGGGAGTCTATCCGCTTTTCACTAGCGCTAGACCAAGGAGATTATTTTAGCATCTGAGGTGAAGTGCCACACCTACCATCAGTTCCTTACTTTACCGCACAGATCCCTGTGCTACTCATACGCTGAGTTGGCGGGGGCCAAGTATCGAACTAGGAACCTTGTGGTTTCTAGCCGAACACTCTACCGACTGAGCTAAACCGGCCCCTTTTACTTTATACTACAAGAAGTGTGTATTATATATTAATATATAAAAATATATATATAAATATGTTTGTCCAACACAAATCGGCCCTCCCCCTTTGTGCAAAGACCGGATACATAAAGAACAAACTTACCCGTATCCAGAGCAAATGCAGCAGGGGACAGGACCAGATCACACACTTCACCCAACAGTTACCCCGCTTCAGTCACAAAACAACTGAAGCAAACAGAAGGCCCAAAACGCCATGTCACATCTAATACCTGTTTTCTAAGGTTACCACACTTCAATGAGAGAACAACTGCAGCAATATGCAGGGTGATCTGAAAGAAGGGCCTAAACATACAACTTGCCCATTGCGGACCCTCACTACGGAGACAACTATCCAAAAACCATCATAAGGACACCACTAGTTGCACGCTAGTGAACTGCCCTATCCGCGGCACAGAAGGCAATATGGTATACTGCACGCAATGCAACAAATGCAGCCAATTCTACATAGGTAGAACCACTAGATCACTACACATTAGGGTCAAGGAACATTTGC
>CM042177.1:43311640-43316418 GCA_023376005.1 Doryteuthis pealeii
TAAAAAGTTAAAATTACTCCACAATGAAATAAACAGTAGATTGTGAATTCAGCAGCATAATTTTTTTTTTACCATATTTTACCCCTGGACAGATGTTAGTTGAATAGAAAATTAAGTCCAAAGTATATATTTTTAATTTCTCAACTGGGTTTAGATTGAAATTAATTTTTTAAACTGTTTAAAATTAATCTACAATAAAATAAACGGTAGATTTTGAATTCAGTAGCGTAATTTTTTTTTTACCATATTTTATCCCTGGACAGATGTTAGTGGAATAGAAAATTACGCTACTGAATTCAAAATCTACCGTTTATTTTATTGTAGATTAATTTTAAACAGTTTAAAAAATTAATTTTAATCTAAACCCAGTTGAGAAATTAAAATATATACTTTGGACTTAATTTTCTATTCAACTAACATCTGTCCAGGGGTAAAATATGGTAAAAAAAAAATTATGCTGCTGAATTCACAATCTACTGTTTTATTTCATTGTGGAGTAATTTAACTTTTTAAAAAATTAATTTTAATTAAACCGAGTTTAGAAATTGAAAATATATACATTGGACTTCATTTCATATTCCACTAAATATCTGTCCGGTAGACTATAGTAAAAAAAAAATTACGCTCCTAAAATTCAGTCTACCTAGATTTTTACACCTGTTTTTAAATCTTAAAAAAAATAGTACGGTTGTGTATAACATACATTTTTCTGGTGTGTTAAAATAGGAATGTATTTGCTGGCAAATAACCTGTGTCTAATTTACTAGGACCGGTAAAAAGCCTGAAAAGTATTTGTCTATTTTACCGAAAACCGGCAAAATACCCCCCCCCCCCAAAAAAAAAACCCTTTTTAAACCTACATACCGTTTAAAACCTTTTAAAAATGTACGTGCCGAGAACTACTTATACTATAAAATTTAATTAACACCATCAATTTAAATTTACTCTCTTTTGTATTATCAATCTAAAAAAAAATATATTAATTTGAAAAATATATTTGAAAAATTAACTTTTGGTAGACTGTGAATTCATGGTCGTAAATTTTTACCATAATCTACTGGACAGATGTTAGTGGAATATGAACTGAAGTCCAGTGTATATATTTTTAATTTCTGGGTCTATTTTTATTAGGACCGGTAAAATAAGATTGAAAAGCATGTTTGTCTATTTTACCGGGACGGCAAACTGAACTCTTTAAAAAAAAATTTAAACTACTTATTTTGTTATTTTTTTAATTTTTAATTTTTTTTAAAGTTCCGTTGTTGAGAACTCGTGTGGATACAATACATTTTTCTGGTGTTAAAAATAGGAATATATTTGCTGGAAAATAGCCTTTGTCTATTTTACTAGGACCGGTAAATATAAACTCGAATTCATGTCTATTTTAGTACCGGTAAAATAAGCTCAAAAAGGATGTTTGTCTATTTTACCGTGACCGGCAACTAGCATTTAAACCTAGGACACTTTAAAAATAAAAAATACTATGGTTGTTGAGAAATCGTGTGGATACAATACATTTTTCTGGTGTTAAAAATAGGAATATATTTGCTGGCAAAATAACCTGTGGTCTATTTTACCGGGACCGGCAAACTAGCCTTTAAAAAAAAACTATCCGTCCAATAGACTATAGTAGAAATTTATGCTCCTGAATTTACAGTCTACCCTAAAACCCTAAGATTAAAGTAACTCATGCGTGTCGTCCTTTGTGGACGAGGTACAATGGGATAAAGATGTTGAAGGCAGGTGACTGTGTGTTTTATTTATTTATTTATTCAATTATTTATTTATTCTTCACATGAGGGGAAAAAACCCAAGCCAGAACTAGAGTAGTTACTCTAGTTTAAGAAGCTGGATGAATGTGTATTAACGAACCTCACCGATCTGGTTAAAGGATTATAATCTAGTTTGTTGAGCCACTCAACATTCAACAGTAGATCCTCAAAAAAAAAAAAAAAGAAAAAAAAGTTCCCTCACACGGAAGTAAAGAGTAGATGACATGTTGACCTGACCGACCGAGATTTTATAAAGGATTTTTAAAGGACTCCATGCCTTATAATATATATATATATATGTGTGTGTGTGTGTGTGTATGTGTATAGTGTATGTATAGTGTGTATGTGTATATGTTGTATCTAATTGTGTGTTGTGATGTGTGTGTGTGTTATATGTATATGTATGTATGTGTGTGTGTGGTGTATATGTATGTATCTGTGTGTGTGTGTGTATATGTATGTATCTGTGTGTGTGTGTGTGTGTGTATATGTATGTATCTATGTGTGTGTGTGTGTTGTTGGTTGTGTGTATATGATGTGTGTGTGTGTGTGTGTGTGTGTATATGTATGATCTATGTGTGTGTGTGGTGTTGTGTGTGTGTATATGTATGTATCTATGTGTGTGTGTGTGTGTGTGTGTGTATATGTATGTATCTGTGTTGTGTGTATATAGTATGTTATGTGTGTGTGTATATGTATGTGTGTGTGTGTGTGTGTGTGTGTGTGTGTGTGTGTGTGTGTGTATATGTATGTATCTATGTGTGTGGTGTGTGTTGTGATATATATATATTGTGTGTGTGTATATATATGTGTCTGTGTGTGTGTAATGTATAGGTGTGTGTGTGTGGTGTTGTATATATATAATCCAAAAGTCCAGAGAAGAAATCTTCCTTACGACACAAGAGTTTTATTTAAAAAAAATCTGTCGCAGTTTGAGAGCTCAATGTGTGCTCTTAATGTTAGAGTCACAAAGCAAATTTATAAGTAAAGAAATAACAAAAGACTTAGAGATTGAGCATTATAGTCTATTTCAGGGAGCTTAGACACTTTGTCTAAGCTCCCTGAAATAGACTATAATGCTCAATCTCTAAGTCTTTTGTTATTTCTTTACATATATATATAAGATGATTGTAAAGTAAGTCCATTCCCCGGCCACCTGTGATGCTTAAGGATAGACTCAGGTCGATGAGCAGTCCATGACTTGCAATACTCCTCTTGGCCCTTTCTTGGGCTAGAGGCCCCCTCCTATCAATCGGCTACGGCAACCCCCAACCCCTTTTTATCATATGGGTGCTAGAAGTCTACATGTCCTGGGAATGATGTTAAACTCTATCTGATGGTGAGGTTCCAGTTCTGGAGGTTTGGGGAATGTGTAGCACCCCTTCATCACCATTACTCCCTGGTCCACTCTGATCCGGAGTGGTAGTACCTGTTAGGGTCCCATCTATGGGTTAAATAGACAAACATGAGTTGATAAACAAAATTGTATTATGCATTAAGAATGAATTTATTTCACAACTTGTCGGCATTAAATGACCCACTGAGTTTGATATGCCATAAACAAAACCAAACCAAACCGAAGTGTGTTTGTTTTGTTTTGTGAGTGGATGTATTGGTTTAGTTAATTTTGTGAATTAAGAGAGATATCTATTTCTGTTATAACATTGGTAGAGCTGGGAAAGAAAACCCTAGAGCAGTGGTTCCCAATCTATGTGTCGTGGAAAGTATTCAATATTTAAGGTATAAATGAAAATATCATTTCAACAAAGTTTGGTCCAGGGCTTGACATTAATGTTGTCCTGGGGACGATAAAAATTACATCGGGACGATCAATACGTCATCCAGGACAGTTTGCCGGATGGTAAAATTTTTTCCTAAAGGTGCTGTAAAAGGAGTGGTGGACAGAGGATCTTGGTCACGGAGACGGGAATTTAATAAAAAATGAATATGAAAGAAATTACATGAACATTTTTTTCCTTTCGTTTCAATAAAAAATTTTTTTGAAATTTCAATTTTCATGTAATCATGGTTTCCTTTATTCGGGAAGACATTCTGAACCTTTGGAATCTGTTAATCATTTTAAACCAGTAAACATATTTATTAGAAGTTTTAAAGCAATTCTGTTATGAATAAATCAAACTCAGGGTAACTTAAAGAGAAAGAGACGTTCAAATCAGCCGCTTAAATAGACCAGGCCCCTTACCGGGAACCAGCTAAACTAAAACTAAACGGCAGACAACTCTCCAGGCAAATACGAAAATAACGCCACAATTCTTACTGAATTACAGAGTGGTCTGAAAGTCTGGTCACCCACTTTTTTCTTCCTCTTTGAGGCCAAAAGATTTCATATATAACCTAGAAAATTCTAGAAATAATTGGAGTTTTGGACCAGGTATCCAATAGGCACCCGAGCTGGGAGCTGTTTTAAAAGAGAACACCTTTTGCTTTTTAACAAGAGTTTAAGATCAAGATTGATTAACTCTTAACATCCTGTTGAGAATTTTCTAAGTCCAGAGCCCTATTCCTATAAGGATTTATCAATACAAATGGCTAAAAATGGTCCTTTTCATTTAAAGTTACCTGTTATTTCCCTTAAATCAAAGACTTCTAAATATGTTTAATATTACATTTAAACAAATGCTATCATTTAGGGTGGATTAGGGGAAAACGAATGAGACTTCTAGCCGGGGTGAATGAGTGGTAAAGGACATTAAGAGAAGGTCATTTTCTATATTTGAATTACTGTATCCTGCGGCCCGATATTTTCTCCTCCAGACACACAAATCGCCATCTGCCTTCCAAAGCTGTTTGGTGTTGTAGTTCTTTTATAATTTTCCAGTCAACTTTGGGTCAAACCTTCAATCTTTCAACTTCCCAAAAAGTTTCAAGAGAATCTGTTTGGTTTTCAGAGATTGTTGAATAAATAATTGTATTATTCGCGTCGCAGTTGCCTGTAATAATCAATATCTGATTAATTCATTACAATAGGCGTATATCTCTCTCTCT
>CM042177.1:43316518-43319018 GCA_023376005.1 Doryteuthis pealeii
AAGAGAGAGATCAGGCCCCGACACTAACTTTTTTCATGACCATCCCCCCAAAATTATCAACCGTCCCAAATGGGGTTTGGACCATCCCGAAATCAAAATATTTTTGTTTAATTCATTAGCATCATCTATACTTGTCAGTCATCAGTAGCATAATAACATGTAATAAAACATTAAGAAAAGCTGAAGCAGTGATAATTCTGGATATTTGGACAAAAAATCCATTTCCTAATGTGTTTTGAGCTAAAAAAAAAAATACTTTTTAATTTACTTTAAGTTACCCTGAGTAGGGTTAATAGTACATAATTCGGTCCTTTTAAACTATCTCCCTCCACCATTATTCATTACATGGCTTTGAGAATAGACATTAATGTCAAGCCCTGGACGAGTCCATTTCCTACGACTCTAACCATTTCTCCAGTTTCTCGCTTATGCGATTATTCAAACCACATGCACTTGGTTTGAACAATTGCTTAGATCTTAGTTCGTGCCAGTTGACTTGTGACTTTGGTCAAGGCAATATGCAGTGTGCACTACAGATACAGAATTTAATTTTTAACATCATTATCACTTTACCGCCCTGTCGGTGGGGCATTAGAATGCACTGACTGCACCTCTGCAGAGGGGTAAGACACCTCCAAAAGGGGCCACCTGTTGGCCATGGGTGGCGACCCGTGGTGCTTAAGAATAGAACCCAGGTGGATAAGCAGTTCATGACTTGCAATACTCCACTTTGGCCCTTTCTTGGGCTAGATGGGCAGTCGGAGAGGCCCTCTCCAATCAATCGGCTGTTCACGTCAAGCCCTAGCACCTATATGATTGCCCCAACCCTATTACCCTTATGGTAAGCCCCAGCCCTTTTTATCATATGGGTTCTAGAAGGCGGTGGCTAAAGGTCTACATGTCCTGGGAATGACGTTAAATTCTGATGGTGAGGTTCCAGTTTTGGAGATTTGGGGAATGTGGAGCACCCCTTCATTACCATTGCTCCCTGGTCCACTCTGACCCGGAGTGGTAGTACCTGTTAGGGTCCATCTATGGGCTAAATAGAAAAATGTATTGATAAAAAAATTGTATTATCCATTAAGAATTAATTTATTTCAAAACTTTATCGGCATTAAATGACCCACTGAGGTTGATATGCCGTAAAACAAACAAAAACCAAACCATTATCACTTTATAACCCAAACTTATTATGATGAAATAATTTGGTTGCATTAAGATAAGGGTCCTCAATGTGAATAACAAACCTTTTGAATTAATTATTCATTCTAGCAAAAGTATTGGGGTGCAAGTATTTAAGTTTTAATGTAATAAAATATTATATTAAATTAGAAAAAGACTAACGAAACTAAATAAGAACACATATAAAAATATTACTTATTCTAATATTTTAATTTAATTTAAGTTTTAATGTAATAAATATATTAAAATTAGAAAGACTAATGAAATTAAATAAGAACAGATATCAAAATATTACACTTATTTTAATGTTATTTTAATTGATTTTTATATAAAATTATATATAGGATTGCCTTTATTACGTTGGAGAATAACATGATACTATCAGAAATCAGTATCAGCAAATAATTATTTATTAAACCCAGTTTTGTTAAGATCATTATGCAAATTACCCACAGTTTACTTATAAATCTAGCACGCATATTATCAATATCAATATCAATATATATATATATATATATATGTGTGTGTGAAGAGAAATGGATGTGAATCCAACAGTATGTAGTATAGTGAAAAATTTGAAAAAGCATCAATATATATATATATATATATATATATATATATATATAGTGATGCTGATAGCTTTTTGATTTAGTGCATCCTGGTACGCACATATTAGCTTTGAATGAGTCACCGGGAAAATTAATGGGTCCCAACTAAAGCCATCTAACTCCTACCTTGTAACCTATCCTGTGTAATTAATTTCTAAGAAACTATTGAAATGTATTTACAGTTAACTTGAAATAGTGAGGGAAGAAGAAAGGAAAACACTGGGATGCATGGATATGATTTTACTGTGTAATGGATGCAGGATGTGTACCTATCAGCATCTGTGTGTGTATATATATATATATATATATATATATATATAATATATATATATATAGAGAGAGAGAGAGAGAGAGAGATATGCTGATAGGACGCAGTAAAACCATATCCATGCGTCCCGGTGTTTTTCTTTTTTCTTCCCTCACCATTTCAAGCTAACTGTAAATACATTTTAATAGTTTCTCAATAGGTACCACCAATTTTCCCTGTGAAATTTATCCCCCCCTCCTATATTTGATACAATGAAACTTGCATAAAGGTTAATATTATCTTGAAAATGTTTTGTTCATTCAAAAGAAGAAATATTTTTTTAAATCCTGATGTTTTTTTTTCAGCTTACGAAAATAATTAAAATTATCTTTGAAAAACAATGTTTTCATTTTTGCACCTTTAAATAAAGTGAAATTTAACGTAGCCAAAAACAAGTTACGAC
>CM042177.1:43324018-43334018 GCA_023376005.1 Doryteuthis pealeii
CAAATATTTTTTTTAAATTAATTTAAAAGATATGCCACAAAGAAGGTTATTATTTAAAAAAAAAAAAAAGAAAAAAATTAACCGCTTAAAATGAGGACGTTCTGGAAAAAAGCACATGGGTGATATGCGCGCGGCCATTTTAAAATCCCTCCCTTCCTCCCAAGTTAAAAAAAAAAATCAATGAACCACGTTTCTTTCTTCGCTCACGGGAATTGGCTAGAATTATCGACTCCAGATTTTTTAAATATTAATTCTTATTTTATAAACTACTTTTCTTTTTATTCCTCTTATTATATCAGTTACCACTAATACTAGGTAACTAATAACTACTACTACTTATATTATTCCGTCTCTTCGTATATATGCCGAGACGTAATAGTTAGTCGTTTTAGAACTTTAACTACGCCCAGCTTGTCGTTCTAGCACAAACCATACACAAGTGAGCACATTCTGGGTGCTCAACAAACACGGCCTTGTACCATCACTGGCATTTTCTTCACCCTTTTCCTTTTTTATACTAAAACCAAAGCAATCTTTCTCGAGTACCTCAATATTTGAAACCCCACGCCGTAAAAGTCATAGAAATAAACTTCTTTATAATTAATTATTATTATTATTATTATTATTATTATTATTATTAGAATAGCTTACTATTAATTTGCATAATACCCGTCAATTTTTCATATATATTTTTTTTACGCATGGGTGTCAGAGTTAGCGTAGCCGCTAAATTTGACCTTGACCCTACAAACTACTCATATCAACCTAGACAGCAGTTAACACTCCCAAATCCGAGTACTTTTCAAAAAAAAAAAAAAATTCTCTGTGATCCCGGCTCGCTGTGGTCCAGGCTCCAAGATCAAAGTGTAGTATCTGTTCCAGAATCATATTTTTTACCTGACACTCATAGTCACTACAGACCGGCCTCCATTTAAATTTTAAATTAAATTATTAAATTTAAATTGAATTAGTGAAATAGATCACTAATTAGGACTGAGCCTATTCTAGTAGTGACCACCCCAAGCAGAGTTTAACAGGTTTGAATTCAGAGTTTTCCTTCTCCTAGACTGGTTGCTTAACCAAGAGCCAGTCTGCCCTACTATTTACCCATAGCTGGAGGGAGTAGGATTCATACCTTTCTCAAGGGTATTAGCGCTATGTGAACTGTAGCACATTTTTCAAAAAATAAATTTTTCTCTGCACGCTGTGGTCCAAGCTAGAAGATTAAAGTGTAGTATTTGTTCGAATTCAATTTTTGTTTTTAAGATCATTAATTTGGACTGAGCCTATTCTAGTAGTGACCACATAAGAGAGTTTAACAGTTTTGAATTCAGAGGTTTCTTTCTCCTTGAGTGGTTGCCTCACCAAGTTAAAGAGCCCACTCTGCCCTACTATTTGCAAACTACTCAACCTAGGCAGCAGTGAACACTTCCAAATCCGATATATACAGTACTTTATCAAAAAAAAAAAATCCGGGGTCAAAATCACGAGCGTCGATCCCAGGGGGCCATCCCCCCAGGCAACACCTGCCCCCTCGATTTAAAGGGGAAGGGCTGGGTTTATTACCCAGTGCCTGAGGCGCCCTACTTGAGGGGGAATGCCGAGGGGATAGACGCAATTTTTAACCCCGCCACCAATGAGTCTCGGTTTGTAGGTGATCCCACGTTAATAGGGCCTTGTGCCTAACCTAGTACAAGTGGGGTACGAGGATAATACCCTCTGTGATCCCGGATCGCTGTGGTCAAAGTGTAGTATCTGTTCCAGAATAATTTTTTTCTGCCACTCATAGACACTACGGACCAGCCTCTATTTAAATTTTGAATTAAATTATTCAAATTATTGAATCTAGATTAAATTATTGAAATAGATCACTAATTAGGAATTCAGAGTTTTCCTTCTCCTAGACTGGTTGCCTAACCAAGGTTAAAGAGCTCAGTGAAATAGATCACTAATTAGGACTGAGCCTATTCTAGTAGTGACCACCCAAGCAGAGTTTAAACAGGTTGAATTCAGAGTTTTCCTTCTCCTAGACTGGTTGCCTAACCAAGGTTAAAGAGCTCAGTGAAATAGATCACTAATTAGGACTGAGCCTATTCTAGTAGTGACCACCCCAAGCAGAGTTTAACAGGTTAGAATTCAGAGTTTTCCTTCTCCTAGACTGGTTGCCTAACCAAGGTTAAAGAGCTCAGTGAAATAGATCACTAATTAGGACTGAGCCTATTCTAGTAGTGACCACCTCAAGAGGAATTTAACAGGTTTGAATTCAGAGTTTTCCTTCTCCTAGACTGGTTGCCTAACCAAGGTTAAAGAGCCCAGTGAAATAGATCACTAATTAGGACTGAGCCTATTCTAGTAGTGACCACCCAAGCAGAGTTTAACAGGTTAGAATTCAGAGTTTTCCTTCTCCTAGACTGGTTGCCTAACCAAGGTTAAAGCCCAGTGAAATAGATCACTAATTAGGACTGAGCCTATTCTAGTAGTGACCACCCCAAGCAGAGTTTAACAGGTTTGAATTCAGAGTTTTCCTTCTACTAGACTGGTTGTCTAACCAAGGTTAAAGAGCCCAGTCTGTCCTGCTATTTGAAAAACTACTCAACCTAGGCAGCAGCGAACACTTCCAAATCCAATATATATAGTACTTTTGAAAGAAAAAAAAAAAGAAAAGAATTCTCTGTGATCCTGGCTTGCTGTGATCAAGGCTAGAAGATTAAAGTGTAGTGTCTGTTTCAGAATAATTTTTCCTGATACTCTTAACCACTACGGACCAGCCTATATTTAAATTTTAGATTAAATTATTAAATTTAAATTAAATTAGTTAAATAGATCACTAATTAGGACTGAGCCTATTCTAGTAGTGACCACCTCAAACGGAGTTTAACAGGTTTGATAGACATTTTAGGTATGTCTGTTATATTCAAAATTAATCTTATTCAAAGTATAATATAATGTATATTTATTTGGGTCGGGTTAGCTCAGTCGGTAGAGCGTTCGGCTAGAAACCACAAGGTTCCTAGTTCGATACTGGTCCTCGTTAACTCAGCATATGAGTAGCACAGGGATCTGTGCAGTAAAGTAAGGAGCTGATGGTAGGTGTGGCGCTCCACCTCAGATGCCAAAACAATCTCCTTGGTCTAGCGCTATTGAAAAGGGGATAGACTCCCTCGCTGATTGGCTGATACCGACTTTAGGCCGCCCCGACGACTTTACTTTTTACTTTTATATTTATTTAACAACCTCTCCGCACGAGCAGGATGTGACACAAGCTCAATTTCTTTAGCGGAGTTTAACTGGTTTGAATTCAGATTTTTCCTTCTCCTAGACTGGTTGCCTAACTAAGATTAAAGAGTGCATTCTGCCCTGCTATTTCCAAACTACACAACCTAGGCAGCAGTGAACACTCCCAAATTCTCCTCTATGATCCCAGGCCATAAGATCAAAGTGTAGTATCTGTTCCGGAATCTTTTTTTTTTTTACAACTCATAGTCACTACAGACCAGCCTATATGTCTGGACCCCCTCCCTACAATAGACTAACAAAGTCTATAAAATAACAGAAAACCTATACGAGTTATGCCAGAAAAGTTCCAGGGTAATTTATGAGGAAGTGCGTCCCGGTCTCCTGCCTCAAAAATTGCTACCCGGTGACTATCAAAATAACAACCCCAGCTCGTCGTAATTCTTGTTTATTTATCGTAATTTGTTGTAATTCTTGTTTAGATATGAAGATGGATATATAGTTTGGAATAGACTGAGATAGATAAACAAACAAAATAATATAGATAGATATGAACAAATGGAGATAGATAGATATTTTCGACAAGTAAATGTATTTGGGGGGGGGGGTCGCTTCTTTTTTTGTCGTAATTCTTGTTTATTTAAACTAAAAACAAACATGAATAAAAAAAAATTTTAGTATTTAAAGTAATATAGATAAATATGAACAAATTGAGATAGATAGATAGATAGATAGATAGATATGAAGATGGATAGTTTTGAATAGACTGAGCTGGGTCATTATTTTAATAGTCACCGGGTAGCAATTTTTGAGGCAGGAGACCGGGACGCACTTCCTCATAAATTACCAGTTCCAGGACTGGTGTCACAAAAATTTTATTTCAAATCCAAACTCAGAGTAATCCCCTTCAAAGTAATCCCCCTGGAGTCTAAAGCACTTTCCCATACTTCTCTGCAATGCTTGCATGCACTCCTGGAAGAATTCTTCCGGGATTCTCCGTAGCTCTGTCGTCACAGCCTTTTTGATGTCATGTACACTAAGGACACCCACATTTGTCTTAGAAGAACTAATCGGCTTACTTTCAGTCCCCAAATTTGGTCTGAAAATCGAAGGTGAGAAACTGTCTGTAACCAGGTGTTGACTCCATGTCCACACTACCTTAACTCAAATATAAAGGCTCTATCGATGATATTGAGCACTATCTGCTTAGAAATATAGCACCCATATTATCCACAATATCTATTATTATACTAAAGCTGGGCCAATCAATGTTTGTCTCCTAAAAGCTTTTTTTACTGTTTAGTTTAATGACATGAAAGTTATACTAAATTATTCCTTCCTTTAAGGATTGAGTTATATTTGAAAAGAATTCTATTTTAATTGTTTCTAATTAGTCCCTGTTTAGTTTAATGACATGAAAGTTATACTAAATTATTCCTTCCTTTAAGGATTGAGTTATATTTGAAAAGAATTCTATTTTAATTGGTTCTAATTAGTCGTAATTTGCACTTAACTCTTAACATCCTATACCGCCTCATTCCACCCGGCCGGAAGTCACATACGTTTTCGTAATCTGCACCAAATGATTAGCCTTTGTTTAAAGGTAATATTAAACATATTTAGAAGTCTTATATTAAAGGGAAATAACTGGTAACTTTAAATAAAAAGGTCATTTTTAGGCATTTTTTTTATAAATCCTTATATGAATGAGGCTCTGGACTTAAATTCTCAAAAGGATGTTAAGAGTTAAGTCAAAAACTGACACTTTTTTTACTTGACATTCTGCCAGTCACTTTCCCCCTCTCTATGTATATCTTGATTACCTCCTCATTGTATTTATTAGTTTCTCTGGAAGAGTAGAGAGAGAGAGAGAGAGAGAGATTGGAGAGTTTGAAATGTATTTGTATGTTACGTTTCATAAGCAGCCAACCTAGCCAACATCTTGGCCCTTAATAAATTTAAATTAGGTCAAACGTTCCCCCTTCTTAGAAATCTTACAAAATGATTTTAATGTTGTTTTTTTTTTTCAAATGCTCATGCTGTATTTTTTTTTTTAAGATTTAATTCATTTTACAAATTCACTTTTCCTAATCCCAATTATCTACCCAGAGTTCAATGGGTGACCCAACAATGCACATTTTGTCTAGTGTATATGGTGGACTCTCCTATCGTAAACAGTAAATGAAGGTCAGCAGTGAATGATTCCTTTCCTCCCACATTGTGCATGCTATCAAGAAGACATTTTGTGTTTCCTTGAGTGTGATACTAGCCCAGCCTTTCTGTGAGCTACGAAGCCACACTGACAGATTAAATTTTCTAAAGCGGGAGTTAGATGTTTTTCTTTTAAAGTTAGACGGAGCTGATCTCGATGTTTCAGTCTATTTTCTTCAAAGTTCTTTAATCTAGAGAAACAAGTCTTACGCCATTCTTTCCAATTTGATTCTAGATTTTCGTAAGCACTCAGGTTAATATTGAGGCGTTTCAAATTGTCTTTCAGTCTTTTCTTTATAGCGTAAGAGTGGATGTCCAATAGAATTCTTAGCATTTGATAACTGTCCATATAATATCTTCTTTAGAAGCCTGTTCTCATTCATTCTGACAATGTGACCAGCATACCTAAGCTCAACCTTTGCTAGTAAGGTTTCAATGCCTCCAATGTTGTTATATTTTTTTTGTATTGTACTATTTTTCACTCTATCATCCCATTTTATACCGCAGATGGCACAAAGACAGCGCATGTGAAAGGTGTCAAGTTGGTTTATGTGCTTGTGGTAAAGTGTCCAAGTTTCACCACCATATAGTAGAGTTGAAAGCACAATTGCTCTGTAGATATCAATTTTTATTTTAAGAGATACATCTTTGGTATTCCATAATCGGTGCTTCAGATTATATATATATATATATATGGTATTATATTGGCATTTCAGTCTCGGAAGACTATAATAAAGTTTTTGTTCCCCTGAAGTTACAGCGCCTCCCATGACTGTGAAGTCCGATGCTGGAAAAACATTCTTGACCACATGTCACATTTGAAGGCTGTCCCTGAAGATGTTGATGTGCCGATGCTTTGTTGCCGCTGCTTTCTACTAAACCTCTTAGCTTCATGGTGTTGCGTCAGGGGGACTTCTGACATGAACAGTCCTCTACAGAGATTCTGCTGCCACCGAGAGCAGTCCTGAGCCAAATATTTCCAGCCTGAAGGGGCAATTCCAAATTACCTGAAATCATTCTTGCAGACATCCTTGAAGTGCAGCTGGGGGCGACTAATCTGTCTTTTACCATACGTAAGCTTTGCATAAAGAATGTCTTTCGGGATTCGTCCATCATCTATCCGACGTACATGACCCAGCCATCGGAGACGACGTTGCCTCAGTAGAGAACACAAGCTGGGGAGTTGAGCTCTCTCTTGAATAGCTGTGTTAGTGATCCTGTCCCTCCAGGTGATGCCCAGTATACGTCTAATGTAAGGATAATGGAAAAAGTGGACAAATAGAGAAAAACTCAAACAAGTAGATGTAGATGTAGGTTTGGTTTGTTTGGTTTGTTTTGTTTTATGGCATATCAACTTCGGTGGGTCATTTAATGCCGACAAAGTTGTGAAATAAATTCATTCTTAATGGATAATACAATTTTGTTTATTAGGTCATGTTTTTCTATTTAACCCATAGATGGGACCCTAACAGGTACTACCACTCCAGGTCAGAGTGGATCAGGGAGCAATGGTGACGAATGACCCCGGAAATAGGTTTAAAAATACAAACAGAAGTTCCGGGCTTTGACCGGAAACGGATGAAAAACAGGGGAGAAGAAAATCTGCCTCTTTTTCGGCTGGGCTCTGGTGAGAGCAGACATGTCTTCCGGTCCCTCATATTTGGTTTGGGACAGCAGTAGTGAACATGATGTAAGTAAAAAGTAAGTAAAGTCGTTGGGGCGGCCTAATGTCAGTATCAGCCAGACAGTGAGGGAGTCTATCCCCTTTTCATTAGCGCTAGACTAAGGAGATTATTTAAGTGTCTGAGATGGTGTGCCACACCTACCATCAGCTCCTTACTTTACCGCACAGATCCCTGTGCTACTCATAACGCTGAGTTGGAGAGGGCCGGTATCGAACTAGGAACCTTGTGGTTTCTAGCCGAATGCTCTACCGACTGAGCTAACCTGGCCCATTAACATGATGTATGCCAGAGTAATATGACCGTACCCTCTCTCTCTTTATCTCTGTCTTTACTTCTCTCTGAAAAAGAACCCACAAGCCTAGAAATAAATACACATCCCCTTGGGACTATACAACTTGCGTGTATGTTGTTTCTGAACTAACAACTATTACTACTAACGGCGACTACTACTACTACTACAACTTGAGTTGGCCTATGCAACACATATCGTTCTGATACATATATCGTTCTGGAGCTATGCTACACTCATTATTTAAATTTTTGGTAATTTATGAGGAAGTGCGTTCCGGTCTCCTGCCTCAGAAATTGCTACCCAGTGACTATTAAAATAACGTCCCCAGCTATGTCGTCTCAGATTTTCTTTTATTCATGTTTGTTTAATGTCTTGTTTTTAGTTTAAATAAACAAGAATTACGACAAAAAAGAAGCGACACCCCATAAATACATTTACTTGTAGAAAATATCTATCTATCTATCTATCTATCTATCTCCATTTGTTCATATCTATCTATATTATTTTGTTTATCTATCTCAGTCTATTCAAAACTATATATCCATCTTCATATCTAAACAAAAATTATGACAAATTATGATAAATAAACAAGAATTACGACAAATTACAATAAATAAACAAGAATTACGACACATTTCTATAAATGAACAAGAATTACGACAAATTTTTATAAATGAAGAAGAATTACGACAAATTACGATAAATAAATAAGAATTACGACGAAAAAGAGAAGCCCTCTCCTCTAAAATACATTTAATGCCCTAAGTTGGTTGTTTTCTTTCAAGTAACAACGACATAGCTGGGGACGTTATTTTAATAGTCACCGGGTAGCAATTTCTGAGGCAGGAGACCAGAACGCACTTCCTCATAAATGACCAAATTTTTTGACTGATGTTGGTATGATATAAGCAAACCATATAAGCAAACCACCTACGGCCGATAAAATTGATAATGGCTTTGTTAGATTCGTTGTAGGTGTGTGAATGATTAACAGTGGACAATGGTCAATATTGTTGGCCGCAATATGGGGTGGGGGTGGTTGGACGGACAAGTCGAATTTCGACTAGGGTCCAATAAAGCCGTGGGCAGACACAGGTGAAGACTGTATTGAAGTAGCAATACTAAGGATGGTATCAAGCCAACCGTTATTATTAAATTAAAGAAAAGAAAAGGCGGGACTATATTGTGGTTGCAAATGGTATCAATCCTACTAGTGAATGTAATATTGTAACCAGAGTCCAGTACTACGCCACAAGGACACCCCCCCCCCAAATAAAAATAAGTGTGGGAACTATATTTCGGTAGCAATGGTAATGATGGTATCAATCCTGCTAGTATTATGAAATTGAATAAAAGAAACTTTTGGTTTCGTTTGGCTTGGTTTCATTATTAAATGGCATATCAACCATTATAGGTTATTTAATGCCAAAGCCATCCTTGTAGAAGAACAGTAGTGGTATTATCTTCTAGGTCAGCCACATTTTTTAAAGTAGGGAAAGATTATTAGGTTTGCTTTAGTTTATTTGTTTAATGGTACATCAACCTTTTGTGGGTTATTTAATGCCAAAGCCATCCTTGTAGAAGAACAGTAGAAGAACACTAATGGTAACTAAAACCCTTGGGAAAGGTATGAACCCACTCATCTCCCCTTCCAGCTATAGATTAAATAGGTACCACTACTGTTCTTCTACAAGGATGGCTTTGGCATTAAATAATCCACAAAGGTTGATGTACCATTAAACAAAAAAAAAAACCCAACTAAAAACCCTTGGGAAAGGTATGAACCCACTCATCTCCCCTTCCAGCTATAGATTAAATAGGTACCACTACTGTTCTTCTACAAGGATGGCTTTGGCATTAAATAATCCACAAAGGTTGATGTACCATTAAACAAAAAAAAAACCCAACTAAAACCCTTGGGAAAGGTATGAACCCACTCATCTCCCCTTCCAGCTATAGATTAAATAGGTACCACTACTGTTCTATAGCTGGAAAGGGATATGAGTGGATTCATACCTTTCCCAAGGGTTTTAGTTGTTTGTTTTTTTTATTTAATGGTATATCAACCTAAGTGAAAGTTATCTCTGGATTCCGGGTTCAATCCTGAATAGAGGCAGTAACATAGAAAAATAATTAACACAACTCCTACCCCAGCTATGGTTAGCGGAATGAGAACAGGATACCCCTGTGGACTGAATAGTTTTGTGATGGCTCCTGATTATGACAAGAAGGTTCCCGACTACGACAAGAAAGTTCCCGAGTTCGAAAAGAAGGTTCCCGAGTCCGAGAAGGTCCCAAGTCCGAATAGAAGGTTCCCGAGTCCGACAAGAAATACCTGAAGAAGGCCGGAGGGTATATCGGCTCAAACGTTGTACAAATAACAATAAAGATGGGGACAATAGTCCGAATAACGTAGATAATACTAATCATCATTTGGCTATTATAAATGTATTTCGACCAGAACTCCATATAAGCCTAGTCTAAAAGAGAAGAGTTTTCACTGGTCTTATAAAAGAGAAAGAAAAGAAAAAAATATTATGTTTGAATTTCGACCATTCAAAAATATTTGTTAACCTTT
>CM042177.1:43338525-43349747 GCA_023376005.1 Doryteuthis pealeii
AAGAGAGAGATAACGGAAAGTTTTTTGGTGGTCCCTCCATGACAGTAACTACAATCTATGTGAAACTTTTTTGCGAATTGGGTTACGGTTTGGTGGTTTGGGGATTAAAGGTGTTTTTTAATTACGTATTACTTTAAAAAAAAAACAAACAAAATTACTTACATTTAATTAACCATTGAAATGATTATTGAATCCAACGGTAGCACATTAGTCTCATTTGTTTGTGTTTAGTATTGCAATGTATAAGTTCAATTAAACTTGGTTTAAAAAAATATTTTCCAAACATTAAATGTATAGTAATTTTAGGGTTTGTTTTTTAAAAAAAAATTTAAGCAATACGTAATTAAAAACAACCTTAATCCCCAAACTACTAAATCGTAACCCAATTCGTAAAAAGTTCATTCATAGACTGTAGTTAAACTGTCTTGGGGACCACCAAAAAACTTTCTGTTTTAATTTTCTGACCAATTTGCAAGTTTAGCCAAGAAAACAATTGTAAAATTTAATTCATTCTTTCTGAGTTTTGATGAATTTTAATTCATTGGGGGATTTAAAAAAAAACGTGAAATTTTTGGTCATACCCAGATTATTTATACAGAGATATTTAAAGTTTTATGCGGGTGAGAAAGTCTATTGTATACTACACTGTTTTGGCTGAGAGAGAGAGAGAGAGAGAGAGAGAGAGAGAGAGAGAGAGAGAGAGAGAGAGAGAGAATAAGAAATGCTTATTGTTGTCATAGTGACAGTGTGTGGGTCACAAATAGGGTTAAAATCATTATGGGACAGAGAGAAGGAGACAGGTGCTTGATGTGGGTGGGGGTGGGAAAGTATGGTGAATGGGTGGGGAGGGATGAGAGATAGAGAGAGAGAGGGGGAGGGGTTAAATGAATAGAGAGTTAAAGAGACAATAGAAAATAAGAAAGAAAGTGAACAATGAAGAAGGAAGAGTGAAAGAAAGAAGGAGAGAAAGAAAAAAGAATTGAAAAGAAAGAAGAGAAAAAAGAAAGAGAATTGAAAAGTAAGAAAGAAAGAAATACAGAGAAAGAAAGAAAGAAAGAAAGAAAGAGAAGAAAGAAAGAGAAAGAAGAAAGAAAGAAAAAAGAAGAAAGTGAACAATGAAAGAAGGAAAGAGTGACGAAAGAAGGAGAGAAAGAAAAAATAGAGAGAAAAAAGAAAGAAATAATTGAAAAGAGAAAGAAAGAAATACAGAGAAAGGAAGAAAGAAAGAAAGAAGAGAAAGAAAGAAAGAAAGAAAGAAAAAAGAAAAGAAAGTGAACAATGAATAGAAGGAAAGAGTGAAAGAAAGATGGAGAGAAAGAGAAAAGAGAGAAAAAAGAAAGAAATAATTGAAAGGAAGAAAGAAAGAGAAATACAGAGAAGGAAGAAGAAGAAGAAAGAGAAAGAAAGAAAGAAAAAAGAAAGAAAAGTGAACAATGAAAGAAGAAAGAGTGAAAGAAGAAAAAGAGAGAAAAAAAAGAATTGAAAAGAAGAAAGAAAGAACGAAAAAAAAAAAGAAAGAAAGTGAACAGTGAAAAAAAGAAAAAGGAAACTGTTAAAGAAAGAAAAAAAGAAAGAAAGACAGACAGAGAGAAAGAATGCGAACAGTGAAAGAAAAAAAGAAAGAAAGAAAGTGAAGAATGAAAGAATAAAAAATTAAGAAATAAAACAAAAAAATTGAAACAAAGAGAAAGAAAAAAAAGAATTAAAGAGAAAGGGGTAAGGCCTGAAGGGAATAAGAAAGAAAGAAAGAAAGAGAGAAAGAAAGAAGAGAGAAAGAAAGAAAGAAAGAAAGAAAGAAAGTGAAAAGGCCTGAAGAAGAAAAGGAAAGAAATACAAAAAAGACAGAAAGGAGGAAGAAGAAAAGAAAATTACACAAAGAAAGAGAAGGAAAAAAAGAAAATAAAGAAAAGAAGGGAGGAAAAGACAGAAGGAACGAAAGAAGAAATATATGAAGAAAAGAGGAAAGGAAGGAAGGAAAAGAAAAAAATGAATGAAAGGAAGAAAAAAGAAAGAAAGAAAGAAAGAAGGAAGTAAAAAAACGAATGAAATACCTACAAAAAAAAACTTTCAGGGTTTTAAAGAAGTAAAAAAGAAAGGGACAACCAAACAGAAGAAAGAAAGAAAGAAAGAAAGAAAGAAAGAAAGAAAGTGAAAAGGCCTGAAGAAGAAAAGGGAAGAAAAAAGACAGAAACAAAAGAAGAAGAAACAAAGAAAGAAGAAAGAAATGAATGAAAGAAAGAAGAAAGAAAGAAAGAAAGAGAGAGAGAGAGAGGGGGTAGAGAAAAATGAGAAAAGAAAGAAAGGAATGAAGGAAGTAAAGAGAGAAGGAAAGATTTGGTTTGGCTTGTTTTAATTTACGGCATATCAACCTCAGTGGGTCATTTAATGCCGATAAAGTTTTGAAATAAATCAATTCTTAATGGACACTCAATTCTATTGAATTATTTTTTGTTATAGTTATTTTCTAAGCTTAGCTAAGACGTGGCACAAGGCCAGAAGTATGGGGCACCCAGTGAGAACCGAACTCACTAACAATGGTTTGCTAATCTAGCTTGTTAACCATTACACCACGTGAGTATTGTTGGGTATAGTTGTTTACTAAGCTTAGCTTAGACGTGGCATAAGGCCAGAAGTATGGGGCACTCAGTGAGAATCAAACTCACTAAGAATGGTTTGCTAATCTAGCTTGCTAACCATTACACCACACGAAGGCGTGTGCTGCAATCCCCTACTTTAATTTATAGACTAATCAAGGTCACATGGTTTAAACCTCAGCCAACCAACAGCCTGAATACGTGGTTGGTTAACTATTTAATCGCTGTTATTGACAGACGTCTATTTGCACTCATTGACGAACGACCTGCCAGACTGAGGAGCAACAAGGAACAACCAAAGGATCATACCTAATATTAAGGGACGCTAAGGAGCAACACAAGGATTTCTTCACTAAGGATCGCACTCTGTTTAACACAAAGGATCTCCGTTGGACAGTGCCCTTGCTTGAAGACTAAGGATGGCCTCAATAATCGTAATAATTTTTTTTATTTATCCCATAGGTGGGACCCTAACAGGTACTACCACTCCAAGTCAGAGTGGACCATGGAGCAACCTCACCATCAAATAGTTTAACATCATTCCCAGGACATTAAGACACTCAGTCACTGCCTTCTAGCACCCATATGATAAAAAGGGTTGAGGGTTACCATAAGGGCAATAGGGATGGGACAATCATATAGGTGCTAAGGCTTGACATGACCAGCCGATTGATCGGAGGTGGCCGCTCTGACCGTCCGTCTAGCCTTAGTAATGACCTAAGTTGTGTGTTGCATGTCATGGACTGCTCACCCATCTGGGTTCAATACTTAAGCATCACAGATTGCCACCCACGGCCAATAGGTGGCCCCTGCAGAGGTGCAGTCGGTATGTTCTAAAGGAATGAAAGATAAAAGATACCTCCTTCTATGAAAAATCAGTTTTTTCAGAGTTTTTAAATGAAAGAAAGAAAGAAAGAAAAGAAAGAAAGAGATATGGTCTGAAGAAAAGAAGGAAGAAGGAAAGAGAAAAGAAAAAAGACAGGAAGGAAGAAGAGAAAGAAAGAAAGAAAGAATGAAAGAAAACATGCACAAAGAAAAAGTAGGAAAAAGAAGGAAAAGAAAGGAATGAATGAAAAAGGAAAGAAAAACGAAAGAAAAAAATGAAGAAAAGTGGAAATGAAAGAGAAAAGGAAGGAAGAGAAAAATGAAAGAAAAGAAAGAAAGAAAGAAAGTGAGTGAGAAGGAGAAAGGAAGAAGAATAAAAGAGTCAAACAGAGAAAGAAAGAAAGAAAGAAAGGAAGAAAGAAGAAAAAAGAAAGAAGGAAAAACAGAGAAAATGAGAAAAGAGAAAGAAAGAAAGAAAGAAAGAAAGAAAGACAAAGATACGGTAAAAGAAAGAAAGGAAGTATAGAAAGAAGGAAGACAAAGAATGAAAGAAAAGAAAGAAAGAAGAAAAGAAGAAAAAGATAAAGAAAACGGAAAGGAAAGAAAAGAAAGGGGGAAGAAAGAAAGAAAGAAAAAAAAAGAAAGAAAAAAGAGAAAATGAGAAAAAAGAATGAAAGAATGAAAGAAAGAAGGAAAGAATGAGAGAAATTAAATCTAAAAGAAATAAATAGAGAAAGAAAAACTAAGAAGAAAATATGAAAGAAAGAAAGAAGGAAAAAAGAAAGAATGAAGGAATGAAAGAATGAAAGAATGAAAAACACCTTCTCTTCCAGCGAAGAGTTTATAAAAGTTACGCTAATGCTTTCATCTCTTTTCGTACGAGATTTGTCAGTCTGTCTGTCTGTCTATCTACCGCATCTCCTCTTTCTCTGTCTGTCTGTCTATCTCTCTCTCTCTCTCTCTCTCTATATATATATATATATATATATATATATATATAAAACAAAAAAAAAATATATACATATCTCAGTCTTTCTCTCTCTCTCTCTCTCTCTATCTATCTATCTATCTATCTATCTGTCTGTCTACCGCCTCTCCTCTCTCTCTCTCTCTTTGTCTGTCTGTCTGTCTCTCTCTCTCTCTCTCTCTCTCTCTATATAATATATATATCAGTCTTTCTCTCCCTCTCTCTCTCTATCTCTCTCTCTCTATCTATCTATCTATCTATCTTAGTCTGTTCATATCTATCTATCTATCTATCTATCTATCTATCTATCTATCTATCTATCTCAGTCTGTTCAAATATATCTATCTCAGTCTGTTTATATCTATCTATCTCACTTTGTTCATATCTATCTATCTATCTATCTATCTCAGTCTGTTCATATCTATCTATCTATCTATCTATCTATCTATCTATCCCAGTCTGTTCATATCTATCTATCTATCTATCTATCTATCTATCTATCTCAGTCTGTCAAATATATCTATCTCAGTCTGTTTATATCTATCTATCTCACTTTGTTCATATCTATCTATCTATCTATTTATCTCAGTCTGTTCATATCTATCTATCTATCTATCTATCTCAGTCTGTTCATATCTATCTATCTATCTATCTATCTATCTATCTATCCCAGTCTGTTCATATCTATCTATCTATCTATCTATCTATCTATCTATCTCAGTCTGTTCATATCTATCTATCTATCTGTCTGTCTACCCTCTTTCTATTCCCCCCCCTCTCTCTCCTTCTTCTCTCTCTCTCTTTCTTACAAACTTTCACACACGCACACATACTCACTAAGAGTTCATATCTATCTATCTATCTATCATTCTTTCTTTCTTTCTTCTCTTTTCCTCCGAGGTTTGTCTGCCTGCCTGCTTGTCTATCTGTCTGCCTACCCCCATCACTTCCTCCCTCTCCCTCATTCATTCATTCTCTCTCTCTCTCTCTCTCTCTCTTTCACCCCCTACTTACACTTAAACACAGTTTGTTCATATCTATCTATCTATCTATCTATCTACGTCTTCATATCTATATATCTATCTATCTATCTCATTTTGTTCATATCTATCTATCTATCTATCTCAGTTTGTTCATATCTATCTATCTATCTATCTATCTATCTATCTATCTATATATATATATATATATATATATATATATATATATATATTTATATGTAAATCTTCATATCTATCTATATATCTATTTACGTCTTCATATCTATCTATCTATCTATCTATCTATCTATATATATATATATATATATATATATGTTCATATCAATCTATCTATCTATCTATCTATCTCAGTCTGATCATCTCTATCTATATCAGTCTGTTCATATCTATCTATCTTAGTCCGTTCATATCTATCTAAGTCTTCATATCTATCTATCTTTCTTTCTTTCTTTCTTTCTTTCTTTCTTCTCTTTTCGTTTGAACTTTCTCTGTCTGCCTATCTATCTGTCTGCCTACCCCCCCCCCCCACCACCACTTCTCTCTCTCTCACACACACACACACACACACACACACACCACACACTTTTGTTAAAAAGACACAGAAGATAGGTCCATTCATCGGCCAAGGACTGGAAGACACGTGGTTGTTCGTGATTGGGGGGGGTGGGGGATGTAGTGAGTGCTGAAAGTTCACGGTGGGCGCATGTGACCGCCGGGGGGAAGGGGGATGCAGGAGCGTGCGATTGTTGCGGGGGGCAGGGGGGAGGTTCCCTGCGTCTGTGTCTGTGTTGTCCATTCTTTACTTGGATGGTACCGAACCTCACCAACCCGACACCCCCATCCATTGAGAAAAATGTCACAATTTGGAACTTAATAAAACAAACTATTTTGATTCATCAATTCACGGCAATGTATCTAGGTGCAGGCATGAACCCAACTATACCCTTTGGCCTGTGTTACTTATACGCAATTACTGAATGAACATTAATATAAGTTTTCCTTCTCCTAGGCTGGTTGCCATATCAAAGTTAAAGAGCTAGGTACCACCAATTTTCCCTGTGAAATTTACCCCCCCCCCTACATTTAACACAATCAAACTTGCATAAAGGTTAATATTATCTTGAAATTTTTAGGCTGAACTTGCACAAAGGTGTCAAAATTAGATTGACCCAGAAAAAACAGAACCCAAATTATTTATTTAATCTCCCATTAAACTAACCTTAAACCCCAACCCTAACCCCAACCCTAACCCCTAAACCTAACCCTAATCCCTAACCCTAACCCTAAACCCCCATAGTTAAAATTAACAGTTTAATTACAAAATTTGTGGGTTCTGTTTTTTCTGGGTCACCGGTATACAGGGTGACCCAGAAAAAACAGAACCCAAATTATTTATTCATTTTCCCATTAAACTAACCCTGAACCCCAACCCTAACCATAATCCTAACCCTACACTCTAAACCTAACCCTAAACACTAACCCTAGACCCCCATAGTTAAAATTAACAGTTTTATTACAAAATTTGTGGGTTCGGTTTTTTCTGGGTCACCCTAATTTTGACACCTTTTTTGTCCATTCAAAAGAATAAACATTAAAAAAACTCTTGATGATTTATTTTTTAAATTTTCATCTTACCGAAATAATGAAAATTATAAACGAAAAACAATGTTTACATTTTTGCACCATTAAATCAATTGAAATTTAACATAGCCAAAAACAAGTTATGACTAGAGGCTTTTTAAAAAATAAAATTTTATAAAAAATCAATTAATGGTCTGATTTTCATGAAAATTTCCATAATTACTTATCTTTAGGTGTAAATATGTCTAAAATAGTTTTTTTCTTAAAATATATTAAGGGAAATATTTTTTTTTTTACAAGGTCTACACCCCCCTATTTTAATTTAAGAAATATCAAAAAATGAACCGACAAAAAATGATTTTTACTTTTTTTGTATAAAGATAAGAGTCTGAATAATTATATCAGAAGATTTTTTAAAAATTTCGATGTTTATAAATTTTTGGTGTGTGGCCTGTGTTATATGGATCATTAATAAGAGACATTCAGATCATTATGTATCTATCTACTCAATCTAATTATTCTCTCTCTCTCTCTCTCTCTCTCTCTCTCTCTCTATATATATATATATATATATATATATATACAAATTTACTTAAAAATAAAAATATAGAATAAAAATTTTTTTAATTTAAATATAATATAATAAAATATAGATTTAATAGTGTTCTTAGTTTTTGTTGTTTTCTATTGGTCGTTTTAGTTTATGCTAATTTAAATGATTTATTTGATTCACGGTGGTAAGTACTATATTTAATGCGTTTGCTCCCAGTCTCTTTAGTCAGATCTTAGCCCTGAAGAGCATTAAGCGAAACTTTTAGTAGGTTCGTCTGACTCATTAGATTTATCTTTATATACATATATATATATATATGGGAAGTAAATACACAAGCGATATGTTTTGATATGGCTTTTTTTTTCTTTTTTTTAGCCGACAATTTTTGGGAGAATATGTGCTTAATTGAAGTCGTACCTAATTTTGAAAGTTAATTAATTAATAATTAATTAATTAGGCGGGCATACCTATTCAAATGTAAGGCTAAACAAATTGAGAAAAATCAATCTCTGTATGTACATTTCGGCCTATTAGGCCTCATCGGCAGAGCTATAGACAGGAAGACCGCCTTGTGTGTGATTCGAACCCTGATAGGCCGAAATGTACATACAGAGATTGGTTTTTCTCGATTTGTTTAGCCTTACATTTGAATAGGTATGCCCGCCTAATTAATTAATTATTAATTAATTAATTTTCAAATTAGGTACAACTTCAATTAAGCACATATCCCCCCCCCCCCAAAAAAAAATATATATATCCCCAATGCATATGACCAATCTATGACCTCTCTCAACACCTAACACCTGTGGCACCATAAACAGAACCTTACTAGCTACACAACCCATCTGGGGAAAAAAATAAATAAACAAATAGATAAAACTCCCACTACCAACTTAAGCACTCCTACTAGCACCAACAATAGACCACCCCCTCCCCTATTCATGACCTCCTAATTCAACAATATGAAAATATTCACTGTTGAAGCAAGAACTCAATCCAACGTCCTGAAGAAAGTCTAACAGACTGAAATGCCATAACATCAACATCACTACCTACAATAAACATCCATTTTCTACAACATCCCGTGTTTGCCTACCTTTCTTGAAATATATATATATATATATATATATAGGGTCATCCACAGACACGTGTTTCGACTTATCAAGTCTCTTCAGCGTGGCTAGACATTGTGTAAGCTACCTACAGCCGGAATTGAACTCTGGTCGGTTGGGTGTCAGTCCGGCACCTTAACTATTAGGCTGTCTTCACTTACAGAATGGGAAGGGCATTTTAACTGTTTTAATACACACATCGCTTTGTGTGTATATATATATATATATATATATATATATATATATATGTATATATATATATATATATAATATATATATATATATATATGAAGTTAAGTAAACAAACAAATGTGTTATTTTTATATGGCTTTAAGCCGACAATTTTTGGAGGATATGTGCTTAATTGAAGTCATACCTAATTTTGAAAATTAATTAGTTAATAATTAATGAATTTAGGCGGGCATATATGTTCAAATGTAAGGATAAACAAATCGAGAAAATGTCAATCCCTGAATGTACATTTCGACCTATTAGGTCTCATCTGTTATGTTTATAACTTTGCTGATGAGACCTAATAGGTCGAAATGTACATTCAGGGATTGACACTTTTTCTCGATTTGTTTAGCCTTACATTTGAACATATATGCCCGCCTAAATTCATTAATTATTAACTAATTAATTTTCAAAATTAGGTATGACTTCAATTAAGCACATATCCTCCAATATATATATATATTATATAATATATATATATATATATATATATATATATATGATGTTTGCTACTTCTTCACAGAAGCAGTTCTGTAGTGAGCAAGCTGTATCAAAAGTTAAGAATTCAACCATGAAGAAAAAAAATAAAGGCTTGATGTTACTACAATATAGTCTCTGCCCTTTCTTTTATTGAGAGGGATGCAGGTCCCTGTGGTATAGCACTAGACCCCAGTGGCATTATTACATTAACTATCTGATTAATACCATTAATAAAAATTGAACCCCCTCATCCTCCCAGCTATGGGTACAATAATAGCACTACTGTTCTTCTACAAGGATGGCTTTGTGTTAAGATTCTTGCGGCCATTTTTAGGCTGCAGCTGAGAGCACTTTACTTTGTTTGTTTGTTTGTTTTACGGCATATCAACCTCAGTGGGTCATTTAATGCCGATAAAGTTTTGAAATAAATCAATTCTTAATGGATAATACAATTTTGTTTATAAACTCATGTTTTTCTATTCAACCCATAGATGGGACCCTAACAGGTACTACCACTCCGGGTCAGAGTGGACCAGGGAGCAATGGTGAGGAATGGGGTGCTCCACATTCCCCAAACCTCCAAAACTGGAACCTCACCATCAGATAGAGTTTAACGTCATTCCCAGGACATGTAGACCCGCAGCCACCGCCTTCTAGCACCCATATGATAAAACGGGGTTGGGGCTTGCCATAAGGGCAATAGGGTTGGGAAAATCATATAGGTGCTAGGGCTTGATGTAACTAGCCGATTGATCGGAGGGGGCCTCTCCGACCGCCCGTCTAGCCCAAGATAGGGCCAAAGTGGAATATTGCATGTCATGAACTGCTCATCTACCTGGGTTCTATCATTAAGCATCACGGGTCACCACCCACGGCCAACAGGTGGCCCCATTGGGGGAGTCTTACCCCTCTGCAGAGGTGCAGTGGGTGCATTCTAACGCCCCTTTACTTTGGAGATCTCTTGTGTTCTTTAGTGTTATGCAGAATAATTGTGTTGTTGATCTGTTCGTTGATGTCAAATACGAGCAACTGAACGCCTTTCAAGATTGGCCATTTGATAGTTAACCAACCACGTATTCGAGCGTGTTGATTAGTCGATTGAATCCACGTGGCCATGAAGAGTTTATGAATTTAAGTGGTGGGCTCCAGCACACCTTATATTACAAAATATTAACAAAAAATCCTGGATGTGGTAATTGCATTTCACTTAGCGCTAATACCCTTGGGAAAGGTATGAATTCTACTCCCCCTCCAGCTATGGGTAAATAGTAGGGCAGACTGGGCTCTTTAACCTTGGTTAGGCAACCGGTCTAGGAGAAGGAAAACTCTGAATTTAAACCTGTTAAACTCTGCTTAAGAAATTGACCTTGTGTCACATCCTGCTCGTGCAGAGGAATTGGTAAATATATATATTACGAGCAACTGAACGCCTTTCAAGATTGGCCATTAAATAGTCAACCAACCACGTATTCGAGTGTGTTAATTAGTTGATTGAATCCACGCGGCCATGAACAGTTTATAAATTTAAGTGGTGGGCTCCAGCACACCTTATATTACAAAATATTCCAACACTTTGGCATTAGATAACCCACAAAAGTACATATGACATATTAGCAGTCATAACTCACAGACAAGTTAAAGAGAATTCTTCCAAGCTGTTGTCGTGTCAGTGCTGCTGTATGGCTGCACCACCTGGACCCTAACGAAGGGACTAGAGAATAAACTTGATGGAAGCTGCATAAGAATGCTGCGTGCGATCCTAAACAAAACGTAGAAACAACACCCCACGAGAAAACAGCTGTATGGCCACCTACCCCTTATCAACCCAAACATCCCGAGTAAGACGGACAAGACACGTAGAACTGCTGAAGAAGC
>CM042177.1:43349847-43369847 GCA_023376005.1 Doryteuthis pealeii
GAATGGTGTACCAAAGGCAGTAATTTGGTAGAGTGCTCAATATAAAATAGAGCTGTTATATAATATAATAAAATAAATATATAAAGGTTTTACATATCTATTTATTGGGTGACAAAGGAACATTCACAACCATATTGGTTTCATGTTAGGCAATCATCAGGTGAGGATGATATATATATATGTGTGAAGAGAAAAATGGAAGTGAATCCGACGGTACGTAATATAGTGAAAAATTTGAAAAAAACACAGGTTCAAATAAAATGAGTGGTATTTATTCAGCCAACGCTGCAGTGTTTCAATCTATTTAGTAGATCTTCTTCAGGGCTTTTGTTGATATAAGGAAAAGGAAAATTTATCAGAGAATAATAAGGAGACTGTGATAGTTTTTTGTTGATCAGTTTGTTTAAAAATGTTTTGAATGGAAAATTAGCACTCTTAGAATTGTTCGAAATTTATGAAACGCTGGGATAAACGGTTTTGAAGGATGACATCGAAATTCTCTTATGTTGTGTTGTGTGTGTGAAAAAGTGTATATATATATATATATATATATATATTGTGTGTGTATGTGTGTGTGTGTGTGTGGGGAGAGAGAGAGAGGGGGGGGGAGATGAAGTGATAAATTTTACTTTTCCTTATATCAACATTTTATTTGAACCTGTTTTTTTTTTTAAAATTTTCTCTATATTACATATATATATATATATATATATATATATATATATATATATTTTGGAGGATATGTGCTTAATTGAAGTCATACCTAATTTTGAAAATTAATTAGTTATTAATTAATGAATTTTAGTGGGCATATATGTTTCAAATGTAAGGCTAAACAAATCGAGAAACTAAAATTCATTAATTATTAACTAATTAATTTTTCAAAATTAGGTATGACTTCAATTAAGCACATATCCTCCCAAAAATTGTCAGCTAAAAAGCCATATCAAATAAACACATTGTTTATTTACTTACTCTCATATATATATATATATATATATATATATATATATATATGAAGGCGTAATAATGCACATTTATGTTTAAAAAACATATTTATTTCTTTTTTTTCTTTTTTTTTTTTTTTGAGTCCTTAATATTTTCAGGCAAATTCCCATCTTCAGAGGATCGAAACATTTTTTAAATTTTCATCTGTATTTGATAAATTCAACTGTGTTGTTAATACGTTGAATGTTTAATCGTAAATGCGAAATTTTTTTTTTTTTTTGGCAAAGATGTAGTTATGCTCGGCAAATTCCGTTAAAAATCCGTGCGGCGATCGTGTTTCGCGGGATGTTTTAAAAAAATTATTTCATATATAATTTTTTTTTTTTTTTTTTTTTTTAATACTATAAAATAATGAGGCCCTGCTCGGGGATATTAAAATAAAGATTTTTAAGATCATTTTTTTATAGTGAGTTCGAAGCATTAATTAAAATATAATAATATATTTTTGAAGGCGTAATAATGCACATTTATGTTTAAAAAAAAAAGAAAAAAAAGAAATAAATATGTTTTTTAAACATAAATGTGCATTATTACGCCTTCAAAAATATATTATTACATTTTAATTAATGCTTCGAACTCACTATAAAAAATCTTAAAAATCTTTATATATATATATATATATATATGTTGAAAAGAGAAATAAAGGAAAGAAAGTATTGAATGGATAAGATAGGATGTTTTAATTAATATAACTTACACGTGTTAAATGTTATTTAAAAATAATAATAGCTTGAATAATGTACACGTGGATAAACTCCTGACTGAAACACATGTAAGTTATATTAATTAAAATATCCTATTTTATCCATTCAATACTTTCTTTCCTTTATTTTTTTTTCAACATACCGTCGGATTCACTTCCATTTTCACTTTACATATATATATATATAATATATGTGTGTGTGTGTATATATATATATATATATATATATATATATATATATATATATATATATATATGTGAAGAAAAGGAAGTGAATCCAACGGTATGTAGTATATTAAGAAAGAATGAAAAAACACAGGTTTAAATGAGTTAAATGGTGAGTTTATTGGCTGACGCTGCAGTGTTTCGATCTATTAATTAGATCATCTTCAGGGTATTTGTTGGTATATGGAAGGTAATAAGAAATTTTTATCACAGAATAACGAGAAAAGCGATTCAGTCTGTTTAAAATCTGAGGTTTGAAAAAAGGAGACGGTTTGAAATATGACATCAAATATATTCTCTTTTACGGTGTGAGTATGGGACTGTGTAAGTATGTGTGTCGAAAAGAAAGCATTGTGCATTTTTTAAGTGTGTGGTTGCGCATGTGTGTATAAATCTCTCTCTATATATATAATTATACTAAAGCTGAGTGCAATTTTTTTTCCTTTTTAAAATAATTGTATGTGTAAGCAAATTTTGGTCGAAACATGTGTTGGTATATAACAATAATAAATTTCATCCATACTAAAAGATGTACACCTATAGATTTATACAATGATTATTTCAAATCCCTAAATAATTAATGAATCAATTCTATACAGAGCAATATTTATACTTTCAATAAGAAAGAAAAATTTAACACCTTGTCATTTGTTATTTTAGCCATTAACCCAGTTTTATCAGACAGCCATTACGCAATCTTTTATCCGCCGTGTCAGCTGGGTTGTTAGAATACACCGACTGCACCTCTGCAGGGGGGTCAGACTCCCCCAATGGGGCCACCTGTTGGCTGTGGTGGCGAGCCGTGATGCTTAAGGATGGAACCCAGATGACATGCAACACTCTATTTTAGACCTTACTTAGGCTAGATGGGGAATCAGAGAGGCCCCTCCGATCAATTGGCTGGTCACGTCAAGCCCTAGCACCTATATGATTTTCCCAACCCTATTGCCTTTATGGCAAGCCCCAACCCCTTTTTATCATATGGGTTCTAGAAGGCGGCGGCTGAGGGTCTACATGTCCTGGGAATGACGTTAAACTCTATCTGATTGTGAGGTTCCAGTTCTGGAGGTTTGGGGAATGTGGAGCACCCCTTCATCACCATTGTTCCCTGGTCCACTCTGACCCGGAGTGGTAGTACCTGTTAGGGTCCCATCTATGGGTTGAATAGAAAAAACATGAGTTGATAAACAAAATTGTATTATGCATTAAGAATGAATTTATTTCAAAACTATGTCGGCATTAAATGACCCACCGAGATTGATATGCCGTAAAACAAAACAAACCAAACTATATTTGAAGATATTTAAAAATTAAAATATACATAGAAATAGCATTAAAATTCTACTTTAAAAATGTCCAGCATTTGTGAATCTCTAAAGTAAACAAATCAATACACCAGGTAATTTTACACCCCACCCTTCCAAGGAGACACTGTGTAGTTGCTTCTAGTATTTCTGATATATATATATTCATCAGATATATTGACAAAGAAGCATTTGTGGATCCCATAACAACATTATGTATACTAGCAAATATATGCACCCTCCGGGTGCAAGTATTTAAGTTTAATGTAATAAAATATTGTATTAAATTAGAAAGGCTAATGAAACTAAATAAGAATACAGATAAAAAGATTTGAAACAGAGGGAGTATAATAAAAGATTTGAAACAGAGGGAGTATAATAAAAAATGGAACAACTGAAACTTACTCTTCCATCACTCTCGTCTTTCATTGTTATTTTTTCTAATTTAAGTATTTAGTTATAAGAGGAAGTAAAGAATAAAATGACAGTTATTTTTTCTTGTTAATGGATTTCATCTAAGATTTATTGAAGAGATTTTTGCTTATATTCATTAAAATAAAACCAAACAGTTAGAAATCAATAATACTAAGCACATATTTATTAAATTCGATCTTTTAATATTAATATGCAAATTAGCCTTCCAGTTCACACTGTAAACCGCTATTTTGTTGTAAATATAAATATAATTGCACGTTGTCAGTATGTAGACATAGTTAACAGTATTAATAATGTAAGACAATTTTATTAATAATTGAGGTTTAGATAAAAATAAAATCATGGAGAATGTGATGTCAATAACTAAGAGAATTGTGACTTGAGTAGGAATATAGTTTCGGTTACAGACAGAAAAACACACAATCTCCATTATAATAAGATATTAAAAAATGGACTCTCTCATCAATTTTGATGCATGTGTGTGTATGTATGTATGTATATATCATCAGGTTGCGCCGGCTGCACAGATATCCATGACAATCTCTCGCCAACCCTCCCTATCATTTATTGTCCCAGGGAATTCCTCTTATCTCTCCATGAGTTCTTGAGGTGTAGCCATGTCTTTAGCTTATTTAAATATATTATCATCATCATGTCGTGCAAGTGGTCCTTTCCCTGGGGTGCTAACTGGATCTCCAGTGCTCTCATTGTCTTACCGTTACATTACGCAACGTCTTTAAATGAACAACTTTGTGTGAGACAAAATCTACTTGAAAAAGATTCCAGAATTTTTATACATTTTGATCAAATTCATTTTCTGAAATATTTTAATCTTTTTTAAAAAGAAAACAAATCTTTTAACAGCATCTTTTTTCATTTAAAAAAAAAAAAAATTCAAAATTTTTACGCATCTGAAAGAAAGTCTATTTTTTAATGTGAATTTTTCAACCGATTTTGTTTCTTTCTCAAAACAACTTGATTTGTAATCCACAACAAATAATTCTGTATTTCATGAAGAATAAAGTTTTACAAATTGTTGCATATTAACTCTTTGTTCTGAGTTTTTTTATTTTTTATTTTTTTAAATTTAAATTTTTCTTTCCTTCTTGTGTTCTCTGTCACAAGATATATACACACAAGTCGAGTGGCAGAAGTGTGGACTTACCATGACAATCTCTCGCTAACCTTCCTTATCATTCATTGCCCCTGGGAAGTCTTCTGCACAGCATCCAGCATCCTCACATAGTTGGTCAATATAGGTCCTAATAAAGTGGAATTATTTTACTACACTTATAAAGTAAAAAGTAAAGTCGGTCTAAAGTCAGTATCAGCCAGTCAGCGAGGGAGTCTATCCCCTTTTCAATAGCGCTATACCAAGGAGATTGTTTTTAGCATCTGAGATGGGGCGCCACACCTTCCATCAGCTCCTTACTTTACTGCACAGATCCCTGTGCTACTCATACGCTGAGTTGGCGAGGGCCGGTATTGAACCAGGAACCTTGTGATTCCAGCTGAAATTTTGACCATTATTGATTATATTCATTTTTTTTGTGTAGTTATTTCTTGAGATTTTTAAATTTTTATTTTTTTGCACACTGTTATATATAGACTGTTATATATGCCTTAGATGTGTACTGGGCATCACCTGGAGGGACAGGATCACTAACACAGCAGTCCTAGATAGAGCTCAACTCCCCAGCCTGTACTCTCTACTGAGACAACGTCGTCTCCGATGGTTGGGTCATGTACGTCGGATGGATGATGGACGAATCCCGAAAGACATCCTGTATGGAGAGCTAACATCTGGTAAAAGACAGATTGGTCGCCCCCTACTGCGATTCAAGGATGTCTGCAAAAATGATCTCAGGTGCTTTGGCATTATCCCTTCCAGCTGGGAATAATTTGGCTCAAGACTGCCCTCGGTGGCGGCAGAATCTCCATAGAGGCCTGTACACGTCAGAATTCACTCTGATACAACATCATGAAGCTAAGAGGTCCATAAGAAAGCAACGGCAACAAAGCATCGGACATCATCATCTACAGGGACAACCTACAAATGCAAAATCTGTGGTCGAGAATGTTTCTCAAACATAGGACTTCATAGTCACAGGAGGCGCTGCAACTTCAGGGGCACACAAAAACTTTTATCATAGTCTTTCGAGACTGAATTGCCAATGAGATATATCAGGTATTTCTATCTAACACAAATAATTTAAAACAAACTTTATTGACCAATAGATGAGACCCTAACAGGTATTGAAACTCTACGTCAGAGTTGACCTGAGCGTAATAAGCAGAAAAGGGGAAAATATTTCATCCAAAAATGACCCAGAAATGGGTTTTTCTTTTTTTTTTTAGAAAAAAAAATCTTTCAAGTTTAAAATTTGAATTCATGATTAATTTGGTAATTTTATAAAAAAATCTAAAAATGTACCCACCACTTTTTGAGATATTTTTTTTTTCAAATTCATTGTAACAAAATTTAAGCTGATCCAATGAACAACTAACACGGTGTTTTTTGTTTGTAGTGATGAAGTCGATAGGAAAGAATTGGTGCAAGGATTGCCACAAATTCAATCAACAACTGACCTCAGGATTTTCAGAGTTTTCCTTCTCCTGGACTGGTTACCTATCCAAGGCTAAAGAGCCCACTTCTTCTTGATGTCCAGAAAGGTTCACCAGCTCCAAAAAGAATGGATTAAATCAATAAATCAAATAGAAAGACAACTTATGAGTCAGTGGCCAGTGAAATGTCCAAGTCTGGTCAATGAGCATCGCAAGTGGACAGTGGATATTCCTTAACGTTATCTTAACGACTGTAAGTGATCCAATCCCTCACAGCTGAATGGGGATCCAATCCCTCACAGCTGAATGGGGATCCATTCCCAGCCACAAAGTGAAATGCCATTGTTTCTATTTGAACAATTTAATTTACACTACTATTTACCCATAGCTGGAGGGAGAATATATGGATTCATACCTTTCCCAGGAGTATTAGCACTATGTGAAATTCAAACAGCCTTGTCGAGGATTTGAACTCTGGACAACAAGTCCATTTCCTACGAATCTAATCATTACACCACCATATAAATATGTATATATATATATATATATATATATATATATATATTTGTAAATGTATAAGTAGTAACTTATCGGTGGGTACGAGTACAATCGTTGGAAGCGCACAGTATCCAGGGTTAAGACTGAGAAAAAACAAATACAAAGTGCTCAATACAATGTAGAGCAAAAATTTATTTTAACAATGGAAAGGAGTAACCTACTCGAGTTTCATCGATTGATTCTTCAGGGTTACTTTAGTTAAATTAATCGAGTTTTCGATTAATCTTAGATGGTATAATACATGTCCGTTGGAATGGGACTTATCTTTAGTAGAGGAACCTCTAGTTTAGTATTATTTATTTTTATATTTTATTTTTATATTTTTTATATTTTTTTCTAGTTTATTTTTATATTTAAAAAAAAATAAAATTATAAAATAAAAATACTACTCTGATGAAGGTCGGCAAAATCTGTGTATGGAACATTTTATACATTTTTCCTATTATTATTATCATCATCATTTCAACTCCATCTGATTATTTTAATAATAATAATAACATAAATCCGTATACATTTTGATACGAAACACATGTGTAAGTGATATCGATTAAAAGTGATATCGATAAAATTCATTTTTATCCATCTACATTTCTTTTCTTTACTCATTTTTTCCTCATATTGTCGGATTCATTTCCCATTCTCACACACACACACATATATATATATATATATATATATATATATATATATACATGTATGTGTTTGTTTTTTTTTTTCTATGAATAATATGTAATGATTGCAGTCGGTGCATTTGTATGATATTATTATTGTTATTTAAACAAAAGACAATTTGTCTTGAATATTAACCAATGATTCACTGTGAAACACATTGAGAGTCCGACAGTCAGACAAGGTTGAGGACAACCTGCTGGTGGTTGGATAGTTTGGTGACAGATGGTATCATCAGGGTAATAAACGCTTGACTGTCAGTTCCATCCTCACAGACTAGCAATTTATTCAGACTCTCTGAGGCAGGAAGTCTTCCTTTTCTTCGGATATTAAAAAAAAAAAGACTTCCATGAATTTTTATTGATATCAAAACACAAAGCAATTCATAATTATCTATTCTTTACACAATAACTTTTATCATTATTTGTTTGTATCTATATCAATAATTGGAAAAAGTTTATTTGTCTGTCCTCTACAGATATACAGATTTATAGTAAAAATGATTTTCAATGTATTTTTATAGTAAAAATGATTTCCAATGCATTTTTATAGTAAAAATGATTTCCAATGCATTTTATAGCAAAAATCATTGTCCAATGCATTTTATAGCATCATTGTCCAATGTATTTTTATAGTAAAAATCATTGATTTGTCCAATGCAATTTTTATAGTAAAAATCATTTCCAGTGTATTTTTATTGTAAAAATCAATTTAAATTCTTAAAAAAAAAAAAAAAAAAAAACGAACATTAAAAGTTCTTACAAAGAAAAACAGTTAATTCAAAGATCAAATTATTGGGAAAAAATTACTCACTGTTATCTTGAAAAATAAGTAAAACTATCAGGTTTTTTTTTTACAACGGTTGATTTCATTATTGATATTTTTTAGCAGAATTCTGTATTCATGGTTCCATGAATACAGAATTCTGCTTAAAAATATCAATAATGAAATCAACCGTTGTAAAAAAACTGACAAAAAAAAAAAAAAACTCCCGTATAAAAACTTATAAAACATCTTCTGATATAATTATTCAGACTCATATTTTATAGAAAAAAATAAAAAATAATTTTTATGGGTTCATTTTCACTTTTCATAAAATAAAACAGGGTGGGGAGAGACCTCATAAAAATAAAAATTTTTTTAATGAAAAACTTATTTTAAATATAATTTCATCAACAGATTAATAATTACCAAAATTTTTGTAAAAATTTGACTGTTAGTTGATTTTTCATAGAATTTTTTTAAAAAGCCTCTAGTCGTAACTTGTTTTTGGCCATGTTAAATTTCAATTGATTTAACTGTACGAAAATGTAAACATTATTTTCGTTCATAATTTTAATTATTTCCGTAAACTGAAATTTAAAAAAAAATCATCAGGAGTTTTTTAATGTTTTTTCTTTTGAATGGTTCAAAAATTTTCAAGACAATATTAACCTATATGCAAGTTTCATTGTGTTAAATATAAGGGGGGGGGTAAATTTGAAACGCCAAATTGGAGGTCCCTAAAGTTTGAGCTTTTGAGTCCCATGTATGTATCTGGGCTTCCATAACATTTTTTTTATAGGTACCACCAATTTTCCCTGTTAAATTTACCCCCCTATATTTAACACAATGAAACTTGTATAAAGGTTAATATTATCTTGAAATTTTTTGTCCATTTGAAAGAAGAAACATTAAGAAAACTCCTGATGATTTAAAAAAAAATCAGCTGATGGAAATAATGAAAATTATAAACGAAAAACAATGTTTACATTTTTGCACAGTTAAATCAATTGAAATTTAACATAGCCAAAAACAAGTTATGACTTGAGGCTTTTTTTTTTCCTAAATATTTGGAGAAATATTGTTTTACGAGGTCTACCACCCCATTTTATTTTATGAAATATGAAAAAATGAACTGGCAAAAAACGATTTTTACTTTTTTTCTATAAAGATAAGAGTCTGAATTATTATATCAGAAGATTTTTATAAGTTTCTATGTTGGAGTTTTTTTCTTTTAGCAAAAGAACCATGAATACAGAATTCTGCTAAAAAATATCAATAAAGAAACTGACCCTGTTGTAAAAAAACGGACTGTTCTACTTATTTTTCAAGATAACAGAGAGTAATTTTTCCTCAATCGCATAATTTGATCTTTAAATTAACTGTTTTTCTTTGTAACAACTCTTTATGTTCGTTATTTCTTTTTTGCAAGATTCTTTTTTAAAAAAGTTCAAAATATTTACGTTTCTTCCTTCAATTTGGTCTAAACTGATCACGTGACCTATTTTGGTGGTACCTATTTTTTTTAACACGTGTTTGTGAACGTGTGGATTGTCAGCGAAACTTTTTGACACCCCTCCCCCTAATCTCGTCCTACCAAGCACTCACTCAGTGACACCTATCACCCATTCATTCACCCACAAGTGACCCGATGACCTTCCTTCCCCTACCCCACTGAGATCAAGACGTGCAAAAATGTTACAATTGAGAATTTATATTGAATAAAACAATTTAATAAAAGATAAAAGGTTAAATCGAACTTGGGTTCAAATTAACTGACCGGAAAAAATGTAAAAGTTTTTAAATAAAATAACTAATGCATTATATCTTTTATTCATTATCAACATTGAACATTTCATTAAATTCGGTTAATTCCTTGATTTTTGGTATTTTTTTCTTTCGGCGGGGTGACATACGATGGTGGAATTTAGGTTCGTTAAGTTCGATTTAACCAGATAAAAAAAAAAAAGATTCTGAAACAAATAATAGAAAAATAATTCTTATTAAGGTAATAAAGGACTATTTGCTCGTAAATTCCTACCATAAAATAAACTGAACCCCCATTTTATTCCATGTTTTTTTTTCTTGCACCCATTATTTTACAATACTAAATATATTTCCTTTATTTATTTTAATATTCACTTCAATGTGTATATTCTAAAAGTTTTTATTTTGTGAGAATGCTTAGTTTTAAAGTGGGGGTTCGTTTTTACACTTCAACTTTTTACTCATAAATTCCTACCATAAAATGCCCAAGCCTAATTTTATGGCAGGAATTTACGAGTAAAAAGTTGAATATTACTTTTTGTTGTTGTTATTTCTTTTCTTTTTGGCTTTGGTACTCTAAAATAAAAACGTCAGATTTTAATCATCGTCGACGAAAAAACAAAATTACGGTCATAAAAGGAGGATCCAATTTATGGCTAAATTGTAAAACCACTTTAAAACTAACTATTCTCACAAAATAAAAACTTTTAGAATATACACATTGAAGTGAATATTAAAATAAATAAATAAAATATATTTTGTATTGTAAAATAACGGGTGCAAGAAAAATAAAACATTTATTGCAAAAAACACGGACATAAAATGAGGGTTCAGTTTATTTTATAGTAGGAATTTACGAGGAACAAGTTAAGGATTACCCACAGTCGTCCAGTCTGTCCCCCCCCCTTTCACAAGCACAAACACGCTTACATATAAACAATGATAATGATGATGATGATGATGTTTTCTCCGCATCTTCTTACATGTCGGCTGCCTCTTTTTCATTACGACCAAATCACTCTGCAACAAGAGTTCTTCAATTTCCTGCCAATTCCTTCTAATACACCCTCCGCCAACCCTAGAGCCCCCCTCCCCAACCTCCAACCCCCGTGAGTATTTGTATCTACAATACTGGACACCAACCAGCCAACACACCGACAAAAAAAAAAAAAATAAATAAAAAAATAAATTAAAACCATTTTTTTTCCTTCCAAAAAACCCATTTACCATATTTTTCTCCAAGACCGGAATCAGAACGATGAAGATGATCGTAAATCTATATAAAAATGATTTTTAGTTAATGACGGCACCAGTTTTGGTCTTTTTCTCCAAGAGGCTGAAGACATCGAATTGAATCGTACGGATGGAAGGGTTGTTGACCAATAAAAAAAAAATACTAGAAAGAAATTTAACATCGATTGATTTGAACTAATTCAGGAGTGGGGAACCTGTGGTCTTAAGGCCTCGTCAAGTGCGGCCTTTGATGACTTTGTTGGAAGAGAAATTAAAACTATACCCCCAATATATTAGAACCCGGCATCCCAATGATTTCTGCATGAATAGCTTTTTCTCTAATTGTTTCGTTAGAGTCCAAGTGGTGCAGCCATAGAGTAGTATCAGTCTATTCATATCTATCTATCTCAGTCTGTTCTTATCTATCTATCTATTTATCTATCTATCTCTATCTCAGTCTGTTCATATCTTCTATCTATCTATCTATCTATCTATCTATCTATCTATCTATCTATCTATCTATCTGTCTATCTATCTATCTATCTATCTATCTATCTATCTATCTATCTATCTATCTATCTCAGTCTGTTCTTATCTATCTATCTACCTATCTATCTATCTCAGTCTGTTCATATCTATCTATCTATCTATCTATCGATCTATCTCAGTCTGTTTCATATCTATCTATCTATCTATCCATCTATCTCAGTCTGTTCATATCTATCTATCTATCTATCTATCTATCTATCTATCTCAGTCTGTTCTTATCTATCTATCTATCTATCTATCTATCTATCGATCTATCTCAGTCTGTTCTTATCTATCTATCTACCTATCTATCTGTCTCAGTCTGTTCATATCTATCTATCTATCTATCTACCTATCTATCTCAGTCTGTTCTTATCTATCTATCTACCTATCTATCTATCTATCTATTTCAGTCTGTTCATATCTATCTATCTATCTATCTATCTATCTATCTATCTATCTCAGTCTATTCATATCTATCTATCTTAGTTTGTTCCTATCGTAATTGTTCTAAAAATAATAGAAATAAATTTTATTACCTTCCCTTACGGAGAGTGCCCATCCTTATATCTATCTATCTATCTATCTATCTATCTATCTATCTATCTATAATATATGGTATTTGTTGAAAAAAAGTGACTTACCGGTGAAAATGGTCACAGTGGTTAGTTGATTCAAGTTTCACACTGATAAGACAGCGATATAACAAATATAAAGTGCTCAATACGTTAGTAGAGCAAATGTATTATAATAATGGAACACAGTAATAACCTACTCGAGTTTCACCATAAGGATCTTCAGGGTTAAATCCACTGGATTAATCAATATATTGATTAATTGCAGTCGATTTCACACACACACACACACGTGAAATCGACTGCAATTAATCAATATCTTGAATATCCAGTGGATTTAACCCTGAAGATCCTTATGGTGAATATCTATCTATAATAGATAGATTCTACCTATTACAGTCAAGTCCGCTAGATCCCCGAAGCTAAGCAGCAATGAGCCTAATTTTCCATAATTAATTGGGTGACCACTTAAGCAACAGCAGGTACTGTGAGTCAAACTGATTCATTTGTTTCTCAAAAATGACTTGATTCGGCAAAAAGAATAGATCAAACAAAAACATCTTCAGCATAAAATAACCCAACAGGGGTTGACGTGCCGTAAAATCCAACCAACCGACCAAATCAACCCGCGTGGGATTATTTTTGCTGCCGTCGTAGACACACACACAAAAATAGACAGGGACACACACACACACACACAAATGCATGAAAAGAGACACGTCGGGACACACACACACACACACACACACACACACACACGAAAAGAGACATGCACATACCCACACAAATACACACAGACACTCACACACACACACACACACACACATATGAAAAAAGAGAAACGCACGCATACAGACACACAGACACATGCACACACAAACACACACACACACACACACACACACCACACACACACACATACAAACACACACATACACATATGAAAAAGAGACACGCACCACCCTCAAATACACACACACACTCAAACACACAGACACACACATATGAAAAGAGACACGCACACACACACACACACAGACATACCCAAATACACACACATAAACGTACACACACAGATGCATACATACACACTCACACACACACAAACACATACACCCAAACACACTCAATACACATACACACACAAATGCACACAACACACATATAAAGAGACACGCACGCACATACCCACACAAATACACACACAAATACACACACATACACACATGAAAAGAGACACGCACACACACACACACATATACACACAGACACACAAACACACATACACACACACTCATATTAAAAGAGGCCCATGGGCACACATATACACACACACTCACACCCACACTCACAAATACACACACATGAAAAGAGACACGCACGCACAGACACACCCATATACACAACAGACACACAGACACAAACACACACACGCGCACTCATATTAAAAGAGACCTATGGGCACACACAGACACACATGAAAATAGACACACACACACACACACACACCCACAACACAAAACAAGAACTAGCAAAAAACAGCCAAAAAAACCCTCCAACCTAAATGAGAACTGAAGTTGTTCTTGCAAATAAAAAGCCTACGTCAATTATTGGTGAATTAAATTAAATAACGTGTGTCTTCGTTTATTTGGTTCGAATGGTCGTTCGTTGGGAAAGGGGGGGGGTGCATGGGGGGGGGGAATGTCGGCCGTAAAGCGGGGGGGTGAGGTGGAGGTGTGTGTGGGGGGTAGTCAGTTTCACTGATAAACCCAAAGTACTTAAAACAATCAAGGTTAGACGAAGATACGAGTCAAATGACTATGGCTGCGTGTCAGGGTAAGGAAGAAACCCCACCCAACCTTCTCTCTCTCTCCTCTCTCTCTATATATATATATATATATATATATATATATTATATATATATTTATATATATATATATTTATATATATATTAAGATTATGTAAAGGGCACACTGACTTTACGGACAGTCTACACACACATATATATATAACCGTTGGAAGCGCATGGTTAAAGTCATGGGAAATGGACTCGTCGCCCCGAGTTCAAATCCTGGATGTGGTAATTGCATTTCACTTAGCGCTAATACCCTTGGGAAAGGTATGAATCCTACTCTCCCTCCAGCTATGGGTAAATAGTAGGGCAGACTGGGCTCTTTAACCTTGGTTAGGCAACCGGTCTAGGAGAAGGAAAACTCTGAATTCAAACCTGTTGAACTCCGCTTAAGAAATTAACCATGTGTCGCATCCAGCTCGTGTGTGTGTGTGTGGAGGGGGCGTTTGTTATATATATATAATATATATATATATATATATATATATATATATATAACCGTTGGGTCACCTATTAAGTTCTGGGTATATAATGCGACCAGGAAGAAAGTTAGTCTGCAAAACGAATTACCGTATTTGACGGCGTATAGGACGCATCTTTTTTTCCCAAAATTTTGGCTCAAAAAATTACCCTGCGTCTTATACATCGTAAGTGAAGTTTGAGACCTCCCGTAGGCCTAGGCTAATCTTCTCTATGGTTTGCGAGCTTGGTTCTCAACCGGGAGCCATATGCCCCCCCTCCTTGGGGACCACATAACATTTATTGGGGGGGGGTCCAGGCAAGTAAAAAAAATCTAATTATTTCAATACAATAGGACATCGAATGGTTATTTCACCAGAGTAAAATAGGAATCAAAGTGGTCAATAGTTTAAAAGAAAACAGAGGTTGATTCTCACTGAGTGGTTCGTAATTACGGCCTTGTGCCAAATGGTATAATGTATGGTGAGCAAAGCTAGCAAACCATTAGACAGTTTGATTCTCACTGAGTTTTATATATATATATATATATATATATGGTTATTTCCTATAAATCTGACATAAACAAAGGGGAACCACTCTTGACTGATAAATTATTTATTTATTTATTGATCTACTAGGAAAAAAGAATACGGGTTAGGGTTTAGGGTTAGGGCTTAGGGTTAGTTTAATGGGAAATAAATAAATAATTTATTAGTCAAGAGTGGTTCCCCTTTGTTTATGTTAGACTTATAGGAAACAACCATATATATATATATATATATATATTACCGGGTTAGCTCAGTCGGTAGAGCGTTTGGCTAGAAACCACAAGGTTCCTAGTTCGATACCGATCCTCGCCAACTCAGCGTTATGAGTAGCACAGGGATTTGTGCGGTAAAGTAAGGAGCTGATGGTAGGAGTAGCGCTCCAGCACAGACGCTAAAATAATCTTCTTGGTCTAGCGCTAGTGAAAAGGGGATAGACTCCATTGATGCATGGCTGATACCGACATTAGGCCGTCCTGACGACTTTTTTTACTATATATATATATATATATATATATATATATTATATATATATACCAACCCCTCTGCATGAGTAGGACGTGACACATGGTCAATTTCTTAAGCAGAGTTTAATAGGTTTGAATTCAGAGTTTTCCTTCTGTTATACTGGTTGCCTAACCAAGGTTAAAGAGCCCAGTCTGCCCTACTATTTTACCCATAGCTGGAGAGAGAGTAGTTGGATTCATACCTTTCCTAAGGGTATTAGTGCTATGTGAAATGCAAACAGCTTCGTCCAGGATTTGAACTTGGGTCGACGAGTCCATTTCCTATGTTGGGATGGACATGAGTCCAATAGAGTTATCTTCCCTTGGCTGTAGGTTTTCACCCATAGGTGGCGGCTGTATTTAAAACAGCACACCGGGAGATAATCTGTTCAAACCTGTTAAAACTCCGCTTGGGGTGGTCACTACTAGAATAGGCTCAGTCCTAATTAGTGATCTATTTCACTAACTGATTTAGAGAGTTTGATTCTCACTGGGTGCCCCGTATGTCTAGTCTCTTGAGATAACTAACACACATTACTGATGGTGTGTGTGTGTGTGTGTGTGATACGCTGTGAAAAATCAGTGTAGCTCACGGATTTAATTCCGTTCATTTCTCTTCCTCTCTCGGGGGTTGGGGAGGCTCATGCACGGCTATTTTTGAGTGAGTGGGTGTCCGGCCCCCCCCACCTCGTCGTCGTCACCGTCAGCCACTGACTGACTCTTGCCTGACCGGCAAGAAAATAGATTCACGGGGGGGTGGGGCTGGGGTACTTGAAGTATGAAGGTTTGGTTTTAAGATAACAAAGACAGTCAAACATGTCCAGGCCTGGAGACAAAAAAAACAACCCCCCCTCCCCGACCCCCCACGTCTATCTACCCTCCCCCTCCTTCTGCTTTCTTCTTTTTCTAGTCGTTTCTTAGATTCACCGCGATGAGCATGGGGAAGTGGTTGAGATCGGATGGGTGGGTGGGAATAGGATGAATATCAGAAAATCGTCTGGTGGGGTGGGGGTGACAGTGTGAAAAAAGAGAGAGAGAGGTAAGAGAGAGAGAGAGAGAGAGAGAGAGGGGGGTTCGGTGGTGGGGTGCCGGGTCGGGGGTCGGGGGTCGGAAAGAGATTTTATAATCTTTTTTTTTATTAGAATCATTTTATCATCATCATTATCATTATCATTATCGTTATTATTGAGTGGGGAGTGGTACGGGCAGACACCGTTGGTTGGCTGGTTGGTTTGGTCGGGTGTATGGGGGGGGGACGGCCGTTACCGTCATTAGACATTGTTATTTGTTTTTGTTTTTTCCTAATTAATAAGCAGAAAGAGAGGGAAGAGCAGAGAGTAATGGCGATAACCGTGTCGCTTTCATGTGAGGTCCCTGTTATTTACTAAGCTTAGTTTAGATGTGGCACAAGGCCAGAAGTATGGGGCACCCAGTGAGAATCGAACTCACTAACAAATCGTCTGTAATCTACTTGCTAACCATTACACACACTGAGGTCCCTAGTTATTTACTAAGCTTAGCTTAGATGTGGCACAAGGCAGCAATATTGGTTGGTTTGGTCGGGGTGTAGGGGGTGTTAACGTCATTAGACATTTTATTTGTTTTTGTTTTTTCCTAATTAATAAGCAGAAAGAGAGGAAGGGAGAGAATAGTGGCGATAACCGTGTCACTTTCAGGCCGGCCATTTTCTCTTGTATCTCGTGGAGGAAAAGGTTAACATTCCTTTACTGTAAATCAAGAGCGAGAGTAATGCCCTGTGTTACTAATGGCACAGGATTTACAATGTGGCAACACCGAGATGCATGACACATATGTTGCACAAGGCCAGAAGTTTGGGGCACCCAGTGAGAATCGAACTCACTAACAATGGTCTGCTAATCTAGTTTGATAACCATTACACCACGTGAGATGACAATAGTTATTTTACTAAGCTTAACTTAGATGTGGCACAAGGCTAAAAATATGGAGCACCCAGTGAGAATCGAACTCACTACCAATGGTCTACTAAGCTAACTTGCTAACCATGAACATGTTAAGGTGCCTAGATATTTACTTAGTTGTGGTACAAGGCCACAGGTATGGAGGCACCCAGTGAGAATCGAACTCACTACTAAGCTAGCTTGCTAACCATGACACATGTAGGTGCTAGATATTTACTTAGTTGTGGTACAAGGCTCAAGTTATGGGCACCCAGTGAGAATCGAACTCACTACTAAGCTAGCTTGCTAACCATGACACATGTAAGGTGTTAGAATATTTTTACTTAGTTTGTGGTACAAGCTAACAGTGATGGGCACCCAGTGAGAATCGAACTCACTAACAATGGTCTAATACTATAGTATATACTAGATGAGGTCCCATGACATATAATTATTTACTAAGCTTAGTTTAGATGTGGCACAAGGCACAGGTATGGGTCCCCAGTGAGAATCGAACTCACTATCAATAGTCTGCAAATCTATCTTGGTAACCATTACAACCACATGAGGTGCCCTGTTATTTTACTAAGCTTAGCTTAGATGTGGCAAAGGCCAGAAGTATAGGGCACCTAATGATAATTCAAACTCACTAACCCAAGAGAATTATAATTTAAATGTCCTAGTACGTTTTTATTTTTTACAGGTGTAAAAATAAGTAGACTGAATTCAGGAACGTAATTTTACCATAATCCAATCGTTCCAATACCTTTCTTTCTTTGTAATTCTACAAGAATTTCGAAAATGGTCACTCCTTTTAGACAGAATTGTCACCCCTATATGACGGACATTCATAGTGGACCAGTTGGAGCCACAGCACCAAGTCACGGCTGTTGGTTTATTAGATTTTACGGCATGTCAACTCTTGTTGGGATATTTTCATACCGAAGATGTTTTGTTTTATTCATTCTGTTAAAACACATTTTTAAACCATTACACCAGGAGGTTGCCCTGTTATTTACTAAGCTTAGATTAGATTGGCACAAGGCCAGAAATATTGGTTTGGTTTGGTCGGGGGTGTTGGGGGTGTTACTGTCATTAGACATTGTTATTTGTTTTTGTTTTTTTCCTAATTAATAAGCAGAAAGCGAGGGAAGGGCAGAGAACTAGGTGGCGATAACTGTGTTGCTTTCAGGCCGGCCATTTCTCTAGTATTTAGTATCTAATATGTTAAAAATTTTTAAGAATTGAAAATAGATCACTAAGTCCTGGAACGATTAGTGACATGGTGACAATTCCGGTACAGGCGTAAAATAAGTTTTAGTTTAGTTAGCTTAGTTTTGGCAGAGATTTGCAGGGCAAGATGGACGTGAAAGTACGCTCGAGCTGGCGGAATCATGGCTGGGTTTGAAATAAAGCTTTTATTAAGAAAACAACTGAGTCTTGTTAAGTAATTTAAAACAAGAGATGACAGCTTAAGAAATCAATGAAGAAGATCAATCCTCAGAAGAAGCCCTGAAGGAAGTTGGACGAAACAATCTCAAAATTGCCAAAGGCCGAGGGTGTCCTGCGTCACTCAGCAAGACCTTTGTCAGCCGCTCACCGCGTAACTATTTGAAGCTGTAAAGCTATGGTGCAGCCACAATTGGAGTTTGCATCACGGTCTGGAACCATTTTGCTCAAATATTAACCTCCTAGAAACTGTACAGAGGATGTCAGCCAGCGATACCCTCCATCAGGCATCTACCATACTGAACATCTCGTTGCCTGGAATGGATTCATTTGAAACTTCAGCGTCTGGCAACTGACTAGTAAAGCTCATAAGGTCATTAATCATCTTACAACAGCAACCTTGAGCACCTTTTTGATCTCCATCTTTCTAACACATGTGGGCATCGCCTACAAAAGTCAGAAAACAGCACTGCTCACATGACTTTCGGAAACATTTTTTCACGCTCAGAGTTGCGGAGTACATGGAATAAACGCCGCGTCTGTTGTAGCTGCCGAAAGCACTGAGTCTTTCAAAGCCTCCATGCTTCCTGTAGTCCACGACATATAAAACCTGATGCCCACTCTCCACAACATATCACCATACAGGCACAACAAAAATGCATATTACTACTGTAACTGTTCATGTTCCTGACACTAATACATTATTCTGTGTACTTGACATGAGATAATCCTCAGAAGAAGCTTGAAGAGAGAAACCCACTGGATCGACGGACGAAAATGGCGGTCGACATAGAATGATTAGCAGAAGTGTAACAAGGAGACCATCATCTTCATCATCATCATCATATCATCTAGTATTTCCTAGGCCAGAAGGGTGTTTTGCAATGATGCAATATCGAATGATTTTGGTACATTCTGATGGCGTACATATTTTCCCA
>CM042177.1:43374847-43444847 GCA_023376005.1 Doryteuthis pealeii
GGTATTTACCCATAGCTGGAGGGAGAGTAGAATTCATACCTTTCCCAAGGGTATTAGCGCTAAGTGAAATGCAATTACCATGTCCAGGATTTGAACTCGGGGTGACGAGTCCATTTCCTATGACTTTAACCATTACACCACACGCTTCTTACTGAAAGATTATATATATAGTGGAAGAATCTAATCCCCCCCCCCCCGAAATCCAGCGAGCGGACAAACTAAAAGATATTGACTGTAATGTGAAGCTATTAGCTTTAAAACCTTGAGCCTCTTTTTGATCTCCATGTTTCTAACACACGTGGATATGCCTACAAAGTCAGAAAACAGCATACCTCACATGACTTTAGGAAACATTTTTTCACAGTTGCCGAGGCATGGAATAAACTGTTGTAAGCTGCCAAAACACTGTATCTTTCAAAACCTCCATGCTTCCTGCAATCTGCCAACACTATACCTGATATCCCCCTCCACACACATATTCACGCACATACATGTATATTATTACTGTATGCTATTCATGTTCCTGACACTAATACATTATTCTGTGTACTAGACATGAGACTTTGAGGAGTTGTGGTGCACCTGAGCACTGTACACATACATGTATATTATTACTGTATGCTATTCACGTTCCTGACACTAATACATTATTCTGTGTACTAGACATGAGACTTTGATGAGTTGTGGTGCACCTGAGCACTGTACACATACATGTATATTATTACTGTATGCTATTCACGTTCCTGACACTAATACATTATTCTATGTACTAGACATGAGACTTTGATGAGTTGTGGTGCACCTGAGCACTGTACACATACATGTATATTATTACTGTATGCTATTCACGTTCCTGACACTAATACATTATTCTGTGTACTAGACATGAGACTTTGAGGAGTTGTGGTGCACCTGAGCACTGTACACATACATGTATATTATTACTGTATGCTATTCACGTTCCTGACACTAATACATTATTCTGTGTACTAGACATGAGACTTTGATGAGTTGTGGTGCACCTGAGCACTGTACACATACATGTATATTATTACTGTATGCTATTCATGTTCCTGACACTAATACATTATTCTATGTACTAGACATGAGACTTTGGTGAGTTGTGGTGCACCTGAGCCACCTGAGCACTGTATGCAATAAATTTCATTATTATTATTATTATTATCATCATCATATTGACTGTAAAGGGAAGTTATTAGCTTTAAAACTGGAGACAAGATATACACATATATATATTTTTTTCAAATGTTTTTTTTAATAAAGCTGCAACAATGAAATTAGATATTTATTTTTTTTTTTTTTTATAAATGAAAGACTCTTTGCAAAAAGAAAATGAGGGAGGAAAGAAAGAAAGAAAAAGAAAAAAAAAAAAAAAAAAAAAAGGAAAAAAAAAAAAAAAGAAAAAAAAAAAAAAAAGGGTAATTTTAATCTTCAGTTGTCCCGGTCTCCTGCCCTAATTTACGCTATGTCTTAGCATGCCGGCGTCAGGCGAATTTCCGGCCCAACTGAGATATTTTCTCTCCAGTCTTTTAGCTTGTTTAGTGGTTGATCTCCAATTCCTGTTTCAATATTGTTTTGAAGGCGATCACAATGCAAGTGTAAAGAAAAATAAAAAAATAAGGTAACTATGGTGTTGTTTGTTAACCTGTGATTTTTAAAAATAATTCTTAATATTTCGAGATAAAAATCTCTTCGACAAAAGATCTCCAAAACTGAAGTTGTTAGTGACTGTCCATTTGGTTTTGTCTCATGTCTTTCAAACTGTGTGTTTGTGTGTGTGCCTGTTCAACAGTGTCTGATTATCATTCCATGTCTGGCTTACCCTCTAAGCATAAACATTTTTGTTTATTAAGAGGAACATCTGATTCTCTCTTTTTTTTGTGTGTGTGTGTGTGTCTGATTATCATTCCAGATTTGGCCTACCCTCCTTTTTTGCTATTGGTGGTGTGTGTATATGTGTGTGTAATTTCCATACCTATCAAAATCACCTGCTGTTCTGTATGGGTTTTGCCTCTCTGTGTGTGTGTGTGATATTAGTAGATATTCTACACTCCCCACCCCCGATTTTTATCGGCAAATCAATGTAAATATTTTACCCCCTCCCCCTCAAAAAGTTTTTGTTTGATTGAATTTATACAAATTTTCGGTTGAATTTTTTACAAAACACAAACTTCAAAAATAAAATTGTGTAAAATTTCTACATTAATTTGCCGACAAAAGCACAACACGGAAAATATTTAATATCCAAACTGATAGAAAAATAAACTGCAATAGACAAACAGAACTATTAAACTCACAAGGAGTCAAATTCTGCCAAAAATTTCGATAATTATTCACCTTTTGATAAATTCATTTTAAAAATAGTTTTTTCCTAAAATGTATAACGGGAAATATATTCTGACCCGTCCACACACACCTCTTATCTAATTTTATGAAATCTGAACAAAATATTTTATTCTTATGATTTTTAAATTTTTCTCTAAAGATAAGAGTCTGAATAATTAAATCAGAAATTTTTATAAACATTTTAGGGGTTCCTACTGTCTTAAAACAAAACAAATATTTCAGTGGAGTAGAGTAAATATGAGGCTTTTTAAGCCAGTAATTTTAATTTTTACCATCCTCAGGCAATATCTTTCAAAAATTTATATTTAAACCGCACGGAGCGAGTTTTTTGATAATAATAATAATTCTTGCTGAATTATTATTATTATTATTCTGCAAGAATGATCTCAGGTGCTTTGGCATTGCCCCTTCCAGCTGGGAAAATTCCGCTCAGGACCACCCTTGGTGGCGGCAGGCTCTCCGTAGAGGACTGTTCTAAATAAAATAGTTGTGTCGGAAATTCACTAAAACCTAGTGTAAGTTAGGGCAGGAAGCTGGGACGAGAAAACGTCAAAATTACCAAAAAAAAAAAAAATGAAGGAAAAAGTTGTTTTTTTTCTTCAATATGGCATGACTTAAGTATTCAACAGCCAAAGTTGAGAACCACTAAGAAAAAAAAAAAAAAAAAAAAAAAAAGAAAAAAGAAAAAAAAACAAAAAACCTTCAAAAGGAGAAGAAAAAACAAGACATTGCTCGGGTCACGATGTTAGCACCGTTTTTTTTTCCATCTAATAACCCGATTCGGAGACCCACAGTACAGGCACACACCTGTTCCTAGTTTTATAGTAACAGGGGTGGAAAAGGGTTGATCCACAGTGGACCAATAATCTCTGGAGCACCAGGATTAAATACAAACCCTTGTTCCCAGTTTTATAGCAATAAGGTGGAAAGGGTGACCAATAATCTTTGGAACACCAGGATTAAGTAGAGACGCACACGTGTTCCCAGTTTCATAGAAACAGGGTGGAAAATGGTTCATCCACAGTGGATTGATAATCTCTAGAGCACCAGGATTAAGTACAAGCATCCATTAACAGTTTTATAGCAATAGAGTGGAAAGGCAGACCAATAATCTCTGGAGCACCAGGATTAAGTAGAGACGCACACAACCTTTTCTTATTTTATATCAACAGGGTGGAAAGGGTGACCGATAATCTTTGGAACACCAGGATTAAGTAGAGACACATACCTAGTTTTATAGCAACAAAGTGAAAAGGGGGACCAATAATCTCTGGAGCACCAGGATCAAGTAGAGATGCAGACAACTGTTCTTAGTTTTATAGCAACAGGATGAAAAGGGGAGATCCACAGTGAACCGATAATCTCTGGAGCACCAGGATTAAATAGAGACGTTCCTAGTTTATAGCAACAGGATGGGAAGGGGAGATAACTGTAGAGCAATTTAGATTATTCAGAGCTTCAGTTGCAAAGGAGGGGGGGGGGGGCAAACAGACAAAAAGGGTGCTCAACTGCAGTGAGTTTCCTAAAACTCTCAAGCTGTTAATAGTAATCACATTTTAAGCGTCTATCAAACGATTTTCAGATTGTCACAGTAAAGGTTCTTTTTATGTTTTTTTTTTTTTTTTTTTATTTGGCACTTAATTTACAAACTTAAGCAAGGGGGTTCTACCCTCTTTTTTTCTTTTTTTTTTTTTTTAAAAACCTTTAGTAATTCGGTAATCTGAACATTAGCTACATAAATGAGAGTAACCTGCCCTTGTTTGTTTCACTTTGAGGAAGCCGTAGGTTTTGGTTGGCCATTTTCATTTCACCGTAAATCTCACAGAAAATACGAATTTTTTCGAATCAATACAACTGCATGTTTTAATACGAAAACATCATAAAATGTGTTCTTGATTGTGCTTGCGCATTATTTGAAATGAACTTGTTAATTTAAAACACATTTTATATTCTTGTGTTAAAACATGCAGTTGTATCGATTCGAACAAATTCGTATTTTCTGTGTGGATTTACGGTGAAATGAAAATGGCCGACCAAAACATAAGTTTCCTCAAAATGAAACAAACAAGGGGAGGTTACTCTCATTTATGTAACTAATGTTCAGATTACCAGTAATTCTAACAAAGAAATTATAAAACAATTATATTCAGAGTTTTTTTTTCTTTTGTTTTCTTTCTGTAACTTGTTGAATGCGACAGAGTTGAGAACATGCCACTCTCTTCCTCCTCCTCCTTCACACAACCCCCAGTAGTGAGGTGGCGGCGGGGGGTTGGGGTGACACTAGAACCCTGTTCGAGGCAGGAGACCAAACAAGAGTCCTAATTTAAGGGCCAGATCTGGGCTCTTCGCCGACAGCGGTTCCTCGTCTCTCATCAGCTGAAAAATAAAAGAAAGAAAAATAATAAATTAAAAAATGAAAAGGAAAAAAAAAAAAAACCAAAAAAAAAAACCAAAAAAACAAAAAAAAACGTCTATTAGACAATAAGTAGATTTTATATTTTTAAAAGTAATTGGTAATTTGCTTGAAGCATTGTTAAGTATGTTATAATATATTAATGATTTGAAGGCCAATACAATGCACATAAAAAATAAAAACAAAAAGATCTTTTTTTGTCTTATTGATTTCAAAGTAAACCTTTATCTTCAGAGACGATTTTCAGAATGGACGCGTTTCTTTTTGTCGTTATTTTTAAAAAAAAAAATGTTATAAACACGTGTCTCGTGGTGTTCTTTTTTTTTTTTTTTTTTTTTTTTTTTAAAATGCCACGCGGAAGGTCGTGATAGTCATAATAGCTGTCGTTCATTCAATTTTATTATTTTCATCTATTTATGTATTATTTAATTCTTATTTATTTGATATATGTATATATAGTAAAAAATATACATAATATGCACTATATACTATGAGGAACGTGTAATTTAATTAATTATATTATTCTGTGTTTAATTCTAATCTATTGTTTATACTCGGACCTAATTTAGATATTAATAAACTTTCTCTAATTCTGAGATTACCAATGTTGCGTATTATTGTTTCTATCTTAATGGAAAAACTAATATATTTATGTAAACACGGTTTGTTTTGGAATGGCTTTTTGCCGATAATTTTTGGGAGAATAAGTGCTTAATTGGAGTCGTACCTAATTATGAAAATTAATTAATTAATTAATAATGAATTAGGCGGGAATACCTATTAAATGTATGGCTAAACAAATTGAGAAAATAAGAACGAATAAACGAATGGGACAATATTAAAGGAAAATCAATTTAAAAGAAAAAACAATCTCTAGTTTAGCACTCGATGTCTGGCCGATACCGACAATAGTCAATTGAACCGACTTTACTTACTTTACTAAACTCATTATGTATATTTTTCGGACTATTGGTTCTGGTTTGTTTTGTTTTACGGCATATCAACCTCAGTGGGCCATTTAATGCTGATAAAGTTTGGAAATAAATAAATCAATTCTTAATGGATAATACAATTTTTTTATAAATACATCTTTCTATTTAACCCATAGATGGGACCCTAACAGGTACTACCACTCCGGGTCAGAGTGGACCAGGGAGCAATGGTGATGAAGGGGTGCTCCACATTCCCCAAACCTCCAAAACTGGAATCTCACCATCAGATAGAGTTTAACGTCATTCCCAGGATATGTAGACCCGCAGCCACCGCCTTCTAGCACCCATATGATAAAAAGAGGTTGGGGCTTGCCATAAGGGCAATAGGGTTGGGAAAAACATATAGGTGCTAGGGCTTAACGTGACCAGCCGATTGATCGGAGGGGGCCCTCTCCGACCGCCCATCTAGCCCAAGATAGGGCCAAAGTGGAGTATTGCAAGTCATGGACTGCTCATCCACCTGGGTTCTATCCTTAAGCATCATGGGTTGCCACCCACGGCCAATAGGTGTCCCCATTGGGGAGTCTTACCCCTCTACAGAGGTGCATTCTAACACCCCAGCCGACAGGGCGGGGACTATTGGTCTCATATCTATAATAAAATATACATACACATCGTTTCCATCGATGTACTCTCGGACACCCTTCTGTTAATCCCTGTTATACATTGGCGCCCACTGCTCTCACTAACTTGGACTGCTACAAGAGTCAAAACCTTTTCTACCAGAGTATACCAATAATTCAGCTTGAGAAATCATATTTTAAAGGCTAACTGTGGATACATCGATCAAAACTATATTATATTTTCGTGTTAAAACATGCAGTTGTATTGATTTGAACAAATTCGTATTTTCAGTGTAGATTTATGGTGAAATGAAAATGGCCAACCAAAACATACGGCTTCCTCAAAGTGAAAGAAACAAGGGGAGGTTACTCACATTTATGTAACTAATGTTCAGATTACCAAAAAGATTCCCTCAACACAAATCATCAAACAGAAGGTAATGTAAAAGTATTACAATAACTCAGGAAATCAGAGGGTAATTTATGAGGAAGTGCGTCCCGGTCGCCTGCCTCAGAAATTGCTACCCGGTGACTATTAAAATAACGTCCCCAGCTATGTTGTCTCAGTGGTGTTACTTAAAAGAAAACAACCAACTTAGGGCGTTAAATGTATTTTAGAGGGGGGGGGGCTTCTCTTTTTTTATATGAACAAATGGAGATGGGTGGATAGATATATATAAACAAAGTAAAAAATGAACAAATTGAGGTAGATAGATAGATAGATAGATAGATATCCATCTTCATATCTAAACAAGAATTACGACAAATTTCTATAAATAAATTTGTAAACAAATTACAATAAATAAATAAGAATTACGACAAAAAAAGAGGACAACAGTGTGAAAAATCTCTTAATTCAGAGAAATTGTTGTATACCCCCCCCTTACTTGCTTCTTACTTCTGGTGTCTTTGACATCTTAAGTTCTTCTAAGTCTCTTCTAACATCTTGGACTTCTTCTTGGTCGGTCGCACTTAACTCACATCTTCTATATCAGTCTTGTTACCCCCAACATCCATTAATCACAGACAGTGTTANTATTTTTCTTAAACTTTTATTTCCTTAACTAAACATTTCATGTAACTAAATATCTGACTAACATAGCGCGCGTATGCAGTGAACTTCAGCTAAGGCAGAAAGACTTATTGCCCGACGTCTAACTGAAAACTGAGGACCAACCAGTCCCACGTGACTTCACATATTTTGGCGGGCTTTCTGTACTATTCCATGGAAAGTCGCGCCCATGATATGAAAAGGGCATCCCTTTAGAAATACAGGGATTGACATAATTTATTGCAACCGCATAGATTATGTAACAAATATATACAAATTATCAAGCCTCATCTCAGAACTCCAGACAAAATATCAAAATAATACAAATCATAAGCCTCATATAAAATATATTTATACATACTAGCAATAATTATGCACCCTCCAGGTGCAAGTATTTAAGTTTTAATGTAATAGAATATCATATTAAATTAGAAGATTAAGAATGAAAAAAAAAAAAGATTTGAAACAGAGGGGCTATAATCGAAAAATAGAACAACTGGAACTTATTCCTCCATCTTTCATTACTCAATTTTCTAATTTAACTATTTAGTTAAGATAGGAAGTAAAAAATAAAATTACAGTTATTTCCTCTTGTAAATAATTTTCTTTAAGATTAATCTCGAGATGTTTGCTCTTATTCATTAAGATAAACAAACAATTAGAAATCAATAATACAAGCACATATTTATTAAAATCAAATTTTAAATATCAATATGCAAATTAGCATTCTCGTTCACACTGTAAACCGCTATTTTCTTGTATATATAAATACAATATAGATCTTATTAGTACGTAGATATGGTAGCAGTATTAATAATGTAAAACAATTTTATTAATAATTGAAGGAGTAAAAAGAATGAATCATGGAGAATTTGACGTATATAATTAAGGGAATTGTGACTTGAGTAGTGATATAGTTTCGGTTACAGACAGAAAAACACACTATCTCCATTATAATAAGATCTAAAAGGGAAGTTGGTGTGTATGTAGTATTACCAGGTTTTGGTAAAATCAGTGGACATTGACAAATTTTCACCTTCATCAGTTCAAATTGCAATTTCTCGTGTATTTCTGGTCCTATCTTAAAAATATTTATATGGTTGGAAAGAAAATAAAATCAATCTTCTAAATATGTAATTCTTATGTGTTTTATCCATTGAATTATTTTTACAGCGAGTTAAAAATGATATTTTGCTTCAAACAGCCAAAAACGTAAAATATGTCATTTTATACTAAATTTTATACTATTTTGTTTTTCAAAATTGAAGTAGTTAAAGTTAAAATGATATTTTGCTTCAAACAGCCGAAAATAAAATAATCTTTCTAAAATATGTAATTCTTATGTGTTTTTATCCATTGAATTATTTTTTTACAGTGAGTTAAAATGATATTTTGCTTCAAACAGCCGAAAACGTAAAATATGTCATTTTTAGACTAAATTTTTATATGCTATTTGTTTTTCAAAATTGAAGTAGTTAATGTTTATCAATATTCTTTGAAATTTTACATTTAAATTAGAAGAAGACACTTTTAACTACAAACAGAAATTTTTCTTTCCGACCTTTGGAAACGAAACAACAACAGGTCAAAGTTGATAGAGATTTCTTTCAAAACTATAAAAATAAACACTATATCAGTAAAGAAACTGTCTCAGAATTATTTTCATATATATAGTGTAAAATTTTAATGATTGTATACCGTCAGGATTTTTGTCAAACTTTCAATTTTGTAAAAAAAAAAAAAACAAACTAACTTACATAAGTCGTAGTTGGGCGGCTAAAGTCAGTATCAGCCAATCAGTGAAGGAGTTCTATCCCTTTTTCACTTGCGCTAAGACCAAGGAGATTATTTTTAGCGTCTGAGTGGAGCGCCACACCTACCATCAGCTCCTTTACGCTGAGTTGGCGAGGGTGGTATTGAACTAGAACCTTGTGGTTCTAGCTGAACGCTCTACCGACTGAGCTAAACCGGCCCCTTACATAAAAAGCTGCCAATGCAGGACAGGCTTTGTTAAATAAAATTATATAAAGAATTATTCTATTTCTTGTATGTAATAAACATATCAGGTATTTAAAAAAGGTATTTTTTAAAGTCCAAAGTGATGTTATTCATATAAATTAATACTATATATGTGTATATATGCCATATTAAAATGAAAATGTTAAATAATCTTGTGGTTAACATGAAAAAAAAAAAAAAAAAAAAAAAAAATCTATATATCCCTACTTCTTATTCCCCAAATAATGGGTTCTGGCATGGAGATACATAAAATTTGAACGCAGAATCAGAAAGAACATAGAATTTTGCATATGGTATGAAAACACCATGTTAAATTGAATTTATTTTTTCAACTTTTGTTGAAATTTTGTTTATATAAAGGGTGTGCTAGACGCCCCACTCTTATTTATAGACTGGGCGATAATCATGTGGCAACTTTTTGGCCAATCATTGGCAGTACTCTGCTGCTGGTATTGTTATTCATACCGGCTGTTCTGTCATACTACGCACATTGCTTTGAACCTTCGTGGACGATGGAACATAGGATTATATCACTGGACCTTTGACACTACGTAGGATTCCATAAACTCAGGACTTATTCACTTACCAAAGGATTCTATACCGCAGGACTTACTTTAAGTCCTTTCAACTGGCCAAGGATGGCGGTCAGAAACTTAACACTTTTGCATTGCTAATATTGCCAATATTTTTTATTTCATCAAAAAATCTTCAGAGCATTATGATAATTGTGACCGGTTTAAGGTTGCGAATGTGAATCCGTTTTTAAAAAAAATTGTTGTGGAAATGAAACTCAATTAATATAATTATATATATCTGTGGATGAATATATACTGGGGTTGAGCACTTTGGAGGGATTTCACTGATGACGCCAACTAAAGTGTAAACGCAATGCTCTCCTATAAAAGGGTGGAGCACTCTATGGCGGCCTTTACATACATACATACAGATGAGTGTATTAAAACAGTTTAAATCCCTTTCACATTCTGTGGGTAAGCATAGCCGAGCGTTTAGCTGTCCGACTGGAGTTCATTCCCGGCTGTATATCTCACAAAATGTCTAGCCACACTGAAGAGACTTGATAAGTCGTGTCTCTGGATGACTAATATATATTATATTATATATATTATATATAACATTATATAATATATATATATTTGATAATTTGTTTTTGAAGCATTGTTAGTATATTATTATTTATTTTTTGAAGCAATTACAATGCATATAACGTATAAAATTCAACATTTATGAAAATAATCATGACACGGTGTTCCACACATTATTCGACGAGTTTGCTGTCATGATATTTTTTAATAATTATCGAATTTTATCGATATGCACATTGTAATTGCCTTAAAAAAATATAATATTATATATATATATATATATATATATATATATATATATATATATATATATATATTATCCATCCCAGTCTTTTTAAATATACATCCCTCCCAGTGTTTTTAAAAAAAATATCTATGTCTCCATTGCAGCCATTTTATAGCAGAAAATATCTCTTACCCGATTCAACTCTGTGTTTGTAAATTAATTCATCACGATCAATAAATACGGTTGACAAACCATCAAAAAACCTAAAAAGAAAAACAAAAAAACATTGTTCATCAAAGTGAAAAACAATTATAGCTTCAAGTAATTATTCTTAATACAAATAATTTGCACAGTATATGATTTCAAGTAATCCTATCTAATACAAATAATTCACATTATATGGTTTCAAGTAACTAATAATAATAATACCTTAGTAAACATTATAGCTTCAAGTAACTATTCGTAATACAAATAATTTGCACACAGTTATATGGTTTCAAGTATTCCTATCAAATACGAATACTTTTCCCTAACAAATACACCTATTCTGGGTCAGTGGACCTGGGAGTAATGGCAATGAAGGGGTGATTACACACACACAGAACTAGAGCCTCACCACTTTACAGTTATACGACATCAAGTTAATACAAATAATTATAAACAGATCTGACTTATAGATGGGACCCCAACAGGTACTACAACTCTGGGGCAGAATGACCTGGACTGATGGCACTGAAAGGGTGACTCAACATAGGCCTGGAAGTGGAGCCTCACCACTGGATACAGTTTAGTGCCATACTTTTTTGGAAGAGCAGGGGGGGGGCTGTTTGTGTGGGTGGTCTTACCCCCACCCATCTACAGGGAGATGTAGTCTGTATTCTTGGCTCTGCAGAAGGGCATTCGTAGAATGGATTTCACCAGAGAATTTCTTTGTGGAGCAAGGGAGATAACTGTTAAATCAGATATCAATCCTTGGAGCTGAAGCACTACAGCATGTGCACACACATATATATATATATATATATATATATATATATATATACACACACTAGACAAAACGTGACCCCCATTGGGTCACCCATTCAGCTCTTTAGGGAAAAGAGAGTTAGCTAAGCGAATAAATAAAAAAAAAAAAAAAAAAAAAAAAAAAAAAAAAAAAAAAAAAAGAAAAGCCGCCCGATGAATACCTTAAAATTATTTGTTTAGCTTTCTCAGAAGTAAATGTTTGACATCATTTAAGCAAAAGGTTGCTGGTTGCAGCATAGAAATACATTTCAAATTCTCCCGGCTATCTCTCTCTACTTCCAAGAAACTAACATTATACAACGAGAGGTAGTCAAGAGATACATAGAGGGGAAGAAATGATAGACAGAAAGTAAAGTAAGAGATTGGTCATTTTTGACTTAATTGTAAATTACGACTAATTAGAATGGATTTTTTCAAACATAATTCAATCCTAAAGTAAGGAATAATTTTTTTATAATTTCCGTGTCATTAAACTAAACAGTAAAAAACCTTTAGGAAGTAAAAGTTGATTCACTCAGCTTTAGTATAATAATAATAATAAAATAATAATAATAATAATAACATATATATATATCTTTAATTTAACTAAGGAATTACATCGATTATTACTGCTTTGTATTTCATATATTGAGCACCTTTGGATTATTACTGACACCACTGCGACGGAAAAGTTAAGCAGCATTCGATAATATATATATATGAAAATGAATGGAAGTGAATCCGACAGTGTGAAATAATATTAGAAAAAAAAACACATGATTTAAAATTCGCTGACAGAATTCTGTTTCGACCCTTTATTGAAGTGTCTTCTCAAGAGTGAGTTGTGTATATATATATATATATATATACAACACCACACACACTTGACAAAACATCACATGTGGTACCATTGAGCTCTAGGTAGATAATTGGACTAGGGAAAGCGAGTTTGCCAAGTGAAAAAAAAAAAAACAAAAACAAACAAACATAAAATCATTTTGTAAGATTTCTAAGAAAGGAAACGTTTGACTTAATTTAGATTTATTAAGAGCCAAGATGTTGGCCAGGTTGTCTGCTTATGAAACTTAACATAGAAATACATTTCTCACTTTCCAATACTTCTCTCTCTCTTTCTCTCACTGAGAAACTAACATATATAAGGAGGAGGCAATCAATTTTGTTTGTAAAAAGAAATTTACTAAGAATTTTTGCCTTGATTTTATCGACATCCAAAATTACGTTAAAGGATTTTTTTGCCACGCTCTTTTCGTAAAAAAATGTAAACAGATCTTTAACATGCGTAAATCGGTAATTTATGAGGAATTGCGTCCTGGTCCTCCGTCTCCGAAATTGCTGCCTGGTGAATTATTGAAAATAACAACCCCAAGCTTTGGCGCCACATCTGTGTTACTTGAAAGAAAACAACCCTTAGGGTGTTAAATGTATTTTTTTTTGGGGGGGTGGGTGGGTGGAATCTCTCTCTTTTTTTAAGAGAGATGGACCACTGACCTCCAATGTAGTCGGATGCTGCCTTCCTCCGGGTGCAATGTGATCTTTACTATGTTCATTTGCAAGTAGGCGTATTTTATATGAGACAAGATACGAGTCCTCGACAATTCTATCATATATGCTGGGATCCCTCTGGACAAAATAAAAAAAAAAAAAAAAATTTTTTTTTTTTTAAAAAAAGGAGAACAAAATTTTTAAACAAAAAAAATTAAAAATAAAAAATAAAAGAGAAAAAATAATCTATTTAAAAAAAAGTGTACAAACGTAGAGAGGGGGGAAGTGATAGGCAGAATGTGAAGTAAGAAACAGGCCAGTTTTTGACTTGATAGCAATTATGACTAATTAGAGTCCAACACAAAACCCCCGCTGCCTTTCAAGGAAAGGCTAGGGGAATAAACCCCAAAAACAAATCGGGAGCCAGAGTCCCTAAAGGTGGTGTGATGCTGAAATCCAGTGCTACCCATCAACTCCTGTGACACTACCATTGCCAAACTGCATTGGTACCTTACCTTTTCCTTTGGATCACAGTGGCAGCATGGAGAGGGGGGGATTTGCTGCATGGGTAACAGCTTATCCTCCATATGAACCCGCCCAGGCTATGTAGTTCAAAGAAAGAAAAAACAAAAAACAAACTTTGACACTACTCCATCATCTCTTGTAGACGAAAGGCTGCCAACCAGAACTAATTAAAATCAAATTTTTTTCAAACATTACTCAATCATAAAAGTAAGGAATATTTTAGTATGAATTTTGTGTCATTAAACTCAACGGGAAAATGTGAGACTACCTGGTCTGCACTCGCTGCACAATGTCTATGACCCAACGTTGTGATATTCTGTCCTGGCCGATTTGAAGGGCACGAGTCAGAAACAGGTTCACAAGGATTAACAAAACAAACAAATTCTGATAACAGGACACTGAGGGAAGAGGAAGTTGTGACACTGTGTAGTTTGTGGTGGAGGAATGTACACTTGGGTCTATATCAGCTGGCAAGAAAGTTGTCCAAGTTGATTACTGGCTTCACTGATGTGGGTCCCTGGTTATTTCTATCCCTGCTGCTACTGAGAAAATACTATCACCCCAACTGCCAGGCTCAAACTGACTAAGGGCTTGAGCTTGGCTGAATATATGTAAAATTCCACCCCACACATACCCACGGACCTGACCACCCAGATGCTCAGTACTTAATTTAATCTCAGACTTCCCATCTGCATTATCCCTTAAAATTAAAACACTTTTTTTCTTCAGACTGTGTTCTCAATATTCCAACCATTAATTTCCTCAAAAGAGATTTTCTCATAAAAACAGCCTTTTAGCTTTTAATACCTAAAGATTTTATCTTTAACTGGGTTAACTTCATGGTGGCTGTTCAATTCTCTGAAACTTTACGGTGAAATCTTTTGTGTCCGTAAAAGGACAACCACCCACCCATATACCTATACCTGGGCTTTAACACATTCTATTTTTATTTTTTTTTTTTTCTGACCATGTTTTCCCTTAACCATAGTGTCACAAAAAAAAAAAAAAAAAAAAAAAAAAAAAAAAAAAAAAATCAAAACACTGCAACTTTTCAACAAAAAAATAATAAAAACAAAATTTTAAAGATATGTTTGCCAAAAGATTCAAGACTAAGAATATGCACATTTCCTGTTAGACTAACAATCCTCAAAAAAGCCAATGTCTGACACAAGGTCCATTGTGAGGGGAGGTTCTAAATCCATGCACAAATGTTAATGAATAGGCATAGCCTATTATTTTTAGCAAGTAGTGTTGTTTGAAATAATGGTTAACTGGAAAAGTATAGTAACGGAGTCCTAGAGTTTGATTGGCAAAGTGTCACCTCAAGTTGATCTGGAATGGGGTCTCATTTACTTAGTGGATCACATAACCAGACGATGCTGAGTTTGAGTTTTGTTTAACGGCATATCAACCTCTGTGGGTCATTTAATGCCAAAAAGGTTATTTTGGATTTCAGACTTTAAAGTAGTGGTTCTATGGAGATAATTGGTTATGTTCTGTTATAGGTTGCTTTTTTTTTTATAAAATTTAAAATGTTTTCAGGGTTTGTATTCTTAAAGATGTCTTTTAGGTTTCTTGCTTGATAGTAATTTGCGCGGATATGTTTAAGTCTGTTACAATTTAGAAGGATATGCTTGGTTGTAAGTTGTACTTTGAGACGATGCTGAGAAAGTAGAATCACAATTTAGAGAGTAGTGGCAAGCAGCCCTTTTGGGAAGACACGTCTTTCTGTCTCTGCTTCCCCCCCAGATGTGTGCATATTGACAATGCACCTGTAGAATAATCATACTAGTTCCAATTACCGTCAAATTGGTAAGACAAGGCAGCAAGTAGTCGTCACTTAATACGAATCTGTCTTGCTGCTTTTACTACTCCAAAATGGCAGTTTTTTTTTATTTGACCATGTTCTCCCGTAACCATAGTGTCACAAAAAAAAAAAAAAAAAAAAAAAAAAAAAAAGCCTTTAGGAGAAAAAAATTCATTTGCTCAGCTTTAGTATAATAATAGTCTAATCAGTGTGTGTGTGTGTGTGTGTGTGTGTGTGGTCACAGTCAAGTCTGACTCAAGGTTCCAATTGACAAGTATTTGGCCGTCATCCTTGGCCAGTTGTAAAAGAACTTAAAGTAAACAAGTAAGTAAATTAATAAGTCCTTGTGGGATAGTGTCCTTTACGTCTGACGTCCTAGATGATTCAAGTGTCAATGAGCTAAGATTAGAATCGGCTAGTATAAATACACCAACAGCAGCAGCAGCACTGCCAGTGATTGGATAAGAAAGCTGGTAACATGGTAGTCGACGAGTCTATAAGTAGAGGTGACCATTTGCCTCATGCCTTATATACAAAAATTCCAACACCAATCGACAGTCTAAACACTCCCAACTGTATCACGCTCCAATATCCAAAATTATTTCTTTGTCCTGCTCGTCTCGACGATAAAATACTACTGCAGTCATTCTCCCTGGTCTGTGAGAATAAGTCCTTTAAATACACCTCAATTTCACCACACCCGGGCTCCTCACTCATAATTGTCCGTGCAGCACGTGCGACACTCGTCAGCACGGCGCGACCACCTACATCTGGGCCACTGTGCTATTTATTATTTCACTGATCGTCCACAGCTCTCACATTCTGAAGGAAGCGGGCTCGACTCTAGGTCAGCCAGGCGAAGCCTAGCCAGCTTCCTTCGAGAATACGGCAAGTCTTCACGCCCGACACTCTCTCTATCACACCATGTTGCACGAGGTAGGTCTCCTCTCTCACTACAAATAGATATATGATCTCCAACTGTTTAAAGAAAATAAAAAAATAAAAAGGGGAGACTGAAAAGATGCTTACCTGTGCACAGCCTCTTTCCCCCAAAAGTTATTAATGTACACCAAGTTTGGATGGTACATTCGGTAATCATGAGTCTTTTTGAAAAATACAGGCACCTACAAAGAAAGAAATACACACATTGCATAAAAACAAATACAAAAAACACGTTTTTGTGGTATTATCTATGTTATTCAGACTATTGTCCTCATCTTCATTGTCATCTGTACAATTGGACACATGGCCTAGTGGATAAAGGAGTTAGGTTAAGACAGTTCTAAGTGACAGTTATTCTAATCAGTGTGTGTGTGTGTGTGGGTCACAGTCAAGTCTGACTCAAGGCTCCAATCGACAGTCCAACAGAAATAGGAAACGCAACTACGGCGCAGATATATTCACTGCTCTCCCAACTGTATCTCGCTCCAAAAATCCAATATCCAAAACTATGTCTTCGTCTCGACAACAAAATACAACTGCAAGTCGTTCTGCCTGGTCTCTGAGAATCAATCCTTTAAGTACACCCCAATTTCACCACATCTGGGCTTCTCACTCATAATTGTCCGTGCAGCACGTGCGACACTCGCCAGCAAGGCGCGACCACCACATCCGGGCCACTATGCCCTTTCCTACTTCGTCCACAGCTCTCACATTCTGAAGGAAGCGGGTTCGACTAGGTCAGTCCTACATGCTAGGCAAAGCCTAGCCCGCTTCCTTGAGCATACGGCAAGTCTTCACCCCCACCACCCTCTCCATCACACTGTGTTGCACGAGGCGGGTCCCCTCTCTCACTACAGTTATCTCTAGACTTTAGGTTCAATTCTGGTCAGGGACTGGAGTAACACAGAATAATAATTAACACAGCTTAACGCCTCTACCCCAGCTATGGTTAGTGGAATGAGAACAGGATATCCCTGTGGACTGAATAAAGGGTTAGGTTCAATGTTCCGTGATGGCTCCAGAGTCCGAAAAGAAATACCTGAAGAAAGCCGGATGGCACATCGGCTGAGACATTGTACAGATAATGAAGATGAGGACAATAATCCAAATAATCCTAATTATCAAGCCTCATCTAAAAAATTCAGAGAAACAGTTTTTGGTGGGTACAGAATGTTACAATTTCATAATGAAACTAAATAAGAATGCAAATAAAAAGATTTAAAACAAATGAGGGTATAAACGAAAAACAGGACAACTGAAACTTACTCTTCCATCACTCCTGTCTTTCATTGCTAGATTTTGCTAATTTAACTATTTAGTTAAAGTAGGAAGTAAAGAATAAAATTATAGTTATTTCTTCTTGTTAATGGATTTCTTTAAAGATATATCCGAGATTTTTGCTCATATTCATTAAGATAAAACCAAACAATTAGAAATCAATAATACTAAGCACACATTTATTAAAATAAAAATTTTAATATCCATATGCAAATTAGTTCACTCTGTAAACCGCGATTTAGCAGGAGTTGGAGTCAGAGGTTTTTGTGTTCCAACTCGACAGTCCTGGCATCATATCATATTGTGACAATTGTCTTTTTGAAAATGTTTTGACAGCACTTGGTATGTGTTTGACATTTTTATTTTTATTCAGAAGAAAATGGACAAAATAAACTGGGTGTGTGTGTCTGTGTGTGTGTGTGTGTGTGTGTGTGTGTGTGTTGTGTGTGTGTGTGTGTGTGACGAATCGGTTCTAACCTTCAAAACAAAACTTACTCCCAACAGATACCACCCACAAAAAACTGGAATATTCACTTCTGCTAAGAAAACTTTTCTAGGGTTGTTTTTGATTTTTACGGCATGTCAACTCTTGTTGGGTTATTTTATGCCGAAGACATTTTGTTTTAATAATTTTTGATGGGTATTGAAAAAACTTTTTTAGAATTTTTATTTTATTCTATTTAACCCATAGATGGAACTTTTAGGGTAGAATTTTAAAAGGAATCCAGGGGTGGGCAACATTCTACAGCCACAGCCGATTTGATTAAATTACCCAAAAAGAGTTGATATGCCATAAAACAACCCAACCATTTATTGTTAATGACGTTGTACAACAAGGTGATGGATGTCTTTTCTATGGTAGTAATAATAAAAAAAAAAAATTAAAAGAAAAAATTTTTTTCTTTTAATTTATAATTTTTTTTTAAATGGAAAGGGGGGGGGGTTGTCTCAACCATCTGCAGAGGTGCAGTCAGAATGTTCTACAGCCCCATAAAACTTTTATCAAAATGATTTGATTCAGCATTAAATGACCCGAAAAAAGTTGGTATACCGTAAATTAAATGGCATTAAATGACCCGAAAAGGGTTGACATGCCGTAAAAAAAAAAAAAAAAACTAATCAAATAAAGTTAATGAAAATTATTTATACAAAAAAAAAAAAAAAAAAAAAAAAAAAAAGTCTTGTTTCAGCATTAAATAACCTGAAAAGGGTTGATATGTCATAAAACAACCAAACCCAACCCTCAACAAATAATGATGTTTCGGTTACAGACAGAAAAAACACACAATCTCCATTATAATAAGATTTGAAGATATTAAGAACTTGAAACATAGAAACTTTTATGCTGCCAATCCTTTTCTTTATATATCACGAAAGGTCAAAGTTCAGAGGTCATTTGTCGAACAGAAAGAACTTTGTTCAAAATGCGTTTTTTAAATTTTTTTTTAAACAAAATAAAACTGTATATGTTTATGTTACTGTTTTTCTTTGTTTAAAAGAAAAAACTGTTTTGTCTTAATCAACTCAAGTTTCTTTATTATTATTATTATTCACTCCTTTTGAGTTTTTCACATCAGCTAACGCTGATGGTATTTCACTGGAGTCTGAGAGACAACAAGTCTCCTCAGGTCTCCAGGACTCTTCTGAGTATTCTAGCCGATTGCAGCAGTGCAGTAGTCTGAATGGTCTCAATTCTTCCTCTGATTTCCAGATCCTCCAGTCTTTTTCCCCCAAGTTTACTGGAACCGTTCCAAGTGCACCAACTACAATTGGTATCACTTTCACTCTCATTATTATTATTATTATCATCAAACAACCTAACTCTTATCTATTAATGTTATACAAAAAAGTACTGGTTGTCTCCCTTGACTATTCTAGTAAAAATCTAATATCACAGTCGCCTTATTTAAAAAGATTTTTCAGATAGATTTATTTACAGTTATTTAAGTGAACTTAGTAGGATCAACAAGAAAGCAAAACCAGTTTATAAGTCATTTTATATTTGGACTATTTACAAGGGTCAAAAGGTCATACAAGTTCATTTTAACCCTTCGACCTTGAAAATCTGATAAAAGAAACATTGTTTTTTGTTTTTTTTCTTTTCTCGTTTTTCTTTTCCTGTTCAAAAAACAAATACCAAGCCAAACCCAAATTTTTTTTTGAATGAATATAAAAACTTAATTTAATAATTCAACTCAGTAACGTTTGGTTGGACTTTACGGCATGCCAAACCTTGTTGGGTTATTTTATGCTGAAGATGTTTTTTTTTTCTTTTTTTTTCTTAATGGATATTCACTAGGTACTGAAAAAAGATGACGTCAAATCCGTATTAAAAAAAAAAAAATTTTTTTAAAACCAAAAAATTATCTGATTTAAAATTTTTAGTGTTGATTTATCTTGAATGAATTTTATAATGCATCAGATTTTTTTCATGTCACTTTGACCCCACCCACATTTTTGGGGTGCAAAATATCAGTGAGGTTATAAAGGTGAAACTAATTACAGTATAAATAAAAAGACAAAAAGCCGAAGGTGGGAATAGAAAAAACAATCTTTTTAAAGAGTGATTCTATTAGAAAATTAAATGTAAAAAAAAAAAATTATTTAATTTTTTGGGGGATTTAAAAAAATTTTTTTTTTTTACTGTTTTTGTATATGATTAGCTCCTAGAATACCTGAAAAAAAAAAAAAATTAAACATCAATATTTGTTCTGTCTAAAAAGATGAGGGGGGGGGCTAACTTTTCAATTGAGTTTTCTCCAAAGATTATTAACTCTTAACATCCTGTTGAGAATTTTCTAAGTCCAGAGCATTCCTATAAGAATATATATAAAGAAATGGCTAAAAATGACCTTTGCATCTAAAGTTACCTGTTATTTCCCCTTAAATCAAAGACTTCTAAATATGTTTAATATTATATTTAAACAAAAGCTATCATTTGGGGTGGATTAGGAAAACAAATGAGACTTCTGGTCGGGTGGAATGAGGTGGTATAGGACTTTAAGAGTTAAATAACAATACGAAAGTAGACTCTTTATTAAATAAAGATTTGTTTTTTAAAATTTGAAATTTGAAACTTAAAAAATAAGCAATTCATATTTTAAATGAATTTCATCAATTAATTATGTATATAAATTGTTTGTGCTATGAGCCACCACCTAGCTATGATAAAAAGGGTTGGTGGTTTACCATAAAAGCAATAGGGTTAGGACAATCATATAGGCGCTAAGGCTTGACGTGACCAGCTGATTTATCAGAGGGGCCCCTCTCCAACCATCAGTTTAGCCTAAGTAAGGGTCAAAGTTGAATGTTGCTCAGCCACCAGGATTCCATCCTTAAGCATCACAAGTCACCACCCACAGACAACAGGTGGATCCATTGGGGGGAATTTTACCCCACTGCAGAGGTGCAGTCTGTGTATTCTACAGCCCCAGACGACAGGGCGGTTGACTGTTCTATTTAAAATCTAATTACAAGGGTCAAAGGTCACGTTAGTTCATTTTAACCCTTTGACCCTGACAATCTGATAAAGTAACACTGTTTTTGGTTTTTCCTGTTCGACGTACAAATACCAGAGATTATTTTGACTGAATATAAAAATTTAGGCAATTATGAACTTTAGTTGGCCAAATTCCTAGCATAAAATTGTGCGTGCGCATTATCTCCCTTAACAAATTTGTTTGTATAGTTTTTCTTATGAGATTTTCTTAAACAATTGAATGAATAAAAATACATTTCATTCTTATCGACACGTATGAACTTTATTTGGCTAAATTCCTAGCATAAAATTGTATGTGCGCATTATCTGAAATGAACTTAATTGTTATTAAGAACACATTTTATGATATTTTTGTTGTGCACTGTCTTAACACATTTTTGTTTGTTTGAGAAATAAAAATTTATTTCTCAAACAAACAAAAATATGTCGATAAGAATGAAATGTATTTTTATTCATTCAATTGTTTAAGAAAATCTCATAAGAAAAACTATACAAGCAAATTTGTTAAAGGAGATAATGCTCACGCACAATTTTATGCTAGGAATTTGGCCAACTAAAGTTCATAATTACCTAAATTCATTTCAATAATTCAACTCTGCAATGTTTGGTTGGATTTTACAGCATGCCAAACCTTGTTGGGTTATTTTATACCGAAGACATTTTGTTTTATTCATTCTTGTTGGGTATTCACATTTTTTGATGAATTTAGCCTATAGATTGGACCCTAACAGATACTACCACTCTGGGTCAGAGTGGACCTGGGAGTAATGGTGATGAAGGGGCACTCCACAATCCTCAGAGCTCCAGAATTGGAACTTCACCATCAGATAAAGTTTAACATCATACCGAGGACACTAAGATCCTCAGTCACTGCCTTACAGCACATATGATAAAAAAGGTTGGAGTTTGCCATAAGGGAAATAGGGTTGGGACAATCATATAGGTGCTAGGACTTGATTTGACAAGCTGGCATATAAATATTTTTAACTAACTGGAGATTTTTTTTTACTAAATATCAAAACTTATTTCGATATATAATGGAGATTATGTGTCTGTAACCAAAACTATGTCACCGCCGATGTCACAATTCCCTTACTTATTGATGTTATATTCTCAATGGTTATTAAGTAAAGTTGGCAGAGTGGCTTATTGTTGGTATCAGCCGAACAGCAAGGAAGTCTATCCCATTTTTACTAGCACTAGACCAGGGAGATTGCTTTTGTCAAGATTGAGCACTACACCTACCGTCAGCTCCCCACTTTACCAGAGATTAGATTACCCAATCTTTGCTACTCATATGCTGAGTTGGCGGGGACTGGTATCGAACCAGGAACCTTGTGATTCCTAGACCGGTACTCTATTGACTGAGCTACGGTTTGGTTTGTTTTACGGCATAACAACTTCGGTGGGTCATTTAATGCCGATAAAGTTTTGAAATAAACAAAATTGTATTATCCATTAAGAATTGATTTATCAACTCAGAATTTTCTATTTAACCCATAGATGGGACCCTAACAAGTACTACCACTCCGGGTCAGAGTGGACCAGGGAGCAATGGTGATGAAGGGTGCTCCACATTCCCCAAACCTCCAAAACTGGAACCTCACCATCAGATAGAGTTTAACGTTATTCCCAGGATATGTAGACCCTCAGTCACCGCCTTCTAGCACCCATATGATAAAAAGGGGTTGGGGCTTGCCATAAGGGAAATAGGGTTGGGAAAATCATATAGGTGCTAGGGCTTGATGTGACCAGCTGATTGATCGGAGGGGGCCTCTCCGACTGCCTGTCTAGCCCAAGATAGGGCCAAAGCGGAGTATTACAAATCATGAACTTCTCATCCACCTGGGTTCTATCCTTAAGCATTCACGGGTCGCCGCCAACAGCCATTGGGGGAGTCTTACCCCTCTGCAGAGGTGCATTCTAACGCCCCAGCCGACAGGGCGGTTGACTGAGCTAAACAATCTTAATTAGCATCTTATTTATAAACAATGTCTATTAAAGTCTAGCAGAGATAGACTTACCTTAAAAGAGCCCATATTATTAATGTCAAATTCACCATGCATCCCAAGCACAAGACCCTATTAATGTGGGACCACCCTTGAACCGAAGCACGTGGGATGGCAGGTACAAAAAAATATGTGGATCCCTTCAGCATTCCCCCTAAAAGAGGGTGCCTCAGGCACTGGGCAATAAACCTAGCCCTGCCACTTTAAATCAGGGGGGGGTTAGGTGTTGCCTGGGAGGGGGGGGTGTCCGCTGGAAATACACACTGTTAATTTCATTAACAGGCCCCAAAAGGCCCATATTAGTAATGTATTTAAAATCCTGCGATGTGTGATATATCGTTAAGAAATAAATATCTACATAGTATATGGTGTGAATAATTTGCATATCGGTTTTAACAAAAACATGTTTAATAAATAATTACTTTGTGTTATTGATCTCTAATATTATTGTTTTATTCTCCAACATATTAAAAATCAAACCTCTGAATGAATTTTATATAGAAACCAATTAGAATATAATTAAAATATGTGTAATCTTTTTATATGCATTCTTATTTAATTTTGTTAGTCTTTCGAATTTAATATATCTTATTAGTATTATTCGGACTATTGTCCCCATCTTCATTGTTATCTGTACATAGGTTCCCAAATCCGAAAAGAAGGTTCCCGAGTCGAGAAGAAATACCTGAAGAAGGCCGAAGGGCACATTGGCCGAAACGTTGTACAGATAACAATGAAAATGAGGACAATAGTCCGAATAATCTAAATAATACTAATTTTCAAGCCTCATCTAAAAAATTTCGAGAAATAGTATATTTTATTACATTTAAACTTAAACACTTATGCCCGGAGGGTGCATATTCTTGCTAGTATATACAACTTGTATAAAAATTATATATTTATATAAAAATTTTAAATATAAAAAAAAAAAAAAAAAAAAAAAAAAAAAAAATTTATTATATTAGGAATAACTGTGACGGGAGATTCTTTTTTTTATTTTCAGTACCCTGTCTCTAAGGAAGTTTCTGAAGGTCATCGATAGGCTCTGGACAGGAGAAAATAAACAGATAACAGATAGTGCTCAAACACAAGAGCTGATGAGCAATACACAAAACATGGACAGCCATAGTAAAGCATTATATATATATATATATATATATATGACACAAGAATACTTACAACTTCTATAAGTCTTTCTTTTACATTAAGCAGTTGTTGTTCCGATGGTCCATTTCCCTTATCTGCCGGCTGGGAACTTTCGGAGTTGGGCGATGGGCTGCAAGCCAACTCCAACGATTCGGATCCATCGCAGCTATAAATCACCGATTGGTTTTTAGAATCCGTATTGCTCCAGGTCCACGCGGAACGCAAAGGCCAAGTATTTGTTGTGCATGCTGAAGTCAGTACATCCTCGATCACAGTGGCATCGTCGATGCCTGCCCTGTTCCCCCAGCTAATCTCATCTTCGAGAAAAGAAGACGAGGAAAAATCGGCTAAAGAGCCATTGTCCTTTGGTGCTATAAATACGTTATGGGATGCCGAATCTGCTAATTTTACAAAGGTACTATTAAAGTCTGGTATATGTAACGAGCTGTACATGTGGGACGATAGTAATGACCGAGGACAGAGTACAGGGGGTAAGGGCAACGATGGTGCGGACAAGGAGCTAGTCGTGCCTTGGCCCCAACAAGGGTCTAACAAAGAAGTAGGGTCGTCATCATTTGGTTGGGGGGCAGTGGTCGTCTGAGTTTGTATTGCGCTGCAGTTGAGCAGTTCTACAAGAGGTTGATTGGTTGGCGCCATTTGGTTAAAATGGTCCTTTGGCCGGAGACACAACGCCTGGAAATAAAATTAAAAAAAAAACAATCCATTTATATAGTCATATATAATACTTAAAGATCATAAAATACTTTATGTTGATCCATAATTTTTTTCCAGTCAATTAAATAAGGTATTTTTTATTAATTAAAATTTAAAAAAAAAAAAAAAAAAAAAAAAAAAAAAAAAAAGAAAAAAAAAAAAGACACGCATCACGTAGTATAAAAGGGGATGCCAACGTAAAATAAATTTTCCATTCATTAAAATTTTCCTTAAACCAACGAAGGCCCTGAGGAAGGTTTGTTAAACAAACCGAAACTCTGCAGCGTCGGCTTATTAGAAATCATTCGTTAATGAAACTTGTGTTTTTTCAATTTTTATAAAATTACATATTGTCGGATTTACTTCCACTTTTTCTTCATATAGTCATATATGGAGAAATTAAAAAAAACAAAAAGATAAATTAATATTCAATGATGCTGATAGCTTTTTGATTTAGTGTGTCATGGGACACCTATTTGCTTTGAATGAGTCCCCGGGAAAATTAATGGGTACCAACTAAAGTTTCTTAAATTGTAGGGTTTTTATTTATAATCTGGGGAAACAACTAAAGCTGTCTAACTCCTACCTTGTAACCTATCCTGTGTAATTCATTTCTAAGAAACTATTGAAATGTATTTACAGTTAGCTTGAAATGGTGAGTGAAGAAAAAAGAAAAACACTGGGATGCATGGATATGATTTTACTGTGTTGTTTTAGATTTTTTAGATATGCAGGACATGTGCCTATCAGTATCTCCAATATTATTTGGAATTTTTGGACTATTTTCCTCATCATTATTGTTGTTATATGTACAATGGCGTTCTTCTGGTATTTCCCGGATCTTCAAACCGAACCCATTATTCAATCCATGAAGGTAGACTGTTCTCATCCTGTTAATCATGACCAGGTACAAGCGTTAGGCTGTGTTAAGCTTCCTATGTTAAAGTGTTCGGTTTGAAGTTCAAGAAAGTTCCCAGAGTCCGGCAAGAAATACCTGAAGAAGGCTGGAGGACACATCAGCCGAAACGTTGTGTAGATAAAAATAAAGATGAGGACATTGGAGTAGACATTTCTCATTCTGTTAACTATGACCGGGTACAAGTGTTAAGTTATGTTAAGTATTCTATTTATAAGGAATGTGCACAGTTTCACTTTACAGACTAAACTAGGGCCATATAAAGTGTAAATTCAACTGGAGTTTGTGTCGGTATAGTTTTACCGACTTCAGTGACCACTTAATTGACTCAAACTCCACAGTCCTGCTTATGAGTTCATTGTTGCTCTTCCAGCACTGACCAGCACGTCTTGTTCATCTTACTTGGAAGAGTTATGTGATAGGAGACAAGTGTCCACCAGTAAAATGGCCATTCTGATGTTCAAATATTGTTTTTGGCAGCATGTGCAGTCCAGTAAAAAAAAATAAATAAAAAAATAAAATAAAATAAATACAAACAACACCACAGTTACCTTCTTTTTTTCTTTACACTTGCATTGTGCGATAGCCTTCAAAACCAACCAGCAAACCAATATAAACACAATGCTTCAAGCAAATTACAAAACCCTTTTAAAATAAATACGTTTTTTTTGCTTCGGTAAAAAGTCTATAATTTTATAAGACTTTTATCGTTACCTTGAAGCATTGAACGTATATTTGGTTTGTAGATTGATTTTGAAGGCTTATCACAATACAAAAGAATATAAGGAAATGAGTATGTTATTTATTTACCTGTCTTTTGATTTTTATGTTTCCTTAATATTTCAGTATTAAAATCCCATCTTTAGAAGATCTTGGAAGCTATGAAAGAATTGTCATGGCTGTCCGTATTAATCCAGGTTTGTGTGCGGTAGTAACTTGTGTTTCTGTTTTTAGTGTTTGAATATATTGATATTCTAATGTGCAGCGTCATGCTCAAAAATGGATGCTGGCTTTAAAATGTTGTTGTGACGAAATTCAAATTGACTCAGAGGTCTTCTGAAGATGGGATATGTTATCTTTTCTTCCTTCGCATTGTGATCAGCCTTTAAAATCAATCTACAAACCATATATATATATATATATATATATATATATATATATATATATATTATATTATGGACTCTCTCGTCGATTTCGACGCATGAGGGTTCATACAATGAACAACCTACACAGCGATTTGTTTATAGTGGTGAAGGCTTGTGTTGGATCATCCGCACTTTTTAGCACAGTCAATAGGAAAGAATTGGTGCATCAAGGGTTGCCACAACAAACCCAATCAACGACTGACCTCTGGAATTTTGAATTCAGAGTTTTCCTTCTCCTAGACTGGTTACCTACCCAAGGTTAAAGAGCTCAGTCTGCCCTACTATTTTACCCATAGCTGGAGGGAGAATATATGGATTCATACCTTTCCCATGGGTATTAGCGCTATGTGAAATACAAGCAGCCTTGTCTGGGATTTGAACTCGGGTCGACAAGTCCATTTCCCACGACTAACCATTATGCCATGCGCTTCCATCATATATATATATATATATATATATATATATATATATATATATATATATATATATATATATCCAGTGAGGCTGATAGCTTTTTAATTTAGTGCATCCTGGGATGCACAGATTTGATTTGTATGATCTGGAAATTTGATGGATCCCAACTAAAGTTTCTTAATAAATTGTAGAGTTTTTATCTATTAACAACTAAAGCTGTCTAACCCCTACCTTGTACCCCATACAGTGTAATTTGTTTTCCAAGAAAATATTGAAATATATTTACAGTTAACTGGAAATGGTGGGGGAACAAAAAACAACAAAAAAAAACACTGGGATGCAGGGATATGATTTTTCTGCATCCTTTTAGATTTTTATGAGTCAGTGACACAGGACGTGTACCTATCAGCATCTCTGACATCCAATAGACAGGTAAGTAGGGGATGATTCTATTTGGGATCTTCTTTTATATCGTTGTGACGAAAATCAAACGCATGACCCTTCTTCTCTATTGTTTATATCTTTGATATGTTGTTTGTTTTACAGCATATCAACCTCAGTTGGTCATTTAATGCTGATAAAGTTTTGAAATAAATCAATTCTTAACGGATACTTAATTTTTTTATGAATACATTTTTCTATTTAACCCATAGATGGGACCCTAACAGGTACTATCACTCCGGGTCAGAGTGGATGGGGTACTCCACCTTCCCCAAACCTGGAACCTCACCGTCAGATTTAGCGTCACTCCCAGGACATGAAGACCCTCACCCACCGCCTTCTAGCACCCATATGATAAAAAGGGTTGGGGCTTGCCTTGTGGCAATCATATAGGTGCTAAGCTTGATGTGAACAGCTGATTGATCAGAGGGGCCTCTCCGACCGCCCGTCTAGCCCAAGAAAGGGCCAAAGTGGAGTATTGCAAGTCATGGACTGCTCAGCCACCTGGGTTCCATCCTTAAGCATCAATGATCACCACCCACAGCCAACAGGTGGCCCCATTGGGGGAGTCTTATCCCTCTGCAGAGGTGCATTCTCACACCCCAGATGGATGAGTGTGTGTATTATTAGTAGATAATCACGAGTTTTCTGTCTACACAGTCTTGTGTATTGATCTCAATTAGGCACTGCCAAAGTTGCAGTAAAATCTATATTTTACAAAATAAATCCCCACTCCACGACTGAAAAAAATTTACCAAAAATAAATATTTTTTCTACAAAAATTATTAGATAACGATAATAAACTAAAGTAGTTATTAAATAAATATGTTTTTAAAATCTAAAAATATGAAATTTAAAACTTAAAATTAAGTGTTTCATATTTTAAATGAATTTTATCTATTAATTTACCATAGCAGAAATACCTAATTAAATCAGAAAGTTTTTAAATAAAATAACTGATGCATTATAAAATTAGTCTTTAGATTTTTAATAAGATTTTTTCTTTTTGTTTTATTTTACATTTTTTAACTTTAGAAATACACCTTTTATCTATTTATTTAAAAAAAATTATTTATCAATTTTTCCAAACAAAGTGTGAAAAAATGTTTTTTTTGGAGGGGGGGTATATAAAACCCATCTCCTTATATATAGGTATTTTTTTCTTTTTAAAGATAGGTAAAATCAAACTGAAAAATATTGTTTTTGTTTTAATGACTTTTGGGTAAAACTTGCAAATTGGCCTCAAAATTAAAACGGAAACTTGTTTGGTGGTCCCCCGTGACAGTTTAACTAGTGTATAAATGAACTTTTTTTGCGAATTGTGTTTAGGGGTTTGGGGATTAAGGTTGTTTTTAATTATGTATTGCTTAAACAAAAATAACCAAAAAACAAATTACTATACATTTAATTTTGAAAAATAATTTTTTTAAAATCAAGTTTAATTGAAATTATACATTGCAATACTAACAAACAACTGAGACTAATGTGTCTACTGTTGGATTCAATAATTATATTTCAATGGTTAATTAAATGTATAGTAATTTGGTTTTTTTTTTTTTTTAAAAAGCAATACGTAATTAAAAACAACCTTAATCCCAAACCCCTAAAAAAAAAGTTAATTCATACACTGTAGTTAAACTGTCATGGGGGGCCACCAAACAAGTTTCAGTTTTAATTTTGAGGCCAATTTGTAAGTTTAACCCAAAAGTCATTAAAACAAATACAATATTTTTCAGTTTTATTTTACCTATCTTTAAAAAAAATATATACCTAAGTAGATGGGTTTTTATATCCCCCTCTCCAATAAGTTAATTGGTATTGTTTTATTTTACTTTTTTTTTTTTTTTTTTTTTTTAATTTAAAAAATATATCTTTTTTATCTTTATCTAAAAAGAATTATTTAACATAATTATTATTTATTAATTTATTAATATAATTATTTATTTATCAAGTTTTCCGAAGACATTTTTTTAACCGACTTTTGACTGTCTATTCACTGACACGAGAATCTCTTAATATATATTGTCGATATAAGATTTTTTGATCACTTCTTTTTGCCCTTGAAAATACGTTTGTAGTAAATCCGATTTTACTGAAAGAAAAAGGAAAACTTATCGTTTCTTTTGTCTGTATTTTTGAGATGAGGTTTGATGTGAATATTTTTTTGATATTTCGGACTGTTGTCCTCATCTTTATATTATGTAGGTATAAACACAACATTAAGACCACTGTTCAGGTGTTCTCTGTTTACCTCCGCCCTATCAGCTGTGCCGTTAGAATATATTCTAAACATGGCTGTAAATTCTGTCTAAGATGACGCAAAATCCGTATTTTACAAAATTGAAAAAAATTACCAAAAATCAGGGAATTATCCGATTTTAATGGAATTTTCAGTGTTGATTTATCAATGAATGAATTTTATAATGTATCAGTTATTTTATTTAAAAACTTTCTGATTTTTTTTCTGGTCACTTAACTTTGACCTCCCCCTTATTTTTGGGGTGCAAAATATCGGTGGGGTTATATATGTGATTGATACTTTTTTCTGTATAAATAAAAAAAAACAACAAAAGACCGAAGGTGTGAATAGAACATTTTTTTAAAAGAATCAGCTCTGGTAGTATATAATTTTAATAATTAATAATAATAATAATTTTCAGTAATTATTACTGAAAATAAAAAGATAAAAAGGTATATCTTTTAGAATTAAAAATAAGATAAAATAAAACAAATAAATATTAATTTATGTTTTAATGTCTTTTAAGTGTCTACTCACATGAGAATATCTTATCTAAAGTCTAAATTTACATCAACAAATATATACCCCCAACCTCTTCTCACACCTGAATGTCTTAAAAGCCCCCCCCGCCCCCCAAAAAAATACATAGAAAGTAGGAATAAATGATAAAAGGTAGATTTAAAAAAACAAAACAAAAAGGAAAAATATTAATTTTTTTTTAATCTCTTATTGAAGATCTAAAGTCTAAATTTAGAATAACAATTCATAATACATTTTATATATAAGATATATATAAAATAAGAGGTTTTAATTTACTATATAAGTATTATATATATTAAAAAAAAAAAAAAAAAACAAAAAAAAAAACAAACATTTTCTCACACCTGAATGTTTTTAAAACAAAATAGTAACTAAAGTCTTAGGAAAACATGATAAATAAATAATTATATTAAAATTAATAATTCTTTTTTAGATACAGGATAAAAAAGGTATATTTCTTAAATGTAAAAAAAAAAGTAAAATAAAACAATATTAATTAACTTATGTTTAGTGTCTTCAATGTCACATGAGAAATAAAAATCTAGTCTAAATTTAGATTAATCATGAATACACACACACATATATATATATATATAAAAATAAATGAATATATGAATAAAATAAGTTTTCATTTACTAAATGGGTTTTATAAATAAACAAACACCTTTTCTAACTTCTGAATGTTTTTTTTTTTTAAAACCCAGAAAGTAAAGACTTTGAAAAATTGATAATTATATAAAAATAAATGCAATACATTTTTATTTTTAAGTAAATAAACGTATATTTTTATAAAAGGTAAAGTAAAACAAAAATTAAAAATATTAATTCATTTACGTTTTAATGTCTTAAGTGTCTAAATCACCTAAGAGTCTTTAATAATCTAAAGTCTAAATTTAGATCAACAATTCATAATATAGATATAAAAAGTTTTTTTAATTTACTAAATAGATTTATATATAACAACTCAAAAAACATCTTTTCTCACACCTGAATGTTTTTCAAATAAACATAGAAAGACTAAAAAAAAAGATAAATAAATAAATAATATAAAAAATAAATAAGATAATTTTTATTTTTAAATAAAGAATAAAGGTATATTTTTTAGATTAAAAAAAGGTAAAAATAAAAAAAATAAAAATGAAAGTTTTTAAAAGAAAATAGTAAGTGAAGACTTGGAAAAATTGATCAATAAATAATTATATAAAATAAATAAGATTAGTTTTAATTTACTATATATATATATATATATATATATATATATATATATATATATATATGAATACATAAAACACCTTTTCTCACACCTGAATGTTTTTAAAACAAACATAGAAAGACTTTGAAAATGTTAAATAAATAATTATATAAAAATAAATACATCTTTTTTTTTCATCAATAAAAGGTATATTTTTAAAAATTAAAATTTTATTTCAAAACAAAAAGAAAAATATTAATTCATTTTTTTTATAATTTAATCTTTTTTTTTTTTTAAATGTGGAAAAATCGAAAAAATATTACCATCGTGTTTGACATTCAAATATGAAACAAACTTGACAGAGATTCAAAAAACACGAATTTAGACAAGTATCAAATTAATTTAGATCCTAATTAATACAAACAGGTGATTATTAAATTAAGGTGGGTCAATTTCAAAAGGTCAGGGGGTCAATTTAAAATAAGGAAATTGCCAAAAATTTCACTTGACCTCTGAAAAGGTTATGTAATAGTTTTAATAATTAAAACAAAAAAATCGGTCGACTGGGTTACTAAAAATAATAACAGAAAAAACTTTTTTAAAGGGTAGTTTGTTATTTTTTTTTTACCCAAGAGAATCTATATACATCTAAAATCCTTTTGATAAATAAATATATATATATATTTATATAAATTAATAAATAAATCCTTTTTTTGTGTGTATACTCACCGTACAATGTCCTCTGTTGTTGGACATATTTGTATTTTCCAAATGTGTCACGTAGGAAGATACCCTCGTCTGGGTCCATTTTATTAGCTTCAAATTTAAATTTCGGACCTGGACAGGCATTTTTAATTAATTATGACTCCCTCTCGATAATAGCCCTTTCCTTTTTTGTTGTCGTTTTCTCCTTCCAGCCAAGAAATTCAGGACTAAATGACAACGAATATAAACCCAAGCATGCCTTCAAATACTCTGCCATTAAGACGAAAAGGTATAAAAAGCGGAAGTCGGTGAAACTGAGCATGCGCAGTTCTTTTTCAAACCGGAAGTGACCTCCACGTGGGTTGGCGCTGCTTTGCAAGTTAAATAAATAATTTACAGTTAGCCGGTTAAAATAAAACGATTATGGCGCTTAAATCTCAAGGGATTGTCGTCCCCCCCATAGTAGCACATGACCCATACTGCTAAAAGGTGGTAGGGGGTCATATTTAATCCCCCAGGCTTCTCATAAAGGGAAAAATGATATCGACAAAGATAAGCTCTTTTTATAGTAACACCATATATGATAGTCGGGCGGATACCCCGCTTAAATAAATATATAAACAAAGGTAGTCTGTGAATTCAGTAGCGTAAATTATTACCATAGCCTACCGGACAGATGTTAATGTAATATAAAATGAAGTCCAATGTATATATTTTTAATTTCTCAACTGGGATTAATACTTTTAATAAAAATGAAATAGGATTTGTTAAGGCGCTGATAAAGTTGCCGCGAAATCCGTATTTTACAAAATAAATTTAACATCCCTGATTGAAAAAAAAAAAAAAAAAAAAAAAATCAGGAAATTATCCGATTTTAATGAAATTTTCAGTGTTGATTTATCAATGAATGAATTTTATAATGCATCAGTTATTTTATTTCAAAACTTTCTGATTTTTTCAGGTCATTTAACTTTGTCCACCCCTCTTATTTTGGTAGTGCAAAATATTGGTGGGGGTTATATAAAGTTGAAACTAATTACAGTATAAATTAAAAAAATGTGAATAGAAGAAAACAATTTTTTTAAAGGGAGCTATCCTGGGTAGAAAATAAGTACCGAAAATCGGAAAATAAAATGTAAAATAAACACTAAAAAAATAATTTTTGGAGATCTATTCTTTCTTTACTCTTTTCGATAATTATTTAACTGGCTATTATGTTATAAAAGAAAAAGATATACTGATATAATGAATATGCAAATACCTTGGTACCCCCCCACTGTAATCTGATTGGACAGTTCATATATAGACTGTTGTTCCCGCGTCCGACTGCCGGACAAGACAGACTACTCGAGAGACGACGACCACGTTGGTTGGGTCGACATATTGCTATCGAGATAACCACGATTACTGGTGATAAATACCATACCACGACTTCCGAATATCTCTGTTTAATAAAGATATATATCATATACATTGATATTTGTTCTGTTTAAGGGTGGGTGGGGACTAAATAGACATTTTATATTAAAAATCATTGTCCAATGCATTTTTATAGTAAAAATCATTGTCCAATGCATTTTTATAGTAAAAATCATTGTCCAATGCATTTTCATAGTAAAAATCATTGTCCAATGCATTTTCATAGTAAAAATCATTGTCCAATGCATTTTTATAGTAAAAATCATTGTCCAATGCACTTTCATAGTAAAAATCATTGTCCAATGCATTTTTATAGTAAAAATCATTGTCCAATGCACTTTCATAGTAAAAATCATTTCCAATTATCAATTTTGTGTTTGTATTTATTGAAATAAGGCTCATATTATTTGTGGTGAAATATTTCTTTCTGATAGGAACGAAAGAAAAAAAAAAAAATTCAGTGGACTTATCTTAATGTGATATACAAACAAGATCATTTATCTGAAAGCTCACCTCCCAGTCCTTCAACTGCTCACCGCACAGCTATTGACTTTTCAGTAACAATTTTGATAAATCTCTCTCAGATAGGACTAGACTCATCTAAATATGAAGTTTCTCACACCCCTGCACCACTAGACTACTACGCATGGACACACCAACAAAAAAACTTACATTCATCAGCTCTGTGCAGACACTTGATGCCGGACTATGGGATTATTTCATATCAAATCACCCAGAAAAAAGTAAAATTGTCACCCAGTCCATTCAATTTTTCTGAATTTTTTTCCATGTGTGAACTATGTAATAATGTAATTTATTGTGTACAGTGCTCAGGTGCACCACAACTCATCAAAGTCTCATGTCAGGTACACAGAATAATGTATAAATGTCAGGAACATGAACAGTTTACAGTAGTAATATGTGCGCATGTGTGCATATGTATGTGGATAGTGGCATCAGGTATAGTGTCGGTGGACTACAGGAAGCATGGAGGCTTTGAAAGTTTCAGTGCTCCGGCAGCCTACAACAGATGCAGGCAGTTTATTCCATGTCTCCGCAATTCTGAGCGTGAAAAAATGTTTCCGAAAGTCACGTGAACAGTGCTGTTTTCTGACTTTGTAGGCATGCCCACGTGTGTTAGAAAGATGGAGATCAAAAAGGTGCTCAAGGCTGCTGTTGTTAAGATGATTAATGACCTTATGAGCATTTACCAGGTCAGTTGCCAGACGCCGAAGTTTCAACAAATCCATTCCCAGGGCTGCGAGACGTTCAGAGTATGGCAGATTCCTGGTGGAGGGTACTCGCCTGGTTGCACATCTCTGTACAGTTTCTAGGAGGTTAATATTCTGAGAAAGGTAGGGGTTCCAGACTGGTGCTGCAAACTCCAAGTGTGGCCGTCCCCAAAATTTCAGCTTCCAATTCCAAAAATGATTCAATTTAAAACTCTAATAACTTAAATCCGGTACTGTATTTTTCACAGCACCCGTTGATTTTAAATACTAACTACAACTCATTACAAAAATGATAGGCTATGCCTATGAAACTCTAACCTAACACTAATCCTAACATCTCAAAAGTTTCCGGTTATTCCGTGAGTAATGTTTTTATACATAATCTAATGATATTATCTCTTGCGCACTATTCTGGTTATTTCCTATAACTCAAACCTAAAAAAAGCTGAAGGGAATTCCAATGGGGCAAAACGTTTTTATGACAGCCACTTGGGTAATTCCATGTTAAATCCCCCAGAAAAAAGTAAAATTGTCAGAATTTTGCAGAAAAATATGATTAATACAAGGGAAATGTATTGTTTCTATATTATTTCAAATATATCCAACCACTAACATAATCTTGATTATTTCTATTGCACTCTGACAGTTATTTTGACAAGGGAAACCTGTGTTTCCTCAGGTTATAGCCAAGACGACTCTGGCTGATCTGGTTGGTCCAGAGTGTCATCTTCTGCTTGACACCCTTGGCATTGAGTCTGACTGGCTTCTGTAACCTGTAGCAACATGTCCAAGGAGTGATAACTACAGCAAGGCCCTGGAATATGTCAGCAATGTAAAAGTAGTAAATGACATCGCTGAGCGGGGAGTCAAGATGATGAGTGATTTTGCAAACATCATTACCACAGATTCTCAGCAAAGAGAGTATTTTCTTCAAGCTGTAGAATACAACCATGAGCGATTTGATAGCTTCAAGAAGCAAACTCTGAACATATGACTCTGAAGTGTCCTTCTGACATGGACAATAGACTTTTCTGCCTCTTGAAAATAATTTTTAGGGTCTTTGTCACACATTTTCTGATGTTAAGATTGTAATATTTATGAAATTTTGATATTTTTCAGAATATGACATGTCTTTTTTTTCTTGAATGTTTACTTGAATTATTTTTACAGAAAGAGTATTACAAATGCTTCAATTTGATACCCAGTTTGTTGTTCTATCTCAATTGTAACAAAAGTTACAGGTGAAAAACTGTCTGGCAGAAGGCAAAATTTGGCAATTTTCTACTATCGCGGGCTTAATATCTTGAGGTCCAATGAGGCAAAGGTTCCTGACATTTTACCTCAAAATGGTTGTGATTTTCGGCTTTTCCAGGTCAAAAAGCATGGGAAACCGAGCAGGAGGGTATGAAAAAAAGAAAAAATTGATTTTTGAACAGGTCTAGTCTGTATGTGTGTATATTTAACTTGAATTTAAGTTTAACTGTCTATCTGTGTATCTGTTAATATATTTTAATTTGAATATGTGGCTGGTAAATTTGTGTGATTTTTTGTGTGAAGGGGGAGATGGTGAGATTTGTTTAAATTAGTGAGTATGTGTATGATGTTATATATCATTATTATTATTATTATTATTATTACTATTATTATTGTTATTATTATTGAGTCTTACCATTTATGTCTAATATATATATTGTAAGTGTACATTTATATTTGTCTATTTTGGGAGAATAAGTGCTTAATTGGAGTCAGACCTAATTTTGAAAATTAATTAATTAATAATGAATTAGGCGGGAATACCTATTAAATGTATGGTTAAACAAATCGAGAAAAATCAATCTCTGTATGTACATTTCGGCCTATTAGGCCTCATCAGCAGAGCTATAGATCGGAAAACCGCCCTGTGCTTGATTTGAAACCGGACTGCCAAGCACTTATTCTCCCAAAAATTATCGGCAAAAAGCCATTCTAAACAAACCTTGTTTACAACTTATCATATCGTCGTGTAATAAAAGTCACTAGAAGAGGAATATTAACCTACTCTAAAACAAATCATAAAATCTAAGAGGTCCGTTTAGTGTAGAGGTTATGGGATCGGCCTGTCAGCTTGGCAGTCCGGTTTCAAATCACGCACAGGGTGGTCTTCCGATCTATAGCTCTGCTGATGAGGCCTAATAGGCCGAAATGTACATACAGAGATTGATTTTTCTCGATTTCTTTAACCATACATTTAATAGGTATTCCCGCCTAATTCATTATTAATTAATTAATTTTCAAAATTAGGTCCGACTCCAATTAAGCACTTATTCTCCCAAAAATTATCGGCAAAAAGCCATTCTAAACAAACCTTGTTTTGTCTATTTTGGTTTGTTTTGTTTTACGGCATATCAACCTCAGTGGGTCATTTAATGCCGATAAAGTTTTGAAATAAATCAATTCTTAATGGATAATACAATTTTGTTTATAAATACATTTTTCTATTTAACCCATAGATGGGACCCTAACAGGTACTACCACTCCGGGTCAGAGTGGACCAGGGAGCAATGGTGATGAAGGGGTGCTCCACATTCCCCAAACCTCCAAAACTGGAACCTCACCATCAGATAGAGTTTAACGTCATTCCCAGGACATGTAGACCAGCAGCCACCGCCTTCTAGCACCCATATGATAAAAAGGGGTTGGGGCTTGCCATAAGGGCAATAGGGTTGGGAAAATCATATAGGTGCTAGGGCTTGACGTGACCAGCCGATTGATCGGAGGGGGCCTCTCTGACCACCTATCTAGCCCAAGATAAGGCCAAAGTGGAGTATTGCATGTCATGAATTGCTCACCCACCTGGGCTCTATCCTTAAGCATCACGGGTCGCCACCCACAACTAACAGGTGGCCCCATTGGGGGAGTCTTACCCCTCTGCAGAGGTGCAGTCGGTGCATTCTAACGCCCCAGCCGACAGGGCGGATTTTGATTTGTCTAGTTGTCTTAGATCTGTTGATATCATCTGTGTCTGTCTGTTATCGATACTCGGTTAATATCTTTTTTTTTATTATATATTTTTATTTTTTATTATATATTTTTTTATCAATATCTATTCATTTATTGATTTGTTCTGTTTAATTTTATTTATTTATTTTTGTTTATTTTTTTAAATTTTAAATTTTAAATTTTAATTTTTTTTTGTCTATCATAGATCTGTAACTGTCTATCTGTCTTTCTATCTGTCTACTCATTTATGTGTCTATTTTAATAAAATAATAATGTAATTTATTGTGTACAGTGCTCAGGTGCACCACAACTCATCAAAGTCTCATGTCAGGTACACAGAATAATGTTGTGCCAGGAACATGAACAGTTCACAGTAGTAATATGGATGTATGTGTGTGCATGTGTATGTGGAGAGTGGCATCAGGTATAGTGTTGGCGGACTACAGGAAGCATGGAGGCTTTGAAAGTTTCAGTGCTCCGGCAGCCTACAACAGATGCAGGCAGTTTATTCCATGTCTCCGCAATTCTGAGCGTGAAAAAATGTTTCTGAAAGTCACGTGAACAGTGCTGTTTTCTGACTTTGTAGTCCTGCCCACGTGTGTTAGAAAGATGGAGATCAAAAAGGTGCTCAAGGTTGCTGTTGTTAAGATGATTAATGACCTTATGAGCATTTACCAGGTCAGTTGCCAGAAGCCGAAGTTTCAACGAATCCATTTCCAGGGCTGCGAGACGTTCAGAGTATGGCAGATTCCTGATGGAGGGTGCTCGCCTGGTTGCACGTCTCTGTACAGTTTCTAGGAGGTTTAAATGTGTTTTTAACATTCGTCTTGAATGTGTTCATAACATTCATAACTATTTGTGTGTAATATGTTATGTGTCTGTCTGTTTGTATACCTATGATCTATCTATACATCATAATATCTACATTCTTATTTTTCTATTATTTTTGTTTTTGTTTTTATTTTAATTTTATTTTAATTTTAATTTCTATATATACTTTTTTTTATATTATTTATTTATTTATTTTTATTATTTTATTTTATTCTGTTTTATTTATTTATTTATTTTTAAAAATTTATTTTATTTAAAATCCAATAGTGTCTATCTATCTATCTATCTATCTATCTATCCATATGTCTGTTTGTATACCTATCATCTATCTATATAACATAATATCTAGGTTCTTATTTTTCTGTTATTTTAGTTTTTATTTTATTTATGTTTTAATTTCTCTCTCTCTATATATATTTTTATTTTTATTTTTATTTTTTTATATTATTTACTTATTTGTTTATTTATTTTATTTGAATCTATTTTATTTATTTTTTTTATTATTTAAAATCTAATAGTGTCTATCTTTCTATCTATTCATATATTGTTAATTGATGTGTTTATAACTATCTTTATTTATTTATTTTATTTTATTTTATTTTATTCTGTTTTTTTTTTATTTTTAAAATTTTTTTTATATATATTTATTCATTTATTTATTTATTTGTTTTGAATTAAAGTGTAATAGTGTCTATCTTTCTATCTATTCATATATTATTAATCCAGATCCCAAACACACATACTCATCCACTTTGACCCATTCCATTCCAACATTCTGACCAAACACTCCCCATTTAGAGGGAACAAAATCCAACACCCCCCCCAGCCACCGCTGCCCCTACTGACAACCTACTGTTTTTCACCATTCTGAAAATGTCCTTCATTGAAGCTAGAACTGGGATTTTGGTCCTGATGATGGTCTAAATGGCCGAAACGTTGCATCGTCGACAATAAACATCCAGTTTCCATAACATCCCGTGTTTGTCTACTTTTCTCCACATTTTCTCGATTTGTTTAGCCTTACATTTGAATAGGTATGCCTGCCTAATTAATTATTAATTAATTAATTAACTTTCAAAATTAGGTACGACTTCAATTAAGCACATATCCCCTCCAATATATATATATATATATATATATATATATATATATATAGTTCAATGAGAAATCAAAACAAATAAAAGTTTTTGCTTTTATTTATTTAATTACGGGAACGGTATTACGACCAGCGGTTTCTTGCTGAAAGCATTCATTGGGTAATTACCCGATGAATGCTTTCAGCAAGAAACCGCTGGTCGTAATACCGTTCCCGTAATTAAATAAATAAAAGCAAAAACTTTTATTTGTTTTGATTTCTCATTGAACTATCAATGCTCTATCATAGATATTGAGCACTCTTCTAATAACACTGTACGTTGGATTACTATTACTTTTTCTAGTATACTAGTGCCAACCATACACATTAATATATATATATATATATATATATATATATATATGTGTGTGTGTGTGTTTGTGCGTGCGTACGTGCGTGCATGTGTTATAGTGAAATTGATGGACAAAATACCTTTTTCATAATATATAGACAGGTTGTTAAAATTTTTACTTGGTGGAAGGGAGATAACTCGTGCAAGACTTTAAGACTGTTTCGAGAGACAAGCTAAGATTTTACCCCTCTATCTCATATATATATGTATGTGTGTGTATGTGTGTGCGTGCGCGCATGTTTGTGGTATGTGTGTGTATGTATATATGAATACATACGTGTATATATATATATATATATATATATATGTGTGTGTGTGTGTGTGCGTGTGTGCGCATGTTTGTGTTATGTGTGTGTATGTATATATGAATGCATACGTGTATATATATATGTATATATATATATATATATATATATATATATATATATATATATATATATATATGTGTGTGTGTGTGTGTGTGTTACAGTGAAATTTATTGGCAAAATACTTTTTCATAATACATGTGAAACTGACGGGATGTTCAAATTTCATACTAATGAGCCGTGAAATATATATATATATATATATATATATATATATATATATATATATATATATATATATATATATATTATAAAAAGAAGGTCCGCAAAATGTATTATGTTCTCAGAAAAAAAAATGTAATTTATTTTTTTATCTTACATATGCGACACGTGTTTCTGATCTGTTGTCTTCTTCAGGCATTGAATTATTATTTTGGCAGAATATGTCCGATATTTGATAGGTTGTGTGTGTTTCTGCAACTTTTCTATTATATATATATATATATATATATATATATATATATATATATATATATATATATTGAAATGAAAAATAAAGGAAAGAAAGTGTTGAATGGATAATATACGATTTATTTTATTTTATTTTACTGACACGTGTTTCGGCCAGGAATTTATCTATGTATACATGTATTCTATCTATTATTATTTTAAATACAAAATAAAATAAAATTCCACCTGGCTTTGCTCCAGCCATCTTTTCTCCGTTTCAAAATCCGTCGCATGCGACGATGACGTCAACATAACTGTTTTCTCCGTCGCGTTAGTACACTTTCTTCATGCGATTTCAAAAAATTTCTTTTTCGAACACACACACACACACACATATATATATATATATATATATCTTATTATAATGGAGATTGTGTGTTTTTCTGTCTGTAACCGAAAACTATATTCCTACTCAAGTCAAAATTCTCTTAGTTATTGACATCACATTCTCCATGATTTTATTTTTATCTAAACCTCAATTATTAATAAAATTGTCATACATTATTAATACTGTTAACTATGTATTGACAACATGCAATTATATTTATATATACAACAAAATAGCGGTTTACAGTGTGAATGGGAAGGCTAATTTGCATATTAATATTAAAAAATCGAATTTAATAAATATGTGCTTAGTATTATTGATTTCTAACTGTTTGGTTTTATTTTAATGAATATAAGCAAAAATCTCTTCAATGAATCTTAAATGAAATCCATTAACAAGAAAAAAATAACTGTCATTTTATTATTTACTTCCTCTTTTAACTAAATACTTAAATTAGAAAAAATAACAATGAAAGACGAGAGTGATGGAAGAGTAAGTTTCAGTTGTTCCATTTTTTATTATACTCCCTCTGTTTCAAATCTTTTATTATACTCCCTCTGTTTCAAATCTTTTTATCTGTATTCTTATTTAGTTTCATTAGCCTTTCTAATTTAATACAATATTTTATTACCTTAAAACTTAAATACTTGCACCCGGAGGGTGCATATATTTACTAGTATATATATATATGTGTGTAGAAAGTTTGTAGAAAAGAACAAGATGTTAAAAGTTTTGCTGGCAGAAATCTGTTTCGACCATCTGAAGCGGTCTTTATCAAAGCAACATTGTAAACGGAAAGACGAAATAAACATATCATTAATTACGAGGCACAGAACGCTCTCGATCAGGACCGGAATTTTCAAAAATTTTTTAAAAATGCGTATTTTATGTTAAAAATAAAATAAATTTTATTTTAAAAAATTATAAGCATTTTTATCATTAAAAAAGCTCAAAAGAGTTTGCAGTAAGTATATATTTTATATCAGTCTATATTAAAAAAATTTTGTGAAAAATCTGGTACTGATCGAGAGCGTTCTGTGCCTCGTGATTAATGATATGTTTATTTCGTCTTTCCGTTTACAATGTTGCTTTGATAAAGACCTCTTCATAAAGTCGAAACAGATTTCTGTCAGCAAAACTTTTAACATCTTGTTCTTTTCTACAAACTTTCTACACATATTGTCGGATTCATATTCATTTTACCTTTCATATATATATATATATATATATATATATATATATATATATATATATATATATATATATATATAATATATATATATATATTCGCACTATTGTAAGAAACTTGTGTAGGTAGATTTTAAACCATTCGATTTTAATCACCCCCTTTCTATCTCTCTCTCTCTCTCTCTCTCTCTCTCTATATATATATATATATATATATGTGTGTGTGTGTGTGTGTGTGTGTGTGTGTGTGTGTGTATATTCTCGAACTACGTCGGGATTTCTCAAGCATTCTAGCGTTGTTGTCTCTGTTTTTGCAATAAATGTTTTATTTTTCTTGCACCCATTATTTTACAATACAAAATATATTTTCTTTATTTATTTTAATATTCATTTCAATGTGCATATTCTAAAAGTTTTTATTTTGTGAGAATATTAGTTTTAAAGTGGGGGCTCGTTTTACAATTTAGGCATGAATTGGATCCTCCTTTTATAACCGTAATTTTGTTTTTTCGTCGACGATAATTAAAATCTGACGTTTTTATTTTAGAGTACCAAAGCCAAAAAGAAAAGAAATAACAACAACCAAAGGTAATATTCAACTTTTTACTCGTAAATTCCTACCATAAAATTAGGCTTGGGTATTTTATGTTAGGAATTTACGAGTAAAAAGTTGAAGTGTAAAAACGAACCCCCACTTTAAAAACTAAGCATTCTCACAAAATAAAAACTTTTAGAATATACACATTGAAGTGAATATTAAAATGAATAAAGAAAATATATTTAAGTATTGTAAAATAACGGGTGCAAGAAAAATAAAACATTTATTGCAAAAACACGGACATAAAATGGGGGTTCAGTTTATTTTATGGTAGGAATTTACGAGCAAATACTCCTTTATTACCAATATATTTATGTCGATATATAAATGATATAAGCAACTGAGTCTCACAGATCATTACACTGGAATTATGGGTTCGATTCTCACACGCTACTTACGATCTTGTGCTGAAAAATAAATTTAGTATAATAGAGTTCCACGTTTATTCTACTATTTGATTATAGGGTTAACACCTTTATTCTACTATTTCATCGTTATTTAGTTATATTATTACTAAACTAGAACAAAATAAAAAAACACCCTCCGGGCGATGTAAAAATAGAATTTTGAGACATATTATCTGAGAAGTGGGAGTAAAGAATTCAATGTCAGCGAGTTTGTACCCTAAGTAAGTAAAATCATCAAATTCATTAAAGGATTAAAAAATAAAACAATTTGAAATGTAAACTTTAAATATGTATTAGAAATAAAACAAACTATATATAGATATATAATACCAGTCATGTATTTATTAAAACTTGTATTAAAAAAACAATGAGGACTGTCTAATGTTGCATGTTCAAATTTTGAGTGTATTTATTCTATGTTATGACGATTTTGGGTAATGTGACGTAAGCAGTGACGCAATTTTTGTTACAGACAAAAACCGGAAGCGAATCTCCATTATTAATAGATATATATAACACCACAAGTATATTAATGTAATGGTTAGCAAACTAATCTGGCATTCCATCTATAGTGGATAAGAAGTGGTTATTAATAAGTATTTCGGCAAAGTACTCATCACACTATAATAATATATTAGTAAATAGCAGAAAAGACAAAGAACTCATACATTTAACAAACAAAATATGTATTGACACAAAAATTACAATGGTAGTAGAGAATACTGGGTAAAGTCCTGTAAAAGTCCTTTTTTAAATGTTCAATGTAATAAGATAAGTAGAGTTGTAGAGTTGTCTTAACTGAGAAGAGTAGTGTGTTTAAAGTCAAATCATCAGTCAGGGTATTTAGAGAGAGAGAGAGAGAGAGAGAGAGAGTGTGTGTGTGTGTGTGTGTGTGAGAGAGAGAGAGAGAGAGAGAGAGAGAGAGAGAGAGAGAGAGAGTGTGTGTGTGTGTGTGTGTGTGTGTGAGAGAGAGAGAGAGTATTTGTCTTATACCCCACTTGTATGGACTGGGCACAAGGTCTCGTTTTAACGTGGGTCCACCCACAAGCCGAAGCTCATGGATGGGAAAGAACAAAAATTGCGTCGATCCCGTCGACATTCCCCCTCAAGGGGGCGCCTCAGGCGCTGGGCAATAAACCCAGCCCTGCCCCTTTAAGTCAAGGGGGCAGGTGTTGCCTGGGGGGAAAGCCCCCTGGGATCGACGCTAATAATTGTACTTTAACCCAGTCCAGTGGCCGAAGCACACTGGAGCCCCCGGATGGGGCAGGGAAAAAAAGAGAGAGAGAGAGAGAGAGAGAGAGAGAGAGAGAGAGAGAGAGAATTTGTTGTACCTTCAGCATGTATGCGAAATGTTATTAAAACGGGAGATGTGGAGTCGTTTAGGCAGGCTTGATCTTTTTCTGACTTGCTCCCCGAAAAGCTTCTCTGGGTGGCCCCAGAAAGGGGTTTACTTGATAAGTTATTTTTTGGCGCGAATGTCTCTGATTGGTCAATAATTAATATTTCTAATATTTCAATTTTTCTTTCTCAATGCTGCGCGATCCACCTGCGCAGATCGTTATTTTTCGTCATTTTATTTTTGTCCTTTGGAGTGATAACTTCCTGTCCACCACACATCAATCATAAAAAAAGACAAAACAAAAAGGTAAAAAACAAAAAAGTAAAAAACAAAAACAAAGGGGCGGTAACTCTGTTTGGAATGTTGATTTTGTTCCAGTCGCTGAACTAGATGAAAGTTGATAATTTAATAAAAGTCCTCATGAGAGGACCCCCCGAACCCCCCCCCCCAAAAAAAAAAACTAGCAGGACCTGTGGATATATCACTGATATGCTTACTTAAGAGCTATTGCTAGATAGTTCAATATGTAAAAAGTATAATAATCTTGATTTAACTTACTCTCACTATTTTTTCTTTTTTTCCCCTTTGTTTCATCTTTTCATTATGTTCGATTGAAACAGATTAGCATTATCGCTTCCTCGCGCTCACTCCCCCTCTATATCTTTACCCCTTTCTTTCTTTCTTTCTTTCTTTCTTTCTTATTATATTTCTTCTGTGTAGCATGTCCTTTTTCTTCCCTTTCTTTATAAGGAAAATGGAATGGTCCATTATTTAGCTGAGGTGACGACACTCTTAAAAAAAAAAAAAAAAGAATTCGGCCGATAAGCAACACCAGATAATCAGGATTTACATCTTTGCATTTCATCTTGGACGAATTAGACGGTCTCATTTTTAACCAGAGGGTGTTGCAAGATGATAACGGTCACACAATTAACGAACATGAGTAATAATACATAGACAATAATAATAAAAACAGCACAAAATGAATATATAGATATCTGGGTTATTTCCTATAAGTCTAACATAAACAAAGGGGCACCACTCTTGACTGATAAATTATTTATTTATTTTCCCATTAAACTAACCCTAAACCCTAACCCTAAATCTGTCTTCTTTTTTCCTAGTAGATCAATAAATAAATAAATAATTTATCAGTTAAGAGTGGTTCCCCTTTGATAATGTTACACTTATAGGAAATAGCCTAATTTTTTAATCAAAATTATTTGTTTCGTATTTTTTTCATTTTTTATTTATAAATACAAATTTTGGTTATTTCCTATAAGTCTAACATGATCAAAGGGGAACAACTCTTGACTGATAAATTATTTATTTATTTTCCCATTAAACTAACCCTAACCCCTTTTTTCCTTGTAGATCAATAAATAAATAAATGATTTATCATCAAGATATCTCTCTCTTGCACAATAAAACAAAAAATAAGTAAATCAAATCTGATTCTATTCATTTTATGTGCACTAATTTGTCTATTGTTATTGTTATGTTGTTGTGTTGTTTGTTGTTTGTTGTTGATAATATATAGTTATAAATAGATTATTATATCATATATTACATTAGTATGCCCAAAGATCGTGTCACGGCAGATTTTTATTTATTTATAAAAACGAATTAAATTATATTAAATCTATTATATTAACGGTTTAACAAACTTATTTGTTAAACGATAAGTGTAACATTATTTGATACTATCGTCATTTAAAAAAAATTACATATCATTTATTTTAATAATTTAAAACGGTTTGTTTTTGGTCCAATCACGAATCTCCCATTGTTGTATTGTTTTTCCATATGGTTTCAAGGGCTTGTTACATTTAATGTACATTCGAAATGTCAAAAACAAAGAAAAAAAAAAAAACCCCAAATTCATAATTATCCGATTTTAAATGAAATTTTCAGTATTGATTTATCAATTCATAATTCTTTTAATGATAGTTATTTATTTTATTTCAAATTTGATTTAAAATTTTGCTATGAGAAACATATATATTGAAATTCATTTAAATATGAAAAACCCTGAATGTTAAGTTTAATGTTAACAATTGTATATTGCATATCTTTAATGCAACCTTTATTTTAGATCCATAAGTAATAAGTTTTCAGAGAAAACATTGAAAAAATACAGAAAAAAAATACGATGTTATTAATTTTTTCATTTTTATAAGGAAATGCAATAAATAATTAATCGAATAGAGTAAAAAGAATCTCCAAAATATTTTTTTTATGTTATGTGTTTTTTTACATTTATTTTTCATTTCGGTATTTTTTCTCATAGAAAGCCACGTAAAATTTTTTGTTCTATTTCATAACTTCGTTTTTATCTCTTTATTTAATACAGTATATTAAGAAATATAGAACACTTGGAAAACAATCGTACGCCACCAATAGTAGGCGGGGCAATTTAAGCGACCTTGAAAAAAAATGACGAAAGTTGTTGAAATATAATAAATAAGCATTTATAAAGATTCATTCAATTGATATAACACTGAAAATTTTCATTAATTCCGATTTATTCCTGATTTTTAGGAAATTAGTTTTCTGTAAGGGGGGTCAAAGTCATTTTGTCAAACGCTTTTGGCCACATTTGGCCACACCTTTATATATTACTATAAAGTGAGTGAGATGCAATGATTGTGACTAAAGGCTTTTTCCCTATTAGTTTATGACACCCAAAATAGATTTTCCAATATTTCCTTAGTTCTAGGATTGAATTAAATGCAAAAAAAACACCACACATTTTAATTGTTTTATTAGTTCTAATAATACACACACACACACACACACACACACAACACACACACACACACGCGCAGCGCACACGACTCTGGGGCGTTAAATTGCACACCGGCACCTTTGCAGAGGGTAAGACCCACCCAATGGGGCCACTGATTGGCGGGTGGCGACCCGTGATGTTAAGATTAACCAGGGTGGATGAGCAGTCCGTACTGCAAAACTCACTTTAGGTCGTTCCTAGGCTAATCGGTGCTCATGTCAAAGCCTAGCACCTATATGATTGCCCCAACCCTATTGCCTTATGGCAAGCCCAACCCACCTTTTTATCATATGGGTGCTAGAAGGCGTGTTGCGGGGTTTCATGTCCTGGGAATGACGTTAACTCTTTCTGATGGTGAGGTTCCAGTTCTTGGAGGTTTGGGGAATGTGGAGCACCCTTCATCACCATTGCTCCCTGGTCCACTCTGACCCGGAGTGGTAGTACCTGTTAGGGTCCATCTATGGGTTAAATAGAAAAAATGAGTTATATAACAAAACCATTATCCATTAAGAATTTTTTATTTCAAAACTTTGTCGGCATTAAATGACCCACTGAGGTTGATATGCCGTAAAAACCAAACAACCAAAAAACTTTAATACAGGCGCCCTACGTGTCATGGTCACGTCAACCCCTAGCACTTACATGATTGTCCCGATTCTTTGCCCTTATGGAAAACCCCAACTCCTTTTATCATATACGAATAGGCTATTGAGGCGCGTGGTCTAATGGTTAGAGTGATAGGAAAATGGTCGTCGACCGAGTTCATCATTCCTGGACGAAGATATTTGCATTTCACATAGCGTTTAATACCCTGGTAGAGTATGAATCTATTTCTCCTCAGCTATGGGTAAATAGCAGGGCAGACTGGGCCCTTTAACCGTGGCTAGATAACCAGTTAGGAGAAGGAAACTCTGAATTCAAACCTGTTAAACTCCGCTTAATAAATTGACTTGTTGTTCACATCCTGCTCGTGCCGAGGGGTTTGGTAAATATTATATACGAATAGGCTATTTAGCCGTTCTAGAAGCTAACATCCGAGGCGTTTCATGTTTAACGTCTTTCCTTATAAAAGGTAATGTATACAATTTTTACACGCGATTTGGAACAAAAAAATTACGTTTTCATAAATATCAACAAGAATTCATTGTTAGAATTAGGGTTGGGTTAAGGTTAGGGTTAGGTTAGGGTTAAGGTTAGGTTAGGGTTAGGGCTAGGGTTGGGGTTGGGTTAGGGTGGGGTTAGGATTGGGGTTGGGGTCCCGTCGACTTTTTTACTATAGCTTTAATCCTCCCGTGTCTAACGTTAAAAGTTTGATAATTAAAAAGAATTGCTATGAATTAACACAACAACAGGAAGTAAGTAAAAAAAAAAAAGGTGTCTTTAATATAAAAACGTGTCTTCTTCGTTATAGTTTTATATTAAAAAAACTGCGTCTAAAAATGTCTGTTAACAAACAACGGATTTTAACGGTGAAAAGCTAAAACATGTCCTTTTGAATCTAAGTCCACTGGGGTGCTTAATGGTGTCTTCGTCCATAGATCTTTTACATTTGTTGCTGCTGGTGGTGTTATTTATAAATATAATAAAGCCGTAATGAGGTGTTTGTGGTGTGTGGGGGGTAATATGAATAATTTTTTATGTTGGGTCTGGATTTTTTTTTAGGTCGGCTCTGCGGTAACGAAGATTTATAACGTTTCATATTTGATTTGTTGTTGGTTGGATTTATGGCATGTCAACCTTGTTGGGTTATTTTATGCAGAGACATTTTGTTTTATATCATTCTTGATGAATATTAAACATTTATTCCAATCAATTTTTTTCAAACTCTGTTTTTTTTTATACCCATTTTTTTAACTCTTTTTTTTTTCAATTTAACCTCATAGAGGAGACTCTAACAGTTACTACCACTCCGGGTCAGAGTGATCTGTGAGTAATGGTGATGTGGGGGTACTCCACATTTCACAGAACTCCAGAATTGGAACATCACATATAACGTCATACCCAGGACACTAAGACCCCAGCCACCGTCTTCTAACACAATGATAAAAAAAAGGCTGGGGGTTTGCCATAAGCAGCGAGTAGGGTTGGAACAATCATTATAGGTGCAATTGTCATAGCTGTATTCTAAAACCAGCAGCCGACAGGGCTGGTATGTGTTTGTAAATAGTATTATTGTCTTATGGGAAAATCGGCTCCAAGCTGTCTACTTACAAAAGTGAGTTTTGGTCGACACAGAGAAAGGATTGGCTTTGGTAATGGTCAAGCGTATTGTGTCAATGTTGTGGTGACTCTCGTGACATGCGAAACGACAGAGTTAGGTAAACACATTTTGGCTATATTATATATATTAATAATATATAATTATATATATATATATATAATATGATTGATTTTTCTCGATTTGTTTAGCCATACATTTAATAGGTATTCCCGCCTAATTCATTATTAATTAATTAATTTTCAAAATTAGGTACGACTCCAATTAAGCACTTATTTCCAAAAATTTCGGCAAAAAGCATTCCAAAAACAAACCGTGTTTACAATATATATAATAATATATATATATATATATTATTAAGAAAATTTGAAAAAACAAGTGTTCCGAATAGGAATGAATTTATTTATCGATGTTTAAACATTTCGGTTTCTTTAAACCTTCATCAGGATGTATCTTGGGGGTGAAGAAAATGATGGATGTTTTTTTATAGATGACAGGAGGTGAAAATCTTTTTAGTTTGTGAACTGTAGTTTTGTTCAGCGTTTATATTTTTGAAAGGCAAATTCATTTCTTTTTATTCATTTTCTTCACCCCAAGATACATCCTGATGAAGGTTTAAAGAACCGAAATGTTTAAACATCGATAAATAAATTCATCCTATTTTCGGAACACTGTTTTTTTCAAATTTTCTTAATATTGTCGGATTTATTTTCCATATTTACTCCCACACACACACACACACACACACAACACCACAATATATATATATATATATATTATATATATATATATATATATATATAATATATTATATATATATATAAGACAAACGTGACCCGTTGGGTCACCATTCAGCTTGGGTAGATAATTGAGATTAGGGGAAAGTAATTTAGCAAATTGAATAAAATCAAATAAATAAATAACGGCCGGACAACATTAAACCCATTTGTAAGCTTTCAGAAAAGGGAATGTTTCACCTGATTTAAGTTACCAGTTTCTGCTTGTGAAATTTAACATAGAAATACATTTCAAATTCCCCCGTCTCTCTCTCTCTCTCTCTTTCTCTCTCTCTCTATTTCCTCTCTCTCTCTCTCTTTACGCTCCAGAGAAACTAACATTATATAACAAGGAGGTAGTCAAGAGATACATAGAGGGAAGAAAGATGATAGACACAGAGTAAAGTAAGAGATTGTCGTTTTTGAATTAAGAAATTACGACTAATTAAACAACTGAAACATAATTTTTTTCAAACATAATTCAACCTAAAGTAAGAATAATTTAGTATAATTTTCATTGCATTAAACTAAACAGTAAAAAAACCTTAGGAAGCAAAAAATTGATTGACTCATTTAGTATAAAAAAAAAGTCGTCGGTGTGGCCTCGAAGTCGGTATCAGCAATCAGCGAGGGAGTCTATCCCTTTTCACTAGTGCTAGACAAGGAGATTATTTTAACGTCTGAGGTGGAGCGCCACACCTACCATCAGCTCCTTGCTTTACCGCACAGATCCCTGTGCTACTCATACGCTGAGTTTGTGAGGGCTGGCATCTGAACTAGCGAATGCTCTACCGACTCAGATAAGCCTTATTTTTATAGTATAATAATATATATATATATATATAATATATATATATATATATATAATTAGTTTCAGCGGGAATTATTAATATTAGTTGAATAATAAAATTAATTAACCAAACCAATCGGGAGAGGTGTTGATCGCCCTCTTGGCGCACAACACAACAATTTGTTAGATATCTTTTTTAGTCTTTAAAGTGGTTTACTTCCCGGGGAAAATGAGTCACCCATTTATTTTGGCTCTGATTTCAGAATTATATTATACGTAATCTAATGTATTATCTTGCGCGCTATTTCGCATTAGTATCATAATTTTATTTGTAATTTTCGTGTTTCGAAAAATCATTTTTTTCTGAAAATATCAAATTGAACTTTTTTTTGCATTGACCCATCTAAAGATCTTCAGACAATATGAGAAATTGGTCTTTCATTCTGAATTCTATCTTTTGGCTGGTTGCCTTTAGTTTTGATCTAGAAGTACTTTTCCTGACACTAATTTAATTTACTGTTTGACAATTATATATTATATATATATATATAATATGAAAAATAGATGGAAATTAATCCGACAGTATGAAATTTAACATTTTGAAAAAAAATATATGTTTGTTATGTATTGCTGACAGATCTGTTTCGAATATATATCTTTTTATGTATGCGTTCTTATTTATTTCGTTAGTATTTCTAATTGAATAGCGCTTCAATGTGTCTTATATTATCACTAGAAATAAAGGTTTAATATTATTATGGTGCGGTTAATTCGCATATTGGTTTAACAAACCGGGTTTAATAAATAATACTTGGTGTTATTGATTTTTAATATTGTTGTTTTATTCACCAGTATTATAAATTAATCCTTAGAATCATTTTATAAGAACCAATTGGAATATAATTAAAATATTTGTATCTTTTATATACGTTCTTATTTAATTTCGTTAGTCTTTCTAATTGATATATATCCTTACATTGAAACTTCTTGTAGTATATTTATTATATATATTATATATATATATATATATTATATATATATAATGAAAAATAGATGGAAATTAATCCGACAGCTGAAATTTAACATTTTGAAAACATATGATGTTTGTTATGTAATTGCTGACAGAGTCTGTTTCGACCAAATCGATAAGTTGGTCTTCATCAAAGAGTGACATGACGGGAGAAAGATAATCCGTTAAAGACTGTTTACGAAAACGAACGCTGATTTCAACCGTGAAAATTTTGAAAATGCGTGTGTTCCTGTTTTAAAAATAAATAAATTTTATTTTTAAATTTTAAAATCAGAAGCATTATATTTATAAGTAAAACTCAAAGAGTTTGTTGTAAAAATTATATAAAAAATGTAAAGTGGGTATCAAAATAGTATAGTATATATTTCAGCTGTTTAAAATTATACAGTCCACAGTGTAATTTGAAGAAATGCTTCTGATTTTTAAAAATTAAAATAAAATTTATTTTATTTTTTAAAACAGACATGCATTTTCAAAAATTTCAGCGGTTGAATTCAGCGGTTCGTTTTCGTAAACAGTCTTTTTAACGGATATCTTTCTTCTCGTCAATGTCGCTCTTTGATGAAGACCAACTTATCGAATTTGGTCGAAACAGATCTGTCAGAATTACATAACAAGACTCATATGTTTTTTTCAAAATGTTAATCTTCATATATATATTATATATATTTATAGGAGAGAGAGAGAGAGAGATTTAATCGAAAACTCGATTATTCAGCGTATGTAACCTGACGGTTCAGACGATGAAACTCGAGTAGGTACTTTTATCCATTTTATAAATAAATTTTGCTCACATTGTATTGAGCATATTGTATTTGTTTTTCTCGGTCTTAACCTTGGATTACTGTGCGCTTCCAACGATCGTACTCGTACCCACCGGTAAGTCACTACTCATACATTAACGCATATATATATATTATAATATATATATATATATATTATATATATATGAGAGGTATCCAAAACTTGGTAGTAAGGGATGATTCTATATGTGATTTCTAAGACACACTGTATGCATTAAGTAATGATCCAGTATGTATAAATACATCAGTGAATCTTTAAATCACTGAAGGAGCTCAATGTATAATAAACTTTTTAGATTATATACAGAGATATTATATCTTTGAAAGGAAGGAAAAACTCAAACACGTTATTCCATAATAAATTTATTTCCACCAAAATTGGGGCCTTTATAATCTAAGTTATTTAATATAGCTCCCCAAATTTCGTCTTATCAGATGGTAGAATCAAGATGAAATATATATATTATAATTATATATATATAATATATATAATTATATAATATATATTGTTGCATGTTGCATAATCAAGTTATTTTATTTTATTATATTCTATTAATTTTATTTTTTATGTTTTATTCCTTTACTTTATTTTTTATTTTAATTTTTATTTCTTTACTTTATTTCTATATTATTTTGTTTATCTTTATTTTTCTCTTTTTTTTCTTATTTTTAGCCTTTAATTCTGCTCATTTTGTATATACACTCTTACAACTATTTTCCCAAGGAATCTGCCCCCATCAAGCCACACCACATCCAAAATATAGACCTCCCGCGCTCATCCAAAGAAACTACCTACCCATTCCAAAATAAGACACCAACCCTCCTCCCCTAAATTGTAGATTTAAAAGAGATGTTACTTTGGGAATTCTCAGTAGAGTCATGTTCTTGTGATTACCTGAAGATGCCGGTATTAATACAGTTGAAATAAATTATTGTTAATGAAGCAAGTTTAAGATTTTCTTCATTTCAATATATATATATATATATATATATATATATATATATATTTATAATATGTATGTGTGTGTGTGTGTGTGTGGTGTAGTGTAAAGATATGTGGAACGAAGGAACAAACCGAACAACTACCAGACAAGTGTATGTAGGGATATTATTTCGCTAACCCGTTAAGCTCAGCTTTCAATCAGTCGTTTATTAATCTTAAGCATCATACAAATGTTTTAATAGAAGAGAAAGTGGGCGGGAGGGGGGTGGATTAGGGGGAGAGGTCAAGTGGGTGGATAGCGTTTATGAGCAAGGAATTTTGATTGTCAGAAGGAAATCATTGGAAAGGGAGGAGAGAAAATCAAAAGGGAAGAGAATGTAGAGAGGATATGCAGAGTAAGGTGGGGAAGAAACAAGATCAAAGAGAAAATGGGTCAGCCTTCTTGGAGAGAAATTTGATCCAATGAAGCAGAGGGGGAAGTTGTAAAATATGTGGCATGGGTGTCCACAGTCGAACCACTACTCTAGAATTGATGTATTCCATCGAAGAAATATCTACGAAATTACCTTAACTCACTTTTTTTCCTTCTAGCGTTGATACTGTCTGATTAAATGTTCCACATCCTCGACTCCCTGGGCGACAGAATCGGGACAGCCCTTTCGACGTCACAGGAATTGTCACTCTATCTTTATTGGTCGTTGTTATTAGAATCTTTTCTTTTATTAAAAAGATTCTGGAGTTATAGGAGGTGGGGTACCCCTTAATCGCCATTACTTCCAGGTCCACTCTGACCCAGATGTGAGTAGTTACTTAGGGTCCATCTATGGGTTAAATAGAAAAAAAATGAGTAAGAAAATGAGGCTTTAAAAAGTTGGTGTCACATTAAGAATAATAAACAAAAAACATCTTCGGCACAAATAACCCAACAAGGGTTACATGCCATAAAATCCAACCAACCAACCAACCAACCAACCACCAACCAGCCAATACTAGAAATGATGTATTCCATCGAACAATGTCTTAACTGACTTTTTTCTTTCTTTCATCACCCCTTTATCGCTATTATCCCAGGTCACTTCCTGACTGGAGTGGTAGTAACCTGTTAGGGTCTAATCTTGGATTAGATTTTAAAAAAAAATAGTAAAAAAATGGAGTTTAAAAAAATTGAGTACCCATCAAGAACGAATAAAACAAAATGTATTTGCGCATAAAAAAACNGTCAAGAGTGGTTCCCCTCCTTGATCAGTTAGATTTATAGGAAATAACCAAAATTTTGTTATTTAAAAAAGGGGAACAACTCTTGACCGATAAATTATTTATTTATTTTCCCATTAAACCAACCCTAAACCCTAACCCCTAACCCTAACCCTAACACCCGATTCTTTCCTAGTATCAATAAATAAATAATTGATCAGTCAAGAGTGTTCCCCTTTGATTTGTTAGACTTATAGGAAATAACCGATATTTGATAGTCAACCAAGAAGGAAAAAAAAAAGAAAAAAAAAAGCGAGATAGATTTTGCCCGCAAATCAATTAACATTTTTTTTTACGTTTACTTTATTTCTTTTCCCTTATTTTTCACTGTAAACAATATTTTAATTCTTTTTTTAAAAATGATGAGCAGACAAAAAAATGGTATCCCTACTTCCTTTATTACCACTGTTATAATCTATAATCAGTCAGAGTTATCTCCCTTGGATCGCTCGTATTTCGTGGCTGACGATAGCAACACAATACATCACCCATTATCAAGGCTGTCCTGTCGGCTGTGGCTTTCGAATACACCGACTGCACTTCTACAGAGGGTAAAATCTCCCCTCCCCAATTCCACCTGTTGACGTTGAGGGGGGGGGTCCGTGATACTTAGGATGGAACCCTAATTGCTGGGCAGTTCATGACACGCAATACTTCACTTTGACTCTTACTTGGACTAAATAGTCGGTCGGAGAGGCCCCTCTGATCAATTGGCTGGTCACGTCAAGCCCTAGCTACCTATATGATTGTCCCAACCCTATTGCCCTTATGACAAGCCATAATCCTTTTTATCATATGTGCTAGAGAGCGTGGCTGAGGTCTTAATGTCCTGGGTGTCAGGTTAAACTCTATCTAATGGTGAAGTTCCAATTCTACCGCTGTGAGAATGTGACAGTTTGAAAGCTCAATGTGTGCTCTTTAAGAGAGTCACAAGAAACAAATTCATAAGTAAAGAAATAACAAAAGATTCGAAGATTAGCATTGTAGTCTATATATATATATATATATATATATATATATATATATATATATAGTCTATTTATAATATTATTGTATATATATAAATATATATATATATATATATATAATATAGTTAGTTAGTTAGTATGTGGTATTGGCCACAAAACTTACCCACATACTACCCCCTCTTACACACACACAACACACACAACAATAATATATATATATATAATATATATATATATATATAATATATATATATCCACAGACACGTGTTTTGACTTATCAAGTCTCTTCTGTGTGGCTAGACATTTTGTGAGCTACCTACAGCCATTATAACTCCGATCGATTCAGCATCAGGTTGGACAGCTTAACCGCTCGGCTATCGTCACCACAGAATGCGAAGGGATTTAACTGTTTTAATACACATCTGTATGTATGTAAAGCCGCCATAGAGTGCTCAACCTCTTTTATTGTATATATATATATATATATATATAAATATATATATATATATATATATATATATATATGTATAAATGTAATAATTTGGCATAATTTATTAGCCATTACTTTCAGGTCCACTTCGATCCGGAGTGTCAGAGTGGACCTGGGAATAATGGTGATGAAGGGGTACTCCACATTCCAAAAGATCCACAATTGAGCTCTGGCTAGATAATTGGGATTAGGGTAAAAAAGTGTGCAAAACGAATTAAATCAAAAAAGAAATACGACCTGAGAATTAAAAAAAACAACATTAAAATCATTTTGTAAGATTTCCAAGAAAGGGAACGTTTGACCTAATTTAATTCATTAAGAGCTAAGATGTTGGCCGGGTTGGCACCTTGTGAAACTTAACATACACATCCATTTAAAACTCTCCCACCCCCTCTCTCTACGCCTCACGAAAACTAACATATATAACAAGGAGGTATACATAGAGAGGAAAAAGTGATAGGCTGAATGTGTGGTAAGAGACGGGTCAGTTTCGGACTTAATTGCAAATCGCGACTTGTTAGAACCAATTAAAAATGGATTAAAAAAACATAATTCAATCCTAAAAGTAAGGAATATTTAGTATAACTTTCGTGTCATTAAAACTAAACAGTAAAAAAACAACAACAAAATACACTTCATGAGCACAAATATATTGATTCGCTCAGCTTTACTATAATAATTTAGCCTGATTCAACCGGAGATTCTCAAAGACGAGAATCTTTCAGTTGAATAAATTTATAACCTTAATATGAGCAATATTTAAGTCTTTTTCTTATCAATCCTATATCTATCTATCTATCTATCTATCTATCTAATCTATGTCTCTCCCCCTCTCCCCCTCTCTCTCTTCTCTCTCCCTCTCTCTCTCTCTCTCCTCTCTCTCTCCTCTTTCCTCTTCTCTCTCTATATATATATATTATATATATATATATATATATTCTGAAGAAGCAGAGTCTAGTCTCCGAAATATTAGAACGAAATAAATAGAAATTAACATCTCACAAAACTGTGGTTTTTTTATATATTTTCACACTAAATCCCGAATAATATATATTATAGACATTTATATATGCATAACATATATACTAATAATAATATATACACACCGAGATCACCGATATATATACACAGGGGTGATAAAAAAAAAACAGACTTGTTTTATAAAAAAGTCAGCCCTGTTTATTTTGGTCACCCTATTATATATATATATATATATATATATATATATATATATATATAGCTCTGTGCATATATATATATATTTGTTTTTAGATCTGTTTATATATCTTCTATATAAAAAGAAAGTTTTTGGTATGTAAATATACGCTCGATCTAACTCCAGAAAAGAGGAGTCACTCAGAATTTGAAATCTTGCATATAGATTAATATCCTTCGAATTAAGAAACAAGTTTGGTTATTAACTTTTTACTAATTAAGGATATAATTAATTAATTAAGCTCAACGCCAATTTGCTTTTCATGATGGGCTAAACTTATCTCTTCTCTTCCCCAACAAGGGTTGACATGCCATAAAATCCAACCAACCATTAAGAATGAATAAAACAAAATATATTTGGCATAAAATAACCCAACAAGGGTTGACATGCCATAAAATCCCACCAATCAACCAACCCAAGAAATGATGTATTCCATCGAACAATGTCTTGACTCACTTTCCAATTTTTCCATCACCCCTTCATCGCTATTACTCCCAGGTCCACTCTGACCAGGAGTGGTAGTATCTGTTTGAATAAAACAAAACGTCTTCCGATATGCCCAATTTCAAGAGGGGCCATAGAAACTCATTCCCCCTGTGGAAGCCAGTGTGGGCCGGGCATCAAAGACACTACATTGACCAGCTCTGTACGGATACTGGATGCTGCGCAGAGGACCTCTTGAGAACAATGAGTGATAGGGACGGCTGGAGAGAGATTATCATGGATATTCGTACTAATAGTCTGACATGAAGAATTAGAAACATAGAAGAAGAGAAGCCATAGAAAGTCATATAAAGTATATCAAATAATTATTTTTTTTTCACAAAAACTTTTTCTCCTGACAACGATAAAGATTTGCAAAAATAAACCTGTAAAATTTCGGTTCAAATAATTCATATTATGCATTTTCAGCTGTTCGAAGCAATATGCCGTTTTAACTCGCTGTAAGAAAAATAATTCAATGAATAAAAACACATACAAATTACATATTTGGAAAGGTTATTTTTATTTTATTTCCAGCCGTGTAAATATTTTAAAAATTAAACCAATTATCGTCCGAATTTGTCAATGTTCACCAAAAGCAACATAATTGCTGGGATGCTAGTCGTTATCTGTCAGGGTCCCATCTATGAGTTAAAAAGATAAAAAGATCAGTTAAAAAAATAAATGTGTTTTAAAAAAATTGAGTTTGAAAAAAATAATTGAATAACTAAAAAGAATGAATAAAACAAAATGTCTTTGGCATAAAATAACCCAAACAAGCGTTGACATGCCGTAAAATCCAACCGACCAACCAACTGGGGAATGTGGAGTGCCTTTATCACCCCCCCAATCTGATGGTGACGTTCCAATTAAAAGGTGACCCCCCCCCCAAAAAAAAAACAGAATTTGGGTTCTATTTTTTGTGCTGGTAGTCTGCATCAGTAATAACAAAAATACAGGGTGAATATTTACCACGTACCCACGTGTACGGGTTAGACACAAGGCCCTATTAATGTGTGACCACCCATGAACCGAAGCTCATGGGAGGCTGGTGCAAAAGAATACGTTGATTCCGTTGGCATTCCCCTTCAAGTGGGGGCGCCTCAGGCACCGGACAATAAACCCAGCCCTGCCCCTTTAAATCGAGGGGGCAGGTGTTGCCTGGGGGGATGGCCCCCTGGGATCAACGATGTTAGCTTACGCGGTTCAGGGCCGAAGCCCCCCCCCAAAAAAAAAAAAAAAAATTTGGGGACTGTTTTTTTTTGGGTCACCCTGTATTTTTTGCAACTTTTTACCAAAAAGAAAAAAAGTGCTGTTTACGATGGCAGATTTTACTGTTGAACTATGGGTAATATTTTGATCTTAACGCCCCCAGTGGACTTACCCATACCTCCGCCCCCCAAAAAAAAAAACTGACCTGAAGATACTGTTGCTTATCTGATACACAAATGCAAAATATACCATATCCCTAATCTCACTTCTTTCCCCGGGAACACCAATAGCCGTAAGATTGCGATAACTGCTAGTCACATGGATCCCCAAATGGGTTAAAAGGGGCTCTTTAGCCTTGGTCAGCAACCCATCAAAGTCAAGGAAAAGTCCGTCACAAAACCTCTGCTGCCTTTCAACGAAAGCCTAGGGGAGTAAACCCCGAAAACAAATCAGGAGCCGGAGTCCTTAAGGTGGTGTGATGGTGAAATCCAGTGCTACCAATCAACTCCTGTGACACTACCGTTGCCAAACTGCATTGGTTCCTTACCTTTCGTTTGGATCACAGCGGCAGTGTGTAGTGGGGATTTGCTGCTTGGGCAACAGCTCATCCTCCATATGAAGCCGCCCAGGTTACGTAGTTCAAAGAAAAAAAAACTTTGACACTGCTCCATCGTCTCTCGCAGACGGGAGGCTGTCAATCAATATTTTGATCAATTCACAAGGTTTACATAAAGCAAGTTCTATATGCATTAATAGAATCGCAGCTGCTTGCTTACTTCTAAGCTTTTTCTAAATAAAATAACCCAACAAGGGTTGACATGCCGTAAAATCCAACCAACCAACCAACCAACCAACCAACTCTAGGAATGACGTATTCCATCGAACAATGTCTTAACTCACTTTTTTTCTTCCTCTATCGCTGATACAGCCTGATTAAATGTCCTCGGCTCCCTAGGCGACGGATCGGGGACGCCAGGCGATGGGGGTGTCGTCGTTGTCGTCGCCAGGAATTGTCAACTCTAGCTGATTGCGTTGCTGTTAATAAGAATTCTTCTTTTATTAAAATCTACTAGCATTACCTGTGGATATACCACAGGATGATAATTTCATTATTACAACGTTAGATATGTTTACTTAAGAGCTATTGCCAAATAGTTCAATATGTAAAAAGTATAATAATCTTGATTTAACCTTCTCATTTTTTCTTTCCTTTTTTTCCATCTATTCATTATGTTCGATTGAAACAGATTAGCGTAATCGCTTCCGCGACCACGCCTCTCTTTATCTTTCCCTTCTTTCTTTCTTTCTTCTTTCTTTCTTTTTCTCTTTCTTATTATATTTTTCTGTGAAGCATGTCCCTTTTCTTCCCATTCTTTCTTTATAATAAAAACGTAATAGTCCATTATTTAACTGGGGTGACGACACTCATAAGAAATAAGAATTTGGCGGATAAGCAACACCAGATAATCAGGATTTGCATTTTTGCATTTTTATCTTGAACGGTCTCATTCTTAACCAGAGGGTGTTACAAGACGATAACGGTCGGAAGATTTAGGAACAAGAGTATCAATATATATATACTAGCAGGACCTGTGGATATACTACAGGATGATAATTTAATTATTACAACGTTTGGTATGTTTACTTAAGAGCTATTGCTGAATAGTTCAATATGTAAAATGTATAATAATCTTGATTTAACTCTCTCTGACTCAATTGGTTGGTAGGTTGGTTAGATTTTACGACATGTCAACCCTTATTTTCTGTGTAGCATGTCTTTTTCTTCCCTTTCTTTCTTTATAATAAAAACAGAATGGTCCGTTATTAGCCGAGTTGACGACACTCATTTGGACGGTCTTATTTTTAACCAGAGGGTGTTACAAGATGATAACGGTCGTATATTATAGGAACACCAGTATTATTATATATACTAGCAGGACCTGTGGATATACCACAGTATGATAATCTAATTAATAAAATGTTTGATATGTTTATTTAAATATGAACAGACTGAAATAGATAGATAGATTGATAGATAGATATGAACAGACTGAGATAGATAGATAGATATGAACAGACTGAGATAGATAGATAGATAGATATGAACAGAGATAGATAGATAGATAGATAGATAGATATGAATAGACTGAGATAGATAGATAGATTGATAGATATGAACAGACTGAGATAGATAGATAGACAGATAGATTGATAGATATGAACAGACTGAGATATATAGATAGATAGATAGATTTAGAGATAGATAGATAGATAGATAGATATGAACAGACTGAGATAGATAGATAGATAGATAGATAGATAGATAGATAGATATGAACAGACTGAGATAGATAGATAGATATGAACAGAGATAGACAGATAGATAGATAGATATGAATAGACTGAGATAGATAGATAGATTGATAGATATGAACAGACTGAGATAGATAGATAGACAGATAGATTGATAGATATGAACAGACTGAGATATATAGATAGATAGATAGATTTAGAGATAGATATATAGATAGATAGATATGAACAGACTGAGATAGATAGATAGATATAAACAGACTGAGATAGATAGATAGATAGATAGATAGATAGATATGAACAAACTGAGATAGATAGATAGATAGATAGATATGAACAGACTGAGATAGATAGATAGATAGATAGATAGATAGATAGATATGAATAGACTGAGATAGATAGATAGATTGATAGATATGAACAGACTGAGATATATAGATAGATAGATTTAGAGATAGATATATAGATAGATAGATATGAACAGACTGAGATAGATAGATAGATATAAACAGACTGAGATAGATAGATAGATAGATAGATATGAACAAACTGAGATAGATAGATAGATAGATATGAACAGACTGAGATAGATAGATAGATATGAACAGAGATAGATAGATAGATAGATAGATAGAATAGACTGATAGATAGATAGATTGATAGATATGAACAGACTGAGATATATAGATAAATAGATAGATTAAGAGATAGATATATAGATAGATAGATATGAACAGACTGAGATAGATAGATAGATAGATAGATAGAGATAGATAGATATGCATACTGATTGATAGATAGATAAATAGATAGAAATACTAGGATCGAACATAATATGATATATACTGACTGATAAATATATATATATATATAACTTTTTCTTCCATCGTTGATACAGTCTGATTAAATGTTCCACGTCCTCGACTCCCTGGGCGACGGAACGGGGACGCCGGGCGGCGTGGTGGGGGGTGGGGTGGGGTAGATGTTAGCTGTCGTCATGGTCGTTGTCGTGGTCGTTGTCGTCGTGATGGTCGTCTCGAAGAATTGTCAACTCTCTCTGATTGGGTGGTTGTTAATAAGAATTCTTCCTTTTATTAAAAGATTTCAACCTGAAGGTTCCACCGTCTCGGACATTGAATTGCGTCCGGGCGACATTAAAATGGTCTAATACCATTTTATTGGTTAGGGAGGGAGGGCGGCGAGGGCGGCGGTGATGGTGGAGGCTGTGGTGGGGGTTGGGGGGTGTTGGTGTTGGAGGGTGGGGTGTGTGGTTGTGTGGCTCTCGGCATGTTGGGTAATTTCTTATAATGAAAAGCAGATTGCGCCGGTTCCACGACGCTGAGCATTCCGAACGACTTCTCTTTTCTTTCTTTCTTTCTTTCTTTCTTTCTTTTACTGTTGCTTTCTTTCTTTCTTTCTTTCTTTCTTTTCTTTCTTTTTTTCTTTTACTGTATCTTTCTTTCTTTTTTTTTCTTTCTTTCTTTCGTTGAATTTTTTTCTTTCTTTCTTTCTTTCCATCTTCCTTTCTTTCTCTTTCTTTCTTTCTTTTGTTCTTTCTTTCTTTCTTTCTTTCTTTCTTTTTACTAGTGTTTTCTTTCTTTCATTCTTTCTTTTTTCTTTCTTTCTTTTACTGTATTTCTTTCTTTCTTCCGTTGAATTTCTTTCTTTCTTTCTTTCTTTCTTTCTTTCTTTCTTTTTCCTCTCTTTCTCTTTCTTTCTTGTTCTTTCTTTCTTTCTCTTTCTTTCTTTCTTTCTTTCTACTAGTGTTTTCTTTCTTTCTTCTTTCTTTTTTCTTCTTTCTTCCCTTTTCTTTCTTTCTTTCTTTCTTTCTTTCTTTTACTTTATCTTTCTTTCTTTCTTTCTTTCTTTTACTGTATCTTTCTTTCTTTCTTTCGTTGAATTTCTTTCTTTCTTTCTTTCTTTTTTCCTCTCTTTCTCTTTCTTTCTTTTGTTCTTTCTTTCTTTCTCTTTCTTTCTTTCTTTCTACTAGTGTTTTCTTTCTTTCTTTCTTCTTCCCCTTTTCTTTCTTTCTTTCTTTCTTTTACTTTATCTTTCTTTCTTTTTCTTTCTTTCTTTCTTTCTTCTTTTTCTTTACTGTATCTTTCTTTCTTTCTTCCTTCCTTTCTCCTTTCATCATATTTTCTTTCTTTCACTCTCTCCCTTTCTTTCTCTTTCTTTCTTTCTTTCTTTCTTTCTTTCTTTCTCTCTCTCTTTCCTTTTCTTTGTTTGTTTGTCTGTTTGTTTATTTATTTCTCTTTCTTTCTTTCTTTCATCTTGTGTTTTCTATCTTTCTTTTTTTACATTTTCTTTGTTTGTTTGTTTTGTTTTTCTTTCTTTTTTTCCTTCTTCCTTTCTTTCTTTCTTTTGTTCTTTCTTTCTTTCTTTCTTTCTCTTTTCTTTCTTTTTACTAGTGTTTTTCTTTCTTTCTTTCTTTCTTTTTTCTTTCTTTCTTTTTTCTTTCTTTCTTTCTTTCTTTCTTTTACTGTATCTTTCTTTCTTTCTTTCGTTGCATTTCTTTCTTTCTTTCTTTCTTTCTTTCTTTGACTCTTTTATTCCTACTCTTTCTTCCTCTCTCCTTCTCACTCACTCATTCAAGGCCCGTCTAGCCTTAGTAAGGACCAAAGTGGAGTGTTGCATGGCATGATCTGCTCATCCACCCGGGTTCCATCCTTAAGCATCACGGATCGCCACCCATAGACAACAGGTGGCCCCATTGGGGGAGTTTTACCCCTCTGCAGAGGTGCAGTCGGTGTATTCTAACGCCTCAGCCGACAGGACGGAGAAACATGAGTTAAAAAAAAAAAAGAAAAATTGATTTTGAATATCCATCAAGAATAAATAAAACAAAATAAAACAAAATAAAATGAATAAAATTGGTATAAAATAACCCAATAAGTGTTGACATGCCGTAAAATATAACCAACCAATATGACATGCAACATTTCACTTTGTCCCTTACTTAGATTAGACAGGCGGTCAGGGAGACTCCCTCCGATTATTCGGCTGGTGATGTCAAACCCTAGCACCTATATGATTGTCCCAACCCTATTTCCTTTATGGCAAACCCCAACCCTTTTTATCATATATATATATATATATATATATATACCAACCCCTCCACACGAGCAGGATGTGACACAAGATCAATTTCTTAAGCGGAGTTTAACAGGTTTGAATTCAGAGTTTTCCTTCTCCTAGACCGGTTGCCTAACCAAGGTTAAAGAGGCAAATCTGCCCTACTATTTATCCATAGCTGGAGGGGGAGTAGGATTAATACCTTTCCCAAGGGTATTAGCGCTAAGTGATATGCAATTACCAGATCCAAGATTTGAACTCGGGTCGACGAGTCCATTTCCCATGACTTTAACCATTACACCACGCCCTTTTTATCATATATGTTCCAGAAGACGGTGGTTGAGGGTCTTAATGTCCTGGGAATGACGTTAAATGTAAAGTTCCAATTCTAGTGCTCTAGGAAATGTGGAGTACCCCTTCATCACCATTACTCACAGATCCACTCTGACCCGGAGCGGTAGTATCTGTTAGAATCCTATCTAAAAATGGAGCATAAACATAAAGAATTAAAAAAATGAGGAAAAATGGAAAAAAGGTTTGGTTTGTTTGGTTTTGTTTTGTTTTACGGCATATCAACCTCAGTGGGTCATTTAATGCCGATAAAGTTTTGAAGTAAATCAATTCTTAATGGATAATACAATTTTTTTATAAATACATTTTTCTATTTAACCCATAGATGGGACCCCTAACAGGTACTACCACTCCAGGTCAGAGTGGACCAGGGAGCAATGGTGATGAAAGGGTGCTCCACATTCCCCAAACCTCCAAAACTGGAACCTCACCATCAGATAGAGTTTAACGTCATTCCCAGGACATGTAGACCCTCAGGCACTGCCTTCTAGCACCCATATGATAAAAAGGGGTTGGGGCTTGCCATAAGGGCAATAGGGTTGGGAAAATCATATAGTTGCTAGGGCTTGACGTGACCAGCCGATTGATCGGAGGGAGCCTCTCCGACCGCCCGTCTAGCCCAAGATAGGGCCAAAGTGGAAAAAAGGAGAAAATGCTAAAGATTAATAAAAAAGTAAAAAAAAGAAAAGAAGAATTTACACTAAAAGAAAGAAAAAGGAATGATTCCGTTGGCATTCCCCTTCAAGTGGGGGCGCCTCAGGCAACGAATAATAAACCCAGCCCTGCTCCTTTAAATCGAGGGGCCAGGTATTGCATGGGGGGATGGCCCCCTGGGATCAACGATGTTAGCTTACGTGGTCCATGGCCGAAGCCCCCACCCCCCCAAAAAAAAACAGAATTTGGGTTCTGTTTTTTTTTTTGTCACCCTGTATTAGAACTTTGCACGTATTTGTTGTGGGTGATATTTATTTTTTCTCGCAGTGTCATCTGATTGCTATTGTGGGTGTGGAAACCATGAGCGAATCAATGAAGATAATTACTTCCAGGTCGACCGATCCCAAGATTACGGAAAAAATAAAAACAAAAAACCATTCTGAAGAATCGCATCATCATCACATATCTGTACTATGAATAGAATATTAATAATACTCGTGTTCCTTAATTGTACGACCGTTATCAAAATCGGTTTCAATTAGTCATAATTAGCAATAAAATCAAAAACAGACCCGTCTCTTACTCCACATTCTGCCTGTCACTTTCCCCCTCTCTATATATATATCTTGACCCCCTCCTCGTTTTATATGTTAGTTTTTTTTGTGTGAGTAAAGAGAGATTAATTACCCACTTCATTTGTATGTTAAGTTTCAGTAGTAGAAAGCCCATATTGATTTTAAGTATCAGGTCCTTTTCAATTTAAATTAGATCAAACGTTCCCTTTCTTAGAAATCTTACAAAATGATTTTAACGCTTTAAAAAAAATTCTCCGGTCGTATATATTTAAAAAAAAGAATCTAATTCGCTTTGCAAACACATTTTCCCGAATCACAATTATCTACCCAGAGCTCAATTGGTGACCCAAAGGATTTGTCTAATATATATATATATATATATATATATATATTATATATATATATATAAAAGTAATTGGTAATTTGCTTGAAGCATTGTTAAGTATGTTATAATGTATTAATTTGAAAGCAATTACAATGCAAGTAAAAAATAAAAACAAAAAGATGTTATTTTTTGTCTTATCGATTTCAAAGTAAAACTTTATCTTCAGAGACGATTTTCGGGAAATGGACGCGTTTTTTTTTTTTTTTTTGTCGTTATTTTTTTAAATGTTATAATGAATATTACATAAACTAGCAAATATATGCACCCTCCGGGTGCAAGTATTTAAGTTTTAATGCAATAAAATATCATATTAAATTAGAAAGGCTAATGAAACTAAATAAGAATGCAGATAAAAAGATTTGAAACAGAGGGGGATATAATCGAAAAATAGAACAACTGAAATTTACTCTTCCATCACTCTCGTCTTTCATTGTTATTTTTTCTAATTTAAGTATTTAGTTAAAAGAGGAAGTAAATAATAAAATGATAGTTATTTTATCTTGTTAATGGATTTCATTTAAGATTCATTTAAGAGATTTTTGCTTATATTCATTAAAATAAAACCAAACAGTTAGAAATCAATAATACTAACCACATATTTATTAAATTCGATTTTTTAATATTAATATGCAAATTAGCCTTCCGTTCACACTGTAAACCGCTATTTTGTTGTATATATAAATATAATTGCATGTTGTCAGTATGTAGACATAGTTAACAGTATTAATGATATAAGACAATTTTATTAATAATTGAGGTTTAGATAAAAATAAAATCAAGGAGAATGTGATGTCAATAACTAAGAGATTTGTGACTGAGTAGGAATATAGTTTCGGTTACAGACAGAAAAACACACAATCTCCATTATAATAAGATATATAAATAGATGAAAATATAAAAAAATAAAATAAAATTGAAATTGAATGAACGGCTATGTCTATCACGGCTTTGCGCGTGACGTTTAAAAAAAAAAGAACACCACAAGACGCGTGTTTTATAACATAAAAAAAAATAACGACCAAAAAAAAAAAACGCGTCCATTTCCGAAAATCGTCTCTGAAGATAAAGTTTTACTTTGAAATCGATAAGACAAAAAATAACATCTTTTTGTTTTTATTTTTTACTTGCATTGTAATTGCTTTTAAATTAATACATTATAATAATATATATATATATATATATATATATATATATATATATATATATATATAATGGATTCTCTCGTCGATTTCGATGCATGGTGGGGGGGCATCCAATGAACAACCAATACAGTGGTTTGTTTATAGTGGTGAAGGCTTGTGTTGGACCATCCACACTTTTTGGCACAGTCGATAGGAAAGAATTGGTGCATCAAGGGTTGCCACAAACCCAATCAACAACTGACCTCAGATTTCCAAATTCAGAGTTTAATCTTGGGTTGGTAACCAGTCTAGGAGAAGAAAAAACTCTGGATTTGGAAACCTCAGTCGTTAATTGGGTTTGTGGCATTCCTTGTGCACTAATTCTTTCCTATCGACTGTGCCAAAAAGTGCGGATAGTTTATATCATTAGTATTATCTGCATTGGTCGGACTATTGTTCTCATCTTCATTGTTATCTGTACAACGTTTCAGTCGATGTGCCCTCCGGCCTTCTTCAGGTATTTCTTGTCTGAAGGGCACATCGGCCGAAACGTTGTACAAATAACAATAAAGATGAGGACAATAGTCCGAATAATGCAGATAATACTAATCATCAAGCCTCATCTCAAACATTTAGAGAAATAGTTTATATCTTGTATATATTCTTCTTCTTCTTCTTCTTCTTCTTCTTCTTCTTCTTCTTTATTCCTTTCTTGGCTCGTGGGTTCTTTTTCAGAGAGAGAGAGAGAGAGAGAGAGAGAGAGAGAGAGAGAGAGAGAGAGAGAGAGAGAGAGAGAGAGGTCAAATTATACTATCGTAAATCATGTTCCGAAAAAAAAAATGATATTTCTCTTTTTCCGCTTTTAAAAAAAATTGAGCATCGATCAAGGATGAATAAAACAAAGCGTATTCGGCATAAAATAACCCAACACGTATTGACATGCCGTAAAACCCAACCGACCAACCAACTGGGGAATATGGAGTGCCCCTTTATCACCCCCCCCCCAATCTGATGGTGACGTTCCAATTACAAGGTGACCCCCCCAAAAAAACAACAACAGAATTTGGGTTCTATTTTTTGTGCTGGTAGTCTGCATCAGTAATAACAAAAATACGGGGTGAATATTTACCACGTACCCCACGTGTACGGGTTAGACACAAGGCCCTATTAATGTGTGA